>JAEDXJ010000006.1:2400000-3078141 GCA_023014345.1 Galerina sulciceps
CGTGTAGTGAATTTGATTAAAGAACGGAACCCTTCAGAATGAGGTTAGTGAGACAATAACCTGCTGTATGGTATATAGGTTCCATAGTCTAATAGGAGTCGACTTCTTTAAAAAATTTCTCTCCTCCATTATCAAGAATTTCTCAGTTTGGCAATGTGAAGCAGATCTTACATTCATTGAACACCCTTGATACGAAATAGCAATATGACTTTCTGCGTGGGCCAGATCTTAGCTAGTTTATTATTAGCGCGCACCCGAGTCATCGGTAGTTTCACAAATAGCTTTTTTGCGCTTGTACAAGTGAAAAAAGCGACAGAAAGTGAAGAAAGCGGCAAGTCAAAAAAGCTAGGTGTCGGTCCCCAAAAAGCTGACGCTTTCTAGCAGGCTCGGTGACACGGAAAAGCTAGGCAAGAGTCTTGTCAAGGATAAATTCCATGGATCCTAATCTAACGGAATAGTCATTTTGGTGTCGTAAAGGTCGTACAAAGTAAGAATACAAGAGTGAGCGAAAGATGCATATTCCTTCTTCTTCTAATGTCTTCCACCCCCTACATATACATCCCCGAATTCTTCCTCTCAAACTCCTTCGTAAACTCATCCAGCGCATCCAGTGTAATCCTCAGATGCTCAAAGCACACATCCTCACCCTTCGCCACCGCAAGCGAATGCGCCGTTCGCGCCGCATTTTTGATCTGCCTCCCGTTGATGTCTCGTCGTGCGAGCTCCTTGATCTGCTCCCTGGTAACGCCCTTGGCTGCATCACCCATCTTGGCGATGAAGGCAGCCCAGACCTGCTCCTTCGATTCTTCGGTGAGCTCGCTGAAGTGCAGCGCGACGTGGATGCGCGAAAGGAAGGCCTCGTCGAATGCTTTGACGCGGTTCGTGGTCAGGAAGAGGATGCCACGGTAGTATTCCACGTGGCGGAGGCTACAAGTGAAGACCACATCAGGAATGGGCAACAAACGATATTGAAGAAAGAGGAACACATACAAAACAGCCACCATCGCATTCCGCTCCAAATCATGCAGCGACCGCTGCTCAAGGAAGACATCCGCTTCATCAATCAGCACAATCGCTTTCCACGCAGTCGCCACATCAAAGATGCGCTCCAACGCAGCATCGAGCGCCGCCGAGCTCGTACCGAGGTCGCCTCCGCCAACGACGTACAGCGGCCTCTGCACATGCTCGCTCGTCGCTTCCGCGGAGAAGGTCTTCCCGACTCCAGGAGGCCCAAAGAGGTTGACGACGAGCCCGTGCCCCTTGCCCTTGATGAAGTCGTCGAACCCGACCTCCTTGTGGTGCGCTTCGACGAGAGACTGAAGGAGGTTCTTCCTGTCGCCGGGCAGGACGAGGTTGGCGAATGCGTCGGTGTTCCAGTCGACGTCTTCGATTTTCTCGACATTGAACTCTACTGTTTAGGATGAAAAATGCGGTTAGGAGGGCTGGATGTGGATGAAGGAGGGGGTGAAGGACGTACACCACACTTTGTCGCCTAGACTGAAGCCAAAGACGACAGTTGGCGTGAGCAGCAGCTCTGCGTCCGTCATCTCCACATCAGCCGTCGCGTCGTTCGACTGGAGCTGCACCAAATGGTCTGCTGTAAAAGCACAGTCAATATCGTGGATGATGAGGAGGATCGAAAAAGGGCTTTACCTTGGCTGTTGACAGGCACCACCTGCTCGGGGAGAGGGTTCCCGTACATGTCGTACTGCGGTGCGAATCGCGCGTTGGTTTTGGTGTTGTTGTCATCTACTTTGGGGGGCACGGGGGTGGGCAGGATGTAGTTGGGGTTGAGGCGGCGGAAGGTTGCGCGGTCGACCATGATCCTGCTTCGGACCTGAGGATAGAGCATGAGCAAAAGGTGTGACGTGAACAGGAAAAAATACAGACATTATGTTTCAGGAGTTTATCACCAGCCTTGAGAGCAGCGATACCATCGAACTGTTTGTGATGCACTCCAATAAGGCTGACCCATTTCTTGCCCCTTTTCAAAATCGTCTCCTTCAACCCCTCAGGATCAGCATGGAACTTGAGAGGATACGCATCCATCGTATTAATCTTCACCGTCCCGCGCATCGGGCGAATATACACTGTCGTATACACCCTGCCAACAACCACACTATGCGTCACCGGCCGATCCACAAGGTCCACGCTCTGCAAGCTGAGCTGGTACACAGGCTTGCCCTCGACCGCCGTGCGGATCCACGACGTGAGCTCGAACAGCCTCGGCAGGCCGGTTATCGCGCAGCGCGTGACCATGAGGCTCCGCGGGACGAGGATGGCGTAGAGCAGGTCGAAGGTGATCTCGCCGTGCGAGGTGAGCCGGTCGATGGTGGCAAGGGTGATGCGGTAGTCCGAGGCGATGGTGGAGGTGAGGAGGTTCACGGAGAGGAGGGTGTTGTTCTCTTCTTCTGTGCGCCGTTTCTTGGCTTCGAGGGTTGACGCGTATTCGAGGAAGTTGGAGTGGAATGTGATGAAGATTTCAGGGTCCAACTATGGGGTGGAGAAGAGTATGAGTGAAATGAAATGGAACACGAGAAGGGGGTATTACTTCGAGAGGATCAGAGTTCCAGGAGATGCCGGGCCAGGACTGGATGACGTCCTTGCAAGCCTTGAGAATGTACTCGCTCTTGACGACAAGCTTGAACGTAGGTTCAGCATTTTCTTGCCTAGGCATAGTGCGGACGATTCTACAGGTGAAAAGACAACATAAGTGATGGGGAGTCAAGGCCAGAAACGAGGACGTACACGAAACTGAATTCCTTCCACGCATCGTTGCTGCCACCGTTCATGATTGGGAGGCTCTCGACTGTAACCTTGGAGCTCGTGTTCTGCCATTTCACGTCAATGGCTATCAATATTTCATGGTTGAGATCATACCCTGTATTTCCATGATTTGGTCCATCGGCTGTAGTAATAGTCGACGCGCTTGACCTTGGTTGAGGCCACAGGAAGAGGCTCGTCGCGGACGACGGTGGCGGCATTCGACTCCTGATCGTCCTCGATCGTCTTCTCGTCTGACCGAGAAAGCATCGAGGAGGAAGACGCGGTGTTCTTGACAAGGGTGGAGAAACGGCGATGCATGATCGCGAAGAGGCAGAATGGGGGATGTAAAGTTCACAAATACGCCTCGTATATGTACTCTTTCAGGGGTGTATCTGAATTAAGGAACGTGAATGGATAAGAGACCCTCGTTGCGGCTGTTCCACTTCCATTGTGAGAAGCAAATACGTGGGGGCTGCGCATTTCTAGTCATAAATGCTGTGCGCGGCGTCAAGTCGAGTCATTGCGACTGTTTAAGAACATACAACTGTACCTGTAATCGATACAGTCGTCATGAACAAGAATTAGAAGGTCGAGACTCATATACAACGCCAGTTTTTGGGGTACGTACTCGGACAGGGTCCCACAGCCATCCGTCATGCGGAGAAAAATTATTGGTGGTTCGTTAGTGATGCCACGCATATTTCACATCATTGATGAGTTTGAATCTGAGAATCGTCACAACTGTCGAAATTTTGAGGCGAATACAGTCGGAATGAGTGGTCTAGCAGACAAGACGTTCAACCTCGAGCAGTGTTGGGCGGCGAAGACTCGGAAGAGAGCAGTCTGTGAGAAAAAGCGACGCCTCGTCGCCTCGATTAATATTGCGATCACGTGTGAAGGTCATGAGTGTCCTAGAGCAGTCACTGTCTGTCGAATTTGAAGTCTCCATGGCCATCGTTGGGTCAGTGAAAGGGAATTCCCTATATTTCAGTGCAGCGACCTAGCGTTTTTATATCAAATCTAAAAACATTCTTGAAACCGTCACAGTAACCAATAAAAATGTTGCAGAGTCTCTGAGCCTCAAAGTTCATTCCAGTCTGTATTCACTTAATTCAAGTGGGTTTTCAGGGCACAACTAAGATACAACTCGCACAAGCTTGAATGTAGAGTAGTATTGATACGATAGTTGGCATTTTACAATGGAGTATTATCAATTTGACACGAATTTTAAACTGTGATATCATTCAGAAATCGAGGAGTCTAGTTACTAGTCATAACTAATCGTCCTTAAGGTCTTCCCATCTTTGGAGACTAAAGAATCCTGGAAGTCCATCCCACAACAACTCCCGACCAAGCTGAATTTTATCACATATAACCTGTTTGCAAGCTTCACAGAAAGCAGAAGCCCCTTGAGTTTGCCGGAGCAGGAAGGGAGAAATCATGATTTTGAAAAGGAATGGATAACGAAGCACAATGGCTAGATAGTTGGCCTTACGTGGGCCGCAGACTACTGGATTGCCACATATACCTTCAGTACTTAGCCATTCCTGGGCATGTTGCACGGTGAACTGCAGGAGCCTTTCCTTCCCAAGAACCAGCATTATCTGTATTTCGGGTGAAAGATGAACAGGTGTACTGTCCAGTCTGGTAGATCCTCGTAGAATTTCTTCCTAATACAAGGTATTAGATACGAAAAAAAATGAGGAAACATAGTACCAAGCTGTGGGCTTCAAGACACGCATATAATGATGTTGGGAGGAGAGATGTTACTCCCAAATCTACCAGAAAGTTGATTAAATCGAAGTTGTGAAACATGGTTGAATTTGGTCTGTCAAGTCCAGTATATTTTTTCTCCCATAAATCAAGTGTTCGTGGACGTATTGCTTGAAAATATTCTATAGCAAGACTGTAAAGGTTGTCAAATTCGTATTTTTTTCCGAGCCGCAGCAATGATTTGGCCATAGAGAACGACAGGTTATCAATTGATTTGTATGCCCTTGCAATGGGGAGAAGGCGTCACAACAAGATAAAAATACCTCAAGAGATCACCTACTTCAAGCTTCCGTCATATAAGGTGATCAAGATGTTCTCCCAATCCTCGGGCGTATCTGCGAGATGAACCACAGGGCATTCCTCGTTTGTGACCTCCCCGCTAGGCTGAGGCATAGCAAGCATGTCTTGGAAGACATTCGAGTGGCGGCCGACAATACCCTTATGAACGCGAAATTGGGTCGTTTCCACCTGGAGGACGATGTTCCCGTCTTCGAACCAAATGTTGGAGCGAATCGTGTTCGTACTATCTGCGATACCCAATATGTCGTTCCCGCCTGAATTCATGCTGGGCCAAGGCAACGCGCCGGAAGTTTCTAGTATTAGAGATTGAATATGGGATAGAATATTTGGGTCACAGGATAAGAGGCATGCTCAGACGAACCATCATGTCGCTTACATAACCATGTTTTCCCATGAGCCAAATTTCAGGTCACTCGAAATGAGGACACTGTCAGAGTGACCAGAAGCTAAAATTCTATAGGATCTTTCAGACGTTGAACCAAAGTCACAAACACTAGCTCAGATTGTGCGCTCTGGTAAGCCCAGAGTTTGCCTAGAGTAACACCATTTACACCGATCTAGGAGCTCGGAGAATTCTAATGAACGAAAGATGAGTATTGCTTTCTTTTCATAAGGTTAACAACTCACGAATTCAATACTTGTAACTGTGGTACTTGTGGTTTTTTTTTTGCTCGCAATATCCCGAATCAACAAGGTAAATGTTCCCCGTATTTCGGTCCAGCGACATGGCATTGTTGTATCAATTTTGAAATTCTTGAAATTATTCCAAGTAAATTTTTTTGCCGTTGAAAGCAGGTCCTGACTAGACCTGACTAGGCCTGACTACTCAGTCTTTGACAAAGCTTATTACATACATAGCTTTTACGACTTGCCTGAACTGCATAAATGTCGCATATATAGTATTTACTGTGTACCAGGTGTTCAGATCGCTGGCTCGTCTGGAAACGAGGCTGACGAGTTTTGTCGTGCTTTCTGCATTAAAACCTATGCTAGTTGCAATTTACACGATTGAGATGTCCACAGAATCGACGATTTCCTCTGGAAACAAGTTGTTTCGTTGCTGCAGCTGCCTAAATATCCCCAACCGTATCCAACGCCCCTCTTTCTGCGTCATCACAAGTCCAATATCAAATGCCTCACTTCCCCCAAGATACTCTGGCAGCCTTGCAACTAATAAACACCACAGCTCCTCTCCTATATTCCCCATCTCCAAGGCCACGTCTGGATCCCAGTCCAGTTCTTCCCATTTCGGTGCCGCAGTTTTCATTCCTGGATTTAACTTTCCGTCAGAGGTACGTTTCACTCTCCGCGTCATTGCTTTGAGCTGGATACATCCATCCTCGCCAACGTCAACAATTTCGGCCATCCATTTACAGCGTTCCCGACAATCAATTGCTTGCATCACCCTCCCCTCAACGCCTACCCAGGACCACGTCGGCGCCAGGTATTCGTCTGTATGCGGCCTCCCTTGCGTCGGCTCTTCCACAAACCAAAGCATGTCCGTCAACAACCACTCCCTCCACAAGCCCCACACATTTTTCCATCCCGTCACCGACTCAAGTCTCTTTACGATTCCTGATATTGCCACCAGCCTGTCGTCAAACTGCGTGAGGAAACATCGACTATACGAAATTAGGATATCTATACAAGCGCCATGTATCTCTTCTGGGGGCCGTTGCTGTACCCCGAAAAAGGACGCCTTGGGGGAGAACTTGCTCACTTCCCCTCCCGGTGTTGCTTCCGTTGCCGAACATTCTGTACATTCCCATGCGATTCCTGTAGAGCCGTAATATAGTGTCCTCGGGGCGAGTATTCGCTCCTGAACGACCCACGCTCGAGTGTGGAGCGGGAGTGGTAAAAGCCCCATCCTCAGATCAGTACCGACACTGGAGTGAGCCTCAACGTAGAAATCCTTTAGGATCCGACACGGACGAAAAAATAGCGGATTCCGGGTATGGTCAAAAAAAACAGCCTTCATGGGAGTTGCGTGCAGTGAGAGCGGCAATGGTACATATGGAATTAGTATAGATTTCACCCATAATCGCAGACTCGGCGCGCCAGTCATCAGGAGAGTCTTGAAGGATACACAGGGAGTCAATCCAGATATATCGGTACCTGTAACATAATCCTTGGAACTGGGTCTTGAACCGCCATGATGAAATTTAACCACACACCCTAATCGTCGAGTGATGACAATCGCATCCTGAAACGTTCTTGGTAAAGCCAAAAATGAGATCCCTTCCTTGAGATTGTTGACGTTCTCCTGTAGCAGGCGAAGAATGTCCGCCCCACCCCAACAGTGGCTGAGCGTCAAATACTCCAGCTCAGTTCGGTCAAGTTCCTTAGTGAGTATAACTTTGGGGTCCATTTCGTCATTGCCGACATCCACCAGTCGGCTGGGACGGCTCGTTGACCCCACCGCGTTGGCTGCCTCAGCACACTTCCGGTGCACCTGTAAACACTGACGCAGCCACTCTCTGGCCAAAGAGAATGACGCTTCCGACGATAACGACTTCGCAAGCTGTGCGTTTTCATAAACACTCTGAATTGGAAACGTGAACGCAGCGTTAAAGGATGGGTCGGAAGGGATATTCTCCGCGTCGGCGGCTGGGATAATAGCAAGATCCGCTATTCTCTGGTTGCCACCTTCCCCTGTTCGGATTAAAAGCGTCATCCCGCCAGACCGCGAAACTTGTAGCGTAACGACGATGGGGACATCGATCGAATGCTGTTGCTGCTGCTGACGGATCTTTCCAAGGAACAGAGAACAGAGGTGGCACCCTCCAACCAACGAAGAGTCCTCCAGGGCTTTCAGATCAGAGTAGCGACGGAAATCTTCTGAACCGCGGGATGAGTTATATAGGAGGCGAGAAACCTCTACGGAGCTCTGACATTGGGAACACAAGACGAGTTCGACGGCTATCAAGCTGGCTATCTTGTCCATCGGGTACGTCTGGGTCGATTTCAGACCCGATGATTTGCTTTCGTCAATCTGTAAGCCATAAAAAGTTAACGATCGAGTACACTGAATCCTGAAATTTTACGCACCTCGGAAACTGTATTCTCGAAAGGTCACCTGCAGCAGACAAAATATGAGAACTATGCTCTAGCGAACTTGTGGCGTCAATCCTCCAGCCGATTCTTAAGCATGACTTGCCTTGTAGCTGTGACTTCGGCTCCTCCTTCAAGCGGGATTGCTGAATGGTTGATGATAAGAAGAGTGATAACTGGCATCCTCACACTGGCACTGGCAGCCGGTCGCAGTTCTGCGGAGCATGTGACTCGGGAAAAAGGGAGTTGAACACACAAGCAGGAGTGGGGATGTTGGTCATATTCTATAGACACATAACAGCTTTTCGCATGAAGCTAAGATAATTATTATTGCTTAATCCTGTAAGACGACGGATTAGTTTAGAGGCTCAAGGAAATGAAAAGCGAAACTCCTACCCAAAACAATGAGATACTGGTGTCAAGTCAAGCTGTTGCCTCACAAGCTCTCGACGCGCGTCTTCAAGTTCTCAGCAACCGCCCTTATACCTGTGAGAAGCTTTGCCCCATAGAAATTTTTAAGAAAGTAGGCAAGGAGGCCGTCGAAAATTTCGATATTCTCATACTTGGTCTGCCCCGTAGCTTCGTCGACTGTCAGAGATTGCCAACGCTGCCCGCGGAATAGGAAGTCTGGGAATATAGAGTCGGTTCTCCAAGAAACACGATAGTTTTCCGGGTCCATCGACGATATGACTGCAAAAATGTCGGCTCTATCGAAATATCGAGGCTCTTCGAGTTTCGACGCCATGTTGACGACGATCTTGATATGCCTTCCTTGTTTAGGGATTTGATCTGGAAATGGGATCTGAGCGCGGTTGGTCAACGTCATGGAACGCCTAAAAAGGTTGGGTTTGGTGTTCAAATCCAGAAAATGCGGCCACGCACGCAAATGTATTCCTGTAAGGTCCATACGTCAAATACGGTCTAATCAACGACAAAAATCAAATTTACCATTCGTGATATGAAGGAAAGTCCAGAAGAACGGACCACACTTTGTCGCGTGAAGCATTAATGAGAACAGAAGACGAGCCGGAAAATATGTGATCGGAGAGAAGGGGTGGAAGGTCAGTAGTACTGGACGACATATCTGTCAACACGGGCAAATCGTTCTTGTCAGTTTCTCTCTACAAGACTTTCCAACACTCACGGACGCCGCCTTGCGAGGAGCCTTCTTGATCGTCACGCCTCCTGTCCTCAGACATGCCTCCCAATTCGTTCCCGACGCAGAATTTAAGAAGTGGCGAGCACGGTGAAGCCGTAGAGCGGGGTGTAAGAAAAAAGGGGGCTGTCAGAGCATGGTCTGTGTTTTTCTGCTTGACGGCACACACTGCTGGCACGGGACTATTTTAAAGTAGCTAAAATCCGAGTAAAATAGTATCTAGCTTGTTAAAATTTTAGACGCTTTTTCTTCTCCATTAAATGTCCATAAAATTTCAAATGTTTCGGCAGCTAAAGGATACAAAAAGAAAATACCTATTGTCAATTTTAGGCTAGGGTAAAAATTTCATTTGACATAAATCTATTTCTAAGTAAGATTCACTTCAAAGGTTTTATTGTGTCGAATTTTTCGACCTTCGTATATTTCAACTTTCTCTTAATAAAAAAGGAGAACAAAAGACCAAGTTAAACCGTTTTTTTCGATTTTTTAAAATGCAAAGTTTGTTCAAAAAAATTAGAATGTCTAAAATATATCTTAAATGTGAGATTTTACGGAAAAGAAAATATATCGCCCCGCGTGTACCCCACTAATCGGGTAGTCACTTGTGGAGACAATTGACAAGTAGTGCACTCCCTATTTCACGCACTGGGGGCGTTTGCTGCGGGGCCCATGTTAGACGTCGAGGTCAGAGCTTCAAAGAAAGGACTTCACCTTCCTGCTTTTGCTCTCGCTGACGACTCAGCCTGCCCTCTGCGCCGCTGCTTGTCATTATCATTATCCCTCCGCCCTCTCTCATTCGTTCGACTGTCGGTGGGCTGGAACTGGATCCACGGGCGGTGCAGTTTGGTGCAGGCTCGAGGAGCACTGCGAAACAGGTGGGCATTAGTTGCGCGACACGGGCTAGAGATCAAGGACGGAGGCGATGACCAGTCGTTGTCATAGTACTCCGCCTTCCCCCCTCTCTTTCCGTGTCCTTGTAGCCCGTCGTTACCCCCCGCCACTCCTCTCATTCGTTTGGTCTGTCGGTTTGGATATGCGGAAGGGATAAGGACGTCGGCTCGAAGAGGGGTCCACGTTAGAGGAGAGGAGGGGGAAGGCGTACTTGCATGTACACTCCCTGGGTGCAACAACCCATTCGTCGCCATCGTCATACTTTCACCCGTCATTGTCGAATTTGCAGCATCCTCCTGGGTTGTGTCATCCGGCACTGAGCATACCCGTTGGGGAAGACGCCCCCTGCGATGTCAGAAGCATCGCAGCAAACCACGGGGGTCTTCGAGACGAGCCACGGGAGGTGGGAGGGAGGCGGGAATCAAGGGCGGGAGTACTGAGACCGCCGTCATCGCAAGGACAGCGGTCTCGACTATCCGGTCGTTGCCATCGTTGTTGTCGTTGATCGTTTTTCGCGAAGTGACGGGGGAGTAAGGCATGTGGGACGGGGCTGTAAACTGAATTAAAGTCGGAGGCGAAGGTAACGGAGCAGGCGCAGAGTCGGATCGGGGGTGCCAGCAAGACGGGAGGAGGTGCAAACGAAGGACAAGGTTGAAGTGGAAGGCGCAGGAGAGGCGAAGAACAGGGGTTGTCAGAAACGGCGCGGGTATTAAGAGAAGTGGAATACGTACCTGCCTTAGGGTGGTGAGTACTCGCATAGCTTTCTCTCCACGAGCGTCGGCACTGCTCTCGCCCCAGCTCGGCCTGGAATGGCGGAGGGGGAGGAGGTGAGGAAGAAGGAGAGGCGATCAGCCTCCCGCGGCGCCAGCATTGAAATCGGGACAGGCTTCCTTGCTAGACTTGGGTATCTGGTCCGCTCTCCTCTTTCGTAAATGTCATTGCACTTGCGGCTGCGCTGGAAGGAACGTAGCTATGGGCATCGTTAAGATTGGTGAGTCTTTTGTCTTGTCAGTTGTCGGAAATCGCGTCCTTACCTCTTCGATTTTCAGTCTCTCTTCAATGTTACAATTTCTGGAAGGAAACGAACCTGAAATCAACGCGACGTCACCGTAAAGACCGACGAGCAAGACATCTTACCTGGAAGCTCGGGGGCGCACTGTTGCTGCTGTTTTGTGGTTGCAGGCAGGATTGGAACTTGAAGCAGAAGGGTAAGAGTTATATCAAGGTATTTTGAAAAAGTTTTCCTTACCTACACGTTCGCTGTACCCAGCAAGCAGCGAACCAACCACACGCAGACGATGTAAAATTATATAGACTTGCAAAATCATCAAGAACTGGTAAGTATTTGATGTACTCTATTGTCAAAATATTGGCTTACCTCTCCGATCTTACTATCACCTTAGCCTCTTGTTCAAATATCTAAAAATCCCTGGAACGAAGGGAACACAAGGCCAATGAGAATACAAACAGGTGGGTAACGAACAAGGTGACTTACCTGCATTGTCGCAGATATCCCATCACAGTTTCACAAATCACGCTGGGAGATGGGAGGAGAACGGTTGGAAATGGGAAGAGGTACGTTGAAAATATCTGACTTACCTTTCGTTTCCTAATATTCATTTTGTTGACCCAGGTACAATCTAGAAGATGGTCAGCACTCGCAGACAATAGCGCACAACGAATAGGCAACCACCAAGCCAATTATGCAGGCACCAAAGACTGCAAATGACCTGCAAAGGTTGAGGGCGTCGGCGCCGATTGAAGGTGAAGAGTGGGCAGAACGCACCGTGGCGCAGATGTTGGGAAACAAGCGGACAGAGGAAAAGCAAAATGGGCAGGAGGACAAGGAGAGGAGAGGGCAAGAAAGAAAAAGGAGAAGGAGAGGAAATCATACCATGTTCCGGTTGTATTGACTCAGTAAAATAAATTACAGTGGGATCCCCAGCCTCCAGGAGCGGGTAATCGAGGCGATCCGCTCTGCAATTTACGAGAAATCAGGGATGACTCAATAGCTTGGGAATGAGGGCGAGCAATGGAACGGGAAAGTAATAAACGTGGTTGTCAGATTAAAACGGTCGTTTGCAATATGGAATCTGGTAATACGCGATCTGCTTTATCATGCACAGAATGTGCGATTTGTGCATTCTGTGCAGGACAAATTATTGCGCAGCACAATACTACGTGAGACGGACGCCTACTCTAACACGTGCAGTCGGGCAGAGTCGGCAAAATGTGCCTTCGAGTGTGCAGAGAGTTGCGTCCCGAAAACCGTAGGAAACTCGATTTGAGGACAAGGAGGATTCCAAACCTTGCATTGGGAAACCAGAGCACGGTCGGAGAATTGAGAGACAATAACATTGACTCTGAGTGTTGTCTGAGTGGATGACGAATCAAACAACCACAAATATATCGCCAAAGCGGCTTTGGCACTCTGGCACTTACACACTGTCCGCTTCGACAATCATCCCCGCCTTCAGGACCTTTGGCGATCCTCTCGAGCACATAGCCTGCACACGGCGTCAACAAGGATAAACCGGTCCAAGTAGGTAAGTCGCAGTACCACATTACCGCATTGAACGCCGCTGACACAAAACGCACGCCCTGCAGCACCCTTCCAATCCATTCAACTGCCTCAGGCTACCTCCACCGCGTCACCCAAACTAGGGTCGAGCTCGCCAGCTCGTCCTGCGTTACCGCCCCGTACCCACGCCAAGACGCAAACCCCGTGTACCACCTGCTGTCCAGTGGCTTTGACTATTTTTCATAGTCGTCGTCATCACCGGAGATGGCTCGCGAACCTTTCAAAGTAAACAGGTGAGGAATGGTTTGTATTGTTTTCAAATCCAAACTCACCCCCTTTCCAGACAGACTTGTAACTCGGAGGTTGAGACGTCACGTCGACGCCGAACCGTTTGCAAGCCGTTCAACGTGGCTGCGGGAGGACATGAGATACGACTTGCGAGCCTTTCGAAGTAAACAGGTGAGGAATGGTTCATATCGGCTTTACTAATCGGTACTTACCTCGTCTCCAGTCTACGTCGAACTCGCGACTTCAACGCCCCCGTCCTTGAACCCACCAACCTTCTCCTCAACTCTCAAACTCGCCAATCGTCATACCCACCCGTGGCATGCATCACCGCTGTAGAAAGATCATCCCAACCCTAGAGGTCAAAATTCGCGCAGCAAACTCACCACAATATGAAGAACCACCCGGTCTCCTCAACAACACCACCCATCCCCCCTACTCCAACACCCATTCTATCTCAGATGATGCCGCTCTCCGGGAGTCTCGACCTCTTCTAAAAGTTATTGTCGTCTCCCTCCCTGTTCGTTTGTTCGACGATTAGTACCGCAGCAGCGGGAGTGCATGACGCGCAGGTCCGGGTCCGAGTTGTTGGTTATGGCGTAGAGAGGAGGTGTGAGGCGTGCAGGCAGGTCAGCCCAGAATGGGAGGAGAAGAGGTGACAACCACCGCCTCCCACATGTGCTCTTGACCCCTGCTAGCAAGCCTGCCCGACTTCTCGCAGTCGCCGCAGCCCGTCATCTCCCGTCGTCTCCTCCCGCCTGCCTGCCCCCCGTCTCTCGTTCTTTCATTTGTTCGTTCGATTTGGATCCACGGGAGGGTGCCGGTGTGGGCTCGTTGGAGAGGAACACTACAAAACGGGCGGGCATTAACTACGAGGCCTGCATCAGAGAGGACGACATACCGGAGCATACACCCCCCCACGTGCGACAACCCCATCCCCGTCGTTGTCGTCGTACTTCCTGCTCCCGCTCTTTTTCCGCTCTTCTCTCCCCGCAAGTCATCGTTAATCCTACCCCCTCCTCTTGTTCGTTTTGTTTGGAGCCACGGGAGGGGTATGCGTGCATGCTTGAAGAGCACTGCGAAACGGGTGGGCTTTAGCTACATAGCTACAGCCCCACATCAGAGGAGGGGAGGACTCACTGGATCATGCTCCGCCGCCGTGCAACGACCGAGTTGTCACCATCACCGCACTCCCCCCACTTATCGTCTTCCCTGCAGCCCGTCGTTTTCGTTACCTTCACCCCCTTCTCTCGTTTGTCCATTGGTTTGTTCGACGGCTGGGGCTAGAGGTGCGGCGCAGGTATGGGCACGAAGATGAGCACTACGAAACGGGTCAGCGGGTGTTAGCTATGCGGCCCTGCTAGAGGAGGGGGAGGGGAAGGATGTACCGACGTATACACTCCCTGTGTGGAACGATCCATTTGTCGTCGTCGTCGTACTTCCGTGAAGAGAGGACGAGGGAGGGAGGAAGAGCGAGGAAGTAGGGGATGCGTGGGCAAGACTCGGAGCAACCGGGAGCATCGGCAAATGCAAATGCGCGAGTGGAGAGGTGAAGCAGTAGTACCATTTAGGTAAAAGTAAAATATATTGTAGTCCCTTTGAAGAATTTGAATATCATCTGGGAAACCAGGTGATATTGTCGAACAGTCGAAGTGGAAAGCAGAAGCAGGAAGTGCCAAAGTTGCTTGGCCCTCCAGTGATGCGATTATACCAGGACCAATCAATCCGGGTTTCTAATCTAATCTTTCCAGCTATCTTATCTGTGTGTCATACACTTTTTGGCTGCTCTGCCTTGGGGGCTCAACCGCTAAGAAAAAGTAAGTACACATTATGATTCTACCAAATATTCTGAACATTCTAATGTAAAGATATCGAGCACTACGGGAGTGCGTGAATTGTTCTAGAAAATTTAAGGTAGAGATTAGTAATTAGCGCTTAGCAATCATGTGATCATCCGTTCATACTGCGAGGCCCGTTTTCGAAAACGGGCCTCACTGAATGATCATCCCCACCTCTCAAGTTACTATTGTCTCTTTAAATCTTAACCCGATCGTGCCCTGGTTTCCCAAGACACGATTTGGAATCTAATGACGCTGGAGGCGGACGCGGACGGAGACACCAGCGAAGGCATAGGTACAGGTGCAGGAGATGAAGTGATGAGTGGGGCGATTTCAGACATGGCACAGATGATGAGAGGAGTGGAACACATACCCGATTTCGAGTAGGGTATACTCTTACCCCTGATTTGCTGAGCACCCTTGCTACACCGTGTCAAGTTGGCCTAATTGGTGGAGGAGGGGGAGGAGAGGGGTCTGGTTCCCGCGGTACCGATGTTTAGAGAGATACGGGATTGGGCTTAGCTTGCTCGATGCATCACTGTTGACTTATGTGCCCAACCTTTGTCCTTCGTTCATGCCGTAGCACCCGCAGCTGCACCCAAATGAAAGAAGCTGCCCACATCATCACATTTGGTGAGTTTCCGTATGGTTAATCGTCAAAAGTGTGTACTTACCTGTTTTTTTCTTCTTTTTCAATTCAACGTCACGATTCCTAGAAACAAAACGAACCCAAAATCAACGCGACGTCAATGGGAAGACCAACAAGCAAGATGTCTTACCTGGGAGTTCAGAACTCACTGCTGCCGGTGTTTCGTGGTCGTAGGCAGGCTTTGAAGCTGAGCAGAAAGGTTAGAGTCATTGAAGGGTATGTTAAGTGCGTTGTGCTTAGCTTTACATTCATTAATACCCCTGTTTTGGTGCTTTAGGCAACCGCAAAGGCAGTCAATGAACGACCACTCACCACTGTGACGACGCACACTGGAAAGATCGGTAAAGACCAGCAAAAGTCGCTGAAAACAGGTGAGTGTCTCGTATCTTCGATAGTCAAACTATTCGCTTACCTCTTTGATAGTCAAACTATTTGCTTACCTCTTCGATAGTCAAACTATTCGCTTACCTCTTCGACTGTTAGTCTGCTTTCGTCATTCAACTTCACGGTTCCCTGGAGCGAAATCAATGCGGAGAAAGTGACTCACTTTCTCTGCGTTGATTGTCAGTGAGCGGATGATGAGTGGGATCAAAGTAGGATGGCTTACCTGGAGATTCGCAGTCATCCTAGCGCCATTCACTCTGTGAGATTGGATGAGGAGCTTGGCCAGCATTACTAAAAGGTACGTTTTGAATTTTACCTTTCATTTGCTAATGTTTTGGTAGGCCCTAGTAGGATCTAATAGGCAGTCAGTACCCCCAAGTGAAGACGCACAACAAACAAGCACCCACCGAATCAGCTAGCCCAGCACGAAAATCATGAAAGAGGAGGACAAGAAGAGGAGAGAGAAGGACGAGTAGAGAAGAGAAGGTGTGGAAAGAAGAGGGGATGGAGAAGACCAGACGAATTCACGTAGGTTTATATACCTTGTGTATTCGGTACCCTGTAAGTGAGGAGTAAATGAATCACACTTAGTGCAACATGACTTAGCGTCTAGTGGATTTTCGACTTGCGTTCTGAGTGCGGATATGTGAAACTAAGTGAGTGGACCCTGGACTTACAAATTGTGATCCTGTGAGCTAAAAATTCAATCAAATGAGTCAGAGAAATTGCGAGATGTGAAAGTAGGTGTGTAATAACGCACTTAACAATAGAAGGAAGTGCCCAAGTGCCTAAGTGCCTAAGTGCCTAAGTGCCTTTGGCGATCGCCTGACTTTGTCGCCCTTTTGTTAAGTATCCCAACACCCTCTCTTGATCGATTCATTATTATTCTGTCTCAATTCTCTGACCGTGCCCTGGTTTCCCAATGCACAGTTTGAAACCCTCCTTGTCCTCAAATCAAGTTGCCTACTGTTTCTGGGACGCAACTGAGTCTCACACTTAAATGGCACATTTTTCCGACTCAGGCCGATTGCACAGGTTAGACGTCCATTTCACGTATCAAGCTGCATAATAATCCACTTCATCCTGTTCAAATTGCACAATTCGCGCACTCTGTGCATGATAAAGCGGTTGCGTATTACCAGCCTGAGAGGCCATATTGTAAACGAACCCTCTACAGTAATCTGACAACCGCTCTTACCACCTTCCCATTCCATCACTCGTGCGTGTGCCCAAGCTATTGTGTCATTCGACCCATCCAACTTGTATTTCTGCCCTGATTTTTTGTCAATCGCATAGCGTATCACCCCGATAACCCACTCCTGGAGCTGGAAATCCCACAGTGAGTTATTTTACTGAGTCAATACAGCCAGAACGTGGTTTTTATCCTCTCTCCTCCTCTTTCAACGCCGCAACAAATAATTTGCGTGCACTTAATCCAGTACCTGCAGCACTTGCCTCTGAACCCCACCGCCGGACCATGCCAGAAAATACTACCGCGCACCCAGCCCGCCAAACCACGAGTATCCCGCTGTGAACTCCCTTTCACGCGACATTGTCTAGTGACAGCCACCAGGTCACTGCACATATCCAAGTGAGTGAACAATAATCTTTGCTTACATCTGACATATTGCGTGTTCCGTACCGAACTAAGCGGATCGTGTACTACCAGAGTCCATTTCAAAAACGACTCTACTAGGACGAAGACCGATTTGGTCATTCCTCCAAGCGTGCCACTTATTGTTCACCTATTTTTTAGATTGTTTGACCCATTTGAAGTTTACTGCTGCCCTGAACTCTCATCGATCGTATCACGCATCGCCTCCATGAAATCCCACTGCAATTAGTTTCCTGTGCCAAGCCATTCCTCCCTCACAAACCCTTTCTCCTATTGTTAAGTGCATTACTACCCATCTACTTTCGCTTTTCCCCATTTCTCTGACTCGTTTGATCCAATTTTCAGAATTGTGACTCACAAGTGACAAGTCCAGGGTCCACTCACATATTGCACCCAGAACGTGAGTCGAAAATCCACTAGCTGCTAAGTGTGTTCATTAATTGCATTGCTCGCCTATATACACAAGGTATATAAATCTACGAGAATTTATCTGGTCTTATCTATTCCCTCTTCTGGTCTCCATCCTTTCTTGTCTCTACTCATCCTCCTCTCTCCTCTCCTCCAGGTAAATCTAAAATTCCCCCTGTACCTTTCAGTCATGCTAACCTAGATCCTCGTCCAATCTCCTAGCGCGTATGGCGGCAGCATGCCCGCGAACCTCCAGGTAAGCAATCCCGCTCATCAGCCGCTCACTAGTCTCCACGTTAATTTCGCTCCATGGATCGCAGGCATCATGAAGACGAAAGACGAAAAGAGGCTGAAAGTCAGAGAGGTAAGTGTATGTTTTGACTATCAAAGATATGAAACACTTACTCATCGTAGTGGTGGATGTTCACTCGTTGTGATTGTTGTAATGCATTGACCGCCTTTCAGATTGCCTAGAGCACCAAAATGGAGGTATTAGCGAACGTCAAGGTAAATAATGCCCATACCTTTCAGCCACTCTAATACTGCTCTTCAGCTGACAATCCTGCCTACGACCACAAAACGGCGGCAGCTGCGAGCTTCTCATCTCCTACATAAGTCGTCTTGTTCGGCGGTTTTTACGGTGATGTAGCACTGCTTTTTGGGTTCATTTTGTGAGTAGGTATAGTGAGACTGAAAATAGAAGAGGTCAGTACACGATTTTCGACGATTGATGACATGAAAACTTACCAAGGTTAATGTGCAGCCGCGGTTGTAACAACAAATATGAGAGAGAAGGAGACAGGGCCAAATACGCTAGTCAACGACAGTGCGTTGAGCAAGGTAAGCCCGTCCCAAGCTCAACATCGGCGCCGCGGGAAGCTGATCACCCTCCTCCCTTCCTTTCCTTCTGCCCCTCCACCGACTTGGTGTGAGAGCAGCGCCGGCGCTCGTCGAGAGAGATGGAGATGTGCGACTACTCCCCACCCAAAGGCAGGTACGTATTCCACTTTTCTCATTACCTGCGCCGGTCCCATCGCTAACACTTGCCGACATGTCTCGCAGCGCCCCTCTTTGAGCCAACATCCACATCCCTTCCGTCAATCCAAACCGACCGAACGAACGAACGAGAGGAGGCAAAGGGGAAACGGGCTGCGAGGACGACAGGAAGAGAGGGAGGAAGACGGTCTTCGAGCATGTACCGAACCTGCACCTCCCACGGATTGAGTTCTAGCAGCCGACCGTCGAACGAACGAGATAGGGTGGATGGGATAACGACAAACGGCAGGGACGGAGGGCAGGCAGATTCGTCAGCGAGGGAAGACGTCCTTTCCACAAAGCTCCAACCTCAACGTCTAACATAGGCGTCTAACATAGGCCTCACAGAAAATGCCCACCCAAGCGCGCGGAAACCACAGATTCGGACATACCACAGCACCATCGATTCGAGCTGTCAAAAATTTCGAAATAAATCGGCCGGATGCGCGCGCCATATCGCACAAAACTGTACTCACCCCTGAAAATCCTATTCCGCTAGAAACATCTCCAGGGAACCTCATTCGCCCCGACGACGTTGGGACCATTTTTGATGCTCGGATTTCAACATTTCAGCTGAGGGATTTGGGCCAGTTGGTGTTCGAGAGGCCAGAAAATGCAGTGGCTAAGGGTGGAGGAGCTGAAAGAAAAGAGGAGAGAGGAGGTATGTATCTCGACGACGCAGAAGGTTGCTCCTTGTTGTGGTTGATGTTGAGGTGACAACTTCGCTGCTGATTGGACATTTGACAGCCGCAATTGCATGGTACCCCGGACCGTCGATTATTACAAAAACCCGGATCCGACTTTTGCTCCTGAGGCTCCTCCCTTGACACATTAATACTGCACTTGAAAGTTGAAGAATCCTCATTCGCAACCTCGTGACGGCGGCAAGCTTGGTGGAGAGCCCAAACAAAATGTGAAAGTTAATCGTTTAATCCCAATCTTGCCAGGTTCTGAGGTTCCGATGTCCACAGCGAATTCCGACGAAGCCCAGTGCGTGAGTGCATCACTTGGCGTCGGCGATTGTCTCCACTACCCGATTAGTGGGGTACACGCGGGGCGATATATTTTCTTTTCCGTAAAGTCCTACATTTACAGCCGATTGCAAAAAGGTTGGCACTATGGTCACTTTGTGAGAAAAGAAAAGAAAAGGACCCTAACCTAGGGTTTACCCGTTCTCCCCTGCTCCCCGACCCATTCTGTGTGCTCCTACACCTTCTGACCCTGCTTTCGCTTGTATTCGCTTTTGACAACACTATGGGCTTCCGTAAAATATCTAGTGACCTCAAGCGCGCTGCTATGCGCATGCACGATCAACACATTCTCTCTGTCGGCGAAATTCTTGACTGTTTGCAAATTGGTCGGCGCACCTTCTATCGTGTCTTAGATCTATGGCGAACTACAGGAGATGTTGTCCGCCATACCTTCGGTGTTCGTGGAAGACCTCGAATTCTTCACTTCGACGACATAGATTACCTTCGTCGTATCATCAGGCATCGCCCGGACTGGTTTTTGGACGAGCTGCTCGAAATGCTGGAATCCAATCGGTTCATCTCTGCTCACTACACTACAATTCATCGAGAACTGGAGCGCGCAGGTGTTTCTACCAAAAAATTGAAGAAAATAGCCCTGGAGCGCAATGAAAACTTACGAGCTGACTACATTCGGAACATGGCCCGCTATTCACCAGAACAACTTGGTTTTCTGGACGAGGTTTCAAAGGACGAGAGAACTTCAGCTAGATCTCGGGGTCGCTCGCGAAAGGGTACTCGTGCAGTGAAAAAGGGTGTTTTCGTTCGTGGTCGACGCTTTTCCGCTGAAGGCTTGTTAACGATTGATGGAATGATATCAAACACGGTCGTCGAAGGCTCTATGACTCGCGCTCGGTTCCTTCATTACCTTGAGTTTACTGTGGTAGGAATTTCTATCTACATCTTTCAATTACAATGACTCACATATGATGCAAAGATGCCGCTATGTTCGCCATTTCCTGGAATTCTCAGTGTTCTCGTTATGGACAACGCTCGCATACACCATGGGGATCAAATCCTTGAGTTAGCTGATAGATTTCGTTCGTATTGTCGCCTTGACTTGCCTGACATATGTGCTGACAAAACTTCAGAGATTCGTATTGAATTCCTTCCCCCTTATTCGCCCGACCTCAATCCGATTGAAGAAGCATTCTCAAAAGTCAAAGCCTTCATTCGGCGCCACAGAAATTTATTCGCTACAGAGGGACATGGTATGATATTCGATTTGATGCAAGTAATGGAGGTCGTGACTTCGTCGGATGCAATTGGCTACTTTATACATGCAGGATATTTCTAGAAAACTGGTATGTAGAAAACGTCATGGGGGTAGTGAGAAGTGCAATTGTAATGGACAACTAGACAGTATAAAATTTACATGGGCTGAGCCCATTCTTTTATCGCCTCCTTGAGGTCGATGATCTCTCCAATCATGAACCCCATTGTGCGAAGGTCTCCATCCGACAACTGAGAAAATGCATGGGACCCAGTGATCCTGTTTTCTTCTAATCGTTGTTTTATGGAATCGGTGACCGCAAAAACATCGCAGAATGTCGCGATGTCGATTTTTGATCCTTCTGTATAATTCACTGGCAAAAGATTCAAAGAAACGGCAGGAACGGCGACAGGAGCTGCGACAGCTGGTAAAGGAGGAGCAGCACCATTTGGAAAGTTAGGATACATTCCCAGTCCAAAATTTTCAGGCAGAACAACGTTGATGACGGGCGCCTGTGGACCCTTTTCCTTGGCCATATTGTTGAGACGAGCCTGCAGGATTGGTGATTTTGAAACAACAGTATGGGTCGAAACAGGATCGAAGGCGCTAATGTTGGGAGGCGTTTCAAGGGTCGCATACAATGGCCCACGAAGCTATTGTCGTGAAATAAGTATAGTTCTTTCGAACACAAAACAAATTTACATACGATAGCTGCTGCCCATTTTTCAATAAGATCATGGCTCAAAGCGAAGTGGGGTCCTTCTGAAGGGATAAAGCAAACCTCGGAATGGCAGGTGGTCAGGCTGCACTCCCAACGCGCTCGAAGCTGTTGGATTTTTTCGTTTATAGCGACATTCCCAGGAAGAATATCCGCTTCTTTTCGGGCCTTGGGGAAACGAGTAAACTCAAATTATGACTGACACGCATGAAAAAATACCCTGCTCTTTGCCTTTGTTGCAGACTTCGCTTTCGGCGTGCCGGGTGCTTGGGCTGGTGCATTCACGGCAGCAGCAGCAGGCTGCGGTCCATTTTCTTTTTCATTTCCCTGTATCATCGTCAGTCATTTTTCCTGCTGAAAATGGAGAGATCTCACAGGAGGGGTTTTTGGGAGCTCCTTGACGGAAATCTTTGCACTCGGCTCTTTTCCTTTCAAAGCCTTCTTCACAAGCTGCCGGTAATCAGCCTCGGTGCGCAAAGCTAATGCACTAGTGACGACGCGAGTGATAGACCAAGTCATATCAAAGCGATCCTCCTCAATAACAGCTTGTTGTGGGAAAAGCAAGTCGCATATTGCAACTTTGAGGAGTCCTTTCGCGTCCATCCATTCTATGTTGCTGGAAATTTCAATGATGCGGGACTGTGGTTCGCGCCGAGAAACAGGTTTCTTCAATTCTGCGAGGGAGAGCGTCGAAATGGTGAAGGATATCTTGGGTATCTCCTCTGCCGCCTCGTCTGCACTTTCATCCTCCCTCTCAATTCTTCGAGATTTCCCTGTACGAAATGAGTGAGAATAGTAGAGCAGAAATATGACATAAAAAGAACGTTTGTTGGAAATTTTCTGGAGAGCGCGTGTTCGCTTCTTTGGAACGTGAACCTCAATTTCGACGTCGTCCTCATCCTCCTCGTCTTCCTCCTCGTCTTCCTCCTCCTCCTCCTCCTCCTCCTCTTCTTCTTCATCATCTCTGGTATTCTTACCACAAACGAGAGGCCCTGGGTTCTCAACATCGGACCCAGATGACTCTTCTTCCTCTTCAGTGGGGATTTGCACCGGTTTCTGAGGAGCTTTACGTGCTGGGAGCTTGATAGAAGGGCCCTTAGTCTTTTTAGTACGTGCCATTGTGTTTATAAGCTTAAATTTCTATCAAGAACGACGGGGATACGACGAAGTACTGAGAAACAGCCGTAACCCTAAAACAAGGTTCTATTTACTTGTGTTTCTTACAAATGACCGTAGTGCCAACCTTTTTGCAATCGGCTGTAAGATATATTTTAGACAATCTAATTTTTTTGGACAAACATTGCATTTTATAAGATTGAAAATAACATATCAACTTTAACTTTTTTTCTCTTTTTTTATTATGGTAAAGTTGAAATATGTGAAGATCGAAAAGTTCAAAAGAATAAAACCTTTGAGAAGAATTTCACCTAGAAATAGATTTTTGTCAAATGAAAATTTTACCCTTGCCTAAAATTGACAATAGGTATCTTCCTTTTTGTATCTCTTAGACGCTGAAACATTTTACATTTTAAGAATATTTTATGGAGTGAAAAAAGCGTCTAAAATTTTAACAAGCTAGATATTATTTTACTCGGATTTTAGCTACTTTAAAATAGTCCTGTGTCAGCAGTGACATGGAGCTCAAGAACGAGTCAGCGATCACTACCAATTTCCGTTTCAAACTCAGTTTGTGATCCCGATAGCCCTCAAAATGGTGATTGGGATCACTGATCCGTCGTTTCCGGAGCCAATCGCAGTCCTACGATTATAATTACTGGTTATTGAACCGGGGAAAACACACAACGAAGTCAATGTAAAGAATTCGAGAGCAAAAAATGTAAATACTCGGAGACCGTAGCATATCCTTCCGAGTGTAACAATTGGCCATAGAGAACGAAAAGTAGAGACAAAGAGGTTAAGAAATCACCTACTTCAAGCTTCCGTGATATAAATGATCAAGAGACTCTCCCAACCCGCTGGCTCAGGCCTATCTGCGAGGCGGACGATAGGACATCCTTCACCTGTAATGACTCCCAGGCCGAGGCATATTCTGCACAAAACACGGCGAGTGTCAGCCGACACCGACCACATGTACGCGAAATTGGGTCATTTGCACCTGGGGGTTTATGTTACCATCTTTGAACCAGAAGTTGGAGTGACAACGCGCTGGAAGTTTCTGACTTTGGAGATTGAATATTCGAGGTCTGATCTGAGGAGCAATGTAAAGGACCACCCGGGATGACAATGATCACGCCACTTACATTTTCCCATCCACCAAACTTGAAGTCACTCTCAAGATGAGCACACGCAGCGACTGGACTGAGCTATCGACGACGCTCAACTTGTAGGAATTGCCAGACGATGAACCAAAGCCACTGAAATAAGCTGGGACAGGGTTTTGCAGTAAGCTTCGAGAAAGCGACAACGAGCTAAAAAAACACGAACCTAAGAGGTCAGAGGATCAGCGCCTTTCCAGGCCATACTTTGTCCTTGGGTAGTTTGAGTTTCTCCAGTCGAGGTGCGTCTCGACATTCTAATGGAACAAAAGAAAAGTTCAATGATATCTCAATTGAACCACTAAAGCAAACTCACAAATTAGATTTCTTGGCTTGTTTCTCGCCTTAGCTCGCCCAAAGCTCGCCATAGCCTGAATTAAAAACCCCATACCATTGCAAAGTAGGTTGAATATCACTTCAAAATAGACCTCGTCGATCTCGTGGGTCTTGAAGTTTGATAACGTTGGAGCTGCAATACTTTTTCATTCCCGAAAACGAACAAAAAGCTTGAGCGACGCCTACTAGAAAAGTCGCCACAATGAATTGCATTTTCAGACATAGAGGTTGTCCAGCAGCCATTGAAATCGACGCGTCGCTCGTCCGAGCACGTTCAGCCGGCATTAGTTGGTAAAGTCACGCTCGAGCTCAAGGATACGCGCCACCGTGGGCACATAACTTCCAGTCTGTGAACAACAACAACAACAACAACAACAACAACAACAACAACCACCACCACCTTACCCGTTGGTGCTGTTCCGGCCACCTGTCGAGCACCGGGCCCTCGACAGTCACCGTCAGTATCATCGTAAGCTCAGTACCATTAGGCCGTCCTAGTGAGGTTCCGTACACACACTAAAATCCCATTTTCAACCACTCCAACATCGAAAACCCAGATCACTCTTTGCCACGTATACAATTATTAGCTACTTTCAACCTTCCATCAACACTGATCATGTCCTTTTATCCACCATTTCAACCTCGTCTTCCACTTCCCGATCACCGTTCGCCTTCTAGAGCATGGAAATCTATGCGTCGTATCAATATCTTTCCTCACTATCGCCCGAACCTTCCAACATCCAACGCCTCATGTGCTCGTTTTCGCTTATGGAGGAAGGACCTCACAACAAGGGAAAAGCAGCTAACTCGGTTCAAGGCCCTCGAGGAGAAAATGCATAGACTAACTGACGATGCTCACAAGATCTCAGAGCAACGATGTGCTTTATTTGTTCTGCGCGCTGAAGTCCACAAGATCTCCGTTGCACTTGAACAACTTAACAAGGATCCCCAACCAGTGTTGCTCACCCTAACGGTTCGAGAACCAGCTGCGAAATCCTCATTCAATTGGGTGCCAATCAACCTTCGTGTTCATGCACGAAACATTGCCTCCAACTTGGATCCTACATATCTTGAGCTCGAGTCTCGTCCGTCTACACCTATATCACCCCCTCTGACACCAAGTCTGACACCTAGCACTGCACCACCATCCCGTTCCACCACTCCACCACCACTCATGGTCGAAATATGCACTCATTTCCCTATTGATGAAGCAGCAACACTTTATCATGGCCAAATCGAAGATGTTACAAACTCCTGCTACCCCGGAGGTTGGTGCTACAGAGCTCTACGCAAATCTCTCAAAAAACGCAGACCCGGTAACCGCCCCCGAATCAGACGACGAAAACCCAAGCATTAGCTTTTCAACCCTTATTCACCCAGTATCGCGGTCATATTATATGTACCCCAATGGTTTTTGCCCTTGTACCCCCTCCAGCCTCTCTTTTTGAGTGTTAGGTTGTTGAAGGATGAACGTTCACACTTTCGTACCATACCATATTCACACATATTTACTCAACCACTTGGTCTGTCGAGGTTACCCTTTTCAGTGTAACCTGAGTCTCCTGTAGACGTAGATAGATGTCAAATCGTAACAATCGTAACAAGCCTTTCGTTAGGCAACAGAGAGCCGAACGAACCCACACCTCCGAGGTGACACGACGCCATGACATTAAGCCTGGACTTTCTGTGAATATCGCGTCAATGCTGTAAAGAAAACATAAAAAGATACGCACCTCCAGTCGCGAGAACTACATTACGCATTTTTTCCCCTTGACTGCCGATGTCGATGAGGTGGGTTGTTCGTTGGTAAAAATCCCATAGTTTTTGGGTGAAGCTTAAAGCTCCTTGCAGTGTTTGGTCCGGACGAGAACTTAGTGTGCCCTCGTTGAGGAGAAAATCGTTCGCCAGCGACACGTCTTGTGGCGTGAGAATGGCCTATACAGTGATCTTCGTGAGAAAGATCCGACGAATAAATTTTGGCGAACTCGTGGCGAACTTGTTCTCAACCACCACCTACCCGCTCCATACAGACACCACTGGTTGTCATATTCGCGGGCACGCATGTATTTCACTTCTGCGTGTCTGGCATTCCACCTATTTCTTTCGCTTGATCGAATTTTGGGCTGTTGTCAGTCTACTTTTCGGGGTTGAAAAGACCTATGGAGTCTGACTCCTAACTTTAATCGACCATCGGATCGATTTGGTCGCTGCTCGTCTGTTTCTTGCGTTTTGATGTTGACTCCGAGGTTGGGGAGAGCGGTATTTGCCCCTTTCCCCCACCTTTTGGCTTTCCTTGGGTCTTCCTCTTGCGCGTATTGGAAATCACTCGCACGTAACTGCCAAGGACCCCAGTGGTGTGAACCTAGACGAGAGCGGCCTTGTCTATCGAGGAAAGCCTGGTGTGTGTCGGATTTCGTATCCGCGTTCTGAGGTTGGACTGCCTTTTGGTTGGTCCTTCGTTTGAGCCGAGATCTTATTTTGCGATTTGGACTCTTGTCAGTCCCGTGGTTCAAATTTTTGGAACTTGCTCGTTGTTGAGTGCGTGTTATGTTGCGTCAATGACAAGGTACACTTTCCATCCTTAACTGCCTCTTTTACTCACTTGCTAAAATTGAATTCGTTTAGAATGATCATGTTGGTATCTGGAAAAATAGAACCATATCTACCTCGCCTGATTGGCGAGTTGTTTTATTTGTTCGTTTTTGCATTAAATGTATTAAGTCTGGGCGACATTGCTTGCATTTTTTTGACATCGCGTCGACCTTGAGTCCCATTCTTATTCGAGTTGAGTCCTGTGAGTTGTTACATATTCCCACAAGTTTCACCGTCGATACTGATACACTGCTCTTTTGGAATTAGGAGGTATAAGGCATCGCTGCTCTCAACATTTTAGCCTACTGTATTTCATTTAAGACTGTATTCTGCATCACAATGTTCAAGGAGAGTCTTCTGATCCATTGAATTGCATATGCCTGGTTTCTTCGCACGTTGGACGACCATGGAGTTGTTGATCTTTCGGCGCTAACGTTGAACGCCAGCGTGACCACACACTGCAACGATCCCAACCCCTTGTTTGAAGGGTACTTCCTCAGAGTAGAACGCCAGCCATCGTCCTTGCACGTACGTCGCATACCCTCGCGTTATGAGCATGGTACATTCAAATTGTTGGATAACTGAAGATCATTGTCTCTCTCGTTCTCCGACTGGTTAGGAGTAAGAGATTCACGAAATCTGCTCCTGCGGGCGACAGGATCGCAGTCCACAGAACTGAAGGTTGAGCGTCAATCGAGATACAGTTGTAGACGCAAGCCACTCCATCCTCTCAGGGGATTCGCCATGACAGGACTGCCAGTGGCCGCTTTTCGTGCTTGTGTAGCACGCCTGTCACCGTAGGCCACCACACGGTATATGCGACACCTACCTTTCCAGTCCTAAGTCCTCGGAGTTAATTGTTTAGGCGCCTGCCGGCGTTGTAAAAAACGCCTGGTGTCCTGGACCACGAGTACTGCTTCGATTCAGTGCCTGATACACAACTGCTGATCAGCGACTCGGGTTGCACCGTCGACTACGGAATTAAACTGGAACCGTAGGCTGATGGTACAAATGACCTCTCAAAAGCAATCACGGGGCGTTATGAATTCATCATGCATCGGAAGCGTGTCTGAAAAATAGAATGGCTTCGCAGAAGACAGCCCGAGAGGCTGGCACCCGTTATCGAAGAGTCGTGGTGTTTTGACATTAAATTGGGTGACACGCGCCAGGACTTCGATGTGACGCAACGTAGCTGCATGACGAACTTCACAGCAAACACTTATCATCGCCAAATGGCGGTTGTAGGGTGGAAACGAATGGCTAAAATCCCCTCGCCGGAAAGATCCGGTTCTTTAATGTACCAACTCCACAGGACGGGCGTCTTGTGCTCGACGAGAGTCACATTAGGCGCTGGACTGTCCTCTGCTGGGGGCAGATCTGTACGCGAGATTTTACACGGAGTATTGCGATTGCATGGGAATCCACACGTGGTCGTCGTGCGTAGTAGGGTTGTACCGGCGAGAAAGAAACAGATCTTCCGTCTATGTCAACGATACTATCTACTTGACTTACTAAACCTGAGTTAGCCTAGTGGTAGCGGATAGAATCCTACCACCCCCTTAAGAACTCTTTTGCTTTGCATCTAAGCACAACCAGACAATATAAATTAATATTTAATACCGCGTATGTAGTAAATAAGTCTGGTGGGCCAGCCCATACTCAGTCGTCCATAATTTGCTATTTTTTACTAAGAACCCTGTCCCAAACGCTTCTGAGATTGTTCCCAAGTACCGAAACTTTCCAAAAACCTGCTCTGAAAATGAGGAAGAAGGACCCAATTGCCAAGATGTACAGCGAAATGCCGAACCACTTTCGGTCGAACGTCTGTGGGATGAGAATTAGAGCCGAGGGAGAAAATATAATGGTCCCCAGTAGCTGGAGTTGTTCGCAAAGAACTAGGAAGTGGATTAGGTCCTTCTCTGTGAGATCTGGGTGAGATCTGGGCTTGTTTTCCGAGGGCAGAGATAGAAGGGCAGCGCGACCAGCAACAATTGCCACCCATAGATGAACGCCAGCGGCAACGAAAGCAAGCCACAGCCCGATCTCGTATACCAGACTATGAGGTCCGTTGAGGACCTGGGCTATCAGAGACAGAAATGCGATGATTAAGGCCGTGGTGAACGTTGACTACAATGGGAAATGGTCAGCCAGAGCGACGCTTGACGAAGAGGTATTGACAAACAATAAGAACGAGAATGTTGAACTGTGAATACATCTTGCCTGGGGTTGTCGAACTGTCCGCAAAAGCGCCTGCGGTTGTTCTTAATTCCGGTTGACATAATTGCTCTGTGCTCGAGCCCACTGTAACTGCTTCGATTGAAAGGTCAGTCGATAGCAAACCTAGGGGAAATTTACATACAGGTTCCTCTTTCTACATCGATGTTAGTGCTGCATTCGTCGACGATACTTCCTCGTTTAGAGTCGTCTGCCATTTGATAGGTCGGTATGTTGGAAGTAATGTCTTCACACTACTTAGGCTTATATTCAAGGTGATAAGAAGTTGCGCAGCGGCAGGGTTTGCAACTTACACGCATGTTTTGGAGGTGGGTTACTGGCTGGCAATGCTAGAAATTGATCGATCAGAACGAAAAAAAAGGATCTGAGAAGAATGGGCGTCAATTTGTTCACCCTTTTCGTGAACGTCTTCTGCTGCGTGTTGTTTCATGAGCCCCCTCATATCCCCCGATTTGATTTCTGGCATTTCCAGAATTCTCAAAACGCGAAGCCTTTTCAATTCTGAGGTACTTATATAAATAAAATTTCGAACTTGAAAGTGAATACAGGGACAAAATACTAAAATTGGACAATCACGATAGAAACAGAAAAACCATTCCTGAATTAAGAGACGTATTCCAGCATCTTAGAGTCCACTACAGTCTCCCAGTTGAAGGCAGCCGGTTGATAGGGTTTCTCTGGGGGGGATGACTTGATCCTCTCCTCGACAGAAATGTGCACTAAGACCTTATTTTTGGAGAACGGGATGTAGCGACCTTGACCGAAGTTCCTCCTGTGTAACAGCCGACAGATGAGAATCAGTATTGAATACAGTCGACAACGAATGAATTTACACTCTTTTGCGGACCCAATTTCCATCAGATTTTTGGAACGTGGTGAGCATAGGCAAGACCTCCAGGACCCACCACGCTCGTTGCATTTGTAGTTGGTCCCAGACCTCGGCGACACAATCCTTTGCGTCATGGGCGTGCCTAATTACAAGGTTGAGGAGGGGATGATTATGGCCAAACAAGTTTTGAATTTCGAGTATTGAGTTGGAGGGAATGGAAAAGAAACCAATGTTGGAAGGCTGAAGTGCCGAGAAAAGGGAGGGAAATGGTGAAAGAGCGAGAGGAGACCCGAAATAACTGGGAGGCGTATACAACACAGGAGGCGAGTTTATTGGAGGATCTGGATGAGTTTCTTTTTTTTCGAAGTTGAGTGAAAACCCGAATTGTTCGAGTGTTAGTCCATGGGGGCTAAGTTCATTCTTGAGAGAATTTTCTAACGCCTCGAAGTCAAATCCGATGAGTGATAATGCACGCTGGTCGAATAGAACACCCGTCCCGGCCAACAAACATTCCTTGATCATCCACCTCAAAGGGATATGCGAAAGACTTTCCTGTACACTATTCTTATGGGACCCGCCTCCGACATCGGCGTGAGCACCTAAAGGCGGTCAATAAATAGGCCCTGACGTTGCTTGAGTCCTACCTGAGAACCAAACTTCCTTCACATCAGTTGTTGTCCGATCGGGTGGTTGATATTCCCAGTCGTCTCTTGGCTTGTCGACGGGTCGCCTAACCATTATCATATTTGGATCATCAACGTCAAGGTCCTGCTCCCTTTCTTCGGTTGGTTCATTCCATGTCTGCGGTCGGAAGCGAGCCCGTCGCTCATCCAATGCTAGTGCATGTCGAAAGGTTTTCACCGCATAGTTGACCGACGTGTAGGGGTGACTTCGTGGAATGATCCCAACAGAAGAGACGGTGTCCCTATTGCGAATGGAAAGGTCAGATACGAGCAGAGTAATTATGTGATGGTAAAACTCATACCAAACGCCTACAAACTCAACAGTAACCGGGATTCTAGAGTCGCCGTCAGAAATGCGTGGTCGACATCCCGGTTGACACAACTCACGCAAAAGTCTTCTTGAATTCTCTGCTCAGTTCAACGCCATGACTGCCAGTAGTTTGATAAACCGAGAACGCGAAATCCAACTGTTGGTCATTGTGAGCGGGCAGGAGCCCAACCTGTGAAAATACGCGTAAATAATCAAGTCGCTTTTGGTGACTTGGGCAAGTACTTTGTACAACATGCCCGCGACAACTCGAGCCGTATGCGCTGACGTATTGAAGTTAACATGTATATAAACGTTTTTAAGTTCAAGAGTCTCACCTCCACGCGAAAACCCAAACAAACAAATCTTGTCTCCTCGTCTGGAAGGCGCGTCAACGTGTTAGCGGCAAGCGAAAATAGATTCAAGAAACTTACCGGTAGTTTCTCATGATGAACTGATATCTGAAGGTTCTGTGAGTGGTTAATTTTTCCAGTGGAATTTCTCCCTTACCCCTCCTTCACGTGGTCGTTGAGATGAAGCGCAATGCCTTTGTCCAGAGCAGAAGCCAGGCTAGAAACAGTCCTTGTAAAAAACTGACGTTGATTGTAAGTCCCAACACCAGGCTATGTATCATTCGTCAGTCCTTGACTCATATCGGATATTGAATAGTAATTTACCTGGTAATATACAATTTGTTGATCCGGTTTGTCCTTCACAAGCGCTCTGAACAGCCTGACAACGTTAGAATTCTATAAAATAATAAAACAACAAAACGGGTGAAAAATTTTCATCTCTTCGTACCTCCTGTTCGAGTAAACGTATAATTGGTCATGCGGCAATATGCTTGATGAAAATGACGAACGTACCTCTCCAAACTTATTTCCAGTCCCGTCAAAACATAGGACTATGGTACGTGGGAGCAAGTTCTCCGTCACGACTATGGGTTGCATGTGTGGGGAGACGGGTTGCATTGCCATAGAAAATTACAGCTCGTTGTTCTGAGTCGCGGGAGAAGTAAATTTGGACGTGGTCGACGACGAAGAAAAAATCCTTTTTGTACGCCAATCTCGCACTTCTGAAAGATCCGAAGCGACACGCTTCGACTACGAAACGAAGTTGCGTGTCAACCTCGAGGCCGCTCAACCCAGTTTCCGCAGGTTAATTCGGCGCCAAAAGATACCATGTGAACGTTGTGAACAGCTAATCGTCGTAAATTCAAGTTGCGTTTCGCAATGAAAGAGTGGTCGTATTAACAAGCGGATGAGCGCTAAAGTTAGAGGCATCTTACTGGCTACTGAGTTTAAATCTTTCCCAAATAGGAAGTTCGAGAACTGCTAATAGACTTGCGCACAGTGCGTGGCGTCCTCACGCTATGCATGCAGCGCCAGAAACTTGGACCCGAATAGAAGTATCTTATGAGGCTCTAAATGAACTTCCATACCGATCATCAAATATATGATAGACAACCCCACCTCACCGAATCATTCATCGATGACATGGTTAGAATTTCTACTCATGGACTCTGGCACGACAATCTTTATTTCGCCGACGATAGCAAGTTACTACATAGCACATAGGCTATGCTATTTCGGTGACCACTGACACCAAGACCTCATTCAATCAAGTCAGGACAACGATGCGTCTTTGGGTGCTCGCTGCAGCCTGTCACTTGCATGGAGGATCCCAGTTGATCGACTGCGCCTTGGAAGAGACTCGAAACCCATCAGCCTGCGTTCATTTTGGCACTCACACTACAGTTGTCGGTCGTCAATTACGTGGCATTTCAATACTGGCGGGTCACGGAAACAATGAAGTTGGACGAGTTTATCACCATTCCTTGCTTGGAGTCCTTTGAAGGAACAGCCGCCCGTAAACCATGCATTATGGCGTGAATATGTTGTAGAGTTGTGGCCTATTTACGCTATCTTTAAGAACCTAATGAAAGTAGGCAGTGTATGTTGATGCAAACCTATATTAAACCAACTAGACGTCAACACTTATTACCGGTCATCTCCAGAATCCGGCACCACCACGACTAACGTGGCCGGAAGTCATCGCCTTATCCATGTGAATAGTCAGGTTGCCATGAGTCGCATGGATCACTACCACAGGGAAGCGCCTGGATTCAGGCTTAAAGACGGCTGGGTAATTGAGAGTCGTTGAATCACAATTTTTTCTCCTGTCAGTGTATCGACGTCTTCGAAATCGCAATACAGTACCACCACCAATCCAATGCTATTGCCACTGCCAGTGTTCAATAGGCCTTCCTTACAGCAGCTTGCAAAGAATGGGGAGATCGCTGACCGCGAGTGTGTGGTATGTCTACCAGAACTGTCCCGTTACCATCCACAGACATTTAATTTAGCCTTTCAGCTTCAAGAGGTGATGAAATCCGCATCATCAAAGGATGTTGCCGACCCAAATTTGGAGAGAGATGCAATTTTGCTTCGTGCGTGGTCTCTCCGTCGTTCTAACAGTACATGGCTTAAACTCGTGACCAGTCCATAAGTCCGGGCGCCTTGATGTAAAATCCAGGCAACTCGAACAGCTTCCACCTGCCGACCTTGTTTTCAGAAAACTTTTAGAATCCAAGGTTTGCTACTAATTTTCAAACGGCTTCGGACTCAGAACGAACTGACGATAATTTCAGACCAACGATAATCATGCGAACGAGGTTTCTAGCCTTTTACATGCATTCGCTAGTCTCATTGATGTAAATGTGCTCCTGTCTTCATTGCTTCCCAAACTGACACAACTGAATCTCAGTTGTCGATCCGTCGCCCTCATTCAGCTGCTAGCCACACCCAACAATATTTCGATTTATATCCTCTTTATGGCGGTGGGCCATCAGACTTCGACAAAGTTCGTTTGAAGGATGGGAGCGGAATGCTGTCACCGGATTGCTTCTTCGATGATCGGCTTATATTCCTTCCAAGAGCGACTGCAGTGCTCTTAATCCTCTTTAATAGGAATCACAACGTAACCCCGCAGTTAAATCTTGCTTCATTACAAACCTTCTTTAACGACTTTATCTAATAGTACATTGCGCGAAGAATACTTCTTCACACGGAAACACCAGTCGAGATAGTGGCACCCTCGGACGGCGTGCTTTCTCCATCCCTCAGGCAGCAGGACGACGACGTATTCGAGAAAGCTCGCAGAATAAACTGCGGACACTTCCGGAATATCATGTTGGAGGATATTCTCAAGCCGCTTCTAGGTCTTCCGAATGTCGGTCCGAGTCCCAAGTTAAACTTTCTTTCTGTAAGGACGCCTTTCGAATTATTGCTGGATTCAATTCACCAACTTCGGTTTTTTAGGAGGTAAAAGAACCTCAAGCAACTCTCGGGAATGGTTTCGATGGACCTAGTGAATCTGCTCTGCTCTATGATGTAGGCCATCTATTTTTTTTCGCAGCATGATTTTTTTTGCCTCACCGTTTGACTTTAGTGGTCGCCTATCATGTCTGCTAAAGATATTCAGCATTTCGAGGAAGCGATGCATGAAGTTGCAAATGACGATGCAGACAGGGTATGTATATAGTTACACGTAATATTTTTGAAGCTAATAGCCGTAAAATAGGTTTCGCCATCTGATTTCGATCAAGCAGTAGAAGATTTCACCACCACGATGAATGCGAGCAAGCGTAACCGGGATTGTGCTGGGTATTATTCACGCACAACACGCGGACTAGTCACCTGACATTTTCTCACAGTTTACAAAGGGAGGAAGGCGGACGATTTCGCGACTCTGACCTGGCACAGATACTGTACGATGCAACAGAATGCCCTGCCAGAAATACGGGCCAAGGGATTCCGTCGTGCCAGCGTGTTGTTCAGGTCAAGATTATCGAGTGGGCACGGTCATCGAAGACCGGCTCGCTGAATGACTACAGGCGATCCCTCGGTTTGAAAGGTAGGTCGTGAGCTCCACCAGTGATTGTCAACTTTACGAGATTACTTTCAGCTCTTCAAAGCTTTAAGGAGTGGTCATCTAATCCGTCCATTGCGTCGGCGGCGGAAGATCTGTACAAATCAATCGACAACTTGGAGGTCTATGTGAGTCAAGGTCCTGTTCTATATGGTGCTATTTCCGACGCATTCTTCCCAGGTTGGTCTGCAAGCAGAAGACATAATCAAGGATACTGGCTTTCGATTTGGCTATACGAAGGTAATATATTCCCTCTTTCCATCTCCTACCGTCGTACTTAACTGGGATAACGTGCAGACATACGGCCTTTTGGTCGACATTGTAAGAAATTCGTAGAATGTGAAACTTCCGAACATAATTCGATTCAAATAGGTCTCTCGCATTCGAAGCGATCCATCCTTTACAAAGAACTTTTCGCGTCAGTACATCCGACTACTACCTAAGGTTACGCCGTTGATTCATGTGAAATTGATATGTAGCCGAAAACCTCACGTCGTGGGGTTACGCCGACTGTTCTCTTGGGCCAGACAGGCCAGAAAATGGGTCCTTTGGGTTATCAATGCCGAAATGTAAGAAAAATTACTCTTTTTTACTTTCGGAGTTGAACTATATCATCCACTGCAGTGTTTCAACGCAATTTGCCTCATGATTATCAGTACAACAGCATATATGGCCTATTTCCACTTACCGTGCCCGAATATACTCGTCGACTTCTGCCCAAGTCAGATTCGAAATCAATGTACGACATTGAGAGACCCCAGCCGAGCAAAGTACATCACCTTGTTACGAAGGAGATGATCAGCTACGTATTCAACAAACCGGAACTTTTTCCTACAAGCTACAACGACAGTCTCATCGCCGTTACTGGTGGATACGGGTCAGTAATTTTTGTGATTCATAGCTCTTTTCCTGAATGCCTCATCAACGACAGATACTTTCTCGGATTTGATGACCAGGAAAGGTAAGATCCATTGTGCTTTACCAGTTGCAAATCTTGGTAATATTGACCCCTTTCAGACACGACCAGGATCAGATGATGGTCTGTATTCATTCAAACCACTTTGTAAAGCCCGTATCTGACGATTTGGTAGTCTCTTCACGCTCTCATCCCTGATCAAGGCACGTTAAGAAGATATGCCGAGTCCTTCGCCAATATGGCCAACGAGTGCATTAAAGAGAGGGCTCTCATTCGGTCAGTTTGTTGTTCTTTGGCCAACCGGTTTCTAACTGCTCTGAAGACCCGGTGAAATTGACGTTGCCCATGACGTTATTAACGCGGTGTGCACTAGGTGGGTGTGCGAGACACTGGTAAGGAATTGAACCTCTCTCCGCTTCGTTCTCTCAGATAATCCAAACTATTCAGCTTGACTATCCGCTCAAGCAAGTAGTCAACGATGCGGGAACCGCGAACGAGGATGTACCAGGTCCCCTTATGCGGTATATTTGGAGGCCTCTTTGGACCAGGTTCAATAAAATCGCCTTCGTTGCACGGCTCCTTCACCGGGTTGGTTCAGTAACAGGAGAAGAAAAGCAGATGGGACAAAATGGGGGAATAGCAGAGTTGCACGACAAATTTGCTTCACTTTACGCGTACGTTACCATATCCAGTCGACCTGCAGGAAAAGGAGTTTCACGCGTTAATAGATTTGTTTTCCACAACACTGATTCAGAAGATGCATGGAAGCTCCGCGAAACGGCGCTTCAGACCAGTGCAGCTTTATCCCAGCATATCAAGGGCAAACTACCTGGCCACGGGATGATTTCAGATCAGGTACGACGGATGTATAGGAAAATACTCCTAGACTCTTACGAAGTATTGACAGTCGTATACTGGCTTCCTCAATGATAGCCTTGCGGAAATCCGATTGCTGTTCACTCGGATCGTCAAGGAGTTTACGACTGGAGTAACCCTTCCAGAACAGACTGCTCAGACATTTCTTGACAGAGTTGTGACCGCCAATCAAAGTATCCCACCACACACGAACCAGGGAAACCAAAAAATTGCCACCGGAACTACTCCAACCAAGGCAGATAATTCTCGAGTCGTTGCAAACGTTCTTGGCCTCGCCATCGTAGCAGCTGTTAAGTACGCGAAAGGTGCGGTTGATGCATTTAATTTTCGTATCTAGACTTACCACCGCCTCTCAGTGTGTACTCAAGCAGTCGACTTTTATCTTCAGGATAAGTACGAGAATGAACGGAAAGAAATAATTCGGCTCTCGCAGTCAAACGACCCAAAGTCCAAAAAATTGCTCATGGGTTACATTCGCGAGGCGTACAGTCCGTCTTTTGACTCATCTTCATTCTCGGTATTAATTTTTTTTCAGGACTTGATAACCCACTGGGTATATGGCGACAAGCGTCTAGCGATGCCGTGATTCCAACAAGGCACGGGCTCCCGGGCATTCGGGTCCAAGCTGGAGACAGGATCTATGCGGATTTCGGTCAAGCTTTCAACAATGTCTGGCTTGTTTCTTTTTTTCATATTGAGACAGACGGACTGACCTAGATCCCGTCACATAGCCATCTGTCCCAGACTACGCGAAAGTAGACCCAAATCGCGAGACACAAGGGATACAGGGTCTTGGTTTACACAAATGTCCTGGTATCGGCTTTGCTGATCACGTTAGTATTGTGAAATTATCTTGGTTTACGCCTTTGCTAACAAATATCATTGGATGTTAATTAGACGATGCCCGAGGTAAGTTGACGTTTAATATGGTGGAGTTTTGTACTAATGGCATGTCTTTAGATTTTCAAGGCGATCTTTCGGCTAGAGAACTTGCGTAGGGCACCTGGTAGGACAGGTTCCCTTGTCCGATTTTCTGGCCATCCTGGTCCTCGTGATGTGGGAAACCTCGACTCCTGTTTCTTAAATAAATCTAATTTCCCAACAGACTGCGCCGAAGTTGTTCCTCAACGTAGACGCCAAGCCTCAGAATGCTCGTCCCGAGGACGTCAGCTTTAAACTTGCTTCATACCCCAAATCGCTTGTGGTCCAATATGACGCAAAAAATGTGGCAGCGGCTGAGTAAATGACGTCTACTTCAAAATTTCAACAAGATTTGACCATGTATCTCAGATCGATTGCGCAGAAGAGGAAGAAGTGGAAAATTGATCCAGGAAAGACGACCCAACATATGCGGGCAATTATGGACCGTACGATATCCGTAATTGTGATCGTGCTAGTATTCTGGACCATTTCATGTAAGACATTCTTATTGTCCTTCTTGTCCTCTAAATAATGGCTGGCGTACAAGCTATCATAAACTCGATCACGTCATTCTCTCCTCCAACCAAGCCTCCGCCTCCGTCTCCAAGCCCATCACCAACTTCTGCTCCGACTGCGTGTCCTCCGCCTACTACCCCTATCCAGCCTTGGGAAATCACCACCATGAAAGCTGGAGACGACGGGAAGCTGATTCCTCTACAATACACGCTCGACCTTCCAACAGCTCACAGCCTATCTATGGTCGATGTTGACGCCAAAGACATGAAAATGGCAATTTGGCTTGACAAGACTCTTCTTGGAATCACAGCCGACATCGAACTTAACAAATCGGAGAACTGTGGAGATAACTTCGGTGATTGCTTGAACAGAGGTTTCAGTGGTGGGTACGTTGTCATCCCAAAGGGAAATCACACTGTTCGCGTCGAGTGGGCAGGAGTGGGTGAGTGGCCTTACTTCCGAGTTGATCTGCGACTCTGACGAGGAATATTTACAGAAAAACCGGATGCAGATGGCAAGATAGATTGGGGCGAGGAGGGAGGTCGACGTCTTGCATGGGCCCGGGATGCTTGCGCAGCGTGATCCGTTCTCGAATCATATTTACGTTTTTGATCACACATGTATGCTGGTCATTGCACTACTTCGTCTTATCATACTTTGTTTTATCCACGCGCACTGTTTGGATATTCATCGGTCACGGACATGTTGTCATCGGTAGTCGCGTTGCTCTCTGGGCTTTCGGAATCACCCTGGCAAAAACTAACGGACTATGGCACAGTTTTTTGACTTGCGAACCAGATTATTTAAACGTGCCGAATTCCTCGACTAGCCATGGCCAGAAGCTTAAGACTATACCTGTGATGATTTTACATGTCGTGATCGTGGAAGATTTCTTAGGGGAAAATTCTGGGTTGTCCGAGGCTGTCTTAAAGTTCAAATTTTTAATCCTCCATGGCATCGTTCCTACCCAGGTTATGCTCGGCTCGTGAGACGAGATGGTCTCGATCATTTGTGAACGGTCAATGCATACAGGAAGTATGTACGTTGTTACTATCGCACAGGTTCTCTGTCGACTATTACTTAACTCCTTTTGAAACGAGCTAGTCCTAAGGCCTAAGGCTTCGCAACGTCAGTCGTGAGGCAAGGTTCGCAGATTGTGGTGGTCCAAAGAACAGTAATTGGAGGAGCTGTGGTCGTTTCTGTTGCGAAAACGGTGATGTACATTGTTTCCCGTACGGTGGTCACCAGACCAGGAACGGTGGAGACTGTGGTCGTCGTTGAAGTCGCAGTGCACTCTGAAATTGTGATCGTATCAGGGGTGCATTCGGGAGTGGAGGTGACCGCAGGAGGCGGAATGGTCGGCGTCGTTGTTATTGGCGGAGGAGGAACAACAGGCGTCGTTGTAACGATGGGCGGAGGAACGAGAGCAGTTGTGATCACTGGAGGTGGTACTAGCGGCGTGGTTGTCACTTCCGGTGGAGGTATAACTGGCGTTCTGACCACGGGAGGAGGCACGATAGGCGTCGTTGTAACTTCAGGAGGAGGAATCGGAGGCGGGCTACCGATTGGCGGAGGAACGAGGGGCGTCGTTGTGACCACAGGAGGAGGAACTATGGGTGTCGTTATCCCAGGAGGAGGAATGAGAGGCGTTGTTGTGACCACAGGTGGCGGAACAAGAGGCGTGCTTGTATTGGCTGGTGGAGGAATTAGAGGTGTAGTAGTGATAATTGGGGGAGGAACCAGGGGTGTGGTTGTGGTGATCTCTGGTGGTGGGACAAGAGGCGGGGTCGTTACCACTGGAGGAGGAACAATCGGCGGGGTTGATATCGCGGGAGGTGGCACAAGAGGTGTTTGATCTACAGGAGGAACAGGGGGGATGCTGACGATGGGAGGAGGTATGAGAGGGGTAGAAGTAACAACTGGAGGAGGCACAAGAGGGGTGCCCGATGGAGGAGGAGGAGGGATTAAAGATGTGGTTGTGATTACAGGAGGAACGAGCGGTGTCGTCGTGACCACTGGAGGAGGAACAACGGGGGTAGTAGTTATACTAGGTGGTGGAACAAGAGGCGGGGTCGTTGCATCTGGGGGCGTTGTAACGATGATCGGAGGGGGAATAAGAGGCGTAGTGACACCAGGAGGGGGGAAGAGTGTTGGAGTCGTGATGACGGGAGGCGGGACAAGAGGCGTTGTAGGAGGAACAGGCGTGGTGGTAAAGCATTCAACATTCACCTCTAAGGATTCCCCTAAAGCAAGGGAGGTCAACCGCGGTTCGACGTGTGTCTGTGTCTGGCCACACTCCGGAACAAAAACCGTCAACGTTTTCATAAAAATCGTGAATCCTGATATTGAAGGAGCATAAAGTGTTACTGCGTTCACGATCGTGGGACCATCCCCCATAAACGTGGACCCTTCTCCAGTAAAGGTTTGAATTCCATCGTCGGCTTGGACTGCTGCGATGGCATAGCACAGAAACCATAAAACGGTTAACAGAAAAGAATCGCTAGGTTTCTGCATGGGAGTAAAAATACGAACCTAGATAATCTTCGATTGATATCTCGTATCCTTCTCCTCTTATACATAAGCCTAGAAGTTGAGTATATGGCGAGATTTAACAAGCATATACAGAATGTTGGGCAAGGCATACATGCTGACTGCGCGTTGTCGGCGTTCGTTGATGAAAATTAATGAGACGTCAAAGATAGCCAGCCATTTCGAACTCACCTTCGAAATGAGGTATCACGAGACGTAAACTGAGCCTGTGACAAGGGTGGTTATAAAAGCTCGAGAATAGAAGTTCAATGCAATGTGTTCAAGTACGTAACAACACTTGCCGAACACGAGAAAGAATATCTGAGAGGCACAGTGATTAGCGAAAGTTGACGTTTGACAGTGCGGAATCGAAACCTTTTCATTGGAGACATCCCTGGGCCGGTTCATCCTTTGGGTAGAATCGTACTCCTCACATCATAACCCAAGGGTCCATTTTGACAGAAAGTTTTTATTGGGAAAGCAACAGGGGAATACAGCACGAACGACTTCATTTCATTACGGTTGATCGGGTTGCTTGGAGGAAAGTACGGAGGTTGGGATGGAGTCCTCCTAGGAGAATGCGCTCGAGCTTCTCAGGCGTCAGAACCCCATCGTACAAAACAGTATCCACCATTCCCTAAATTGAATAAGGCCTTAGTCGGCGAAATTGAATACGTACTACGGGCACTTACAACTTCTTCGCTGTAGGATAACTTGTGAAGCGCGTCCTTTGCATCTGGGTCGTTTCCAATTTGTACAAACTGGATTCCAATGCAATTCGGATGGTGCTTCTTTTCTTTGATCTCCTTAACTGCTTCTAGAATAGAGTCCTTCGGCTCATCGTCTAAACGGCACAATTGGTCATCACATTCGATCAATTTTGAAGTAGTGACACATACTTGGACAACCGTCTGTGAGGACAATTATATCAAGAGGTCGAATATTTGTATATTCCACAGAACCAACTGCCGCATTTAACTTGGCAATCTGGGTACTCAGATGTCTTCTGAGAACGGCTCCGGTTGGAGTGCCTTCTACAAATAAGGATGTTAGTAGAATACTTAATGAAGAAGTCACATTTTTTAACTGGAAGTCTTAACCTCCTCGAATATTTTCAGGACGACGTCCTGCCCCTGTTCGAAGATCATGAATATTTATAGGTATATCGTTCTCCCGGATTACGAACCTGAATCCCGGAACAAACTCTGTCAGAATTCAAAAAGACAATGTCGACCTCGTGAGCATTGTACTCCAAAGCATGCTGGGCGATTCCGTAGAGGGCGTCCCGTGCTTCCTTCCATAATTTACCTTTCATCTGAGGACATTGTAAGTCAACGCTCCTTCGCTAATGCAATTTTCCAACCTACAGAGTTGGAATCGTCAACCACGAACAGAACACGATAGTTCCTATGAAGATTGGAAAGCTATCAGATTAAGAATCCAAGTAGAAGAAAATACGGAACCGAAGATAGTCAATCACTGTTTCTGGACGCCTTTTGTCAAGTTGAGGGTTGTATCCAGGATTCACTGTACCCGCAGGAGGTGGGGGTGGGTCGAGAGCGCGAAGGTCGTCGGCTTTGAGTTCTTTGGGCTCCTCGACCAGAAAAGCAGTAATAGACCCGATTGATTCCTTTCCATCCACGCCATCAGCCCAACGAGCAACGGCATCCTCGACTTCCTGTTCATGAAAGAAATCCGCGAAAGACATTTTCTCTAGGCCAAGGGGAGGATCGATGCGATAGTAAAATTCTTTAGGCAACGTCGTAGCGGCTTCCACATGTGCGCCCTTCGTCTCAGCGGCGGTATTAACAACCTGCCTGACGATATGTTTGGCAGTGTTACGCTGAGAATCGTCTGCAACTCCAGTCAACTTGGCGAGAACTGCGTCGACGAACTTCGCGCAATATCCATCGGTAATCGACCAATCTGCAAAGTCTTTCCCAACGTGTTCTGGAACCAAGGACGATGTGTCGGTGCCAAGGCTTATCGTGAGGATGTCCCGCTCGTTCGGCCATAGGTACTTGAGCTCACGCTGAGCAAGTTTGATTGGGTTGTTGAAGCCAGAAAAAGCCGAGTCGCGAAAGCCGTATTTGTTGTCTATGAGAAGTGGGCTTAGATAGAGCGCCGCAGCTGATGTCGCACGAGCTGCCTCTTGTATCAACCACTTGTGCGATGGTGGTGAAATTTTGGGTCCTTTAAGTGAATCGTAGGAACGAATACAATGGGTTCGATTAGAGAATTCGGGCGCAGCAGATGTTACAGTTACGCTGGTCTTACGAAACATGAACTTGAGTGCAATTGATCTTATTTTGAAGGAAACTCACATTTGTATGCGCCGTATTCGCATCCCGGGAAATCGACATAAGAGCATCTGCGGAGCCAGCATGCTTTACGATCAAGGCAGAAAGTGCAGCGTCGTAAGACGATGAGTTGACCTGTTTGTCAGTGAGAATGGTTTTCCAGAAGTACAATTCATCCTCTCCAAATAACGCTTTTCCAAGTCGTTTGTATTCCGCGATTGCGGTACTGCAGTCTAAACCAAGGCGGCCGAGCAAAACAGCGATAATCGCTCCCGAAGACGTGCCGCATATGAAGTCAAAGATATCGCAGGGACGAAGTGGCTTCTTCGCTCGAAATGACGCGCTCTTGACAATCCTGTCGATAATCTGAAGCGAACCAAGTCCTCGAAAACCGTATCCATCGATGACAAGCACGCGTTTTCGATCGGCTGAGGAAAAGCTTCAGACTCAAAGTTGATGACTAGAAGAAGTTCCTTACGATTAAAAGAACCAGTCATGGTTGAAGGTGTACAAAGTCTGAACTGGCGAGGAGATGAAGGAGTCCGGATGACCAGAGAGTCTTAACAGCTAACCTATACTTCTAGATCTTTCGAAGAAAGCGACGAGATGTGTCGATAAGGCAAGTGAGGCTAAAAAAGAGTAAATTTAGAATTTGACTGTGAAAAGGTGATCCTCACCATCGATTGGCTTGAACAAGAACTATAGCACATCACCAGCCCTTGGTCGAAACTCCATTTCAGGCTGTTTCCCCCGGATAACCGCGGCTGATAGAGATGTGGCAAGATCGTGATAGCCTCGAGTAAGAAACGCTGAACAACACATTGAAACCAGCTTAGCCGCGCGCTGGAAACGTGTATTGGTCTTATTGGCTGGAAGCAATTCCGGTATGAACAGGCGTCTAAGAATCAATAGGAGGTCGCTGACAGCCCGATGACTGCCTCAACCTTCACATGTGTAACAAGGGCACCTGTAGGCTATGCCTGAAGCAGAAGGAAAGCCGCACCCCACGCTTCAACTTCAATGCTTCAATTCTATAGACAGGTGATATGAGTGATGTATGTGAAGGACACACCTCAAGATTCGAGATTGTCCTAGTACGACTTATTTTGTTAACTTTCAAAACGCCATGGAATGTTGGAGTTGGCCGCGCTTTGCACCAAGATTTCGGTAATCTGGTACCTTTTTACCGCCTTGCGCATTGCAATTAATAATGAATTAAGATGTCCTATCGAAGGGGCATTCGGCACAAAAACTTGAAGTTGGAAGTTGAAGACGAAAAACGACTCGAATCTTGTTCGTGTGGGCCATGATTACATAAATTCCACGTGACCTTGTCCTGCAACGCTCCCACACAATAGCCTCCTTTTGTCCACTCACTCACGTTGAAAATCCTGCTGTACATAGGTATGACGCCAACACCAGGATGTTCTGTCTGCAAGAAACCTGAGAGCGACGTCGTAAAAATTCAGCGATGCTCTCGCTGCCGCAGCCGTTTTTATTGCGGTAAGCAGCTCCAAATCGAAAATTTTCCTTCTCAGTGGTGTAATATTCGGTGATGGTATTGATAGGGAGGGAATGTCAAACTGCTGATTGGCCAACCCACAAGACGGCTTGTGGTAAAACGATGCAGTGGTATGACAGGTTCCGGAAGTGCAAGGACGGCAGCCGTCATGAGGGTCGACTGGAGCTTATTACCTGGCCCAACGCGAAAGAGGGCACTGGGTGGGGACACTGCTTAGCTGACGAGTCAGACGACCTTCGAAGAAAGTTTGAGGAAGAATTCGACGGCGACGAGGCCAGACTCTTCAAGCACTGGCCACAAGCTTTTAGATGGACCTGCTGTGGGACGGATTCTGGGATGAAGTGGGGATGCGATCACCATGGATCGGGTTCGAAACCCTGCACCTGTGATTTTTGCAGGTGGGCTTTTCTCTCGTATTCGAAGTTTGATATACTTACCTATTCATTCTATAAAAGGATGGGAAAGCCTCTGCCGGATAGTATTTTTCACGACAAAAATGCTACGCGGCACGGTCTTAACCTTCGTCGTGGACCTGATCCAAGGTCGTTTAACGCCAGCAAGGCTACGGTGGCTGCTGCTGGCAGGGCCATGATGGGACTGAAGATGTGATCTGCAGTTGTCTCCGTCTAAAATGGGTGAGTGTCGAACATGTAGAGTCATTCATTTCGCTCAACATTTCATCTTTAGATGCCAGATCCTGTCGGTGTTTGTTCATCATCCGTTGTAAGATATCCAATATGCGGTGTCATGTCGACGAAGAAATAGGCTCAAAGTTACTTGTAAGTTGTTGGGTGTATATAAATTTTGGTGTACAGAGGGTCAATTGGAAGCTAGTTGCTTTATATTGTATGGTGCGGTCGTCGATCTTTGAACCTCTTTTCGTGATTGTATCGATTAATTGAAGAAGATTTTCTTGTCTTGATCGTCTTAATTTTCTTTTGTGATTTTAGTCTTTAGATATGGATGTGAGAGTAAGGATCTATCATCTCGCGTGCCAACATGATCTACGCTGAACTTGAATTACCAGGCTACATAGAGTTCTCATTTTCTCGCATACATGTGGATGGCCGCCGGCTGCGAATCACCGACTGCCCCCGATCAGCATGGCGGCCGACGACTGGGACTCCCCAGTGATGGCGGGAGTTTTATCAGAGATATAGTAACCGAGGCTCTCAAAAACACCCCACTCCCTTCCTTGCCTCTTTCCACCGTCGACGCTGATGGTCGCCCTGCCGCTCTTTTGATCCTAGCTCACTTCTGTTCTACCCTTATCCTCCGTTTCTTTTCACCCGCTGCCAGCAAAATGGCCATCCTGAAGCTCGACGACAGGGATCCCTCGATCACCTATATATCCCGTTGGCATCATGGAGGTGTGAAAGCTGAATTCGACAAAACTACCACTTACAACGGCGACCCTGGGTCGACTGCTAAGTTGACCTTCGACGGTAAGATAAAGTTTTTCTACTCCTATTGACTGGCCTCGCTGATAATAAACTACTAGGCACCAGCATAGCGGTTTTTGGAACGATAAGCCCAAAAAAGGATGGCTCAATAGCCCCCATTTCGTCTTACAGCGTCGATGGCGCTCCCGCCGTCGAATTCAGGGCTGTCCAGACCCCAGATACGCAATACACCCAGCTATTCTTCCAGTCCCCGACCCTACCCGCGGGCCGACATACGCTGGTCATCACCAAAAATTGCACTCTGACCCTACCTTCATGACTTTTTCCTCGTCGATGGGAACGCTAACACCACCCGCCCCCTCCGCCCCCGCCCCCGCCCACCCCCGCGTCCTCCTCGACCACTTCTTCTGGAGCCTCTTCCTCCTCTAGTTCGTTGTCCAACTCTTCCAGCTCCTCCTCCAACCACCTCGGCCATAGATGGTTCTGCCCGACCAACGACCCCAGTTGCATACCTTTCCCATCCCCTTCGGTCATCCCTGCCGTCCCGACCCAGGCCTCCTCTGTGACAGCCCCAGCCGGTGCAGATGGTACGGGTACGCCGTCTTCCTCTTCCGGTGGCTCGCCGGGCGCCTCTAACAGTGATATAGGCGCGACAAAAAACTCAGCCGCCGGCCGTCGCAGGGGGTGTGGTCGGCGCAATCATCGCTCTCGCCTTAATCGCACGGCATCGTTTATTGGCGCAGGAGGATGAGAAGGAGAAGGCGGTTTGGAGGTTTCCGCCGCGACGATAGTAAGCACTTTCACTTCCCCACCCTTGTTTTCTAAATAATTGAATTTATATTTATCTCCAGTCTGGCGCCCTATGGCTTCAGAAATGACAGCGACCTCCAACACCGCGACCTCCACTCCCTGGCCCCCGCCCATCGCTCCCGCAAAGCCTGCTTTCCCCCCACCCGATATCCCTCAGCCTCCCCCAGCGCCACAGCCTTCCCCTGCCGGCCCGCCCCCCTCGTCCTTCATCCACAACCCCATCTACACAACCGGCGCATACGACAGTGAGGACTCGGACCCGCAGACCAACCCCGCCCGCGCGTCCGCGAACACGTTCGCGTCGAGCTTCTACGTCGACGACCGCGCCCCGCAGACGGAGGGATATCCGAGTCGCTCGTACATGCCCCCCTCGCAGGCTATGAGCATGGCCAGTAATCCTTCGAACGTTTATTATGCCCAGTAGCTTTTTGGCGTGGTACACCCGACGACGGACTCTTTTTTCGGTTTACACACATATTGGGCTCAGAATCAACAGATAGATGTGCCAAGGCGTGCCTTCTTTCGACTTTCACTCTTTTTTCTATTTTTATTTCTAATGCATCTCTCCCCCCTGTCCGGTCTCCCCATCATCTCATCTCCCATATGCTCTTCGCATTTAACCTTTATTGTTATTTACATACCACCCAACGACACCGGCGTTTCGTTTGCTTTTCCTCGCACCGCTTTATGTCGAGTTACAACATAGGTGCACCACTGCACCATACTCATTGTCATTGTTCACCTCTATTTCTGTGGCCTTGTAGCTGGCCAAGGCAACTCATGTGCTCCAGTTGAAACGCGGACTCAGACGATTTGATTCAGCGCTAGCGCAACTCCGAGTTTTTTTTATAATCAGGCACTCGGAGTCGTTATTTCCATACGAATGATGCAGGTCGAATGAATATAAATGGAGCACACACACTGTTACACACGAATTTTCTTGCTCGAGCAAACTTGAAGGCTGTTCTTTGGACGTCAGGAAGAATGCAAAGCGAACTTAGAGAAGGATAGACAGAAATGTCTCTAACAATACGCGTCTTCCTTCTACTCAACGTCCTTTATGATCAGGCACTCGGAGTCGTTATTTCCATATGAATGATACTCATTTATTCGTATCAAAATTCAAATGGCACTCGTTGCAGCAGGTTGCAGCTCAGACACAAGTACGAGTATACTTCAAGGGACCCTGGAACTTGGGTCAAAAAAAAAAGAATAACGTTAGGAAGAAAATGTTCTACTAAGTATACACTTGACTTGAGAATAAGTATGCACTACAAATCCAAGATACACGCGCAATAAAAATTGTAGTTAGTCTGTGCAAGCGTAGAAATGTCTATCAGTATGTTGCATCATCACCATCAACCAAGACCCTCCTTCCTCCCTTCCTCCCTCCATCAAATCAGATCACACAACGCGAAAACTGATCTATACTCAACAACCTACAGCCCATAATCCTCCAACAGCTCCCTAACACCCTCCATCGTCTTCGCCGCCCTCGGCTCAAAGATGACCTTGAACGGCAGCGGGTGGGTGTTTGCCGACTCCGTGAACGCGTATTCGTCGATGGGGGACGAGGGGTCGGGCTTGATGGTGAATGCCCAGAGGAGGAGGGCGAGGTTTAGAAATACGGAGCTAATGAGTGCTCTTTTGAGATAAAACGGGCAGAAATTTGGTAAAAAGCTTACGCAGTAGCCATATGTTGTCCCGGACAGACCCTGTACAGACAGTTTACGGTTAGACCGATGCTCCTCTAATTAATATGCTTCCACGAACCGGCGTCCAAACCCAAACGTATACGCCTTCAACTCCTCTCTAAGCTTCCCCTCTGGTGTGAGCCACCGCTGCGGGTCGAATTTCTCGGGGTCGGGGAAGACGGAGGGGTCGCGCCCGATGGACCTGTGTTTCGTAATTGCGAAGGGAGGTGTTAATATGACTGGTGGTGAAAGGAAGGGGAAGGGTGGGTGTAACGTACCACACGTTGCCGATTACGCTAGCGCCTTTTGGTATGAGGTAGTTGTTCTGGGATTTGAGACTAAACGTCAGTCCAGAACGTGCTGACCAAAGTCAATCAACGTACCCAGATGATATCCTTCGTAGCTTTGTGTGCGAAACCTAAAATAAAAATTCGTTTGTTATGAGCATAGGAGAAAAAAAGGAGAAATTGGAATAAGGGGAAGAAAGAACGCGCACCTCCAGCACTAACAGGCCTCCACCTGAACGACTCCAACACAAACGCCATGGTCTGCGGGAGCACGTCCTGGTCCGCATACGTCGGCGCTAAAAACCACCCCCAATCAGCACCCGAAACCCAAACCCAACCAAAGCCAAAAAACTCACCTCGTTCCCTCCCAACAACCCCCGCAATCTCCCCCGCCACTCTCCCCTGCGCATCAGGATAGCACGCAGCAGCGAGCACCGTAATACTGATCGCAGACGCGGTGGTGTCCGAGCCGGCGCCGAACATGCTCCCTGCGAGGTAGGCCGTCTCGTTGTCCGTGAGCTCGAGCTCGGCTTGTCGGGACAGCAGGTATGAGCCGAATGAGGGCGGGAGGGGGGCGTTGAGGGCCTTGGTGGGTGATGTGAGACTGGGGTAGCGGTGGAGAGGCTGTGGTTTCATTTACCTGTTTCGCTTTAAGCTCGTTAAGCTGGCGCTTGAACAGCGCGAGCTCCTCCCGGTGCCCATCTTGCAATTCCTTCAGATACCCGGGGATGTACCTACGCGCTTATCAATCAGCTTCCTCCCTTCCACCTCCAAAAAACCTCGAAAACCCAAAAACTCACCGCAAAAAAGGATACGCCTCGACCTTCCACAGCCCCGGCCTCAAATTATTGCCTAGCCGGGTCAAGCACCGGTTGACGGCTTGGATGTCGGGGTCAGAGTAGGTCTTGGGGTGTTTCCCGTATGCGAGCGCCATTACTACGCTTGCTGAGTATCTGGGGATGGAGTCAGTCTAAGGGAAAGGAGGGAGGGAAAGGGGGGAAAGGGGGGAAAGGAAATGGATGAGAGCGTACCGCTTCGCGTGGTCCTGGTGCCGCTCGGGCGCGTCGATGATGTCGAGGATGTGCTGCCTTGCATTGCGCATCAGCGTCGGCGCGTACGTGACGATGCTTTTTGGCTGGAGGTGTGCATGGAGAGCCCTACACGCCAAACACAATCCACAACATCAGATTCCAATTATCTCGTAACAAAAAAACCAACGCACCTCCTCATCTTCTTAAACCTCTCCCCAGCAGGCGTCAACAACACCCTCATCCCGCCCGACAGCGTCTCCCCCGCCGAGATATTATACGGCCGATCAACGGTCGCCGCGCCCTCCTTCTCCATGATCTCGATCGCGGGCTGCAGGCGCCCGATGACGATGGTGGTGGACCGGCCTTGGCGGAGAGAGAAGACGGGCCCGTGGGCTTGGGTCCAGAGCTCGAAGTGGCGGTAGGCGCTGTTGTTTTGGGGTGGGTTGTTATAGAACGATGGGTTGGAGCAAGGGTGCAACTTACAAGGCGCTGGGGATGGAGTTGCCGAAGAGGAAGTTCCCTGGTGGGCTAGGGGGCAGGGGCAGCTTGGGGGTGCGGGAAAGGGTGTGGTGGATCAACGAGAGCACGACGAGGCAGAGGAGGGTGGCGAGGATGGTTTGTGGTTGAAGGGCCACTTCGACTAGGCGGATTGCGGGAGATGACATGGTGGAGGACAGATAGAGTCGAAGGCAGAGGTGGAGGTCAAGATAAAGAGAGACACAGAAACAGACGGCCTACACAGAAACAGACGGCCTAATAATGTCCGTGCTATTCGTGTTCGTGTTCTGCGTTCTTCCAAGGTCTGACGTCCGTCCGAGGGTGGGTAGGGAAGATCCGTCTGGGCAAGGACACGGACACGGAGCCATTCTTATGGAATATGTTTATGTATGGAGAGAGACACAGGGTCACGCGTGGTGGTGTAACGTTGGTTCCGCGTACGCTTCGAGCGGACGGGCGGACTGTTCGTGGACGTCATGTTTTGTTTGGAATTGGAATAGGAGAACCACGACATGTTTACAGTCCACTTTTCCCGTGTGAGCCTGTGGGGAGCGAACCAAAACCGACACCGAAACCGAAACAAGCTCCGGCACCTCGTCCGATCCTGTCTCGTGAGCAGAGGGGTCCTTCGACGGTAAGCAGTCACTATCTCCGGGTCTCTAGCAAAAACAGTCAGATCGTGTTGTTTTGCACATAATCCAAAGAGCAAATCAGACGGAGGAAGCTTGAGAGCATGGAAGGGAGGTGGCGTCTTACCTAATGTCCCAATCCGTCCTGTTCCCCCTCGTCCTTGCCCATCGGACGCGCACCGGAATAGCGAGTGATCGTAAGAAGGATTTCAAAGAACTTCATGATGGGTGGACAGCGCGAGCGAGTAGGAATTAATATTCTTTCGGGCGGCGTTTTGTCATTGTCATCGTTGCAGGCAGAAACTGTTGCTTTGAGCATCATGAGCAAGGGTGTGAGCAAGCGGTCGCCGACCCGACCGACGCCTGTGATGCGTTGCGTTGTTGAAAATAGAGTTCGAACCCCGCGGCATCTCCCGTGCCCTGTGTCAAAGCCAAGCCGAAATTGCACGCGAAATCGCTGTATCCGTATATATCAGTAAGTCGAATAAAAAAGGTGAACGTCGCGTACATTTAGTGTCCCGTCGATGAATAAACTACTGGTAAAGGCGATCGGCTTGGAAATTATGCATGAGCGAAGGAGCGACTGATACTTCTTTCGAAACGTACTTACACGCAAACCTAGGAAGCGTCTGGCGACAACGGAGAGCTAATAGAGTTAATATTAGTGAGAAGTGCAAACAGTGAAAGGAAACCTCACCTGTGTGCGACAGGGAGAATGCTCGAGTCCGAGACTTGATTTGAGTCAACTATATGCGTACGATTAGGATATATGCGTCGAAATATACCAACTCTCGGGGTTAGCTTCAGACATTCGCTACAAATCACGTCGCTCAATAATCTACTATAGACAGCAGATGGGATCTCACCAGTATCCTAGTCGCTCATCCTTGACTTGCCCATGAGACATGTTTGACTCCCTTGACCACACTTTGGACATGGCGGTTTCTTCACCGAAAGAATTGCTTGCGCAAGTGATGGACGCGTTGCACAGCTCGGGGAATATTTGCAAGGAACGGGAAGGGACTACTCCAGGAGCGTCGAGTCGCCGTCGGGGGATGGTGGTGGTACGGAAGAAAGAGAAGGTCGACAGAATTTGGGAACGAATGCAGATTATGTCACGAAATTGTGGGCGAAGAAAGTCCCCCAAACAGAAATCTTTGGGGTCGTCTATAGTCGAGACGAACGTCATCGTGAGCGACAAACAACTCTCTTCAGTTCTATTTATATCCTCGAGTCGTGTCTGGACGCTTTCGGAAACTTTTCGGAATTGGTCAGGCTAGTGTTGCCGGAGCTCGGCTCAGCTCGGCTCCAGCTCAGCTCACATGGCTCGCCTTTAAAAGGTGGCTCCAAGCTGAGCCAAGCCGTTGATCTGACGGCTCCAATCCAGGTACAGCGGCTCAATCCGTGGCTAGCCACTGGCTTATTGCCAAAAAAGGAATAAAATTGATTAATTGACATCAACGACACTGGTTATGATGTTAAGCTCTGAATGAAAGTGTGTAAGTCCTCAGAGCCGCCGTCAGAACCTCTTGCTGCAGCCTCTAAATACTCTAGCACATCCTTCTCACTCGTTCCTTCTGTAAAATCAAGGGGCCGCCCATTTTTGAATGAGAATTTCATCATTTGCAGTTGCTCCATGAGCTTTTCGCAGATTCGATTACGACGGTCCGTCATAGTTTCCTTGGCAGAGGAAAAAACCCGCTCGCAAGGAACTGCAGATCCTTGGATTGGAAGGTAATCGAGGGCAGCCAAGAAGAATGTGGGGTAACGAAGTTGGTTCTCCTTTTCGGCTGTCAGTGAAAACATCGCGTTCGAAATTAAACTGCCACACCTGCCAAAACATAAGACTGCTAGTGCCAACGTTGGTGTCGAGGAGATACGATTCGATTTCGCTATTGAGCCCGTTTTCCATAGTATGTGCGACTGTTGGTCTCGCAAAACCGAGAATTTCATCTGCTGTTCGCCTGGGAATGGCAGTGCGACCATGGCGATTGGCACGTGAGCGAATCGGCGTGAAATCTGCATCAGACGACGAAGCCGCAGATCTTTCAATGGGAAGGGGTTGCGAAACAGGCGGAGCTTGTTGAGATGTCCGAATAGCTTGTGTACGTTTGAGGTGATAAGGCAAAAGCTACATGAATTTTTAACTCGGAAGACCTCCGAGAATGATCATACAAGTTACTCACGACCCGGCGTAAGACAGTCTTCGCCCACTGAACCTTCTCTGGCGCATGTTGCGTGTAGTGCCGTAACTTGATTGAAGGATTGAGAACTTTTAGGCACGTGGTAAGTAACAGCCTCAATGCCGTGAATAAAGAAACCACATACCCATTGAAATTACATAGGCTGGTACGAGTTCAGTGTGCTCAAGATACACACTGAGCTTGTCAAGACCTTTCTCAATAACGTCACACTCTGGCCCACCCGAATACTGAACCTGCAGTCTTTTCCAGGCTCGTATCATTGCCTCAAAAGAGGGAATGGCATCACAAAGTGTCGGGGTTTTCTCAGCTGAAAGCCTCTGCTGAAAAGCAAATGGAACCTTCAAAAAGATCAATCATCATTATACCACTGTCAGAGCTATGAACACGTACCAATAATATTTCACGTGCGACAGCAAGAGCATTCCATTCATCGTCTTCAAGGCTGTATTTATCACGGAGGTCATGGAATTCGGGTATGTTCAAAAAAGACTCAATGCACTGCGTACAAAAGCATAGTTAGTTAAAATTTTCGTGGTTTTGCCACGGAATAAAAAGTACTTACATCTTCTAGAATTAATGCTCGCTCAATCATTAGCAACGCAGATGACCATCGAGTGTCAACGTCACGAAGGAGCTGTAGATCTTTCCCTGCGAACGTCTTGACAATTTGTGAGAACTGTTGCCGACGAATTGATGATGCCCGTATCTGTAAGTCTTTAAATGAGAAAAAGCGACGCTGTTTAAATGAAATTAACATACCACACGGATGAGTGCACGAATCGTTGCAATCGGGTCTTTGTCCACAGCATCCAGGAAAGAAACCTGTTCTTCGGTGGTAACGGGTTCTCTAGCGTAGTTGAGATCTGTCAAGGCTCCGAGAATGGCCTTGCAAGCAAGGTTAACAACATGAGGAAAGCATCTACATTGACTAATTAACAATGTATTGAACAATTTGGGGTTAGAAATTATTGGACCTAATTCTGTTTTCCACGCGATCAAAAAGAATGCCACGCTTACGAAGCTCCTCCTCCACTTTGGCCATGAACGTGTCGTTGTTACTCGCATTATCTAAAGTAACCCAACCAAGCTAGACATTTAATTAGTACACGTCTAGAAAGTCGGAAAGTCACATACCTTATGTGTGATCCCAATTCGGTCAAGTACGTGGAGAAAGGCGTGCGCGATGTGTTCACCACTGTGATGCCCAGGAACGTGATGGAACCCAATAAGATCGGAGCGCAATCGTAGATTATACTGCACACCTTGCGGTGTTGGTATAGTCTCAACCTCAATCCAATGCGCTGTAACAGCCATAAATGGAGAGAGGTTCGCATCAGTCCAGAGATCCATAGTAGTAGAAATTTTCCCGAGGGAGGACTTAGATAGAATCAGTGTAAAATGAGTGTTGAGGCTCAATAGGAGTGAAGATGATACGTACATTCATTTCACGTTCGAGTTTGGCTATGTGTTCATCCCAGACTTCGGCGACGCGGGTTCGGATGTGGGTGCGCCGAGGGATGTCGGAATCACACAAGTCTTCGCGTAACATGCGAAATAGAGTTCGGAGTTCGGGACTTTCTACGACGTTGAGGGACTGCAATGATTGGAAAGAAAATTATTGTATAATTCTGAGTTGTATTGAAGGGACGTACCTGGTCGTCAGCAACGATCCACTCTACAATTGCGTCAATGAATGCCTCCCGTGAGTAGGCTCGTTTCGGAAGTGAAGGGTCTTCTTTCCTTCCTTGGGTGCTCCCATTTTGCTTGCGGTATTCATCGACACGATCCTGGAATGTTTTGGCGACGATGGGAATGTTGAATTTATCACAGCCTTCAACCCATGGTCCCAAATGCTCGTTGCAAAGGTGATTGCGTAAAACAGTGGTGCCGGTCTTCGGGGCATAAGTTTGCACTTCAACCGCTGGATTCACGGCTTGTCGTTGCCTAGATAAATGTGAGCTACGGGGTATTGATCCTATAAGAGAAAAAAAGACGCACTTGCAGAACAAACAAGCATGCTGTCCGTGTCCATCTTTCTTGAAGAATGACCACACATCTATCGCCTTGAGCTTCTTGGCGTCCTGAACCCGACGTTGCTCTTGGTGGTTAGCACGAAGAGGGCTGTGCCTTCCTGCACGTGGAGTCCTGGGCGTATGAGGTCTGGGCGTACGACGACGAGTCGGAGTTACGTTTGTGCCAGGGTTGCTGGTTTCCGACTGGGTCGGGCTTGGGCTTTCAAATGATTCTGCGCCAACGGATGGAGGTGTGCTGGGCAAATCGAAGCGGACATTGACGTTGGCAGGACCTGTCGAAATGAACGGGTTGTCGTCATGGGCAATCGGCGCAGCTGGAACAGGCTCATCTGTAAGACAATCGTCAAACAGGGAAATAAATAAGTACAACTTCTCCGCACTTACTTGCGTGAATCTGCACTGGGATCGCAGGCTCCTCTGCGACGGCAGGTAAATCGATGGGCGCAACTGCAGCTGAGATCAAACAACCATGTAAAGCACTAAAGATAAATAACATACCATTGGCTTGGAAGACAATTTCAGCAGCACCATTGGCATGCAAAGTGGGCGCTGGGATGTCACTGGAAGAACGTGAAGATGCTTTGCAGCCGTTACCACGACCGCGACCGCGACCGCGTTTGGGGTTCGAAGGCATGTTTGCTGATGAAAAAAAAAACCTCGAATGAGATACCTTTTATACAATGGATGGCTTCTTGATAAATACCGGGATGCTACTTCATCGAGCTGAATCTCCACGATGACTCCATCCTAAATAAACCGGTAATCCAATCGGATCTTCTTATTAGACGGTGTCTTCATGGTTGGGCTACAGGCTCACCGATGTTTTTACACGAGGCCAGTGGCGCTGCAATGATAAAATGGTAAGACAAAAAAAAAGATTGAAAACACCAGTGGCGCGGGGCGGGTACCTACAACAAGCCCGACAGCTCCACAATACACTTGTTCAACCCTGCAGTCGACTCTGTTCTTGCACGAAGATATCAGAATCGAGCACTTGATGGAAATATTTCAGCTTACCGGAAGTTCCGCTCTCCGAAAAATGTGCATATCAATAAACAACGTGTTTGAGGGTCGGGTCATGCTTCGTCGCTGATGACCAGTTTTTCGAAGGGAAGAGGGCGGAAGAATGTACAATCATCGATCTAGAATCATTTCCGGGGATGTATTGGTTGGAAACAGGTCAAAAGAACAACAAGACTCACCAGATACCATAACGGACAAGAAGGACGAAATATACAATTATCCAGGGTATATTGAGCTTTCGTGAGACGGGGAGAGGAAGTTGGAGGCGCTCTGCAGGAAACACCTACAAGTTGAGACGAAGATCTGAGTGTTGCGAACAAGGATTATCGATGGATTATCACCAACAACATAATTTGCGGTTGTTTGTGCATGAAAACCAAATTGGGCAACGAGCTGTGGTTGAGCTCTGTCTCAGCCGTGAGAAGCGGGCTCTCAAGCCGCCTCAAGCCGCTCAGGTTGCATGAGCCATGAGAATGGCTCCGCTTGGCTATTTCTGGCTCAGCTCGCGTGGCTCAGCCAAGCCGAGCAGAGCTCCGGCAACACTAGGTCAGGCAGCTTCGCCATGTCAAGGGATTTCCGAAAGCGGACGAATGTCGATCAAGGACCGAATTTGACCGAGCAGACCGATTGAAAATCCGAAGGACCGATTTACAGCGCTTTCAGAGTAGGATGAGAAACGTGATTTTTTTCTTCCATTTTGGGAATTAGCAGCGTATCGCGTTCTTTCGCCCTCCCCAGCCTTCTGCTCTGTATTCCTTGAGTTATTTCATCGCATATACCCAATACATGCAATGTGGGTCGCTTTGACGACTGCAAGTCTCTTTTGTACCCCAGTTTGCATTGGTAGATACGGCGTTGTGAGATCCCCAAGACATCACCTATATCTTCAAACTCCCAGCCTTAATTACAGAGTATTCTTCCATATATGAGCTTATATTCAAGATTACAGGACAAGTCAATGGGCAGGAGAGGTCGGGGGTGTTGGGAGAACGAGAAGGACAGCGTTGACACAGAGTTCCCGAATAGGAAATGACGTACGTCACACCCACCTTGAAAAATCACGCTTTCTCATCCTACTCTGAAAGCGCTGTAAAGCACGTGATCGAAAACGTCCAAATTCACGCGTCGGGAGTTATGTGCAAAGCGGGCTTCTGCAATGCGCAGAAACTCCAGTTCTGCTCTAAAATTCTGAAACTTTTCCAGAACGTGTGTAATTAAGTCTCAAGTAAGTTTGTAGAAAAATATATTGAGATACTGGACAACTACCATCTGTAATGGTCAAATTTTGGAGAAGCACTGCCCAAGAAACACACCATGGCAGGTGTAGTGAAGCCAAATTCAATTTATATCCACCAGATGTTTAAAAAACTGATATATCAATGTATTTTCTGAGTGCTACCAAAGGTCAAGGCAGTAAATGCACTCATGAAATGCAGAAATGAACAGATTTTTTCGAAATTTGTACCAGATCAGTGGGACAAAACGAAGCATAGCTACACCAATTCTTACTCAAATCATTTGATTCTTTTTGCTTCCTGTGCGCATAAATAGGCTTAATTTAAATCTCTAAAGACGACAGGGCTGCGCCAATTTCTAAGTACCTGAAACGGCGATTTTATGCAGATTCAGGTAGAGAACTCAAGGAAGAACAGGGAATAGCTACACCAATTCTTGACCAAATCACTTCATTTTTTTTGCGTTGTGCGACTAAAATTACGCTCAAATTAAACCTCAACAGACGACAGGGCTCGCTTAAGCTTTAAGTATTAAAAACGACGATTTTATCGCATTTTCAAGTAGAGAATTCATCCTTAGTTGACTAAATTGTGGCTGTTGCTTCATTTTTGAAGTCAGAGACCTTGAGATGTACCAGAAACAAGGTTTATTTCCTTAGATCGCTTTATAGTTACACGGAGGAAGTTACAAACTAAAATACTCAAGTACAAGGCACCCAGAAGGAATGAATCAAAATCTAGTGAGCCTGGGAAACACTCTCCGAGTTTAGGAATCCCTGGACAGATTTCTCAACTTTTGGAGGGAAATCCCTGGGCTCCAAAACGAACAGATTTGCTTCCGAAAGCCCTTGCAATGACCAATTTTCCATTGGTCACCCCACCGATATTGTAATCTGTTGTTTGTCGACAGCTTTGAAGAAAATAGAGTTCGAATTCCGCGGCATCTCCCGTGTCCCGTGCCCTATGTCAAAGCCAAGCCAAGCCGAAATTGCGTGTCCGTCAAGTTGTTCCTGGTTCCACCGCAACCTCCACCACAACATGGACGAGCAGGTCGAGCCAGCGTCGTCCGCAAGGCACAAAAAGCCCGCTGGGGATGGGTATCGTGCTAACAGAGCTGCATATGCCGGTAAGTCTCTCTATCTCATTCTCCTTGTCGCGATGGAAGGCGCTCATTCGTAGCTTCATGCGCATTTTCTTACACACGACCACGTCGATGACTTGACTCGCTGCTTGCTTGCTCGCTGCTTTCTGTTTGGTGTTTTGCTTCGCCTTCGCCTCTCGCTTGCTCTCGTTGGCTGGGTGGATATCGCTCCTGCTCTGCTCTGCTCTCCTCCGACCCGGGATGCCCTTCGTGTGTTAAGACGAGCGCGCTCTAAACCGGTTCGAGATGCCCCTTGACCACGATAGTGGAATTCCTGTGCAGTTCACGAAGGAGAGCAGAGTCGCGGAACATGGGCGTGAGCACCACCATGGCAGATCCTTTTCCTCTCGGGACTCCTACAAGACGCACGAGCACAGGCATAGTCGAAGGTTTGACGACAATGATGGTGATAGTCGGTCATACAATCGTGGTCGTGACCATGATCGGCCTCGCCGAGATGACCACAACGACAATAACGTCGAGGTAATCGTCCCTCGTCTCGATATGGGATCCGTTATCTCATACCTCACCCCACCCTTCTAGCTTCCATCGATGGACGAGTCAAGGCAGGATCGTCGCGACCAACGACGAACCGAAGAAGCGCACAGCCACAGCCACGGCCACCTAGGCCGAGAGCGAGAGACATCCAATGGGAGGAACGGTCACAGGAGGCACAGCCATGTTTCGTCTTCTCATGCTTCTCGCACCTCGCATCTGCGCTCTGAGACGTACGAAGGCGAGCGGGTCGTGCACAGCGAGGACGACGGGTATGTGTGGAGAGGCCACCGGGAAGATGACGAGCACGGTCGCCCTGAGAGATTTGAAAAAGTGTGTTCACATGTCGTGCTCTAATTCCTCTGTTGACGGAATTGACGAATGTCTTTACTTTAGGACAGGGATCATCATCAGCACCAGCACCATCACCATCACTCAAAAGAAAGCGAGAGGAGGGAAGGACAACGCCGCGACCGCCATTCTCGTCACGAGGATGCATCCATGGATGATGTACGTTTTCTATGGCATACTTTCCACAGAGAGAGAACGCTGATCCTGACCGTTGTCGTTGTTGGTGTTTCTAGGAAGGTGAAGATCATCGTCATCACCATCACCGTCACTCCAAAGAAAGTACGAGGAGAGAGGGCCGCCACGAACATCACTTTCATCACGAGGATGCATCCATGGATGATGTAGGTCTTCCATAGCCAACCCTTGGATTGAAAGTACGCTGACCCTGACTCTTGTCGTTGTTGGTGGCTCTAGGAACGCGATGACCACCGTAATCATCGTCACTCAGAGGAAAGGGCGAGGAGAGAAGGAGAGCATGGCCGTCACTCTCATCACGAAGAGGCATCCGTGGATGATGTATGTTTTCCAAGGACAACTTTTTAGAGATAAATGTTATTGACCACTTGTTGGTCTTCTAGGAGCAGCGAGATCATCGCCGTCATCATCACCATCATCACTCAAAAGAAGGTGCGAGCACGAGGAGAGAAGGAGAGCACGACCGCCACGACCATGACTCTCATCTTCCTCGTTATGAAGATGCATCGATGGATAATGTACGTTTCATCTGTTCTGTGGCCAACCTTATATGGAGCTGACCGCTGTCGTTACTGTTTCTTCCAGGAACGTAAAGACCACCGTGAACGCCGTCATCATCACTCTCACTCTCACCATGAGAGGGATGGGGAAGAACGGGATAATAATATTGTACGTCTTCCCAACCTTCGCAGCAAGAAAGTACTCTAATCTTCAAAGGCATACGTTATACGTTCTACACCACTTGTGCTTCTGCGTCTGCTCCTTCCTCCGCATTCGTGTTTATAGGCACCAGCATCAGCACCACCCGAGACCCGGATCGACCAAGACATTAACGTTCTTTCTTCGACCGACGTATCTCAGCCAGTAGTCGACTCACATCCTGCTGACGATGCAGAGCCCGAGCGAGGCCGCTCCTCGTCGAGAAACTCCCCTCCTCCGCGGTCCTCGCGGTCCTCTGGGTCTTCGATGTCCATGTCAATATCGAGCTCGAAGGCGAGGTCGAGGTCGGTGAGCACGGCTAGGAACGGGTCGGCTTCGGTTCACGGCCATGGTGGACAAGGACACGGGAACGGGAATGGAAATGGGCACGATGATGACCATGACCACGAGCATGTGCACGACCACCGAGACCATGACCGTGATCACGAGCGCAAGCACAAGCACGACAACGAGCATGGACACCACCATGGGCATCGACACAGGCATCACTCGAGCTCGAGCCACCGACGTCGACATTCTCATTCTGAGTCTCGGTCTCGTTCGCGGGATACTCGTTCGCGGGGCGGACGACGTGAACGGGATGCCTCTCGTTCTCGTTCTCGTTCTCATTCTAGAGATGGACGACGAAGTCGCAGTAGGAACCGAAGTGAGAGTCCCAGCCAGAGTCGGGATAGGTCCAGCAAGAGCAAACGCTCGAGCCGACACACTAAGGACAGCAATGCCGACGTCGACGACGAAGGCGGGAAACGGAAGAGGAAGCACCACCGTCACAGAGATCGTTCTGACTCTCGAGAGCGTGATCGTAAAAGACGACGACGCAAGGAAAAAGAGAGGAAGAAGGACAAAGACGACTCCCGATCCCGCGACAGGGACAAAAGCAGGGACATGGGGGAAAGGCGCAGTGCGTTGACTGGCAAAAAGGTTCGTTCCTTCCCTTTTATTCCTTTTATTTTGGGGGAGACGTGTGCTGATAAGAGAATGGGTGGAATTAACAGATCAAGCTTAAAGTGAAGAAAGACAAAGGCGATCATGAGCGGGATGCGAATAGGCGGGATTTGTTGATGTTTTTGAATTCGGCTTATGAGTAGGTCTGGGTCTGGGTCCGGGTGGGTGTAATGGATGAGTGGGTGTGGGGTTTGAGGTTGGATGAGGTTGGAGGGCGGATGGTGGGTGAGGGTGCGAGTTGGGTGTGGTTGTGGGTTGGAGGGTGGGGTGGACGGTGGAGGTCTGCTTGAACTGGCTATGGCCCATGGCTGGGTTGAGCTTTCTGAGCTGGGTTCGTGCGATGCACTCCAGCGCCCCATCGGATGGGTTTTCCCTTTCTTTTACCTGCTTCCACCTTTTTTTTTCTCTTTCTCTCTTTCTCGTTCTTGTTCCATATCAATTGCTTTTCCACTGTACATATGCACGTTTCGATTCCTTTCAGCCTCTGTTCTATACTCCTCATACTCCTCAGTTCGATAGTGCTTTTCGTATGCTCAAACCCTGATGTTTAGCCAGAAATTCTAATAATTACCGAATCCCAACTCAATCAACACCCGTCCTTCCTCCTCCTATCTCCTTGTCCAAAGTTATCGAAATAAGCTCTCGAGAGTCTAGACCGCACATAATTGACCCCACCGACCCAGGACAGCCACCAATCCGCCTCTTATAATTCCGTGTTTCCGCTGCGTATTTCCGCATTCCGGGGATGATAGGCGGCGGTCTTGAACGGTGACGTCGCCCGACGTCGCTAAGCTACATACTTAGACTACGCGACGAGATCCGCGACGTCCCCGGATCTTCGTCGATAATGATAATATTAATGAGTGAATTGTCATTGGTCGGGAGGATCTTCATCTTATGGACGCGACGAGGGACTCCTTTGTAATGTTGACAACGTACCATCAAGCTCAAGCTCGGATCAAACAGAATGAACGAAAGACAAGCAGCGATATGCAAGAACGATGTTTGGTATAAAGTTATGCATTCTAATGTACGAAAGGACATGCTGGATATCGATGGGGTAATAAAATGTGGGTAGTGTACAGATGCAGATGGAATGCGTTTGGTGCGTGGTATGATCATAATCATGAGAAGATGTAGATGATTTCTAGAATGATGGCAATGCAAGGTGTTGGGTGCGAGGTGTGGGACTGAGAGTGAAGGCGAAAGCGAGAGCTATGCAAGGTCTGAGCCAGTCAGATGTTGTGGGGTGCTCGAAGTGAGAGGCGGGGTGTAGCGCAGCTCGGGAGCAGGGGGTTATGGCGCTGGACTGAAAGATAGATATGAGTACGACAACGAAGTGACGAAAGAAAGGCATACCCAAGGTCCGAGAGTGCAAAACACCAAAAACAACCTCCCTACGCCACCTCAATCTGCAGCTCCCCAAACCCCTCCCTCTTCGGCGCCGCATGAAACCTCGCCACAAAATCCACCTGCGCGCCCGTCTCCGGGCTCTGCGGGTAGCGCTTACACTTCTCCACGCCCTTCCACTCCCTCGCGATCATCCCCAGCGCCTCCCCGCCGTCCCTCGCCACCCCGCTCTCAACAAGCCAACACCCAATCACCATCCCCGTCCTCCCAATCCCGCCTCTACAATGCACCGCGCTGATCCTGCCCCGAGTCTCGTTCGAGCGGAGCGTGTCGAGGACGTCGTACATCAGCGCCTCGGAGGACGGGAGGCAGCGATCGCGGATCGCGAAGCGGTGGTACTCGACGGTGGAGGGGTCGATCCCTAACAACGCACATCGCTCGAGGAGGACGGCGGAGTAGGGCAGGAGCTCGCCGCGCTCGGTGAGGTCGATGAAGGTGCGTACGCCGGCGCGGAGGAGGGCGTCGAGTTTGGGTTTGGGGTTTGTGCTTGGGTTTGTGGAGGTGGGGGTGGAGGGGCACCAGGGGTATTCGCATGCGAGGAGGAGGGGGGTGGCCCAGTAGGAGTTGGGGATGGGCCGTGCGGGGAGGGAGGCGGTTTGGGAACGCCGTCGCCGCCTGGGCTGGGTGCGGGACCGCCCGGGGAGGGAGGGGAGGGAGGGGAGGTGCAAGACTTGCAGGGCGCGTTGGAGGTCCGTTTGTGAGTTGGAGGCGGTTGAGGTTGGACTGGGGCTGGGGCTGGGCTGGCCCTTTGTGCGGTCGGTTGTGCGGTGGCTCCGCATGAAGGGCGGGACCCAGAGGTGTTCGAACGGGAAGGGCAAGCGGAAAGCCGTTTTGGGAGCCGTGGTTGGAGTTGGTTGGTTGGTTAGGGTGTCGATAGTAGTTGTGGTGTGTGTCGCGTACTGCTGCGTACTGCGACTGAGTAAGTATTCGATGACTGTTTGGGTTTGGGATGGAGGAGGGTCGTCAGGATCGAGGCTAAAACGAGACGAAAGGCGCTTTTATATATATGAAAAACGCCCGCCGGTCCGAAATAAAGGGTCGCCTAGGGTCGCACACGATCGCGAACTAGAACGCGTCAGGCACGTGTAATCTGAACAAAAAAAAAGGGTCCGGGTTCCGTCTCGACCTCCGTCTTGGCCCCGTTATAATTATCGCCATCAACCATCAGCCTTCCTTCCGCGTCAAGATAGGTCTCTAGATCTCTCGTCCGCAGAACTGTGGCACCCGATTCTCGCTATCGACATGTAGCAGCTCCATCCGTGAAGACAGGAGAGAAACGAACAGATCGAGCACATCCATGTTTCTTGCAGCTGTGGGGTTCCTTCCGGGGCTATTGCTATCTTTCATTCATCCATTCATTCAAGATTATCGGCTAGCCAATGTCAACGGGGCACAGTGGGCAGTGGCGATCGCGACGACGGCTCTGTTCGGAAACCCTCGGGATTTGCACTATCTCTGTATCTATCAGTGGGCTGTGGGCTGTGCTGGGTGCTGGATGAGAGCGTCTGTTTGTCAGATGTCTGGCCTTGGCCTTGTGCTTTCGGTGTGTGGAAGACGTCGACTTGTGGGTTAGTAGCCTCGAGGATACCAGGATGCCTCGAGATAGTACCAGTCTTCTCCGTGGCGTGCGGCGTTCGTGGAATCAATCCTGTTTAGCGGAACGGAATAACCCCTTCACGTTCACTCAAAACTCGGGGGTGCGATAGAGCGGAGGCTGCCTATAGCCAGCCAGCCACCACCGACGACCGTGCTCAGTGGCACTGGCACTGCGTGAAAGACGCGAGAATCTTCCAGCCAGAGAGTCGACTTATTTAATATCGATAATCCTCATCTCTTCGAGTTTTCTCGAACCTGCAAGTTTATAGTAAAGGAACGTTCGAAGAGTTTCTCCGGCTTCAGCTTTGGCTTTGGTTTGAGCTTCAGCTCGAGTGGAAGGGTCTTACCCTCGTTGAGGTTGACCTCATCTGCCACGGGCACTCGCGCACCCACGATAATCGGTGTTTAAGATCAACACCAGGTCCTGACTCGGCGTTCACATCGCTATCGACTATCGACATCTGCACTGCACTGTACTTCCTTCGCCAGGCAGCACTACGCAGTTTGCGTGTGCGTTTTGAAGTGCTGCGCCTTTTCAAGCCTCAAGTTCCATCAACTTCTGACTCATGGCCAGACTTGAAAGGCAATAAACAGGGCCTTGGATGCTTCAAGACGACCTTGGCTCTCACTGTCAGTGCACCAAAAATAACCAACATACAAAGCTTGTTTTCTCCCTGCGGCACAGTCAGGTCAGGTCAGATCAAACAAGTCTTGCTAGTGGACTGAAAGCCACTGGGAAACTTTCGACGGTGTCTATTATTCGAAGGCCTCAACTCTCTCGATCGCCCGATGTACGCAGCGCGCTCGCTTATGCGATATGCGTGCTTTAATTAAGCGAGAAGAAGTCAAGTTATGGCTTGGTGGAGTTCCAGTATCTCTTCGGTTTCGGATTCGTGTGCGCATGCTGCCGAGTTGACTTGCTTGTCTTCCTCAAAGTTCGAGTCTTTCTCGCACTTACTCGAGAGTTGAATCCTCCCACTATCTCGACTTGGCCTTCAATTACAGTATACGAAAATAACCCGAACGAAGCGTACCTTTTTCTCCCTCTGCGGTACAGTCAGCTCAAAAAGTTCTCAGCCAAGAAAGACGTCTCAAACAGACACTGGGAAAAGAGAGCTCTCGATCGAGGTTATAAATATCTGGGATGCTTCTCGACTCTCAACCACCAGCACGCAGCACAGTCAAAAGGCGCATGCCTTATCCTGCTCCCACCAAGCCTAGCCAAGTCTTATCCGAGCTGCTTAAACGAGAAAAAGTCATGGCTATCGATTATCTGTAACTTTCTCTTTAAGCTGAAGCTTTAACTTCGCCAGACTGGTGGGGTATGTGATCGAGTATGCTAGAGCACGCGGCTTCGTAGCGGTGCAGTTTAATATCGGATAAAACCTGGAACTTTTCGAGCAGGTCGTTATCGATTATGATGGGTTTGGGTGTATGTATGGGAAATCCTCTGCCTGACCCTGCCTGCCAGTGCTCGCGATTATCGATTGGTCTTCTGTTTGATTGGGTCCAAGTTCGCGTCTCGTCTTCCTACCACACCCCGCCTAGTTTTCACTCTACGATGCCTCTCCCTCTCCCCCCAACCCCCAAGAAAGAATGGTGGAAGTCCGCACTCATCTACCAGATCTACCCCATCTCATTCTTCGACTCGAACGGGGACGGCATCGGGGACCTGCGCGGGATCAGCAAGAAGCTCGATTATTTGAAGGAGCTGGGGGTGGATGTGATCTGGCTGTCGCCGATTTATCGGTCGCCGTTGGCTGATATGGGGTATGATATGTGAGTTGTGAGTTTTGTTACTGTTGGATCGGGTGTGGTGAGATCGAGCTGGGTGGGGTGTGTTGGGTAATGCGGTGCAGATTGGGGGACGGACGCTGACGCGCTGAGTTCTGTAGATCGGATTACCGCGATATCGATCCGAGGTATGGGACGCTTGAGGATTGGGATGATCTGCTGAAGGGCGTGCATGAGAGGGAGATGAAGTTGATGTGAGTATGCGTTGTCGATCTTTGTCTTTTTTTATTTGACTCATTTAATCCTCGATCTCTGTCGAAAATAACAAATGCACGCGAATGCAGGATGGACCTGGTCATCAATCATACTTCCGACGAGGTAGGCTCCTCTCCTCTTTCATCGCGAAAAATTGATATCCTCGCTAATCATCTTCGATTTTTTTTTGTTGTTCGGAAATAACAGCACGACTGGTTCGTAAGCTCCCGATCCAGCAAATCCGACCCGAAGCGCGACTGGTACATCTGGCGCCCGCCCAAGTTCGACGCGGACGGGAAGCGGAGGACGCCGAATAATTGGAAGTCGACGTTCCAAGGTATGCATGCAGTTTATTAAATATATCGCTTTCTTTAATTTGAATTTTGATGCACATTTTCACGTTTGCACGGACAGGTCCTGGATGGGAATGGGACGACAAAACGGAGGAGTACTACCTGCACATCTACGTGGCCAAGCAGCCGGACCTGAACTGGGAGAACCCGGAAGTGCGCGAGGCGGCTTGGGAGGTGATGCGGTTCTGGATTGATCGGGGGTGTGATGGGTTTAGAGTATGTATGCGTTTCTTTGCTTGGAAAATGGATATGAGATCGTGAGGGGTATGCTAATTTGGAACGTTTGCGCAGATGGATGTGATCAACTTGATATCGAAGGCCGAGGGCCTGCCTGATGCGCCGATTACGGTTCCGGGGGAGGAGTATCAGCCTGCGAGCATGTATTTTGCGAATGGGTAGGTGGAGTTCATCTTGAGTTGTCGGCTCTGGTCTAATTTGAGGATAGACCGAGAGTGCACGAGTTTATCAAGGAGATGCATACGAAAGTCCTATCAAGTGCGTACTTGCCTTATACCCAGTCCATGGCATATCCAAATTTCGTCCAGAGCACGACCTAATCACCGTCGGCGAGACCCCATTTACACACGATGCCGCCGAGCTCGCCGCGTACGTCCTCCCCCAAAACAAGGAGCTCAACATGGTGTTCCAGTTCGAGATCATGGACCTCGACTCGCCCAAGGAAGGACAGGACTTCGAGCCGCTTATATTCAAGGAGTGGAAGGTGGGCGATTTTAGGAGGATCTTGACGCATTGGCAGCGGTATAAGAGGGAGGAGGGGTTTTGGAATTCGTGGGTTGACTTCTCTTCGTGTTTGATTGGTCATCGCGTCTGAGGAGTTCTCCTTTTTTCCTTTTCTTTTTTGAATGTAGGGTTTTCATCGAGAACCACGACCACTCGCGGGTGGTATCACGCTTCGGGAACGACTCGGACGCGTGGCGCGCGATTTCGGCGAAGATGCTCGCGGTTCTGCAGATCACGCAGTACGGGACGCAGTTTGTGTTCCAGGGACAGGAGCTGGGGCTGAAGAACTTCCCGAGGTCGTGGGGGATTGAGGAGTATAAGGATGTTGCGACGCTTAATTATTGGGATAGGTGAGGGCTGTTTTGATGCTGGTGTGTTTTATTAAACGGTTGATGGGGTATTAGGATTTTGGAGCAGCGGAGGAAGGAAAGTGGGAGTCAGGAGGTAGATATGAGTGATATTTTGGATAATTTTCAGAAGAAGGCGAGGGACCATTCGCGCGTTCCGATGCAGGTCTGTCATCCTTGATGTCGCTTAAAAAGCCTTATACCTTACAGACTCTGGACAGTGGGACTCCGCCCCGAATGCTGGATTTACCACCGGAACGCCATGGATGCGCGTCAACGAGGAGTACGGGGAGTGGAACGTCGCTGCTCAGATCAAGGACGGAAATAGCGTGCTTTCGTTCTGGAAACGCGCGTTGGCCATACGGAAGCAGTATGAAATCCTTGTACGCCTTCCCCACATCCAAAAAAAGCAGTTGACCGATTGCGTATCTTAGATATACGGCGATTTCGAGGACGTGTCGAACGGCCATCCCCAGGTTATCGCTTACGTCCGCACTTTAGGAACGGACAAGGCGTTGGTGTTGCTCAACTTTAAGGAGGAGGAGGTTGATTTTGCGCTGCCTGATCGAGAGGGGGGTGAGGAGCTTCTTCTGGTATTGGGGAGTTATGATGATGCGCAGGGAGAGATTGCTTCGAGTGCGAAGACGGTGCATCTTAGAGGGTTTGAGGGGTGTTTGTATATACGGAAGTAAGAGTTGTGAAGGCGTCTCGGAGGCTATTCAATAGTTAGAACAACCGCGAATAGAGGTCATCCTTGGGGCTGTCTCTTTTCTCTGCGTTTATCATGAAGGCTGTCATAAAAGATTACTACAGTCGGAAAACCAACTTGACCACGCCACGTCTACTCCTTTGGTTTAGCGCCCGTTGTCTGTTGATGCCCAGGTTTCTATTTCTTCGCCAAGTACATGAATGCCAAGTAGCCCCGTGTTCGACCGCAGCTGAAGTGCATCTTCCTTTCAGGAATTTACATATCTGGCCCACTGAGAAACCCGCATTCTGCGATTCCCAATGCCCATGCGCCAGATCGTATTCGGCCGGAGTAACGCGTCCAGACTTAGACGCCGTTTACATAACTCCGCCTGAGGTCCGACCGACTTGTCACAAAAATAGGCGGATCCACATTCGGGCCTCGTTGTTTTTCTATCTCCTCGAATTGCGTTCTCAGTTCGGGCAGGGCTAGAGTGTCCGAATGGTCACGCCACAGGCGAAGCCTACTGAACGTAGCTCCATTTAAAGCTCGGCTTACATCTGAATCCAATTGTGAGGAGGAATTTAACAGCCCGACTGTTAAAAAAAATAATCGACAGTTGTGTCAAACTTTAACGTTCGGCCGTATTGATATCTCGCGGTGTACTGTATTGTATACCGTGCAGTCACACAACTTGTTGAAACCCTCCGCCCTTCTTGTATGTAATTCATTTCTTTCATTCAATTTGAATACTAAAACCTGTCGACGCAACAGACATTCACTGTAGGGTCCGTTCACAAGATCGGACTAGCGCATATCGTCCTATTCCCACAACATAATCCAGCTCTTGTCGTCACCTCGAGGCCATGCACCTGGTAAATTTACACCGGCGGTGTTGAACCACGTTCCCAATTTTCCTTTTCGGGAACAACGCTTTGCTCTCCCAGCACCAACCGGCCGACCACATATTAATGAGATACCAAAGTAAGGCGACGGACATTTCCACGAGGCCAGCCAGATGCACGGAACTTTCGTCTATTTCGTGCATGTGGAACAAGGCCACAAGGTTTTTCTCAGATGCCGTGCTTCCTCGATTGTAATATCTGTACAGCGTGAATAGATTTTTACACGCCTTCATCCCTGGACGGGCTGTATGTATGGGATACACCCAGCACCCTTCATAGAGATTCTTTATCTATCGTGTGAGCGGTCTTTCATTTCTCTTTCGCCCCCTCAGAATACCACCAGGCTAATTACTGAGTGCCACGACTGCAGAAAGAAGGTACGTCCATCGCGCTCGTGCGTACATCACTCTTTTTATGAAAGCATAGTTCGTTCAATTTGATTGAAGAAAATTAAGGCGGGAGTGGGACTATGACGCTTGTTTCTCGCCTACGAAGCGTCGTCTCATTCCGTCGCCGTTCATCAACGACGCAGCAAGTGTCATCCATAGAGCGACTTCCAAATGAGCTCCTTATTCAGATATTTTCAGTCATCGCCAATGATCCCACACCAAACCCTACGCTCGTCTCAAGACTAACCCACGTTTGTTCACATTGGAGAAATGTTGCACTTTCTGATGGGAGCCTCTGGGCACGTATCGTTCTTGCATTCCCAGTCCTTCCTCAGCACATATCGTATGCAGTAGCGTGGTTGACAAGGTCGGGCGAGTACCCGCTTGATATCTTAATGGACCTTCGTGATCCAGCCTGGGCCTGGAATGAAGATGGGCACAAATTCCGCTGGCAAGAAATGGAACCTATAATGCGCCTTTTTTTGCCGCATGTACAGAGATGGCAAACAGTCAAGATTTTGACTGATACCTGGGCGCCAATTTTTACATTTCTATGGTACACCAGACGAGTTGAATCAGCGCCGTTGCTGGAAGACATATCGCTTTCACGCTGCAACGCGTATTTCGCTGCTCGGGGCCAGACATTTGTGCCTCAGTCCCTTCGTCAACCTATTCCATTATTCGGCGGCCGCCATCTCGCGAGGCTTTGCAAGGTTACCTTGGTGGGAGTTCACATTGACTGGAATCCACCTTCCTTGCGCAACCTGACTCATCTGGAACTCAAGTATCATGCCAGAGAGGTTATGCCGACGCTGGACCAATTCCAAGCCATTACCGAAGCGTGTCCCGTTTTATCCTTCCTGTCAATTCACGGTTGGGGTCCGACTATTGAAAACAACTCCCAGATGGAGGGCCGCTGCTTCCAATTAAATTGCTTAAAGACTTTTGATTTCGGTCTTTTGGACGCCATCTACTCCGTTCAACTCATATCATTATTCGATTTACCCGGCCTTCAAACTCTCATTTTGCGCGACATATCCAAGGTTGTCAATCCAACCGATATAACGGATGTCGCATCACTTTTTTTCTCCTTCGTCACAAATCAAAATCCAAACCATGGGATTTCAACCAGCGAGCTTCGTCCCAGCTCCATTCCGTTTCACCTCCTCCAATCTCTAGGTTTACACAGCATCCACGTCCCTCCTGACTCTCTCGTTCCATTCTTTCGCCAACTAGTATCCTTGAAAAGTCTCCACCTTTTCGACATTTCAGATGACGTGCTTGGCCTTCTAATCCCACCAAGTCTTTCGACCGCTGACGAATTTCTACATCCATTTCTGTTCCCCATGCTTCAAGAATTACACTGTCAAGATGTGGAGCCGGCGGTACTTGTGAATATTGTCTCCTCTCGCGCTTACATCGGTTTCGTCCCACCACTCCGGAACGTATGCCTCGAATTCGCGCGTTCTCTTCCGCCTCGGCGAGGGTCTCGTACCTACGTTCAACTGAGAAATTCCGGCATCAAAATTCTGACTCAACTCGGAGGTGAGAGTAGGATGAGTTAGTTCTAGTCTTCGTTGTGCATTAGGACAAAAAATTAAGACGTAGAAAATCTATGCGGCATAATAAAAATCATTTCTGTATTTGACTTTCACCACCTCACAAACCGAATTCTGATTAGATAAGATGCAGGATATCCACAGCCACTGATTGATCGGGTTTCCTTTTGAGAATAGCCTACTCTAAGCCATCCAAACCCTCGACAACTTGAACTGATTAGGTTGTCCAAAGAGTCAATATCCATGATAACTCACGGACGACTGTGGCTCGGACTACTGGACATTCCTTGGCACATCTCCACTGACAGTTAGTTTCAGGGTCGGTGCCACCGTTCAGGGCGTTCAACCACAATCTCGAAAAAGAGGAATAAGGCACGGGGTGGCAATGCGGGCTTGCGTTCCTCCTTTTACATCGCCGCCCTTGCCAGGAGCTCAGTTCTTGTGCTTCAAACTCACATCGAGTCTCAACCAATCGCCCTTCGATGGTCTACAAACTCCAATGTAACTTGGCCACCCAGGACTGCGCCTCCCTGTATCCAGCGACTGGGAGCAATCCGCCTTATGCAAGCGGCAGCTGCGTGCGTGACGCCAGGCTGGAAGGCAATGTTGGGCGATGTGGATTCCCCGGTGCAGTCTGTACCGTTAATTCACAGGGAAAGGACAACTGTGGTGGACTGGGTCAGTCAAGTAAGCTTTCTGCTGTCGAATTATTCATTCGGTGTTGTTGATGGGAGCTAGACCTGCTTTGCAGTAATGGCGTCTGTGGGGGGTACGCATTTAAGTATTTTGCTCTTTATATGGTTTTGAGCCGTTTAACTTTTTGTCAGGGGTGCTGGTTCTACTTGTAATGGAAACACAGCATGTAATTGTGCGTTGGATTCTTTTGAGTCTCTTCTTTCCCAGTTATCGAATTCACGATCGATAACGATAGGGGGTTTGCGCTGTAACAACTCTATTCATGGCGGTTCTGGGGTGTGTGGTGGTTATTATGCGTACATGGCGAATAATGAGGCAGCGGATGGGCTCGACTTCGGAAGGGATTATTGCTTGAGTGGTGTGTGTTCATTTGGCCATCATTTCCCTGACTGTTTCGCCACCTGTTTCGCCAAACTTAAGGTCACCCTGTAGGCCACGCGTTCCAAGGAAGTAATGGATACTGGTTTTGCTCCAGCGGTCCACCGTTGGCGCTGACGGTACCTCCAGTGTCCCAACCCAAGAAACACAAGAAGTTGGGAGCGATCATCGGCACCGTTATTGGTGCCCTCTGCGGACTTGCGATAATTCTACTTGTCGGATTATTTTTCATTCGAAGGCGAAAAGCGAAACGGCGAAACTATTCAGCCTCGTATGTGGTCGACAGTCAAGAAAAGGATTCGCAACCTCATAAAGACTCAGCTACGGAAGTTACTCAGACTGCGCCTGGGGTAGAGAACAGCGACGGCTCTGTACTGGTCCCTCGTCTGCCTTCGTCTTTGCTCGAACCTGGAAGAACCAATATGGCGAACTTTCCACCAGAAATACAGTCGGACGAGTACGTTAGGACGAGTGCGTATAACCCAGCTACCGTATTTGACCCTGTCAGGCCACCGACAACAAATACGGAAGCTTCACTTGGCAGGCCCAGCAGTGGAGCTATTCCTTTGCTTTACGGGACTCAACGGCCTCATGATTCTCTCTACACAAATTCATCATGCCACCCGTCAACGGTTTCGCCTTCCCCGTCCGAACCGTTGAAGCGGGAGATGTCTCCCTCTTCAGACGGACGTAGCACCCCTGCGAGTCCCATATCGACATTGGCCGGCTTACCGCCTCCTAGCTACGTTGCTGGCGTGGACATTAGCTCCAATTCTGCCAGCGGTTTGGATTCCGTTGAGCAGCGACTTTTACGACTTCGGGCAGAAGTTGATCGGGGGTTGGCTGAGATCAGGGAGCAGAGAAAAGAAGGAACTAAGAGCGATGTCAAAGGCGAATAAATGATTCGAGTTACCACGTATGTGTTATATTTTCGTCCATTTCTTGCTCCGTCGAGTACAATAAATTCTGTTCAAAACCCTCTTTATCGACGTCTATATTTTCGATGCGTCGTCAACTTCTGGTGTTGGACAGCCTGCGGTTGCCCCGTCCTTCAACTGTATACCTACTTCGTTGATCCATGTCCGGTTCAGCTGACCACAGCCTCCTCATTTTCTAGATACGATGAGGACTTTATACGACAGCTAGGTTACTAAGAGAGCACGACATGACATGTCGTCAGCGGTGGCGAGTTTTCAGGCAGAAGAGTAAACTTCTCCCTGATTTCTCAATTTGACTTAGTAGGAACTTTATCCCGTCGTCTCTTGATGTCTGACAGGATGCCAGTTCCTCGGTAGGCTCCACTTCATTTGAAAGCTGTGTGCACTGCCGTTAGTGCCGTATCGGAGTCGAAGGTCTTCGTATCTTAACAGGAGGAATTTATTAGAGTAGAACTAAAGAGGCTTTTCTGGAGGTTGAAATCAAACCCTCCGCTTGATTGAAAGGCTTCAATCGACATGCGTCCACCTTCGAAATTCGAGTTTTCGTCATTCATTGTACCGTCGTGGATGTTCACTATTGCTATGTAACGCTTCAGGCCAAGGTAGTCATAAGAACAGCCTCGAGGTGGCGTCGATGCTTTCATTCCTTATTAATGATAAGAGACCTGCTAGTCCCTTGATTTCTCAAGAAAATCACTTAAACGCCAGACAGTTCGGTGGGGTATAAGGCTATTAATAGATCCATATGTGGGTTCTATTATTAGATTTTATTATCCCTCCACTTGGTAGCCAGTAATAAGCTGACATTTGGATCGACGAGTGAAGGGTTGGGCATCTGCGGAAAGGCGCCGTATTCCAGAAGTCTTCGAAGGGCCTGGAAATTAGAATTAAAGGCACAAGCAACGGTATCTGTGGTCGATTGAGTGGCGAATTGACATTTGGAGAGTGGGTGGATGAAAGCTTGTGAGAGGCAAATTCGCGAACGATCAACATTGCACGGACGCTCATCGAAATGATATGTAACGCCATACAGTACTCTTCGGCTCGCAAAAGAGATTTAAATTCTCGATGGATAGATGGCCATATGGCTCACCCAGGTATAAAGCTTCTCTGCGGTTTGAACGGGTAAAGCGGTATCCTTGTTCAATTTCCAGTCCAGAGCTGTCGAAATTCTCCAGGTACCAGCATGAATGGCGTGTTGTCCAGACCCCAGTAAATAAGCTTAAGTAGGAACAGCCAACGTCTGTCATATCGTAAACCGCATACGACTAGAAGTTTTTCGTATTGTTCCCTAAGCTACCCTGGATACTGCAAGGGGTATTTAAGAGGGACGTGAAGTTTTCGAACGCCAGAACTCCTCACTCACCAGCCTATTGCCTGGCAAGCACCTCCTCTCTGCACTCTACTATCGAACATTTACTCAAGGTCAGCCGATCCTATCCCATATTCGTGTTCAACACTTACCGTCCTTGATTTATTGCCCAGTTCATTAAACATCTACCATGCCCTCCACTTCTCCATGCGGTAGCTGCAAATCCAGCACCACCAGCTTCAATCAAAGCGGCTGGGCAGGCAAGTTGTTAGCATGATTTGGTTTCGAAGTAGGCTCACATGGATCCGATTTTGTAGGCCGCTCCTGCACGTGTAGGCAAGAGGTCTGCCACAAGTGCAAGAACATCAAGAGGGTTCTGGCTTCTTGCGTCAGCCATGCGAAGGCTAGGGGAAAGTAGTTGAGCGACCCCCGTTGTTCGACGATGTAGCTATAGAAACTGTTTGTTTTCTCCGGGAGAAACTAGGATCCTTCGAAGGCCTTTGTGAAATATGATATTTGTATATGAATTGAAAACCATACTGTCTGCATGTCAGGAATGAACTTTAAGCGGATAGCGGTGACCAAATTACAAGTCTTTCTGACATGCCAATCCCATTTGACTAGAGGAATTCGCCAGTCGCATGGGCAGGGGTTCCCGCGTCCGACGGCTACCAGAGACTTTCTGTCGCTTTAGACAAAGACAACACTTGATTATAACCTAGCGTAGTGCAAATTGGACTTGACTTCTCTCCGAGGAAACGACATACTTGGTGAACGGTGGACGGAGATGCCGCGTAACAGCCGGACAGGGTGGGATACAATGCGAGAGTAAGGACAATTCTAGCGCGTGAAGAGGCCATGAAGGTCAGGCTTGCAAGAACCTTTCAGATAAACAACAGGCGTCGAGCGTCGGGCGTTTAGCAATGGATGAGAACTCAGAGAAGCCCACGAAGTGAGGACCGAACCAGGAGGCATATGCACTCGAGGACTTTGAGATGACGAAATTTCTATGACAAGTGATGATGAACTGCAAGTGGTGTTCTAAATATCGACACGGAGTGATACGGTGATAGCTGCATGCTGTGGGGCGTAGGCCCATCCAGGCTTCGAGGACTGGTTCCAAATTTACCTGCATGTCGAGACTCAAATTCTCGAATGTCGATTTTCTCCAATATTGCTGGAAATTCCACAGAACCAACTGATAATTGGAAAAGAGGAGAAGACGGTGCACGGAGAGATTGTATAGGAGAAGAGTTCATCAATGGCTTGAGAGAAAGAGGAAACAGGAACGCGTGAGCGGCGACAGGACGGAAAGAAAATCCTCGGCAGATTACGTGAGATTTCCCCACACTGCCAGTGCTGTCTTCCTGCCGATCTCCTCAGATCTGGACCAGTGTCTTACCGCAAGCACGGCACGAAGAGGCAGAAAGCTCACCCTCATCATGCTTCAAATATCTCTCCACGACGTGGCTTCCATCTTCCCATCTCTACCTTCTCATCTATTGCTATTAGAATTTCGTGTGCCACATCATTGCCTCGAGGTTGACGACCACGTCCTTGCCCTCGACTACGACGTCTAGCTGACCATCGAAACCACTATGCGCTTCACACCTCGTCTGCGCAATGCCATATCGCATCAGTCAACCCTGGTGGCATCACCTGCGCTGAAAGAGCGCGTCAGAAGACCCACGATGCTTTCAAAGCTGGCTCTGGCTGAGGATCTTGCCCCGATGTTCAAGGTAGGTCTTTGGTTCTGATTTGTTTACGTTGTGCTGAAGCAAGCGCTAATGCGAATTCACTATCAAGCACGATGATTATGTGCGTATATGCGCAGATTTAGAAGGATTGAACGTCCTTTCAACTTCTAATTCACCCTATAGATCGGCTGGTCTGGTTTCACAGGTGTTGGATATCCCAAGACCATTCCAACGGTATGTGTACTGCATCATCCTATCTATGTCATATAGTTGTTCTCATCTTTTCTTTCCTTCCTCTATATCTGTCTGGTGTTTAGGCAATTGCAAACCACATCGAATCAAACAACCTCCAAGCAGACCCTTCGACCAAGAAAAAGTTCAACCTCTTCGTCGGAGCTAGTGTCGGTCCTGAGGTGGAAGATCGCTGGGCGAAGCTTGATATGTACGTTTTCTCTTCTTCAAAGGCGCATATAGGAAGCGTTTTGGTGCTGATGACGTATCCTTCACTTTGATATATCCAGGATCGCACGGAGGTACCCACACCAAGTCGGCAAAGAGATTGCGAAGGGAATCAACGCTGGTCGCATCGAGTTTGCGGATAAGCATTTGTCGAGTGCGTGGTTCTTCTTTTTCTGAAGAAGAGAAAGAGTATGCTGACTATACTCGTCATTGAATCAACAGTGTTCCCGCAAGACCTTACCTATGGCTACTACAACCTCCACAAAACGCACGGAGACCCACGCAAGCCGCTCGATTGGGCCATCGTCGAGGCGACTGCGGTCACTGAAGACGGGTGGATCGTTCCTGGTATGTTGCTTCTCTTACTCTTTCTACAATTCGACAGAAGAACTGACGAACCTTCATTTGTTTGATATCGACAGGTGCCTCGGTCGGAGCGACTCCGGAGATCGTGCAGTCTGCAGAGAAGATCATCATAGAAGTGAACACGCTTATCCCGAACCTGGAGGGCTTGCATGATATCAACCAGAGTTTTGTGCCGCCTAATCGACAGCCATATGTGTGTATTTCGTTTAATAACTTCTACACTCCCTCTTCGTCATCTTTTTAATCGATTTTGCGTGCTTTTCGCTTAGAAAAGAGTACTACTCTTCTCGTTGATTTCTATGTTTTCGAACGTTATTTCATTGTTTTTCTTCAAAAGTTGCATCATATTTTACTCTACGTCTTTCGCCATTTGCTTCATATCCTGATTCTCTCTGAAGCTGACCTGACTGTCTTATTCTCTAGTTAATTACCCGACCACAGGACCGCATAGGCCGCACCGCCATCCCCATCGATCCAGACCGCGTCGTCGCAGTCGTTGAGTCCGTGCAGCCCGACAACACAGGGCAGAACGCGCCTGAGGTACATACCTTTCGTCTCTTCCCTTCATCCCCTTCCATTCCTACACTAACTACTCCCAAACGTGCCCAGACCCAAGAGTCGCGCGACATAGCCACGCACCTCATTCACTTCCTCTCCTCCGAGGTCGCAGCTGGCCGACTTCCCGCTTCTCTGCTCCCTCTGCAGTCGGGCATCGGGAACGTGGCCAACTCGATCATTGGCGGGTTGGCGGAGGGTCCGTTTGAAAGGGTGAGGGTGTGGACTGAGGTTTTGCAGGGTGAGTAGTACGAGTTTATTTCGAGGTTTGAATCGTGAATCGTGTCCTGATGGTGGGCTGCCCTCTCTTGGTGTTTGTAGATACCTTCATCCAGTTTTTCGATTCTGGAAAGCTGGAGTTCGCTACTGCCACGAGCATTAGGTTTAGCCCTGAGGGGTTCGATCATTTTTATAAGAGTGAGTCGCGCGTTCTTTCGTGGCTAGATCAACGCGTTTGTTTGTGAACTCCTAAAGAATCGCGAAGCTAATGCGATTGCCACTTATTTGTAGATTGGGAGACGTATAAGGACAGACTGCTGTTGCGATCTCAGCAGGTGGCCAACTCGCCTGAGATTATTCGCCGTCTTGGGATTATTGCTATGAATACACCTTTGGAGGTGGACATTGTGAGTGGTATGATTCATTGTCTTCACTTTGTTTTGGAGGGTCTTCGTGTCTCGTCTTCCTTTCTTTTTGTAGTCATTTTATTTGGCTTCGAGTCCTTCAGAGCTGACCCTCTCGAATATTGATCCTTTAGTACGCCCATGCGAACTCGACGAACGCGCTTGGGTCGCGCATGCTGAATGGCCTTGGTGGCTCTGCGGACTTTTTGAGGAACGCGAAGCTGTCGATTATGCATACGCCTTCAGTGTACGTTTACTTTCATTTTATGTCCGCTGTGGACCCACCTATGATCTTAATAAACAGTCGCCCGACGAAGACAGACCCGACTGGGATCAGTTGCATCGTGCCATTTGCCTCGCATGTTGATCAGACTGGTGCGTGATTTCATTCTTCCTTTCAATGAAATAAAAGACTAATTAGACTGAAGAGCACGACCTGGACGTGATCGTCACCGAACAAGGACTAGCTGACCTCCGTGGCCTGAGCCCACGCGAGCGTGCACCGCTTATCATCCAGAAGTGCGCGCATCCGGATTATAAGGACAGTTTGATGGAGGTGCGGTCTCAATCTCTCTCTCTTTTGGTTGGATAGCTAATGAGTCACAATGCGTTTGTGTCTATAGTATTATGAACGCTCTCTGGCTGAGTGCTTGAAAAGAGGAGCGGGGCATGAGCCTCATATGCTCAGGGTGGGTTCACCGTCACGTTTTTGTGTTTGGTGTGCTTAATCGTGCTTACAATTTTTTTTTGCAGAACGCGTTCAAGTTTCATACGAATTTGATGGAGCATGGGACTATGAAGATCAAGAAATGGGATTAAGGATTTAGAATGGGATTTGAAGTTGGGATTTGAAGTTGGTATGGAACGCTTCACTTTTCTCTTTTTGTCGAAAGCGTGTACTGATTAAGTTTTTGTAGAGAAAGATATATAGAAGTTTGTATCAAAAGTGAATGTAATGTATGTTTCTACGAAGACGATACGAGAGGGAACACAACTGAGACACCGAGCCGACAAGTGGCATCTTAAGAGGGGGCCTATACGCGCCAGAGAAGAGGTACTCTTGAAGCGAGCTTATCAAAGCTTCTCCATAGCGGTGTACTGTCCATATTGACTCCGAGAAGACGAGGTTGTGTTCCACATTTCGGTGGAATCATGCAGGTTCGTGGCACAATCCCTTCTATCTTCTGTTAACCCTTGAAACTGTCAGCTGTCGGTGGACCCACACAAGTATCGATGTGATCTGTGTCCTGGTCGTTCCTGGTTTGGAATCTATGAGGTCTGAGAGCATGAGGACTGCGAGCTAAGATTATACCGAAGCTACCGTCAGCCCGTCGTAGTCTTCGAGAAGTAAGTACATTTAGCAGTCATCCTGAGAACATCCTAGCCTCGATGTTTTTTTTTCTAGATTCATGAGCTACGTCCCCAGACATTCGTACCTCAATCTCACGCAAAGTGATGTAAAGCTGCAAGAAGGTTTCACCTGATTAGCTTCTCGTAAGTTTCGTCATGTTCAGTAATTACATATAAAGTGACCGAAAGACTTTAATAACTGATTCTTTCTCTCGCTTCTCCAGGAATGTTGGTCTTGTCCCTGCGTCGTGTGCTCGCCTGTTTTCATTATCTGGTTGTTTGGTTTGCGCTCGCAGATGCAAAAATATTAGAATCGTTCAGCGGTCTTCAAGCTCGATATGACTTTGTCATTGTTGGAGGTAAAATTCATTTTCCTTTCCTTGCACTGTTGCTCTTTCCCATTTGCCGATTCTTCTTTCGCAACCTTGTAGGTGGAACTGCAGGATGCGTCCTCGCCAACCGTCTATCTGAGAACCCGAAGACTCGAGTGCTCGTCATTGAAGCCGGGGGAAGGTCAGTCCTCCGCTTTACTCTGGAACGCGTTTTGAAACATCTTTCGATAGTAATGAAGGAATACAGAACTCCATCATTCCATTCTTGGGTGTTGCTCTACCTGGGACGGCCGTTGACTGGAATTTCACGACAACACCCCAAGTTGGACTTGGTGGACGAACCACGCCTTTACCCAGGGGCCATGTTCTCGGCGGAAGCAGCTCTATAAGTGCGGAATCCTTTTGTTCAAGTCCCGCAAATTATTTTTATTTACGAAGTTCACAGACCTTATGACATGGAATCGTGGGTCTGACGACGTGTGGGACCGCTGGGCGAGAATTAGTCAAGATGCTGGATGGTCTTCTAAATCCATCCAACCTTTTTATCTCAAGGTATGGATATTTATGCTCAATTGTGGATACGTGACTTATAGGGAAGAACGGTTACTCAGACGAATCGCCTTGTGCCATCCGCGGACGGTCATGATACAACAGGCCAGTTCGTACCGTCCGCTCATGGGAACGGCCCTGTCGAAGTCAGTCTTCCTGGATTCCCTACCGAGTTGGACGATAAAGTTATCAATACGAGCAAAGAACTTGGTGGACGCTTTCCATTCACTGTCGATCTGAATGCGGGGAAGACTGTCGGTTTTAGTGAGTGAATGGTGTTGAGTAAGATGCTTGAATACTTACACTACCAGGTTTAATGCAATCTTCCATCGGACAGGCCAAGCGCAGCAGTTCTGCTACTGCATATCTTGAACCCGTATTGAATCGAACCAATCTTGATGTTTTAATCAATACTCGAGCGACCCGAATCCGCTCATCAGGGAACGTTTCTGGAAAGCCGCTAATCAACGTTGTCGAAATTGCCGCCTCTCCAACCGGTGAGATAAGACTCTACTCCTAACGAGAAAAGTGCACTAACTATATCTGTTCCAGGTCCACGACGACAGATAACAGCAAACAAGGAACTTATTCTATCCGCTGGCGTTTTTGGGACCGCGCAACTACTTCTCCTTTCTGGTATCGGCCCCAAGTCAAGTCTTGCGAAACAAGGAATTCAATCGATTCTCGACGTTCCAGGTGTCGGCCAAAATTTAACTGACCATTCAATGGTCCCAAATTATTTCTTCGTCAATTCTAACTCAACTTTCGATGGGATTTTAAGAGATCCAGCATTGCTTGGAGCGGATATTCAAGAGTATCTAACCGATGGCCAAGGGCTAATGGTCGATTCACCGGGAAATACTCAAGGCTTTATCAGGCTACCCTCAGATTCACCGATTTTTAAAAAGGTTCCAGACCCCTCGGCGGGTCCGAAGTCAGGGCATACTGAGATAATTTTTGTGGTATGGGTTTTCAAGTGACATTATCCAAATACTTGTTGATCACTTCACAGGATGGTTTTGCAGCACTTGGTCCTCTCGCTCAACCTGCTCAGGGGAATTTTCTAAGCTTGTTGGCAGCCGTCGTGTCGCCAACTTCCCGTGCGTTTCCAAAGCGTTCAAAAGCATTTCTACATCTGAAATGACATCAGGCGGGAGTCTTACGCTTGCCACTTCCAACCCCTTTGATAAGCCACTTATTGATCCGGCATATTTTTCGACCGACTTTGACGTTTTCGCCATCGTTCAAGCAATGAAAGACGCGCAGACCTTTATATCTGCCCAGCCATGGGCGGGATTCATTGCGGCTCCCTTTGGCGACCTCGCGAATGCGACGACGGACGCTGCCAAAGCAGCTCTGGTCAAGACTCTTGGTGCAACTTTCAGCCATTCGGTTGGGACAGCGGCTATGTCGCCAGTCAACGCGAAGTGGGGTGTCACCAATCCGGATCTGACGCTCAAAGGGGCAAGGGGTTTGAGGATAGTCGATGCTTCGATCTTTGTGAGTCGTCGTTCCTGTTCCTTTAGTCGGTTTGCTTACGATTTTCTTTGGCAGCCTGCAATTCCAGAGTCGCATCTGCAAGCCGTCGTTTATACCGTTGCTGAGAGGGCAGCTCACCTCATTCTAACATCGTCCTCATAAAAATTTCAGACGTGTAATCAACGTGTACCTACTTCAATTGCTCGACGAATCGATTTCAGATCAACGTTTATTTATCACTTAGCGGAAGGCGTTTCTCTCCGTTAGTATAAGTCAGTGACCAGTCTGCGCCAGGATGGAAGATAGACGCAAGTTATGATGTCCAGCCATTTTTTGTGGGATTGTCAATGTCGGTGAATGGTTCGTAATCAATTCTATACTATACTATTGGGGTTCCTTTCTGCTTTGCGATATAATGTCTTGATATAAAGAAGGAAGCACCAGCTAAGAGCATGTTCACCTAAAGGCGCAGCGTAAACACGAAGAGACGAAGGAGAAGACTGGACTGACCCCAGCAAATATTATGGTGCGCGTCCAGTGGTAGTGGGTCGTGAGCAGTGCTCCTGATATTGGAGTCGCTGGGAAGGTTGAATGTAAGCATAAATCGTAGGATAGTTGTAGTCAACGATACCGAAAAGGCCAAGTATTCCTTAGTTGTGTAGTTAGAACGGTACGGCAAGAGATTAGATAGGGTACACACCTCCAATCCCAAAGTACACGCCCAGTCTCGTACCAACTTCATTCGCATCTTTAGCAGTGTTCGCTATCCAATTCCCCTCAAATCAGTCTATTCACTCAGCTCAAGAAAAAACCACACCACCCACCAAGCATCGACGACCCAAGCCCCACACACCCGCCCGAGAAAACACCAAAGAAGATCGCAAACAGAACGACCCCCGTCGTATCTTTCATCGCGATCATACAAAGCACGACGACGCCAGTCCCCGTGGTGAAGAATGCGCCGAGGTTGAACACACCCAGGCGTGTGGCGAAGTAACCTGAGACGGTCCGCCCGAAGAAGCTTGCTGCGTTGAGGATGGATAGCTTTGGGGGGTGTGGTGAGTGAGTGGGGGTGGACAGAGAAAAAGAAAGGGAGATGCATACGCCGTAGAAAGAGAGGGTTTTAGGAACGCCGTGCGTGATCGCGTCGAGTTGGAGGTAGAATGCGGAGAAGAATAGGCCTGTGAAGCAGAACAGGGCCCTATCGATGAACAACGTTAGATATTTGAATTTGAGTAAAATAAAATAGCTTCTGCTAACCCAATCAGGAGGAAAAGATACGCCGGTTCTCGAACCCACTTCAATATCGGGAACGTCTGCTGTTCCTTAGGCGGAAGCCGCGTGCGCATCAGGCAAGCAGCGATAACGAGAAGGAACACGTTCATCGCTGCGCTGATGCGGACGCCGTTGTGGAACCCGACGGGCCCGTTGATGAGGCGGTTGAGCATGATGGGGTGGATTATTGCACCTGCAAGCAGAGCACGTTGTGAGCAGGGTGCGCGTACTACATTAGAATAAGGAGGAGGACGAACCGAGCGCTGAGCCTGATGAGACTATCCCGACGACTAGTGCGCGTCTTCGTACGAAGTAATGCCCGGTTATTGCAAAGCCTGAACAAAAGTGTCAACTGCAGTTGTGATTGAAGTAAACAGGTTTCCGTACTGGCCGTGTACGAGATTCCTGACGCTACTCCAAGACCGACTCCATTCGTCAAGAAGACCTAAACAAAATTAGCACTCGTCGAACCAAGTCGGACTTCATTACAGGGAACGACTTTACTTACCTGATAATACGAATTCTCGTGCGATAGCGAAAGCGTAAATACTGTAGTCCCAGTGCCATTTTTGTCAGGCGCCATCAAAATTGGCTCCAAAAGGGCCAGACGTACGTGAGATGGCGTACAAAATCGTGCAGCTGATCATAAGCTGATTACTGGGGGTTGGGTCAGAGATATTCCGTGTGCCAGAAATAGCACACTACGCACGAATAGCCTCGATCGAATACTCGCCCTGTAATGGCACCCAAGGAGAAGTTGAGGAAGATTTGCACGCCGCCTATCCATCTGTTGATAACATGTGGTCAAGCCTTGAAGATGGATGCCAGTGTGTAAGAAAGAGGTGTGGGGACAGGGTACCTACCCTATGTCGCTTGGGGAGAAGTTACGCAGGTAATGTCGAACGTAGAAGTCTTGGTACACGCCGAAAGAGTTGATGTACCTGTATTTTGAGTGGTTGGGTCGAAGAAAGGAGTTACTCAGCCAACAACGTACCCGAAACAGGTGAACTGTATTAGAAATCTGGCGGTTTAGTATAAGGTCAGTAAAGTGCGTAATTAAATTTTGGATCAAGGACTTACCCTGCAACAATCACGGTCCATGCACGCAGTCCTCCCTCAGGGAATGTATGCACAACCTCCCCTGATTCCTCTTCCTCCCCTTTGACATTTAGAACCACGATATCGTCACCCTTGTCCGTCAAAGTCGAAGTCTTCGTCATAGTCCCTGACGCTGCTCCCTTTTCACCCTCAGTATCAGGCAAACCAGGATTGTTCTTGACCATGATTCAGAAGGAATGAGCCGTCTTCGGAGGACAAGGTGATGAAGGTGTGGACGAAGCAAAGTCGCGTCATCGTCCATGGCTTTTCCTTTATAGATATGGGTAAGAAAAGATTTGATTCGGCGTTCACAGGACTGCGCGACATCTGCCCGAACGTCAAATGGTGACCTTTAAACTCCACGGAACATCGGCAGCGTCGTAGTTTTAAACTTATTCCGAACTTCGCTTGCCGCGTAAGTGCTAATGGCGTTTTCAACGGCTCGAGTACCTGGGGCCGACTCGTTCACTATATATGGATATCCGTGACATGAAGGACGAAATGGGGAACTCCTCAATAGTGCGGAAAAAGAGTGAAAAAAGTTTGGAAATAACCAGAAAGAGGTGTCGACGTAGGCAAAGGCGAGTCTTCTTCTCTCGGTCGCTTGGGTGATGAATATAGTGCAGATTATCTATTCCTTACCCATCGCAAGATTTCTGTTCCATTTCAACTGGAAGGTTGTTGAAGGGTTTTATTATTTTCTCTCTTCTGTGAGCATGTCAAATTTATTTTCCTGATATCCTATTTGTCCTTTCTGATTTTAGACCTTCTTCTCTTGCTAGTTCGATCTGAATCCATCTTCTGAAAAAGTGATCACCTAAGGGCCAAGGCTGGACACGGGTATACCTGCGGGTAAGTAACAGCTCAATGTATATAGCTTGCATCCTTGATTTTTCAGAAAATTTAGCAATTTCCTTTACTGAAATCCGTTAAGAATTGACAGATTTATGCCTTCGCCAGGTTTGAGCCCAAACCATTGGAAATTGGAATATTGGGACTATTCTGGAACAAATTAAATTTTTTGGGTTTTGTCGACCAATTTCTAACGTATTTGTAGCGCTGTAGTCTGTGGGATGAGCTTTGGGAACGGAGATTTCAAACTTGCGGAAGGGCGATTTTGATACAAGAATGATGAACTTCATCATGAAGACACTAGGTTTTTTTCGGCCTACAACCGGACATTCCCCCTCCCACCCTATGTTCGCGAATTAGGACTCATCATCCCCTTGTGTCCATTTATATTTTTTTCACCATTTGAATTCGATTGAAAGCCTAGTGCACAGCAAATCAGTTGTCATCAGATCCGTGTGAGCACAATGCCAAAACAAGACTCTAATCGATTGATAGATTCATGATCAGGACGACCTGCCCTCCCCAAGCCCTCTCATCTGGATAGCTCCTTGGAACTTCGTCGGCACGAACTCCCTTGATTTCATAACTCTTATTGTAACAGAAATTCACGCATTCAAGCAATCTAGTATATCCTTGCCTATACCCCTTCACCCTGGACCGGCGCTAAAACTTATCGACCGTACAATTTGTCGATCTTATCACTCGTTTCCACTATACAGGTAAGCTTTGACTTTTCGCCATCCCCCATTTATCAAGCTCCGGACTTACCAAGTATATCTGCTCAAGATCATGTCCACACCCACCAAAAAAAAAGAACTCCAGAAAGTCGAGGGGTTGTGGTTTGACGATGCGGACGTCGTTTTCCAAGCCGGCCAAAAGCTCTTCAGAGTACATCGAAGTATTTTATCTGCTCGGTCAGCCATCTTTCGGGACATGTTCTCTATGCCTCCACCTTCTCCAGAAACCACGTCAACCGAACCCACAGTCGATGGCTGCACAGTTATAAAACTCCCCGATAACGAACATGATGTCTCTCGCTTCTTTTTAGCTATATTCGACGCCTCGTGAGTCAACATCGAGTATTATATTACCGAAATTCTCATAATTTCGCAGGTTTTTTGAGCCACCACCGACTTCGGTATATGTTGGCAGCGTCGCCTCTATCTTACGCCTTGCACACAAATACGAAGTTCAATTTCTCAAACGTCGTGCAGTCTCACATCTCAACCAAACATTCCCGCTCGAAATGTATTCTTCCTTTATGTTCGCAAATCAACCTAGTGAAGATTCTTTATGTGCTTTTCTGGCGATCGAACCAGCCTTCATTGCAAATGTGTGGTGGATAATTCCCCAGGCCTTTCTTTGGGTGATCCAAGTAAAGTTGGAGTCGACCTTCAAGAGTGAACACTGGATCAAGCTGCCTACCTTCTTTCAGCAGTTGTACCTTACATTTCGCGAAAGATACTATCGCGACAGGGATCGTATTTCCCCCTGGCTCTTTTCCATTCCCACAGAAGAATGTTTACATCCTGCACGATGCTCAAAGGCTGCGCGGCTGTACATGGCAGACTATGAAAAGATGGTGGAGATGAGCGAGAATCTGAAATTCACCCAGAAGCAACTCCAGTCCAAGTTCTGTGTTTCTTGTGGAACTTATGCATTCTTACAATCCAATGCGGCATTAAAGAAGCGCTGGAATGCATTCCCAATTGTATTGGGTCTTCCGAACTGGGCGACTCTGGCGAAGCAGAAAGAAGCCTTCGAGGAATCCACGAAGGGGACGTAATTTCGTTACTCCATGAACACGCGATATCGATTCTCATCCACAGCTCCAAACTTCGACTAAACGAAGAGACCCTTACTCCTGAATTTTGATTTGGATACGGACATAGTCCCGATTCCCTTATGCTTGTTTAATATTCATTTCTCGGACCCTTGAATGTAGCTTTTTATGACCTCATGGCGAGACCGAAGGAAGACTAAACTTCCGGCACGCGTCCACCGCGAGGCAGAAATGTCATGTATCTGCTGTTGGGGTTAGGATATTTTAGTCTCGTGCGGTATACCTGCTATTGGGACTAGAATATTCTAGTCTTGTGCGATATCACCGTATCTAGAATATTCTCGTATCTCATCTCACATTATATATATTAGGAGGATTCTTCAATCACTTGCATTCCCTACGTGTTTGTATGAATCCCAGCGAACGCGATACCATCTTATTGTCAACATTTTGCGGTCCTTCAACCGATTACAATACCTACTACCGCGAACTGGGCGTCAAAATACCTTGTTCAGTTTGACTCTACTCCCTAGCACTCTTTCCCCATCGGCCGATATACCGCGTATGCTGCAAATCTCACTTTGCGAATTATATTCCTATAACTGGCCTGCAGAGAGGCGTTGAATACCACCCGATAAACCATGTCGCAATCGACTCAGGAAATAACTGAACCACAGCGGGTCTCTGAACTCTGGTTTGATGACGCGGATGTTGTCTTCCAAGCTGGGCAAAAACTATTTAGGGTGTATCGGGGGATATTATGCGCTCGTTCGCCGATTTTTCGAGATATGTTTTCAGTTCCAACTCCTGATGAAGAAACTACGGCTGCTGGATCCACGATCGACGGTTGCTGTATTGTAAATCTTCCAGATGCTGAACACGATGTACATTCCTTTTTTCTAGCAATATTCGATGCTTCGTAAGTCACCATCGAACTTATCTTTTTGACGGTCTAGCCTTATTGTAATACTTCTCAGCTTTTTTGAACCCCCACCGTCGGAGCAGTCAATCGGAATTATTGCCTCAATCTTGCGCATGTCGCACAAATACGATGTTGAATTTCTGAGGTACCGGGCCATCTCTCATCTCAACCGCCTTTTCCCGCCGCATATGGTCCCGTCTTTCATCAAATCAAATAATATATCCAACATGAGGAGCACCGTCCTGGAAGTCATCGAACCGGCATACACAGCCAACGTGCGATGGATCATCCCAACCGTTTTTCTCTCGACAGTTCGGATAAAGCTAGAAGAAATATTCGAGAGCCAGCAGTGGAATGCCCTACCTAGAGCCATCCAGCAGTCGTACCTCAAATTCCGCGAGGTTTATTATCTCGATAGAGAGAGGATGCCCAGGTGGTTGGTCGGACTGCCTCCCAATGGCTGTGTAAGTCCTGCGCAGTGCCAAAACAGGGTCAGGTCGTACATGGTTGATTATCGACAACTTATTGAGAAAAGCGAAAGGAGAATGTTAACTAGACGAGAGCTGGAGGCAAGATTCTGTCGGCGCTGTGCAACATACATCCTTATCCGTGCGACCGAAGAATTGAAGGAACGTTGGAGAGGATTTCCCGTTAACATTGGCTTGCCAAGCTGGGAGACTTTGCACAGGGAGAAACGTGATCTAGGAAAACCAACCATCCCGACGTAATTTAACTGATTAATCGAATATACTCCTGTATGCGTCTCCACTATGTAGTTGCACAGCCTGGGTGAAAATATTCTGAACAACGACGAAGTAGTACTGGGGCTTTTCGGAGTCAGCCTGGCCAGAGTTCGCTCGATGTGAGTCTGTCGATACCTGATGGTGCACTCGCGTCATGGCGTTGACGTTGTCATGGCATTGATCGATTGATAACGTCGCAGATCAATTTGAGACGAGGATAACTTTCTTTCCAGTATTTTACTGTCAAGTCCCTCTCCCCAGACTTTGGTGTTTTTTGATCCTACCCGCACATAGGAAGAGTCCGTTAAACTTTCCCAATAATCGGTTTCTCGGCATTGTTGAAGCCGCACCTAAGGACAAAACCATGGACCTGCAGAGGGTGTCAGAGCTCTGGTTCGACGACGCAGACGTCATTTTACAAGCTGGCCGAATGTTATTCAGAGTTCATCGAAGCATATTATCAGCGCGTTCTCCCGTTTTTCGAGATATGTTCTCCGTCCCACCTTCCACTCACGACTCGGAGGCAGGCACTTCCGTCGAAGCGATACTAGAAGGCTGCACCCTTATCCAACTGCCTGACTCTGAGGACGACGTCCACCGATTCTTGCTTGCAATTTTCGACGCATCGTACGTAAAAAAAACTTGGGCAATGATGACCCTACTGAATATTCGTCAATGGCTTTCAGGTTTTTTGAGTCGACCCCTTCGGATGTATCCATGCACGTCATCATATCCATCCTGCGCCTGGCGCACAAATACGATGTCGCTTTCCTGCGGCGGCGCGCCATCGCCCATCTCAATGCCATTTTTCCAACTGACAAGATGAATGTCTACTACGACCCCAGCATGTCTGCCCACTTCCCCTGTGACGACAGCGGAAAGCTATCTCTCTTCGAGGTTATGGAAGTCGCGTTCAAAGCCGACGTCCCGTGGATACTTCCATGTGCGTTCGTCTGGACGGTGGAGCTCAAGCTCTCCAAAATTCTGAAGAGCGAGCAGTGGAGTAACCTGTCACCTGACCTGCGAGAAGGGTACCTCATCAATCGCGAACGGTATATTCGAGCCAGGGAGAGAGCCACAGAATGGCTGCATGTGTTGCCGTTGCCTTCGAGTGAGGGGTGCACGGATCCTGCACGCTGCGCAGAGATGAAGCATTGGTACCTGGACTTAGGCCACGACATGATGGACGGCTCGGGGAAGATGCTGTTCTTCCCGCCGGGCTCTCCTCGCCGACATAGGATGGAGCTGAGCTTCTGCGCTTCCTGCGGCTCGAATGCTGCTAGGCTCTCTGAGCAGGCTGTTGCGAAGCTGTGGGATGACTGTCCGAATTTTCTAGGTCTCCCGGATTGGGAGACGCTGATAAGAGAGAAGGATAACTTTGGAGTGTCATAACAAAGTCTCGTGCATTTAGCCGTTTAGAAACTTCGATGAGGACATTGGTCACTTGCTTGTAAGTATCCAGAGGGATAGTATGAATTATGAATTATATATAAGTGCCTTCCAGAAGGGTCGAAAGCGATCTAACTACATGATTATAAAAATGGACGATAAAACCCAAGTACAAAAAAATCCAGATACAACAACGAACTACCAAGTACATCGGGTTCCCGAAAGCAAAACAACGGAGATAACGAGGGGTATACAATGAAGCTTTTTAATCGAAAGACTTCTGCCTTTCTACCTCCAAAGCGTCCCACTCGGGAAGACCGAACATGCCGGGTAGGTCGGTCCACATCGCATGACAGGCATCATCGGACGATTGCTTAAAATCAATCCGACACTTCGAGCAAAGGTCGCAGTAGTAAACGTCGCTATTATCTTCAAAGTAGTCCAGGATGCCCGCCATATCCCACCCGCTGAGGATATCCGCGCAACGCTGCCTCGTCGAGCTACAGGTGGTCTCCCCGGTGCATCCCTCCACCTCGGCAGAAGCGGCTTTCATCATGGCGATAGCGTGGCGGCTTTGCGTCATAACGATTTTCTGCCGGCCAAGGATGCACATCCGCTTGTCCGGCCACGAGAGGCTGACCTGCTCATCCTCCCAGGTTGCGTGGTCAAGTGTCTTCTCGAAAGGGTGACTGCTCATGCAGTAGACGATCGCGGGGAGGAGCCAGACTAGGTCAAATTCGCGTGCGAGGCGAAATGCGGCAAAGGGGGTGTTGTCGACAGGGGGTATAGTTCGCAGGTCGTCACGCTGCTGCCACGCCTTTAGGGTCATGGGAAAGGTGGTCAAGAGGTGCTGCAGGGCACGCTTTCGGAGGTATTGGACGTCGTATTTGAGGCTGAGCCGCAGCACGCTCTCAACGATGGGCAGCTCTGTTGGCGTGGGAGGGGGTTCGAATGAACTGGCATGCTGATTTAATGACGAACGAATAGGGTGGGACACGTCCGGCGTACCTGGAATCGAAGATAGCCTGCAAGAAATAACCCATGTCCCTGGCTGAGTCGTATACAGTGACGATGGGGCACCCGTCCATCATGGAGTTTCCCTCGTATGGTGGTGGAAACGACAGCATGTCTCGAAAGACCGACGAACGCGCTGCGAGAAGGCCACCGTAGATTCTAAACAGCGAATTCTCGGCTCTAAGAATGAGGTTTCCATCCTCGAACCAAAGACCTTCGACCTGCGCCGGTTTTTCTGGGGGTATACTGTCGAGCATGGTCACTCTGAGGGGCTTGTCCTCGGGGCTGGTATCTGGACGCATGACGAAGAGAAGGAAGTGGTCGAACGACGGTGGGGTATGAAGTACGAAATGCAGATAATTGCTTGGAAACGAGGCATTTATATGCACGAGTCGCGCATGAGGAGACGGGCGACCAGTGGGTCAAAGTATAGCAGTCGATTGCCACAGAAAATCATTTTTATGTTTGTCACCAGGGAGGTAAATACAAAAGCCGATTGATCGCCGGAACTAAAATATCGGTCACATGACAAATTCTTCGAGTCAATTTGCTATTGGCTTCCTCTTCTCGTCCTGAGCTTCCATTAAACATTCCTATCGGAGCACCATCCTTACATTAAATCTTCTGCTTATTCTCAAACTGGGTCCTGTTACTGTTTGTTTTGTCTTCTCACCGAGTTCTTTTCTTCCAAATCCACTTTCTCCTCGGGGTTCTCAGAAAGCTTGTTCGAACATGGCTTATCGCCCTCCGCACTCGATTTTGCTTGGACCCATAGGTCAACGAGGGGCAGGTCCACGCCAAACTTGAGGCTTTGTTGTTTTTAGGAGTCTCGGTCTATAAATGGCAGCGTCCTCCAAGTTGAGCTTCGTCTAATCGATCGATATCGGCTCCGTAGTTACTTCGCGGAGTTATTTCGACAAGGCTATTATCTCGGCGAGTTGAATTTCCATTTCCGATCTGCCGCACTAGACGATAGCCCTCAAAGGAAATCAAGCGATTTCGGGAGGGCGAAAACTAGCCATCCCAGGGAATTATTTCACGACCGAGGCTTTTCTGAAGTATTTTAATTTAAACTTGGCAATCAAGCTGATCGACCGCTCCCCTCCGCGCTAAATGTTTTTACCAGCGCCACAATGGCACAATCCAAATTCCAGACGGAACAGCGCTGCCAGCCCGCTACGATCACCTATCGAATGAGCTAGTACCGCCGCTGGATGCCCTGCTTCCGCAATGAACGGCGAAGCTCCGCTAATCCTCCATATACTGTCAATGATAATCGTCATGGGCAATCCTCTGGTTGTGCTTGTTGCTCTTCAACCGTTCCTTTCCATGCACGTGTGCTGGACGAGTATTTTAGTCTACGACACGGCCGAATTTTAGAACTTCGGCACTCGACTGAGTGCTACGTGTCTTCCACCCAGGGCTTGACGGAGCTCCATGGGGTGCCTCGCTGGCACACATTTTTGAACTAATGCTAGCTCGCTGATGGTGGAGGCCAATCAACAATTGGTTCAGACAGCGCGATTACGACAGCGGGGCGTCCCGCTCCGTCGCCTCGACCCGGTGTCAATATTAATGGGAAAACAATAATTTTCCAAGTTCGTCATTCGTCCCGATTGTCATTCTTCCGTCTCCTCCCGATCAGAGTCTATTCATCATACTCTGTTAAGAAGCTTTGGCATATCATTATAGGCGTTTTTAGGAACGACTGGCTATGCGACCTACCCTCGAACCGCACCAGGTTACCCAGAGCAGTTAGTTCAAGTATATTTTTATTCCTTGATCCTGGCTCAAAAGTGGTTATCACAAATCGGTGACTCAGGACACGCTGAATGATCTTGAAAGAGTACCCGATGGAGTCGGGATGGTCTCCTAGATGCCGAAAGCAATCACAACCATTAACAAAAGCGGAAGGCTTCGTAGAGCGCGCTGAGATTGCATAATCTCGAAAGGGCTTGTTCTCCACTTGGAAGGTCGTATCGAACTACGGGTCGGTGACGCGTCCAGTCTGCGCTCTGTCTGTGTGTTTGTCCCTGCTTCGATGGGCACAAGAGGATTATGAGCGGTAATACCGGTAACCGATGAAATTCATTCCTCCCAGGCGTCTTTTATTCAGAATAGAGTAATGCCTGACGGAAAAACAGAGTGAATGGCAAGGGTTAGAAACCCGGAGGCGTCTACAGCACAGAGAGTCTGTCCGGTAGGAGAACGAGTGGATGAAGCTCGTTTGTATGGGAGATGGAAGTTGACGGTCCTCTCGATACCATTATCAAGCGCTCAAGCGCTTCCATGATCAGGTGGTGAAATGTTCGAGGTTAGCATCCATCGGTGTAACGGTATGTGCCGCATTTTAAATTCGAATCGTCTATGTACTGTCTTGAAAAAAAGAAATGCAGTTTCTACAACAGCTAAGGCCGACTTCGAGTCGCAGCACCTGCGGTAAGTTCTCCTGCATTGTTCTCGCCGAACAATATATTGCTCGAAACCTGGAGGTCTACCGTGGCATCCATCCGTTCCTTGAGCCATGATTTGGCATTGAATCTGTTAGTGCGATTAGAGCATGATGGAAAAATTATAATTAAAACTAACAGCGCGAGAATTGAGTTGGTATATACTGCAAGAACGCGTCAGTGAGTCAATTGGTGGGTTGCCCTCCTGTCATAGAAATTATCACTTACGACTGGGTCCGGAGAAATCGATGATAAGATATGTCAACGAGGAGGGTTTCCAGACATACTAAAACTGGCATTGAATTCAAAGGCACCCAAGAAGGAATTCGGTTAACGAACCAGCAATATTTCAATGATCGCCGTCAACCTGCAACAAGGTGAAGGCCTCAGCGCAAAAATATGGCGAAGGAGGAAGTGACATACGCAGTAAGCATCCCACTCCCAACAAAATAGAAAACCAAGAGCCTAACGACATTCGCTTGTCTATTGGCAACATTGCCAAGCTCGCTTTTGCAACTATGGCTCCACATCCTCAAGCAGGTATCGCCTGTGGACGCTTTGGCTAGCACGAATGATAAAATGGCGGCAATCGAACAGTCGATGATCGCGATGGAACCATGAGCGGCATATGCCATGTACTATGATTTATACACATTGGAAAGTTAGGAGGAGCGCTAGCGAGTTCAGTCTGTGTGATGCCTCTACCTTGTATGGGGGATCGAACACGTAGACGGACGAGATATCTAACCTGGGTGGAGTACGTTGATCCCCTTAAAACACGCCACAAACAAGAACGGGTTAGCTCACACATGGGCTATGAAGGCTTGATTGAAAATAAGTAATTATCTCTCCACCAGCCAATCGAGCGGAACGACGAAGTGACCCACCACCACCAACACCTAGGATGTAAATAAATATAACGCTGGATGTAGACTGGGCATTTAGCGTCAACGTTGTGAGTCGGAAAAATAAAATTTCTTAACAAACCTTGAGTAGCCTAACAATTCTTTTCTTTATCATTGGATTCTGGACCACTGCAAGCGAATTAGAAATGCAGCGAGTAAAATCATAGTCAGCTCCTTTGAACTACGGGCTTACAGGTCCAAATGAGACTAAGATAGAAGCTGTAAGAGTTCGCAGTGAATAATTATCTTTGACTTCATTATGCGACACAAACCACTGGACGGTGATTATGAGCACCGCCTTCGAAGGAGGGAAGGCCATAGCGGCCGAGTCAGAGGGATTTAAAAATGGAAGGAGGAGCTAGTACCTTGGTAATCTCCATAACCTAACAAAAAAAATCAGCGATTTACCACTGTTAGGCGAGCGCTTAAACAGACCTTCCAGCACCTGCATGATGACACTCCTAGGATCAATACCAGAGAATTACTGGAGGAATACGCACCAGACCAGAGTATTGTGTTCAGGAGCAATTGCCGAAATTGTGTACATGAATTTTACGAGAAAAGTGAAGTAGGTGCCTTGAAGTAGGCTGCCGACCGCAGCCGACGTTAGGATTCCAAATATCAGATTGTGATGAAACGTCAAAGACAAACCATATGACTGCTATCACTGCTGCGGCCGGACTATTTTGACGGGGGTGCAAAATTCAATGCACGTTGTTTGGATTTTGACCACAATTTTGCGAATGGCAAAATTCAATCAAAACTTCCCAATTTCCCTTACGCAAAATGCAAGCAAAATCATCAATTTAGATTGACTTTTGACTCGTTCAGGATGTGTCATATAGTGTCGGGCAAAATTTAATATTTTGATTTTTTCGACAAAACTAGTCATTTTGACCTCTCTTTTACCGAAAATCGGGTTTTGCCAGTGGCAAAATAACCCTTTGGAGAATATTTTCCTTGGAAATTGAAAATGTAATATTTTGCCGACGGTAGAAGGAAGAATTGTGACCGTGGCAAAACACCATCGAAAGCGGAACTTTTCCTTGGATTTTGCCCCTCGGAAAATTGAAAATGTTGACTCTTTTTTGCATACGGCAAGATCAAGATCAAGATTCAAACTGTCTGCCCAAAATTTTGACCCCCCGTCAAAATGGTCCCACCACAGCAGTGTATCTATAAATGAGTCAAGACTCGTCAAATAAAATCCTAGGGGAGAATAGCATCGCCTACCTTTGTTTTCCTTACTTTCGAGTCATGGGGATAGTTCATGAAATATCGCCCCGCCTGCAGAATCGCAATACCAAAAAGACTAGAAGCCAATCGTTTAGAAGTATGCCTTTCGTACAGCAATCGATCCACTCACACCGAAGCAAGCATGAATCCAATCAAAGGTGTCCTAGCTCCAGTGAAGACATCTATTGTTAGAGGGTCTAACTGGTCCAGCGTCGTTAATGGAGTGCCTTCGACCATGTTGAGGGACGTTATGCAAAACTTGAAGACCACTGTATCCTTCTTATCTTATAGTGATCTTGGAGGTTTCGTTGGACTTTTGATCGTGTTCAAACGACATTCGTTCGATTCCGAAGAAAAAGGTCTGCCAAACGTCCTGATTTGAATGATTCTACTTGGAAGTAGTCCCGTGATACGCCCTACGTGGTGGAATTTACTTGAAAATTTGCTTTCCGTGAAGAAATATGCACGAGATAATTGGAGAAAATGACGACAGACTCATTACGCGATCAAAAACATTTGTCAAACTATGGACAGCCTGTCTGGTGTCAGGGAGATGTGCGGCTATGCGGGTCCGTGAAAGGTGAAACGATGATCAATGGCACAACCACTTCACAATTCTAGTATGAGCCTATTAGCATGAGGATGTACGGCAAGACAGCTTCGAGGGAATTCATCGAACTCCATTGGCGATTCCGTCAGATTAATAAATAAAAAATCAATACTCAAACATTGAAGTCATGAAGATACTGTGCACTCACCGGCCGCGGGTAATTGGCTTGCTTGGATCTAACGTTCGGATGAAACGACACAGGCACCAAAGTTCGTTATAATTAGTTGGGCATCATATCGTGGCGGTGATACCTGAGGTCTATTTATAAGTTTCTTCATCAATCTGTTTCGGATTTGCGGTTGAAGAACTCAAGGAGCTCTGTGCCAGCGGCGGTGTTTGGCGACATGGAGTGTGGCATTTAAGGCTTTCAAGATTCATGGGAGCGGGCAGAGCAAAGCTCGTAATACGTCACAGAGAACATCTGGTTCAATTTCGTCGTCGACCTAGATCTATCTCAAGTGTCAGAGGCGGGGTAACAAAAATCATCGCCCTTGGAAACGCGTTGGATGAATATTCGATGAATACTCGAGCGCCCGGTGTCGAAGGAAGTGTACGCCGTGTCTGTGGCTGAGCGAAGCGATTGCATGAACGAGACGGCAGAGTCTCAAAGAGCCGACGCGGTTTACCACATAGAGAACACACGAAAGAAAATTAGCGGAGGAGTACAGTGTTTAACCAAGGATTTAAACGACCTCATATCTCGGCGTTTGAGCCAAGATCTCCTGCATTATTGTCACCGAACAATATTTTACTCGAAACCTGGAGGTCTACTGAGGCATCCATGCGCGCCTTCAGCCAAGACTTGGCATTGAATCTGCAGGTGCGTTCAGAACACGAGGTAAAAACAAAAATTAAAAACCGACAGAGCGAGAATTGAGTTGGTATATACTATAAGAATTCGTCAGTGGGTGGATTTGTTCAATGCTCGCAGGCCGTGAAATTATTACTTACGACTGGGTCCGGAGAAATCGATGATAAGGTATGTCAACGAGGAGGGTTTCCAAACATACTAAGACTTTGATTCAATTCAAGTTATTCAAGATGACATTAAATCGACAAACCAGCAATATTTCGAAAACCGCCGTCATCCTTCAAATAAAGCGAATGAATGAAAAAGAACATCAAAGCGAGCTTGACATACGCGTTAGCATCCCAGTGCCAACAAATAAAACACCAGGAGCTTAACGACATTCGTGTGCCTGTTGGCGATAATGATGTCAGCCCTCCGCTTGTTCCTGGCACGAAATATTTGCTTGCCTAGAGTAGGTAGTGCCGGTGGACGCTTTGAACAGGATGAATGATAAAATGCCCGCAATAGAACAGTCGATAAAGGCGATAGAACCGTGGGCGATAAATGCAGTGTACTATGATTTATGGACGTCGAGAAGTGAGATGGTGCGTCAGAGGGTCGTGCTTTTGTAACGGTTTTACCTTGAATGGCTGAGCAAACACATATAGCGACGAAATATCTAGTCTATGGAATAGTTCGAGAAGCTTCAGATGTGGCGAATTGACATCAAATAGACCAGCTCACACATAGGCTATGAAGGCTGTACTTATGTAAAGCAGCGAGCGAAGTTGTTATTTTGCAGCCAACCAGTTAGCCGAGAAGACGCACCAGCACCGACACCTGAGATTGGATTGGGATGAATTTCCATGAACTCCGACGTCTGATAAAGGGTACATACCTAAGGTGTAGATTAATATAATGGTGGATGTAGACTGGACTTTTTACGTCAACAATATGCTGGAAAGATAGAATTTCTCAACCAACCTTCAGAATCTGCACTATTTTTTGCTTTATCATCGGATTCTGAGCCACTGCAACCGAATCAAAAATACGGTCATAAAAGCTTCCATGAAATAAGCGCTTACAGGTCCAAATAAGACGCAGATAGAAGCTGTAATTTTTGGTGGTGAATAATCATATTCCAGTAAATTAGGTGACACGAACCACTGGACGATGATTATGAGCACTGCCTTCGAAGAAGGGAAATGGAATAATGGTTAAGTCAAAGGAATTTGTCTATTGACGAGAGGAAAGTACCTTGGTGATCTCCATCACCTAACAATAAGCAGTCAGCGTTTTCAACTGACAGCCGAGTGCTTAAGACCCACCTTCCAGCACCTGCATGATTAACTCCTAGAATCAGTAGTGGAGAAGAACCCGAAAAATACGCACCAGGCCAGAGTACTGTGCACAGGAGTGGACGTTGAAACTGTGTACATGAATTTCACGAGAAAGGCGAAATAGGTACATTGAAGTACGCTGCCGACGATAAGATTTCGAAATACCAGTTCAACGAAATGTCAAAAACAAACCATAGTATTAATATCTGTAATGACGTCAAATCAAATCCTATTGAGGAAAAGCATTGCCTACCTTTGTTTTTCTTATCTTTGAGTCTTGAGGATAGTTCATAAAATATTGCAAAGCCTGTAGAATTGCAACACCAAAAAGACTGCAAGTCGCCGTAATCGATGAGCAGTTTCGCACATCAATCAACCCACTCACATCGAAGAAATCAAAAATCCAGTGAAAGGTGCCCTGATTCCTCGGTCGACGTCCAGTTCTAGTTTAGTCAGTCGATCTAGAGTCGTCAATGGAGTGCATTTGATCATGATGAGGGGTATTATGCAATAAGGCGACGTCCCTTCCTTTATATCTCTTTGAGTTGGGGGGGGACTAAAGCTTTAACCGTTGATCGGGAGCAAAGACTCTGCTTTGCAGGGCTGCTCATACTGAGATTGAGGTCTCACTTACGAAGGCGGGAATGCATTATCGCGACTAGATATTATCCGAATCCGATGACAACGCGAACCGTGATGAAGATTTGACCAAGGTTTGCTGGGCTTATTGCATAAGACAATAAGAATGACGATGGACTTCCATGGGACATGACGCGATCAAATGTTTCGTTAACATCGTGGATGGCTTATCATCATGGCGATGTCCGGCGAAGTGGGTCTGTCGAAAGCTGAAACAACGTGATCAATCAGGCTTGAAGTGTGACATAGAGTACGAGAAATCTGCAACCAATGGCTGAACGGTGAAATTGGAAGAAAAATCGCTGGTCCGAACCAATGGTCAACATCAAGTAGAGACGCCACAACTGACTGTGTGTGGACCGCTCCTCCAAGATTATTGGAGAGCCCAATTCTCTGTGAAGCAGAGGATTCGACACAAATAGATATCACTGACCGGTCGGCAACCAAATTGTCGTTCGCCTTAGCACTTTCATCGAGAATAGCATGGGGAAATTTCCTCAGTGAGCCGGCCTTCTGGGCGAAAGTTTGGGTAAGGCACAATTCCAGTAAGAGTAAGGCTAGAGGCCTCGAGGGAATCCATACAACTCCACTGGCGATTCAATCCTGCGGCTCAAGCATGGATGCCCAAACAAGATGTCATTTATCGTACCAGTCGCCGTCGGGTTCTAGCTTGCCGTTGAACGAGCATAGAAGGGCCCTGTGCCAACGTGACGAGAGCAAGATAAGCGTCTTTCCCGAACAGTGTTTTTGGGAATATGGATCTGATGTTATCGGGTACGGCACTTGAAATCTAGATTGGAAGCGTACGCATGCCAGAAGAGGCTGTTCCCTGGTCATTCGAATTTTCTATGTATAAATTCCAGGAACCTCGAACCAAACACGAAATGCCGACGAGGCTTCTAAGTGTTAATTTCCGGAACAAGATGGTTGTGGAGCATACGAAGTAGCGAGACAGATAAGCACGACTTTAAGTAGGAGCACCTGCGCCGAGGTCTCCTGCATTGTCGCCGAACAATATTTTACTTGAGATTTGAAGGTCTACAGAGGCGTCCATGCGTTCTTTGAGTGACGATTTCGCGTTATATCTGCACTTGCGATCAGAACACAGTGGAAACGAGAAACTGACACGAACAACGCGAGAACTGAGTTGGTGTACACTGAAGAAATTTCGTCAGCTAGTCGGTCAGTTGGTTGGTCTTAGCCTTTGCAAGATATCACTGACGAGTGGGTCCACAGAAATCGATGATCATATACGTCAACGAGGACGGTTTCCAGGCATACTAAGAACGGGGGTTAGTGCAAGTGTATGCGTTCACTAAAACCTGATCGACAAACCAGAAATACTTCAACGATTGCCGTCATTCTACCTCATCATCGCGGTGTCAGCGGGGGCACGGCAATACCAGACGGTATGAGAAGATTTAAATCACACCCAGTTAGCATGCCAGTTCCGAGAAAATAGAACATCAGGGGCTTGACGAGGTTCATATGCCTGTCGGCGTTCATTGTAAGCGTAAAATTGGAAGCTAAGAAATCCCCCACCTGGAGTAAATGCCAGAGGACGCATGGAACAAGAGAAATGATAAAATGGCAGCAATAGAACAGTCGACAAAGGCGATGGAACCATGGGCGATATACGCAATATACTATACATAATTCGTTGGTATACATGTCAGTAGATCGAATATTTGAAATGTAGACAACGAGCTTACCATGAACGGCCGAGAGAAGGTGTAGAGCGATGAAATATCGATTCTAGAGCAAGTGGGCAGGTCAGAACGTCATCGGCGAGTTCAAGACAAAAGGATAGACCGACAAGTAGGCTATGAAGGCTAAACTCAGGGCGAAGAGTGAGAAACGCAGGTGGTTATTCACAGCTAGGTGAATGACGCACCAGCACCAACACCTACAGTTGGTTTACGTGAAGTGGTTCACATCGAGTCCGACAGATCAGAACGACCACGCACCGAGAGCGTAGACAAATAAAATGGTAGATGTAGACTAACACTCTTTCAGTATTACGCCTGAAAGATCAAATCTCATAACATACCTTCAGAATCTGTGCAATTATTCGTTTTAAGAATAGGTTATGCGCCACTGCAAGCAATTTAGAGGTATGTCCAGTGAAACTTTACTAAAGAAGCGCTCACATGTCCAGATAATGCGGAGGTAGATACTATAATCATTCAGGGTGAGTATCGGTGCGTCTGATAAACTGGAGATTACGGACCACTGGACGATGATTATGAGCAGTGTCTTCGATGCAGGCTTAGAGTCGATAGAAACCGCAACCAAAAATAAGCTTTTACCTTAGTGATCTCCATAACCTTGAGAAAAGAGAAAGTGATTAAATATTTCCGTAGGCGGTCAGTCTCAACAACAAACCTTCCAGCACCTGAGTAACAATAAACTCCTAAACCCAGTAAATACAGGAGAAATACTTACCAAGCCAGTGTATAAAGCGCGGGATTACTGGTCGAAATCGTGTACATGAATTTCACCAGGAAAGTGAAATAGGTACATTGGAGAAAGCTGACATCGTAGGCTCCAGATGTTAGATCGAGGCAGTGTCAGAATGCAAGGAACACACCATATTATTAATATCTAAAAACGAGGGAATGATGTAAGGCTTATCAAATTAAATCGATGACGATGACACTGCCTACCTTTGATTTCCTTAGTTTTGAATCTCGAGGGTAGTTCACGAAATACTGGACGGCCTGCAGAATCGCGATACCGAAAAGACTGCAAGTCATCGCCCCGATCGATGAGGAGTACGGCTTCGGAACGGCTACTGGTCGGCTTACATCGAAGCAATCAGGAATCCTGTGAATGGCTTCCCAGTTCCAACGCCGATATCCGATTTCAGTGTGTTCAAGTATTGCGTCGTTAGTGGAGCGTACATGATGATTTCGATGGGAGCTACCAAAACGCCATATTCTCCGTCTTATATCGCACGAGAGTAGTGCGCGCTTTGACTTCTGATTGGGCCTTCTAAGAAGATTTTCGACTTCAACATCACCAAGAAAAGTCTAAGTATCTTCGATGAAAAGGGAGGCCAAGCTTTATCGCGACCTAGGTTCAACCGATTCCGATGTCAACGCCAATCGTACATTGGAATGATAAGAAATCGACTAACTATAGGTCTTTCGCCTTGAAATTCGCGGTAAACGACCGTGGGCATGTAGAATTGATGAAGCGAGCGAGTCTTGGTTACTGCTTGTCACGGCGAACTGCGGCGAACTATTTCCAGTCCTTGATACTTAGCTGGAACAAAGTGATCGTTCAGGACTAAGATTCCATGCTTTAAGGTACGAAGGGTTGTCAAAATATCTGAAACGATCAGGAGAGAGTGGAATCAAATGCATTTAAAACAACAATGTAGCAAACAAGAACGATGGAACCTGCCTTGGAGATCGTCACCAACGGGTGGTCAAAATTATTTTCCTTTAACGTTGAGAAACGCCCTGGTTTGTTGGCCGAAAAAGAGCTAGATAGGACAAATCCAGCGCGGTATTTCAGAGTTCCAAGTAAGGTTTGAACTGATCAACGCTGCGGGCTTAAGTAAATTTGTGCAACCGGAGCAAGGTTCAAGTTAGCGTACTCAGGTAGAAGGGTCGGAGAAATTGATAAACGAGCCTAATTGTCAGTCTTTGCGTTCCATTTAGTAGATGAGGAGCCACGTCCTGTCACAAAGAGCAGTCAATTTTTCACGGCACCGTGGCGCATATGAGTCCGGCCCTAGGTAGAACCGAAGATAGTGTCACATCCGAAAACTAGCTGGAGTGCATGCAGAAACGGGTCGTTCAACACATCCCAGTTAACCCAGAACCCCATGTCATACGATATGAATATCTCCTGCTAAACCTTTCATGTGGTCAGCCATAGCTCCAACGCTGCTCCGTAACTATCGGTGAGCGCCGGGCACATCAGGAATATAAAAACGAACTGAATGTCCCGAACAGCGTAGACAGTCCTGCCAGTCAAGGTTCCGGATAACATGGACCATAGACGTCCCAAGTACTTGCTGGGTTATAACGGAGTGGTTCTGAATCCAACACCACTCTATCAGCTCCCTATCATTCTTGCAGACTGATTATGACCAGATTTGATGGGAAAAAAAGAGAAGATTGGGATTGCGACATGGACGAAATGGAACTTCAGGCGGTTTCTTGTTGAAAGGAAGGCAAAACAACGATGGCTGACGGCTTTCAACGTCTTACATAATGATAATGACTTGTGCGAGAGCATGTGATGTGCCACAACACACGTGATTTTTGACGCGTGTTTTCGGTCGCCGAGCAGGGGGACGTTCGTCGCGCAACTTCTCGATAAAAACGGGGAAATCACGAACCTAAGCAGTATTCCCAATTTTTGAGGGTACGATGGCGTTCACTTAGATTCACTAAGTGCCTGGTTATTCCTTTCAGTTTTTTAGGTAAAAAAAATAGATATTATCCGGTCATAGGTCAGTGTAATTATGGGTGCATGTAATCAAGTACAGACACAGTGAAGTCAGTAGTCCGAGCGCTACAGGAAATTAGGACATGCGTAAAGGTAAAGCCTGAAGAAAAAATACACTCCATAGGGATTGTCTATGGATACGCAGAAACGTCCATAAATCAAGGTGTCATAGAAAACAGAACAGTCAACGTTATTAGCCAACATCGAATCTAAATTCCCAGACTCCATTGTCGTTAGCTTCAGAATCCGGCTTGGCGCGCAGTCCGTGAAATCGTCTCCCAGGAAGAAAGTCTATTCTCTTCAGTCCCGTGCCCGGTAGTCTGTCGCGACTTTTGAAGGCCTTTGAAGCTGCTTTCCGTACCGACTCCTTTTGACTTTGGTAATATTCTCCGTCCACGTCTAACATGAGATGATCGTACAGCGCGTGCAGAACTTCCATAACCGTCACCGCACCAGGCTGCACTTCTGATTTGATATCGAGCGACCAGTCGGGAATTGCGTCATTCGTTAGTACCAGCCAACTCAGAGGCCCTGCAGGGACAGACGCAGCTGGATCGTCTCCTTCTTGTATCAGTCCAGGCACGGTATCTGGACTTGTCGACATGTCCCAAGAAATGATGGATCCCGAAGAGAGACTGGGATGAATTTTCGGTACAACGCTTTGACTCGAAAGCGGGGAATGTCCTTTTGACTCTAGCACCATAAAACCTGGGCTTGGCGGAGTCCATGGCCCAGCACTGGAGACGGTGGACACGGAATGAGTTGGTGAGGGTGTAGGTGGTGGAGGAGATCGTGTGGGAAGCGACTCCTCGTTGGCACTTTCTGCATCATCGAGAGCCCTATCTTCAATATAGAACCGTACCGTCCTCTCCGTAGAGCTTGCAGGGCTCATTTCAACTTAATGAGGAGCAAAACACCATGTTAGCTGAATGCCGTCGCTCGCAGAAGAAACCTTACCTGCGCAAACCACGAATGAGATGGGAGGTGAAAGAGAGAGAGAGGAATGGAAGAATGACGAATTGACCAGGTCAATTGTTTATAAGCATATAAGGCAACTGATACGCTGTGCTATATTCGAGCAGACTGACAACTTGAAGCCAAATACGACTCCGACTCAGCTGAGCACAGACCCGCCATGGCATCCCCATTTGTGTTTCTCGGGGTTTTTAACTGAGCTGATCGCGACAGCGTCTCCGTTCCGATCCGCTACTCACCGCCAAAGTCTCAACAGCACGGGCGCTTGACCACTCGAAGGCCGATTCCAAGGGCGCCTTTTCTCTTCGTCCCTTCAACTTCTGATGGAAGATTTGCCGCTGTCCGCCAGTTATAATTGTTGCGCAGCGCCCGTCATCCTCTACATGCATGCTAGCAAAAGTGCAATGCAGCACCTAAATTTATCTTTGGCATAATTCGAATAGGTCATGTTTTGATCGCCACCATCGATAAGATAAGACCTTATATCCCCCACCATGCCCTTTCAGAACGTTGGGATGAACGGTGTGTCTGTAGGTATGAATAGCTTAACTCCGGACAACCCCAGGTGATAGTCAGTAACTGTCGAGTTAGGGTTTCGAAGGGGGACATGGTGGGAACGATGGACGATCTTTTGGACAGAAAAGTAACCAAGGTACAGACACTTGCTGTTCAGAGCAGCACAAGTGCTGAGGTCGACCTTTTAATGGTAGTTGGACCGCCGCGCCATGCCGTTACAGCTAACCCGATATACCAAGCATCATTTCTGTCGGCAAGGCACCTGGTCTACTCAAGCAGGTGGTCGCAAAGCCAATCTGAAGAAAGAAAAGCCTTGTCCATGCGGCTTGTCAGTTATTTTTGATCTTCATGTCACTATGATTCATGTTGTGTCGGTGTGGGACCCAAAAGCCGCTCTGTGCACAATGACAACATAGCCTCCTAGAGCAATGCTATTATCAACGTTACCTAACCGTCTATACAGCTGTAGTGCATATCACTGGTCTGAAACGAATAGACACTCCATTCCGTTCCTTATATGACCTATAACTAGAGCAGCACTTTGAGAAATTACTCTATCAATGGAGTGCCCCGATCAACACATGGAGACGACACTGGTTTCGACCCCGAAATCGTGAGAGCTTGTCGTCGGCTGCACCGAAGGGGAACAACGCATATTGGGTTCCCTTCGCTTAGACGCCGAGGAATGACCGAGAGGCTCACCATGACTCGCAGTTTCTCTCAAATCCACTTGGTCTTCTTTACTTGCCCACTTGTGGCTGTTGGATCAAGTTTCGTATTCGGCCACCATTCTAACGGCAAATATCTATTGCATCTACCCTGAGGGCGTTAGGTCCCTAGATGGTGGTGGAACGCTGGGCAGCTCCTTATCTCGAACACAAGCGGACGTTTTACCGACAGGATCCCAGGCGCTTATTCTTTCTATCTCTTAGGAACATCATGGTCAGTTCATTCATGTGCGTGTGTTTACCATACTCACAAAGTAGCATTGGCGCAAACCGCATATCAAGTCATGGAGTCGGTTAAACCAGTTTTGTTCCAGAACGATTGCCCTCTTCGATATAAGGACGAGGTTGGTTGAATATAAGAGCTGCTAGTCATGCGAGATATTTCTGTCAGACGCTAAGGAAAATCTTCGACGGGAAAGAACTATCATCGCCGAACACCCCAAACCCTCTCTCAATTTCTCTTCTTCCGGCCCACTCCTGTTCCACCCGTCTCATCCTTACGAGTTGTCGAAACCCACAGTCTAACCTCCTCGCAAATGGGGTTCAGAGCTATTCATAACGTCACCATCAATCAGAGTCCAGAAAGAGCGAGAGAAACAGACTGAAAGAATGAAACGAAACGAAACGGAGAAGAAGAAAAAAGAGAAACCCACCTGCAAACACGTACCCCACCAACCCCTTCCCAATAGGGCAACACATAACGCCCACACCTCCTTGCTCGACTGCGCGTACCATCTCCACCGCCATGCGCTGTGCTTCCTTCTCCGTGCTTGCCTCCGTCCCCGGCACCTTTTCTTCCTTTCCTTCCTGTCCGCCAGCCGGAACCTCCCTCGCCTCCGATTTCGACTTTGCGTTCGCATTTGCCTTCATCGGCAAGCGGCTTTCGCTATACCCAGGTTCAACACAGACGACCTCCACACCGTACGGCGCGGCTGCCACGCGTAGCGAGGAAGCAAAGGAGCGGATGAAGGACTTGATGGAGAGGTGGGAGATCCTTCTGGCGGGGTTGGAGGAGAGGAGGGAGGGGGCAGGGACGGTGGGGATTATGCACTGGTAGTAGGAAGTGGGTGTGAATAGGAAGTGGGGGGAAAGGGAGAGAAATTTACGATCTTCCCGTACGACCGAAGTTTCATGAGTTCGAAGATCGTAAGGACGGAGGTGACGGTGCTGGATATGTTGATATTGATCATATCTGCCATTGTATCCTAAAAAATTATCGGACAAAAGTTTAAAAAATGGGTCACTAAACCAGTCGTGCTAGAATCGAAGGGATGTGAGACGCACCATAGTAATCCCTCTCCCGTCCTTCCCACTCAATTGGCTCGACATCCCACAGACCGCATACAAATGCGTAACAGGCCCATAGTTCTTATCAATATTCCTTAAAGCGTCGACGACTTGCTTCCTGGAATCTGTGAGGTCCAATTCGGTGCACTGGAGAGTAGCTTTGGTGTCTCCGAGGTCGATAACCGCTTTTCTAATTCTATCTGTACAAAATCCACTCCGTAAGCTGGGTATATGCGCCTGGAAATGCAGTGAAATGCGCACCGATAGACTTGGATGCGGCGATGATTACCGTATCTGGCTCGTCGACGTATTGCCTCAACACGCCGAAGCCAATACCCCGCGATGCGCCGATGACGAGGACGACTTTGTTGTTGGTCTTCCGCGTGGGCTTCGCTTCCGTTCCCGCCTCCCCTTTGTACTTGTGTCCACGCATCTTGAGCAGCGCGAGAGGTAGCAAGGCGCGGAGTAGAGAGAGGGGAAGGACGGCGCAGAGCGTGAGCAGTAAAGAGGCAGTGGAGGAGGCGAGCGTGACGAGCGAGATGAGGATGTTTTGGAGGGTATACGTTACGGGATGCGCCGCGGGAGGAGGGAGGTGACGCTGACCTCGGGGTAGTTCGTCGTCGTCGCTGTCATTGTGGTGGCTCGGTGGGTGTCGATGAAGTGGGAAAGAAAGAAGGTGTCCGCTGGCGGGTCGTTCTTATAGCCAGCTACAGTAGTTCGATCGAAATACATTGGCTCAGGCATGGTTATGTCATCCGTCTAGCCAGCGAGCCTAGCTATCGCGTCAAAACTGCATTCCGTGCACCGCACGTATCGTCAATTGGTTCATATTGAAGATTTCTATAAAGATACTGCTCAGGGAGTCGCTCATACAGCATTCATTATCGGAATACTTACAGCTATTTGGCGATATTTCTGAAACTCGTGCCAGATTCGAGTAGCGACGTCTCTTCGTCCTCGAGGAGAGCACAAGCCGTTGTTCTCCGAAGCTTTTAGAGAGGAATGATAGAGAGCGTCGTAACTCCAAACGGCGTCCATATCGGCCTGGTCACTATTCGAAGACCCCGCAACGGCCGGCCAACTGTGTCATTAGGAAATGGGATATGGACAATTGGAAATTGATAATTCGGGGCAATTTTATGGGACTAAAGAGGTCTTTCAGTACACCGACTGCCATCAACGGTCCAAACTCTATAGCCAGCTCACAAAAAAAAAACAAGACGAGAGTCAGAAATCACTTGAAGGACTCAGATCCGAAGGTTGACCGTCGTGCCAAAGTCGTAAATAAGAGCTATCATTTACGCGTTGATGACTTGCTAGCAGGGGATGAAAAACTGAAGAGGGTATAGTCTCGTAGCAAGAGCCAAGGACGATCTGTCCGAAATTCAAATTGAAAATTTTGATACAAGATAACGTGACTTCGGTCATCCCAAATATGGCAAATCCGAGATGCGATTTCGGTTGATGCCAGTTCTGTTTTATCACAAAGTGCTCCTGCGTCCTAATTTTGTTCTGCTATCACTCTGCTTTTCGACCCGTCTACTTCTCAGACGTTTGATGAAAATCTATCCCTACTTGCTAGAACGATTCGCTGACTTCGGCTGCCAAATTCCAATCTCTAAGCCAGATCGCTGGCAACTCGATGGATCTCCACCGCACTCACTTGCCCCACCTCAAGGGTATCCAATTACCGTGGAGATTTTCCACGAATAAGGTAAAATCGCAGTCCCATCATCGTTCCCTGAACCCAATACATTCATTCCAGCAATAACCACTGCATATCAATCACGGAAGCCATTTAGCATGCTCAAAAATACCTATCTCTTCTCGATAGCCCTGCCTTCTCCCTTCCTTACAGAACTTTTTCTTTTGCTCAAAGACTGAAAGTTGAACCTCTCCTTTGGCCTCTCGCCGACTCGGATCATGCGATGTTTGGGACATTGATTTCAGAATTACCCTCGATATTCCCGGCCTGTATGGCAACTTCGGAGAAAGGTCGTTCAACCTTATGATACACTCGCTTCTCAGCCCACCTGGAGCGCACTCCATCAACAGGGTAGCTGACACCCAGCTACCGAAAAGTTTTTCGTTTGCGACAATTCCCAATAGTACGCCGTTCCCCTCATCACGTATCAGAGGTATGTGGCCTTGCTGTGAAACAGAAAGGTTCCCCGGTGTCGAAATTGTTTTGTGCATTAGCTGTGTCAGCACCGCTTAGGTCAAGCCTAGCCAAACACAAGGTTTACACCACCTCTTGCTCGAGTTTTCTGCAACTTGTTTGGCAAGAGCCTGTTTGGTAAACACAAGGTTTTCCATGACCTCTCCCTCGAGTTTTCTGCAACTTGTTTATTTGTATCTGAGGGTCTAGCCTTTTTAATTTACCTCAAGCTCATCCAAATCTTGCATTACCGCCGCTACGTCTAAGTACTTCGAGTTCTAGTTTTCCATATTCCTTCTCCGTTTCTCCCAGTCCTGTTTGGTCTTTTCGTTCAACTGCTCTAGCCTCTCCATTTCCCTGCGCAATTCCTCCGAAGGATGGCTTTGGAACAAGTCATCGTCGAAATCGCCAAGTAAACGGATTGTGTCTCTTCCTCTGCTTCGCGAGAGTGCGACGTATACAGCAAATGGCGTCAGCGAACCGGTAGGGGGCTTTCTTATGTCAATAATAATGTATTCAATTGTCTGACCTTGAGACTTGTAGTCTGTAAATGCGTAGCCTGCCGTCATGGCATATTGCCGACGTCTGATCTTAAATTCTTCCTTCGATTGACCAGTAGCGGTGAAGGTTGCAGTCGATTGTGTCAGTGGAATCATTGCCTCAGGAATGCTGTCGAATTTGATGTTGCTTCCTTTCTCTGGCTTGAAGAGTATCATCGCTGGTGAGTGTTTCAACTGTACGGCTCCTTCATCAGGTATTAATGTTTCTTCTCTGCTATCAAGGACCACGTCGACGATTACTCCTACCGCCCCGTTTGCTACGTCGGCTTCTGTCGCGATATTTAGGAGGACAGTGTTCGGTAGTCTCATGAACTGATGGTCCCTTTGTTTTTTCTACATCTAGAATGGCACGATAGGTAAGCCTTTCATTTGTCTGACTATGGCTATCTGGTACTCAGCCGTGATTTCAGATTCCGACCGGGAAAAGGAAACACAAGACTATGCCATTGGTGCCCAGTACGACGTTTTCTGGAGGCAAGCCGAGGAGGACAACTTCTGTTCTGTCATACCAGTCTTCGACGTCAATGATCAGCCCATATCGCCCTCTAGGTTTGAGGAGAAGCTCATCGGAGCCACCTGCGAGATAACATTCACCCTTCGTCATTATTTTGTCCCTGGCAAAGGAGAAGCGGAGAGCTCCGACACTTTTCTCTGCTCACGTCGAGTCTATTGCGATCTTGAAGAACCCGCCTCCAGTTGTTTGTAGTCCTTACAAACGACTGACCAGAAGACCCCATCGTAAACCGCAAGTTCCAACAAGAGGTGGACAACTTAATGCTGCCTCGTCCTTCGTACCGCCGCTCGACTATGGCCTTTCCGCCTCGTCCTCTGCCGCTCAAACTACCGTGGCGCCCGGTCTATCTGATACCCAAGAGTCTAGTGTCACATTGGGTGAGAAGCGCAGGTTCAATGAGGTAGACGATGTAGCGGGCGGTCGTTCTTCTGCTTCAGACTCCACTTTGGACTCAGATGGTGATGGTGCCGTTGTAAAGATGCCCAGGTTAGATGGTCAGTAAACTTGAAGAGCTCTAGTCTATCTTCAATGTACTTAATTCTAAGTTTTTTTGTGGACATTTTAATTACATCTAACATTGTCATACAATCTATTTACACATGATACAATTTGAACGATAAAACGGAGAACTACAGCAAGGCCATGACGACGAAGTCGTCCCTTTATTGGTCAAGGGTTTGATGGAATCGCCAATAACCTTCTGTGACCAGAGTGGAGTATTACAGCGTCCAAAGCTTCTCTTGACATATAAGCCACATGTCTGGACCATGAGATCAAAGGCGAGTTACCGATGAAGTGCCGTACTCGCCAAAGTTGATTGACTTTTAGACTTCTACAGCCCTACAAGGCTCAAAGTCGACAGATTAGACTTGGCTGTGTATATCAGTATACGCTTGGCCTTGATTCCGGAGAAAATTTGCAAGAACCAACGATTTTCCGATTCCTTGCATATAAGCAGCTGCATACGCGGTCTGCAACAGTTTCCCGCAATCTCGAATGACTTTCAACTGGAAGATGCTCAGCCTTCAAACCTTCATAGTCTCAATCGCGACCCTCAGCTCAGCGAGGACGCTTATCCCAGTCGATCCGCCAACTACCACCACTACTCTCCCAACCGTAACGATCCCATGGTACGATCCAGGAACGCCAGCACCCACCACGACGACTGGCTTAGCCCAGCACTACAAACAATGTGGAGGCATCGGATATACTGGACCTATCGGTGAGTTTCTTACTAGCACTCTCGAAGACGACAGGACATGGTAATAATATAAACACGAACAGTTTGCGCCGATCCATATGTCTGCACTTACGATAACGAATATGTGAGTAGATTATTTACTATAAGAGTCGGTGCTGTTGGGTGATCCACATTTTCCGGGTGTAGTTCAGTCTGTGTTTGTAACGCAGTTAAATTTTGGAGCCAATATTTCTTCCCTCATGCTTTTTTTATTAATACGTCTTCGAGGTTATTTCTAACTATCGAAGCTGGGCCCAATACTTACAAGGATAGAGAATAACCATGTCGAGGAGTTATTCAAGGAACGAGGGTCTATTAACGTCATGTGCTGTAGCCATGTTGAACTGCTTCGCAAATTAGAGATCGCATTCGCATAAAAGAGGGCAGGAATGGTGGTTATTGTGAGGTGAACTGTCCTGATTTTTATATATGAATTGACATAGGAAATATAAGTCGCTCTGGGTTACCGCTACCGCACAAGTACCTCCCTGCACCATTATCCCACTCGACCTCAAGCCCCGTGAATTTATCAAGGCTGGACAGATTGTAAAGAGCGTCCACCCTCGTCGATGTCATGGGAAATCGAAGACTGTCGAGAGCCAGCCCCGTTTCCCACCTCCATTTGACAAATTGAATCATGTCGTGGAATCCGATTACCTCGTGCCTCAAATTGGCAGGGAGCACAAGTCTCCGGAGGCGCGGTAAAATTGGGGAATTTTCGTCGTCCCGAAGTCTTAATATAAAAGGAAGCAGGTGAGACGTGATCGTAAGAACCTCTTCGTTCTCGAGTAAGGAGAGGAATTGACGCAAGTTGGCGTCTGAAAAGAATGTCGTGACGAATACAGGCGGGCTGGCGAGATCGATGCTGAATGAAAATTCGGCGTCGCAGCCGGCTTCGATGTTGAAAATACCGCGTCTGCCGTCGTCGTTGAAGTTAATTAAAAAGTTCGATAATGATTGGGTTTTGAGGTAGTTCTGGAAGTACTGCAGCACCAGGGCGTAGAACGCGGTTATTTCTTCTGGTGTGAGTCTAAAACCATCTGAGCGACGAAAGTCCACCTTAAAACTACATCCAGGAGCAGGGACAATGCGACTGAAGACGGCGACGAAGGTGTTGGGGTTGCCTTCGGATAGCAGGACAATTGATTTAAGTTGTGGGAGGACGACAATTGGAAGATGATCGCTGGGCGCGCGCAAGTCAAGGTTGCATTGATCCAACCCATGAACGACCTCCAAAGATGGCATACGGGAGAACGCGGCGAGAAGTTGATTGGGTGTCATCAAGCGCTCTGTCCTGTGTTGCGGCTTGGAAAAATACCGATAGAAGGAAGTTACATGCAATTTGCGCACGTCAGGCAGCCACGAAGCTTGAGTGTTATATGCGATGTGGGATAGTTCACACTCCTTCAAGGAAGGCGCGTCATTGGCGAAGAGAACGAAGGATGGATTCGGGTACGTCAGACTGACGCAAAAACTTCGAGGTTTGGTGCTGGTTGTTGGAGAAGTTCTCTAAGAACGAGGTCCGTCCTGAGGTCTAGTCGTATTGAGGATAATCGAAGGCTCTTAATCCTCCCCCAGTGGTGCGTGCAAAGGTCAGCTAAAAGGGCGACAGCTGCATCGCGCCACGCGCCGTAAATCGGCAGTGCGTTTTTGAGAGGTGCTGTGATATAGAGTGGTGCCTTGCATGTTCTTCGTATCACCTCCTGCGTCCATTCAGGAGATGCGAGAGAAAGAGATGTGAGATCCACTGCTTTACCCCACAACGACGAAGATAATAGAATGAGGGCTCTCCAGGCGGTACAGACTTGCGAGGCGTGTCGAAGGGTTTCGATGCCGTCGCTGGTTCTGTATTCTTCGACGATGAGGGTGATGACCCTCCATAAGATATCGCGGTTGAGATTGCTAGCTCTTAGGCTGCTAATATGCCTTGGATTTGTCGAGACGACTCCGTGAGAATGATTCGAGAGTGGGGGTCGTGCGGACATGGTGGAGGAGAGTACGCGACGAAATGGTGAAGGAAAGGATCAACCGTAAAAAAAAAATGCAGCCAACGGGCCGGGCTTTCGGCCGCCGCTTTCCCGGGATGTTGGAGGCCCAATTATCTGACGCTTCACTGAAGGCTGATGATTTCTTCATTCAAATATTGAAAGGCCTGAATATTTCACAGTGACCGGCAATCCTACCCTATTTTACACGAGAATGACAGTTAACAACTATGAATCAAGCCAATATGTCTACAGTGCGCAATGAATCCCCTTTCCTCAAACATCCCCTTGAAATTGTCTTCACCCGAATTCGGCCTTCGATATTTAAAAATGAGCTCGAAAATGTAAACTAGTTTGGTCCTCGTAGGAGGCGCTCTTGACCCAGGATTGAAGCGCTACAGACACTGGCTGAACTACGATCGGATATCGTGGGTTAGATTCCGAACGCATCGAAGGACCGTGTCTCAATAATCTACTCACCCATTGGTTGTAGAAAGTGCAGACATAAGGGTCGACGCAAACTAATAGTAGCCGTGTCGATGTTAATAAGTAGTCTCCGAGATTCTAATAGTAATAAAATGAACTCGCCTGTAGGTCCGGTATATCCAAAGCCACCGCACTGGTAGTAATGAAGGGCTACACCAGTATTGACAGGAACTGTCGTCCCAGGGTCATACCACTGGGACGTTGTTGTGACTGGTGGAGTGGTGGTGGGAGTTGGAGAATCTACTGGTACAAGCGCCCACACTGAGTTGAGGGCCATGGCGACGATGAGGGTTCGAAGGCTGAACATTTCGATATGGCAGAAAGCAGTTGGGGACCCCCGTATTGGCGGCTGCTTTATACGCAAAGGATCGGTTAATCGTTAGTCCTTGCCAACGTTCTCCTGGATGAAGAGCACAGACCAAGCGTATGCTAATATACCAAGCCGAGTCTAATATGTCGACCTTGACATTTGTAGGGCTTACGAGTTCTAAAAGTCAATAAACTTTAGCAACTCCGGCACTTAATCGGTAACTGACCTTTGGTCCCATGGTCAAGACATGTGGGATGTATTTTTGGAGGAGTGTTGGTTGTTGTAATACTCCACTGGTCGCAAAATGTCGTTGGCGATTCCCCGACCTCGGTTTACAGACATACATCCGAGACGTGATCGGAGAACCCCTCATCATAGCCACTCCGAGTCCAAGGTTTGGTTCGGTGATGAGAGTTATTTCCTGTTGAAGTGTGTTCCCAAGTAAGCGTTGTTTCGCATGGGATATTTTTTACTCGATGATACGGTTGACAGCCGAATCGAAATATATTGCACGATCTCAAGTTTGCGTTACTCGAAGACCCAGAAGAGACGCGTGGTCCCATGAATGTTAACCTCGAGTTAATATTGACTTGGGGATAGCAAATCATTAATCAAGCTCATTTTAAAATATCGAGGGCCGAACTTTGGTTGTGGGCGAAGGCGATTTAAAGGAGGCGTTTGAGGAAAGGAAATTCGTTCCGTACTGTAGACATGTTGATCAGTGATTCAGGGTGTGCGTGGGTCAGAAGTTTGGACCCGAACATCCGGGAAGCCGGTCCGTTGGCTGATCCGACGACTTTTTTTTGTGGTTGAATTCCATTCCTTCCGTTAGTCGTTTGCCTCCTCCCTTCGTAGTTCCTACCAAGGAAAACTTCATCGTGTATCTCAAGTTCCTAAGTACACCATGTATGCACAAACCTTAGCCACCAATCCTTCCCGTGGAGGAGTCTTGACAAACCCAATGCCCAACTGCATCGCTGGCAGTCTCAACCGTGACATCCTATGGAGAATCATATCCCTCAACCTCGAAGAATACGGAAATGTCATCGCGGCTCTCCGACGTGATTCCCAAGTCTGTGCTTCCTGGAGAGAGCTCGTCATATCCTCCGCCTCGCTTTGGGGTCGAGCAGTGGACATCACGTCGCTGGCACACGCATCTACGGAATGGGCACGGGAGGTGATACGCAGGACTGGAAAGGCACCTCTTCATATCACAGCCTCTCTCAAACACTCCATGCCGCTTCATGGCGAGCGGCGCGAAGCAGCTGTTACCATTCTCGAAGAACTTTTCACGCACAACTGGGGAAGGATCACGAGCCTTATATTGGTCTCAATCTACGGCTCGACCTCAGCACGGACCTCGTTCTTGAAAGGCTGCTCCGACAGCCAGCCCCAACTCTCGAAGTCTTCCTCGTCAGTCTGATGAACCCCAATCCGTCATTCACTCTCTTCGCGAACGATGCACCTTCCCTGAGGGAATGCGAACTATCCCACATCGCATACAACACCCAAGCTCGCTGGTTGCGAACCGTGCGCACGCTGAGCTCGCCGTCCTTCTTTCCGTATTTCTCTCGACCGCAGCTCAGGGCAAATCTAGAGCGCATGGTAACTCCCAGCCAGCTTTTGTCGGCGTTTTCCCATATGCCATCATTGGAGGCCATTTATGGATTGGACGACTACATCCTCAACACCCTAGCATCCATCACCCACCTTCCAACTGTCTTCCTCCCACGACTTAAAAAAATCATACTGCAATCCGGAGGCAACCCCAGAGCTTTCGTCGCTGTGCTCAACCACATCACCCCAGCCCCGGGATGTACTTTCCACGTAGAGTTCCACCCCCCGAAAGGGTACTCGCCCAGCCCAGAAGAAATCACCTCAATCTACGCCATGGTTCAGCAGTACTTCCGGAACTACCTCAAAACCCAACCGTTATCCGACTTTTTGATCCACTTCAACAAACGCAGGTGCAACAGCTTCACAATACAAGCCGGTTCCAGGCCCGATTTTTCCTTCCGCATCGACCTTGCTAGTATCCCTGAATTCGTCACAGAGTTCTTCTCCGAAACTAACCTGCGTCACTTCCTCGCCTTCTTCGAGAACGAGGAGGTACTCACTATCACACCCCATATGCTTCCGTTTTTACTCAACCTTCGGAACGGGGACGATGCATCGATTCTACCACGACTCCGCAGACTTGTTCTCCCCGTCGATTCGAGAGACCGGGTGATTGAATTCAACGACATCTTCCTTTTCCTTGAATGGAGGTGGGAAACTGGGCTACAGCTCGACAGTCTTCAATTGCCCATGTCATCGACTCGGATGGACATCTACTACAAATTTTCCGGCCTTGATAAGTTCACGGGGCTTGTGGTTGAGTGGGAAGTTGAAGGCAGACCAGTCGATGGGGCGGGAGTGCAGAAATACTTGTGCGGGAGTGGTGACCCGCAGCGACTTGTATTTCCCATGTCGGTTCATTTGTGAAACTGGGATAACAAGTTCCATATAGCGATTGCATGAAATGTTTTTAGTTCAATGTACAGTACAAATTTACTATTAGTACTTCAGGTCATCCGACGGTACGATTGTCTGTATTGGAACGGCGCAACGAAGAGGCACTGGAAACAGAAATAATTGGAGGACAGATAGACTGCTGATCCCGCAACGCTCCGAGATGTGCAAGTTTAATTACGGCGACGTTGTAGTAGTAAGACTCTGGCCCGAGCAGGCCGAGAGTCGATTAGATTAGATAGTCAAGTACCACAGCCAGTCTGCATTATACGGCAGGCAACTAAATGTCCAATATCTACTACAATCTCTGTATGGCGTTGGGATGAGACGAATACATGCCTGCCCGTGAAATAAAAAAGAAGACCTACGAGTCGCGTTAGGGGAAATACCAGCCATGGAATTCATGTTCGGGTTCATCGGTCATCGAAGTTAAACGAAGTCAGGTGTTACCCGGAGCTTGCCTTATTCGACGAGGCGAGCCTAAGTGTTAGGAAAGGAGGAGGAAAGGAAAAGCAACGGTGAGGAAGGGAGACGCAAGTCGTACTAGCGGGCGGGGGCTCTAGTTCAAGTGTCGAGTAAAAGATAGCCAACCTATAGTCAAAACACGCCTCAGTCAATAACGAACAGAAGATAAAGTAGAGACATACACATTTGACTTCCACACATCCCGGGTTGCTGACAGCTTCTCCTTCTCCGCTGCACGGTTCATCCAGTCGGCAGGAATGCCCAAGTTTAACGAGCAACGAGTCCCGTTGGTCGGAGCTTCTCTCCTGCTGTGTGCTTTGCGGAGTTAACGCCTATCTTTCTTCTTGGCGAAGAGCGGCAGAAAATACGATAAGTCAGATAGTACATCCGAAGTAGCAAGAACATGTCGAACTTACCCCACCCACCGTCACTTTGCGACCCACCCTTCTCGCTCTCTGTGCGAATAAAAATTTAAACACCAACGAGCCGTGTCAATTCTCACATGAAAGTCGGTGACTTGAACGACGGATGAGTCGTCATCGAAACGAGCTCAGCAGTGGCCTGAAAAGGCAACAAGAAAATGAGGCTCAAAATTGAATGAAAACTAAAAAATAATGGCGCACCGTCAAGCCACCACCGTCCCGAACGAAATCCACAATCCCTGGATCTCGCAACTTGATCGCGGCTGTCTTTTCCCTATCTTAAAACGCCAGGTCACGTAGTCCGCCTGCGTCTACTCGGACTTCAGGCGGATTATGTAGTGATCATCGTCCGCAATGGCGATGTATGGCAAGAACTTGACGAAATTACGCGCAACGAGCTCGATGAGGGTGGGAAAGAGGTTATCGTCTTGGAGCGTGATGTTCTCGACGACTCGTTCGACCTCGTTGCTGGTGTATTCAACGCGAGGGATGGGGATGAAGTCAACCTGAGAGAAGGGGTAAAAAGTAAAGGTCAGACAAATATGATACCAACAAACACTATAAATAAGTCGTTGTTCAAACTAGGGAAAAGAGTATGTGTGTCCTTACACGATCATGGCCCGACGCTGTTCAGCGAGTTGTCAAAATGGCCGCATCTCGTTCGGGTGGCTAGATACGTCCAGGTCGGAGGAGGTCCTAGGAGAAAAGACACGGGTTAACAGGAATACTCAAATCAAAAGATAACATCACGAACCATTGCTCCAACAACTCGTCCCTGTTCGCATCGCTGATCATGAATTCGATCAGTGACGATGACCGCCAACCATCAGTGACAATGACCGTCAACCATCCGTTCGCGAACCGCTCAAGAAGGTTTGAAGCTTGATGGTCCACTCCAGCCTCAGGTAAGATCTCTGTTCGTCGGTTGTAAGTAATTGAATAAAAAACGAGATCAGTAAAATACAAACCTAGTGTGCTCCCAGCGCAAAGTCCTTCGCGATGGTGGCAGATGTGCGACCGTGTTGAGCGTACTCTTTGACGCTGAGGAGCTAGATTGAACTCTTTTACGTCGTGTTTCTGGTGTTCCGTGGTCACCTAATGACAATGACAAGAAACTTTCGAAATGATGTACCGAAAAATACTTCAAAACTTACCTACTTCAAAGGAAGATCAACTGGATGTGACGTTCTTCGAGGAAATACTCCTCAGTGAGGACGTGTTCACCTCGTTCGATTTGCTCGTTTAAGTTGTCCTTGCGCTGCTGGGGGATGAGGTCTTTGAACTGGACACTGACACCATCTTACAAGTGATGAACGTCAGTATATGCGCCTAAAATCAACCTGAATCCTCCAAAGACGTACCCATATTTGCCTCATATACCCAAGGACACCCGTCTTTCTTGCCTCGACCTCCTCGGAATCAGCGTCGTTGATCTCCTGTGCGTTATTATCCAACAGCGTTCTCTGCCATCAGCTAAGTCTGCCCTCTCGCTTGCAGTCTGATTCGCCCAAACTGATCCATCGCCTGCTATTTTGGTTCGCCACTGCTCCTTAGTTCCACGCTCATTCTACCGGCTTGGGGCCCTCCTTCGAATCGCGGTTGAGAGTCGTATCCGTTCAGGTAGACGTCTCCAGAACCGACGTCTCGTTCGGGGCCGCTACGTGTCCGCTTCCGGTGATGAATTGGTCGTTCGGCGCACTCTGGTCGACAGTAGCGAGGACGAATTTGAAGGAAGTGATGGCGGAGGTAGCTTCAGCGACATGAAGGAGGGGGGGTTGTAGCCGACGAGGGAGAAGACGAAGAGAAGTTTGCGAACTTCGAGGATCGAGGATGAGGGTGAGTGGACGTGGTGATCCCTTATGGCTAGTTTACGCATATCGGTACCATCATAGCAGCAGAAGGAAAGGCTTTAACGCACCATTGTTTCTGTCGTCCCGAGCCTTCAATGATTCAACCTAGAACTTCTTGTTCAGCTCCCCCGATGACTATCTGATGCCACGTCACACATGGCAGATGAAGTTTGGAAAGGTTTATCGCCATTTTTCTCCAATACGATGAATCGTGCGGAATGGACGATCGTTTGAGTGTCTTAAACGAGCATTCGGCTCTAGAACTGCAGGTCGTTGATGCATAGTGGTGAGTGATCGAGGTCGAGGGCGTGCTGCCGAGTGTGGGCCGTTGGTTAGATCATTGGACAGCGATTTTCCCGTTCGAAATACGCCTATAATGCCATTTCTAGTGCCCTGATAAGACGTCCACGTCGACAAATTACAACGAAGAACAAGCCTTTCCGTCGACGTTGGCGCTGCTGGCGGGTTCAATGACGGAGCCCTTTGCTGGGTGGGTACTGGTATATTTGGTGGTGAGAGGAAGAAACTTGAATAAAGTAAGAAAATCGAGACTCACCTTCATGTAGGAACACCACCGATGATAATTGCTCGACATCAAGGTGGAGGACGGGACAACCAAAAGTGGGCGTGAACGATGAGTCACTCGCTTCCCATTCTTGAATTAGAGCTCCGCGACGCCTGTCTTCCACACCAATCACTGCGAGGGGTTGGTCAATAACCTCGGATGACATGTGTACCGTCAAATGTCCGTAGTTTCTTTTGCTCTCGCTTGAATGGAGGAATTCTGAGGTTGACATTTCGCCCCGTTTCCCGATGTGGAGGCCTTCAATGGACACACCTGAAGCCATTTTCGAAGATCAACTATGAGACTCGCGTCAATAATCAGGTAGGCGAATAACAAAGCCGGGATTTATTGGCTCTGATTTCTCAAACATAGCAAGTTATTAGGATTCTTTTCTGCTCATCTATCTAAGCTCTTCAGTGAATACTCGCGTCCTGTTTCTTTCGTTGTCCTGTACCAAAACAACGTGCTAGATGCCAACCTCGTAAGTAGATTACCATTTCTTTCTCAACAAATTAATTCGGAAACCTATTTTTTGAGCCTCCGTCTTGCGGTCAGGTTATGTATTTGAATACACACCCTATGGGCCATAAAATGCCAGCGCGTCATCGAAGTTCGACACAACATCGGCCGTCTTTTTCAGTTTGAGTCCTAGAGAGATACGGAGTGTTCGTTGGCTAGCTGGCGAGACTGGATAACCAGGCGTGCGGGGCGGAAATTGTGCCGCGGGACTCGACGCAGGGAACAGCTTGAAATTCCAAGAGCACCGTCGAAACGAGAACCAGGAATAAACGCGTTCGGAGTACTGGTTCAAAGAAATTATTTAATGCGCTGAGATCGGTTCACTCTAGATATCTTTCGCACATTTCTCGTGTTAAGATAAAGCAAGCCTTCGCAGAAGAAACTTCAAGCAGTGTCTGAGCCCCTGCCTCTAATTTCTCCACGTCTGTATTTTTCCTCTCTACTGGAAGATCATCATCCAATCCGCCTGGTACGTGATGGTTTTATCGACCTAATCACAACTTCTATGATTTCCAGGTGGAATTCTTTCACAAGTCTAGCAGAAGAGATAAAGCCTAATAAATTTCAACAGAATCAATCCGAATTAACTTTAGACATCATATTTAGGGTTATTTCAGTTTACATAGAAAATGAAACCAAAATATTTCCGCTACGAAAAAAAAACATACGGTTAAATATGAATTGAAACAACTGTATCATATACTCCAACGTAGAAACCCAGTCCCGACTAATTAAACAGCTACAGCCTACATGACCGACTTAATGACTGCCTCTGACAGCCCCTCTCTGATCAATCAGCTCATCCCACTCCTGTAAAGCTGCGGGCAAGCGCTCCAAAGCCCAAGAGCGATTGATATCCTCGACAGAACAATCAAGAAGTTGTTGACATAATGAAATTTCTTCAGTGAGATCCTCAAGGAGGTGACCTTGACTAAACCGAATTTGAAGGGTTTCGGCAAGGGATCTGAGTCGCGTGGAATACCACAGATGTGTTTCTGGGCAAAGATGAAGCGCCTCTCGACGCAAGGAAATCACTTCATCAAGATTGCCTACACTGTCCAGCTTTTGAGCACGAATTTGAAGTGCATTACCAAGATCATGGAGTGACCTAGAACGGTCTGGATGAGGCACTGGACGATGAAAAAGAGCCTCTTGATGCAAGGAAATAGCTTTGTCAAGGTCTTTTGAACGGCCTCGCTGTTTAGAACGAGTGAGAAGTGCATTGGCAAGGTTATTGAGTGACTCAGGGCGTTCTGGATGAAATTCTGGGCGAAGAAGAAGGGCTTCTTGATTTAAGGAAATTGCTTCATCAAGCTTGCTAAAATTCTCCTCATGTTTGAAATGAATAAGAAGGGCCTCAGCAAGGTTGTTAAGTGAAAGTGAGCGATATGGATGAAGTGCTGGGCGAAGAAGAAGCGCCTCTCGGTTCAAGGAAATTGCTTCATCAAGGTCGTTCAAACTACCCTTCTGTTCAAACCGAGCTCGAAGGACATAAGCAAGGTTATTAAGTGGCATAGAGCGATTTGGATGTGGTGCTGGGCAAAGAGGAAGCACCTCTCGGTTCAAGGAAATTGCTTCATCAAGGTCATTCAAACTACCCTTCTGTTCAAAACGAGCTTGAAGGGCATAAGCAAGGTTAATGAGTGACAAAGAGCGATCTGGATGAGGTGCTGGGCAAAGTAGAAGTGCCTCTTGGTGCAAGGAAATTGCTTCATCAAGGTCGTTCAAACTACCCTTCTGTTGAAAACGAGTTCGAAGGGCATTACCAAGGTTATTGAGTGACAAAAAACGACTGGGATGAGGTGCTGGGAAAAGAAGAAGTGCCTCTTGGTGCAAGGAAATTGCTTCATTGAGGTCGTTCAAACTGCCCTTCTGTTGAAAACGAAACTGAAGGGCAATAGCAAGATTATTGACTGACATAGAGTGATCTGGATGTGATGCTGGGCAAAGTAGAAGTGCCTCTTGGATCAAGGAAATTGCTTCATCAAGGTCGTTCAAATTACCCTTCTGTTGAAAACGAGTTTGAAGGGCATTACCAAGGTTATTGAGTGACAAAAAGCGACTGGGATGAGGTGCTGGGAAAAGAAGAAGTGCCTCTTGGTGCAATAAAATTGCTTCATCGAGGTCGTTCAAACTCCCTTGCTGTTTGAAACGAGTATAAAGAGCATAACCAAGGTTATTGAGTGAGTCAGAGCGACCTGCATAAGGTGCTAGTTGCAGGGTATGACGAGATGCCCCAATGTTCTTGTCCAAGTCTCTTTTTGATAGACTTTGTTGATATAATCTGTGATAGGCAAGTCTTAATGCCTGCCATGTCCCCAAATCAAGTGGCTGGAGTCGTGTAGCAATTTCAAGGCAATGAATGTGATATGACAGTGTGGTGAAATCTTTATTTCCAATCATTTTGGCTACCTTATAAGGCAGCACAGAGGTTTGAATATCGTTGAGAGAATCATGGCCAGCCTGAAATCTCACTGAGATACAAGGAAGAAACAGTAAGGCCCATCGAGACATTGCCTCCTCAGATATGAGATCCATGCCAACCATACCATTTGGGGATGCTCCACTTGAAAGATGCATTGGCCAAAATTTGATAGCATATAGTTCCACACCATGAAGATCAGCATAAGTGCAGGTCTTTCCTCGAGGAGAAGTGAGTAAGTTCTTGAACACAATCTCGAGGCATCAATTTCCCAGCATAGAGTGTGCTTCTGCAGTGTTTATAGCCTGAAAATTCTGGTCATTAAACTCGGTGATAAATTTGATAAAAGATGCATGAAATCGTTGTGTTGCTGGTGATATAAGATTGGTATTGGGATTTCCCTGTGTTTGTAATGCTGTGAGCTCCTTGTGAATATCTGTCACGGCAGGCTCAGGTATGCCTGAGAGACGTGCAAAATCACCAACTGGTAAAGACTCCTGAAGAACTATTGTTGCTGCAAGAAAGTTTCGGAGAGTCCCTTGAATTTCTGATGGGAAAAGGGTTGACATGGCGCCATGATATAGCTGCTCAAGCTGTTCGCCTTTAAGATTGTCTTTCTGACTGACCACCTTCTCTTCCAACAAGAGGATTTGGTCAAGTATTTCATGTGGAAATCTATTGTCAAATTTCTTCATCACCAATAATCGGGCTGTTGCTGCCCAGATGAGGAGGCCATCTGCAAGGGCTGCCAATCGAGTGATCTTGCCATTGTCAGGCCTTCGCCCTCCCCAATTGATTTTTTCTGACGAGAAGTGATGATGAAAGTAATCCTCAATAACAATCTGGGGGGCCAAGGGAAGGGGGTACTTGTGGGATAGAGCTTTATCAACAGCACGTTCAATGGAGTAATTGAAGCGACTTGTCAGGACAAATCTCAACAGAGATGGTGATGGCAAATGCACAAGTTCCGCTAGGAATGATTCATAATTTTGCCATTCATCTAAACCATCAATGACAATGACAAGCTGATAAGGATATGCCAATGCACATATTGGATTAAAAATATATGCTGTGAAATAATCCCTGAGCGAGTCGTGTGGACCATCAAGTTTTCTTGCTGCCTCGGCGATGTGAGCAATGGCTTGTGGATAACCCACCCCGAGCTGCCTAGAAATCATCTGAACAACCCTCTCAGGGGGCTCCGCAATAAGATTTGTGAGAAATACACCCCCGGCAAGGCGGTCTGCAGATTTAAGAAAGCGGACCAATTCCTGAGAGATGGTGGATTTACCGAGGCCAGCAGCACCATGTACCCAGAGGACGGACTCGGAACCGTTAGATATCCAGTCAGAAATATACTCCATAACATCTTCTCGACTTTTCTCGAGATATTCGTTGGGCATATAGCGTGGATGGTTTGGTAGAGCATTCAAAAATGCCGAATCTGGTATGTGTTGGTTCGCTTCACTGCTTAGCTGAAAATATCAGACTTACCAATTTTTCTGTCAAGGGAATTGATATCCAGCTTCATCTGAAGCTGAATTTCGGTCTAAATTCAGGTTGGTAAGAGACTTTACAATCACTAGGTGACAAAAAACGAACCTGAAATAGTTTAATTGCATTATCAAGATTTATTTGGAGGGATTGGAGGTCGGTCTTGTGCCCACTTTGTTGTAAGTAACGTGAAAATAATTGAAGATGACTAAGTTTGTCACATTCGTCAGCTATGGCTCTGAGCGTCCTACACAACCCTTTGTTCAATATGTTATAGTTTTGGATCTGAGGGTGGTTACGAACTTTGAAAATTTGTTTAGAGCTCCTTCAAGTGATGGCTCTATCGCCCTGACAGAGCAAATAACAGCGCAAGAGACAACAAAATCTCCAGCAGTGGCAGCAATTTGTTTCATGCCGTTATAATTCGAGTGAGTTTGCTAACATCAATGAGAATTACGGAGACTGGAAGCAGTTTCAGAAACGTACCAAAACGGCCTCCAACATACCCACAACTGTTCCGATCAGTGGCTGAACCCATGGCACTGGTATTAAAGAGCTGGCTTCTTTGGCGATGCTGAGGAACGCCGTGGTGGTACCAATGGTCATATCTAAAACTTTGGATAATCCCCCAAAAGTACCAATGTTTCCATCACCGATGAACGAGGGCTGAACGATGTAAGATTGGTTGGAACGGATTGGAATGGCAAGACTGACCTTAATTCTATCAATATCTTCACTTATTGTACTCATCAATTTGTCCAAGGAATTTTCATTGCCATTATCCTGGAAAGACTTGATTTTTGCAACGGTCCTAAAAGACAGATGGAGATGTTCATAACGAACATGTCTGCAGAATATTGAAGCCAAATTCGTACTTTTTAAAAGCTAGAATCGCCTGTGTGGTTGACACGCGCTGAGCGTCGGTAGCAGATGCAAGTTGAACACAGAACCGAGTGCAGGTATCAAGAACTGTGTTGAGCTGGAGAATAAGACCGTCAGAGGACAATACGCAGAATATGTTACAATATTACCTTGCCCTCCGAGTCGTGTTCGCGGATGACAACGATGAGTTGGATGAGCGCCTTGAGTTCGGGCCAATCTTTAAGGATATATGCAGTATAGAGAACGGCCATATCCTTTTTAAAAGATTCTCCCTTTGCGAATACGTTCCTCAACTTTGTAGACGGAATTTCTATACCCAAGAAATTCGGAACGATAAGCCGCGCATGGCTTGCCGACTGTGGGATTGATAGATGGCCGCTTGCGGACAAGTTGACCGAAGACTCGCGGGGTTGGGGGGTGCGAGCTCGCAATCCAAAGAATTCCTTGACTTTATCGCGTTTGCGAACTGGTGTCTGTTCAGGCTGCATTACTGGGTGAGTTGGGTTGGGTGTGAAGAGGAAAGATGCTGGATGCGGTGCTGCTGATCCTGGAGCCGCAGTTCTCAATTCGCAGGCGGGAGCGACCATGCAAACAGTGCCAGATATCATCAAAAGTCATAGATGGTATCCATGTGGTCGGGTGTCTGTGCTTTCTATCATTCTCGACCTTTCTATGTCTCAGGTTAGAAAATACCACGAACTTCACTCGCAGAACGAAATTAGCACAACTGCGGCCTTTCCTCCAGCTGCCCAATCAGCCTCAGATCTATTTTTTCTGACCGTTTCAAAAATAACAAGATATCACCGTCCCACATCTATCTCGATCATGGAGACCTTGCTGATATTCCCAGAAAACCTATACATTTCTTCTGTTTGCCCCGTCCTTCCGTTTTCACTGTGGAAACTCGACTGTCGTTTACGGAGCCGATAGTACACAATGGATGAGATGTCTGCCGGATCTGCTTGGTCTTCCGAAGTCGACTCCTCCACAACCGACAAAAAAGATGCCCATCTTTGATGCAACAAAACTACTGTTCATCAAATGTATCAACTTACTTTTATCCAAAGACATCCCCTCACCGGGTGTCCCGGGCTGATATGACAATCCACTTCTTTCTTCGTCATCCCTTTCTAGCGACCACGAGCTAGGATATCTCTAGCAAGCACAGCTAAGAGGCACCGTACAACTACGCCTCGGCATGAAGTCCTATGAAGTCTATTAGGAGCCGGTCCCAAACCTCGCCCCAAAAAGCCTCCCTCGCCTCGCTCAACGCACCCCGAAACTCGCTCTCATCGTCGTCTGCGTCTCCGAGTTTCTCAAACGTTCCCCAACTTCGCGTTGGTCTCCGCAATCCCCCTGATACGCCAGGAACTGGGGATATCAAATACCGACTCGATGTGGCTGTGATTTTCATATAAGGGATCCGAAGTTCCTCTCCTAGTCCTAGTCCTAGTCATCCGTTCGCCAATGGGAGTCGGTGCGTCGAATTCCCATTGCTCACCTGTCAATTTAGTTACAGCGCCTCTACTAGTCACCTCACTGACCGTCCTATCTGGGACGTGATAGTCCACCTCTTCCCGACCCACCCAGTCAGTCCAAAGCAGTATGCAGAAACGCGTGATTGTAGAGGACAACCGGCGCTCCTCGACGCCCCGACCATCGACTGCGCCGTTTCCACGGAAGACGGACTTTTTGATCGAAGTCGCTCGCACCTTCACCGTCCCGTCCCGCTTGGCCCAACCCATATCTATTTTCCACACTTTCGTATCTCAACACAGCCCGACCCCCCCTCTACCACCAGCTCCAGAATATCCGTGTAAACCTCAAAGGAGGAGGAGGGTGGGGTCGGGGAAGGGAAAAACAAGGATAGAAAATGACACGAGCAAGTCTCCTCCCCTTTCTCCTGCTGCTCGTCGTGTCCGTCGGCGCGTGGTTCAGTCCCCGAAATTCAGTTGATGGTGACCCTGTCAAGGTCAAGGTTCAAGTCCTGCGGGGCATCGCTCCCGGCACCGGAAACGCTGAAGTTCGTCACCGGCGCAGCCAGCTGGGTGGGGGCAGATGATCGCAGGAGTCGGGTAGGTTTTTTCGGGGCTTCGCCGCCGACCGCGCCATCTTCGCGGAAGATAGAGCGTCTCCATCGAAGCCGCTCGGGTCTTCGCCGTCCTATCCCGCGCCTCCCGACCCACATCTACCTTCCGCGCGTTCGTATTCCAACACTAACCAAGCCCAGCTCCACCACCAGCTCAAGGAATATCTCACGCGTTCTTCGATCCAGAATACCAGTATGAACTCACGGGCCATTCGCGGAAACAATTACAAGGACGAATGTGCGAAGGGTCTGACGTCAGCGGGAGGAGGGTGGGATAGAGATTGAGATACGAACAGGTGGGCCTTCCTACAGCGCCGATTGCTGATAGCACATCAAAATCGTCGACAAAACGATGTGATAGACGCGATGGGATTTGTCGGGGCAGGGGTAGGGTAGATAAGCTATAAGTAAGTTCGGTACCTCTCTTTTCAAGTAGACCCGATGATCACGTCTGGCGACATGAGCGGTGGAGATCTGTAGAAATTTGGTTAGAAATAGATACCAAATGATTTTCGCACGGAAAACGCGTGTCTCGCGATCACATGACACTGTCTATCAGTCATGATCAAGGTGGCTTTCTTTCTTTCTGCTCTTTCATCGAATTTCATCACCCATCTTCCTGCGGGTATCTCTGGAGTATACCGACGCTGGTCGCCACAGCAGCGACCATTGCGGAGGAGCCGGCGTCGCGTATCCTTGATGATAACCCGCAGACTTGCCTCAGCCCATATCCCTCCCGCTGGCCAGCCTTTCTTGCGCGAAACTCAAGCTCTGCACATCGCTTTAATTCCGTTTCAGCTGCATCGGGTGCTCGTGAGTCATATATATTTCAACTCGCACCTGGTAGCCTTGAACCCTGTGCTTATCCCAGAACCACCAAGTTCACGCAGGTTCAGTGCAGGAACCGAGGAACCGACCCGAAAGATGCCGTCCTCTCTCCTCGCGCACACCTAAACGCAGCATCCTGCACATGCAGGCTACTCGTCACCCGCTCTTCTCGGCCTCGCAGCTCATCATCGCCGCCAACTCAGCCATCGCAGCCATCTTGTGAACCCGCTGAACGCTTGAGCGCGTTTGTCAGGGACGGACGCGACTGTTGAACGTAACAAGAAAGGAAATCGGCGCACCTGATGGCGGAGTGTCTCGTCGAGCAAGTGCGGAGGATCGATACTTTGGGGAGGTGGCGAAGAAGAGCGGTATGACAAGGAAAACGAATTGAACGGGTATGTTTTGATATTCTCGTCGCTTTGAGGCGCATATAGTCATCCTTCTTCGGTTTAGGTCACTGTCCGTACGGGTTGAATGGTCGTATTCCTCAACGGTACCAATATACCGCTCTTTCTCTTTGGACAACACCTCCTCGAAGAAAACGCGATCAGTTTATCCTTTTTTTGGATAAGGTTGGTTCAACTTTTTTTTCATGATCTTTCGAAGCCTCATTGCCATTTTTACTGGATTAGTGTGCTATTTCGGAGTCGCAACAGCCACCAAGCTTCAAAACCCATCGCGAATGATGGTCGCCGTTGCGCTCGACTCGACGCCTCGATCGACGACGGGGACAAGGCGTTGAGGCAGAAATTTGAACGTATGGATTTGTATATCTACCAGGCTCGTTGGCGTTGTTTTTTTTATTCGACTTCGTATGTTAACTCGTCTTTTCATTTAGTCCCCCTTCGAATCAGGATATGTCCTCGAGCCCAATTTTAACGGCCGCACGAACTCATTTCGCGATATCGGAAGGCAGTTCTCCGACGAGAAACACCGCGACCATTTGTCAACCTCTACGGAAGCGTCGGGAGTTGGTTTGAAGAGATGGATGCTGAGCCTGTAAGTCCGTCGCTGTCTTAATCTCCCTCAGATTGAACTTGACTTATGCTTTCTTACGTTCGTTACCAGCGCAATAAGCAAATCCAATAAGGATCGGGCTTGTCTTACGAGGGGTATACCCTTCCACAGCGGAATGACGTCCGTAAGGTCGTTATGCCCACTCTTATATATGCGCGACGTGGCGTTTTATTACAAGAAAAAAAGGAACGCTATTAAAAATCAGAATTAGGATGGCGCTCTCGGCGGTGAAGGGCTAGCAGTACGTTATTCTTTTGTTATCTCCTTTGATACTTTCGCGTTTGTTTTATATGACTTTCAATATTAGCTTCCTCTTTTATTCTGGCCCTCCTTAAACATGGAAATGTTCTCGAGCCCGATCGAAATGATTCGCGAACAAGTTGGGTGATAACGGCAAGCTGTTATACGAGGAGTCTCGACCACGTCAGGAGTTGGCTCAAAGAAACGGGTGGTGTCTCGTAAGTCTTCGCTGTCTTATTCTCCTTCTGATTGGATTTGACTTTTACTTTCCTACGTCCGCTAACGGCTCAATAAGCGATGAGGATTGGGCCTGTCTTACGAGGGACATGCCCTTCAACAGCGAAGGCAGGCTCAATTCACCCGGTCTTGTGGAGCGACAAGCGTAAAGTCGTTATACCCAGCAGCCACATCCTCACCCTGGGCACACTTACGGAGGCAAGAGGAATGGCTCTTGTCCTCTCATGTTGGATTGAGGGATCGAGTAATGGAATCCTTTCAGATCAACGGAGATTGATTTTAGACAATTCGTTGAGGGGTAAGCTCGATATATCTACCTCAGAGACTATACAAAAGTTTATTTTATAGAATTTTACTGGTACCTTCAGACCGAAGAACTGAATGCACCCCGCAGAAATTGTGTCATTCATGCCAGAGAAGCTTGTGCCCGAGGTTTGAATTTACCTATGCGAGTACCAGTGGATGGTATTTTGGAGAAAGAAGAGGATGAAACAGGGCGGTATTACAGCAGACATCAAAACACGCAGTGAGTGGTGGGTGGATATCAAGTTGAAGTGACTGACACCGCACCCGAACAGTCCCTCAGATGCTAATTGGTGTAGCTCGAAGTCTCGACCGACCCACTCTTGGTTCCTAAGGAAGAACAATTTCCCATTTTCCCATTGACGGAGGTTTCGTCTCCTGACTAGAATATGCTCTGTTTTATGATCAACGGAAACAGATGTTATGTTTCGGCGCTGTTATTCGAGTAAAAGATGATCAAGCGTTTGGGTATCGTAAGCGGCATGGGAGGCGTTGTTCTGGCTGTCCTGTCTGCTCTGAAATACAGATGATTTTCTCAGATCCAAGTTGGACTCTCCGAGCTCTCAATCTAACCTAAATACTGAGAAGTCTGCCACGGAATTGATATAAGCGTTGACAATTGATTTACGACAGAACATTCGCTGCTTTAAACTCTGGGTACGAGAATTATACCATACATGATTTTGGAGCCTTATTACTCTAGTGAGATCGTCCACCTACTGGGAAAAAAAGGTTATTGGAAGGAAAGAACGAGGGTAAAATTGTTTCATGCGTAAATACAGATTTCGTGAATGACGTTGACCTTTAGAATTTAGGTCAATGCCAGTAATAAGCTGACACTTCTGTCACTTGGAGAGATGTTTGAATTAGCGGGTAACAACCATTCCAGTCGAAAGCGACTCAGCACATCGGCGGACGAACTATACACTGTACGGCCAACTTGAATCGAAAAGGTATAAAAGACACAAGGTCTAACCGACTTTCCTCATCCAACAACTCATATTTCAAAGCACCAAAGGAAAATCTATCCAACAAACAATGCCTGCTAGCAAAGGAGACATTCTTGTCATCGACGCCGGCTCCCTCACCCAGAAGGAGGTGCACGTCGTCTGGCAGCAATCCTTGAAAAGCAGGTCGCAAGACTACTACCTGGTCACCTACAGCAACACCACTCGTGGTAAGCCCCTAAATTCCTCGCAAAATTTGCTAATGCTGACTATTCTTTGTGTAATAGCCGCGGAATCCGAGAACTCTGGACTCCTCTTCATCCAAAAGAGCATGCTTGACGCGTTCAAAGGAAAGCATATCTCCGGCCAGAAAGAAATCACGTTCAAAGTCGACGACAGCTTCCAATACGGCCAGGATCAATCCCAGAAGAACCGCTGGATCGCGTTCCATGATAAATCCCAGAAGATGTACCAGGTAAATCGTGGTTTTACATTTGGGAAACGGATACTTATGGATTAATTGCAGCACCGCTTCGTCGAGAACACGCTTATGAAATTTACTGATTCCGCTTTGGGGATTGCCTCGATGCTCGGAGTGCCTCACGCGAGCAACGCTGCTGCCGTCAAGGGATTTATTAAGAACTACGCCGGTGATGAGCTTCACAATTTCTGAGTCTGAAGCTTCATAGATCGAGTCCTGGCAAGAGAACGGAGTTGCAGTTTCTCTTAGATCAGAATGTAGGAATGCGACTTCAGGACTAGATTATTGCATGGTCGCAGCTTGACTCTTTACTTTCAAATTTATTTTATATATTGCTGGGAGTTAGATTCTCCCCAAATGCGTGTTACATGAACCACACAGACGGTGGACCGAGTTTTCGACAATTCTGTCGAGAAAGAAGGCGGCATAAATAGAAAAGCCTTAATACACGATTGGATCAGAAATGCCTTGCCCAGGCCCCGGCAATTCCCAAATCAGTCGACTTTCCAACATGTAGTATCCGCTCTCGGTTCGTAAATGAATAGATTCTGTTCCTCCTGGGACATTTCATAACACATATAATCATGTTTTGCTGGTTCAGAATATAAATTTAATTGTTTGCACGTTTATAATCGAGTCGACAATGTCTACTATGCCGATGAAAGTTTTGATCCGATAGTACACGTGACTACACGTCCTTGAACTCCTTCAGTGGTCTCTTCTCCTCTATGCTTCCCTTCGACTGCGTCGACATGTCTCCGCCTCATCAAATAATCCTATGTTGATCCACTACTTTTGTGAACCGTATTCGTCCATGCTTTTGGCCATGACATCGTCCCGCTTTCGATGATGGTCTTGTTCGTTGCGTTCTCCGTCGTCCACTGTACAGTCAGAACAATCAATGATCGATTTGCGTTTAGAGCACTCGGGGCTTCGCCTACATAACTCATACGCACCAGAGTATCGAACAAGCCTCGGTCGCATCGTCATCTTAGGTAGCTTTGGCACCACCAATACGATCAACTCTCACTGTCCGCCAATCCAGTGTTCTCATGCTGCACATCTAGTTTCACCCGCAACGAGGTCGCAGGTGAGCTTGCGTTGGCTGGCATATACATCTTAGGATCTAGAGATCAGGGGATCGGAGGATTTGGGGTCTGGACGTCGAGGAAGAAAGCAATCATAGAGCGTGTAACCGCTGGTGCGTTAGCAGTGTACGACTCGCGGTGGTTGGTGTATGCTCACGCGTAAAAATTCCAGTGCCCAGTTCAAACTTCAATGTCGTCGTTACTCTGCATCGACATTCGCGTTCGTTCACTTTCGTATCGACTTTCCTATATAGTCCGGCTGTCAGCTTTCCGGACTCCTCTCCATCCCATCCTACCATGCCGACATGAAGGCAGCATTTCAATTGATTCCTCACTGCCGCATCCTGTCGTCCTGATTTCCTTCACTTTCCTTTCCACACCAATTCGTTGAGGTGGCAAATTGCCACCGGTTACTCATTGATGACGATTATCAAGAAGGAGCAGGACAGACAACGGGTGAAGCCTTCATATCACCGCAGTCTATAGAAGGTGTTTATCTTCCGTGAGATCGTGATATGTAGGTATGACAAAAAATCCTGTTTCTGTCCTGACTCTTCTTCTACATGAATCCACTTTTTCAATGTATCTTCACAGTCGCTCTGCCATTTGAAGATCAGAATAGGTCTTCGCTCTCTTCCATTTCTTTTGTGATGTCCTAGTTTTTGCGTTTTTGCTCCACAGATCTAACCTAAAACTGCCGTCGTGGCGAAGATGGTACCCAATTCTCTGTAGTAACTGGTGCGTCTTATCCTTATTTTTATTCATTTTTTTGTATCTAATTCCAACCCACGATCTGACTTTCGGTCACTCTCTACAGGGAAAACTACGCAGCGTTCTTTTCCGATAATGCGATCGTGGATGGCTTTTTAGTAAACTCGGTTAGCAAACGGTCAGCACAGTCCTGTGCTATGATTCATACTGGAAAGACTTTCATGTCACGTCATCTCGTTCGCATTATGTGCGCGTCTAATGCAAGGCTCTATGCAGTCATTTAAAGACGGGTTCTATGTTCAGCCTCCTTTCTTTACCCGCTCTTTCCTGATCCACACTCCATCTCCTCCTTTCTCCTCCTTTGACTTTGATAGAGTTGCTCCATGTGCCTCTCACCAAGAAACGTGTCGGCGGTTCTAACTGGCGGCCTACTGAGGTACCACTTTGCTCGTTGGTATACACGTCAATCTCGGCTGCGCCTGTCGGCTCCTATCTTGCGCTTTGTCTAATTTTCTTCGTATTTTTCTTCAGATCTCTAAGATATTTCGGGTTCTTCTTTTTCTCTTACATGTCCTCAGGACTCGTTGGCTTGGTGTTTCAACGGCCTCTTTTTTTTTTCGACGATGTTTGGTCTTCGAGTCATCGTGAGTTTTGTTTCTTATCACATTTGTTCTATTTTGATATCGTTCCAGATCCCATCTCGCCGCGTTGTCTGGTCATTCGTCGTTGAGTACCCTCAAGCTTTTACCTACTTAAAGGGGTTTCGATTCGTCGAGCTTTTAAAGCGAGTTCTGTGCGTTGTCAACTTCCACGTCCGAGTTATTAAATTTACAAAATTCGTAGTATCGTACTGTGCTGATACTCGGCGTGCACAATTGGGACAGTGAGGGAGGTTTGAAAGCAGTGAAGTCCAAAGAAAGAAAAATCCTTCGTTTGACTCAACTTGTTCATGAAGGAGGAGTCAGGACTGGGGGGCGAAATAATCAAGTTAGATTCACGTATCATGAATTACTCATTGAGCATGTATCGACAAGAAAGGCACCTCGCTGTGAGGACCGGGTTGCTTCTATTCACGGATTTGTGTTGAACTGAAAATCCAAGATCAATTGCTCTTGCTTAATGAAGCACAGGATAAGTATGCAACGCGCACAGGATGTACAACACCCAGATACAGTCCAGAATACCACGAATGGGATGACGGAAACGCTGTTGATTGACGAGGTTTTGAACGTCGGTTCTTCCTTCTTGCCTTCATTATCCCCTCGATAGGTTGAATACTACATACGCCAACCTATTCCTTTTTTCTTTGTATTTGTTCATCGCATGGTTTAAACGTAGCGTGTTACATTTCTTAGCCCTTCTCAGCCTAGAGATGCACGTTCAATCTAACTGCCTCTTCCGATTTGTAAAGAACAAGCATATCCTCACCGCTTCGACGAAATTCGTTGAATTGATCGTGCACGTAAATTTTTTCCCTAAATCTGTCAAGCCAGAAAAAATGCAAGCGTGCATAGAACAATACCTTACAGGATGTAGGTCAAGTCTGTTCACCTACAACACCCTTCGGATCAGACGGGTCAAATTTCATTGATCCGGTTATGAGGTTCGGCTTTGCTGTAGCATAACCTAGCCGCCTCGAATATATATTCTGAGTGCACATTTAGTTACTAGAAAGGTACATAAAGGAGACTGTCCATTCAGCTTTCATTCATTTACTAACCGAGGGAAGTTATTTCATGGTTTGTCCCCAGCCCCATCCACATTTGGAAAAGTCCAGGTTGTGCGAAATTTATTGGATAAGCTGACGGGAGTTAGAACCCCGCAATGAATCCTTTTCCTCACTGACCACCACCGCGACTGCATCTATCAAGAATTGCCCACCGACTGGCTTCCGGATCTCTTTTTCCTGAATCAGAGACTTCCTTCGAACTTTAACCGTCGGCAGGTCAAGCCTCGATGCACTTCTCACCCCTGAACCTGGGTTCCTGAGAATCTCAAAATTACAGGTTGTCTTCTTTCTTTCCTTTCCCCCACGTCTTCAAGCTTCGGGATGATTTATGTGTGTCTTTTGCGACGCTGCATTTCCCTAATCGTCTCAGAGCGTGCAGACTACAATGCACTCTGCGTCGTGAACTGTCGACCGGCCGTCCTGGTTAGCCAAAACTCTGCAGCACTTCCCCGTTCGTTCCTTGCTTAACCTTCGAGAATGGATTTCGGTATTCACTTGTGGCCCAATACTTCGTGTAAATGCTGTGTTGAACATCTCTGTTTGACGGATGTGGATGTGTCCTGGATATTAGTTACGTACCACTTTCCTCTCGTCATCGAATTCACCCTCATAATGATATCAACCTCGTGCGCCAACCGTTTATCTTCTTTTACTTTAACTCTCTAACTAAATGTTCCAATTTATGAGCCATGTCGACGTCATATCCTTGTGAAGCACGAGAATAGACCTGGGAAACCTCGATTTCAATGTCATGGGCACTGTAGTATGTTCGGTCGTCTCTCTCAGTTTCTAATCTATGTATTTACTTCCAGACATCTGATATTGTATTGCACTGACTCCGCATACGTACACCCCAAACGCTTCTCCTCTCTCCAAAAACCTGGCATCGACGTGTTTTTTGATAGATGTCCCAGAGTCCGTAGTTTAGGTGAGGACAAACTCTCTCATTCTCAGCTTAATTCGTAGAGTTCATTTCGTGGAGTGGGTATATTAGGACGCACCTTGAAGTACGTGTTGACTTCCAAAGACGCATATATTTGAGTGTGTAGCCAAGGGATAGTTGTCAAAACGAGGGTTGTGAGCAACCTGGACACACTGCATTCGAGGATCATAACTCGCATCAGAGGTTCTGCAAGCTTACTGAACCCAATACGCGACGCGCGTCACGCGTGCAAATTCCGAGGTCACATGATAAATTTGTTTATTGGTCGGTACCGACGCCAGTCGCCACAGCAGCGACTATTGCGGAGCAGCCGGCGTCGTGCCTCCTTGAAATTAGTCAACAGAGACGCTAACTGGCCCGGGGTTGGCATCAGCCCATATGCTTCCGCCGTGAGCTCGAAGGTAAGCCCTTTTTCCTGCTTTTCTAGACGTACTGGCTCTTACCTTGCCCACACCAGGAGAACTCCTGCACTCACCTCGGCTCCTTTGTAACTTCGCCGCTTTGTCACGACCGTCTGTCCTTCCTCTGGTCAAATCTGGTGGCGCATACTTCCATGCCGCCGATGTTCGTCCACCGCCTCTGTCCCTTGCCTATGCTGACCCATGTTCATCGTTGGAAATAGCGATGTCCCCCTCAAACATACAAATCTCTCGTACCACACACCGCTCGTATGCTCCTACCTCTCAGTCCACTGTCCCAATTATCTTCTCCAACGACCTGCTATTGAGTGACCCTGCGGACCCACAGAATGCGCGAGCTTGTTGGCGATGTCGTTGACCCATGGGAGCACTGTGACCACTGCACGTTGGTCTGGGTTATCACCATGTGGACAATATGGTCCGCCGATCGTTTTTATTACGCGCGGGCGGGCTGGGGAGGGTTTGAAGGCGACGGGTCTTGATGCTGTACTTCGCTCTCCATCCAAATGGAAAAGGGAGGAAACGAGACGTCAGCTACAACTGCGACTGCTTACTCTTTCTGCACTGTGTCTATCTGTCTAAAACGTTGTACAATAACCGCATGCCCTATTAAACGCCTCGCTGTACTTCCGTGAGCTGTCCGTGCTTCCCCATTTCTGTTTTACGCGCTCACTCACAACGCGGTCCCTGCTCCTCTTCTTCCAGCTTACATTCGGACTTCTGCGTGGTGAATCGGTTGAGTTCAGCGAAAGGTACGTCGTCCTTTCTAGTCTTTTTTCTCCATAAAACCTCTTGCTGACTGCTTTAATCCGTGAATTAGCTCACAGTCGTTAACGAACGTGGACAATGGGCTTCGCATCTCACTCGTTGACGCTGCCACTGGCCCCATTTCGCCTCCCTTCCTCCGTCTCCACGCGAGCCCTGCATTTTCAACAGCCTCCGCGCCATCGTCCCCGTCCCTGCGGCTCCACCTCGTGCTTCTGCACGAGCTGCCATACTCGGCCGTCCCCCTTCTTCACGTTCCGCTCCAGCACCCGCCCGACTCCATGCTGTACCCCTTCCCCCCGTTCCCCTCCCACCCCTCCCCCGGCTCTCCTCTCTCCTTCCCCGCCAACTCCGCCCCTTAGAGATCTTCCATGCAACTTCTAGTCCTCTCACATCCGTGTTTCCACGGGAGCACTAACCCCAAAACCCGAAGGAACAAGCTGGAATCAGCACAACGCGTGCGAGGATTCACTCCCATGGCGTTGGGGTTCAATGACCGGGATTTGCGGGCGATGTCCTTACGGAGTGAAAGACGGGGGCTCAAGAAGGACCGGGATGGCGCATGTATGCGCTTTGGGAGCTCAACGTCGGGGGCATCGCCACAGGGAAGAAAGTTGGAGGAAGAGAACAAACCAGACGGTGGAAGTTGCAGCGTACTGCTCAAGAAGCTTTCTTCCATCGCACCTTCGTCGCGCGTCAAACAAGACAGTCCAAAATCCTCAAAAAAACGCTCTCCTCCCTCGTGCCGCGACGCATACAACCATAAAACATTGAAAATACTCGTGCAGGCTCAGCTCAACCGCATTCTCAGCACCTCTCTACCCCTCAGCTCCCTTGAAGTTATGGACAAGGACGGCCAGGAGCTGCACGAGTTCTCCTCCAAGCTGTTCGGCGGGTGTGCTAATATCTGCGTTTGGTTTTTGGATGGTATTTCGAGGAGCAGGTTGGGGTACTGCGGTGGTTAGCGGGGCGTATGTCAAGAATCTGAGTGCGAATCATGAGGTAGGATTTTTTCGAGTCGTATTTCTCGTTTTTGCTGATTTTCTGTTCTCGGTGTTATGAACTTATAGTATACGAAACTCGGCAGCGGTTCCAATCTTTTACGCTAGCCCACTACAGGTGCTCGACCAGAGATTCCGGACCCATGCAGTCGCTTTAGCAGACTCTGATTCGTTCCAGCGGCCACAGTAAGGCAGAGTGGATACGAGAGAGGGATAAAACCATTACTTTCCGTTTCAAAGTAAGTTATTTCCACTCGCACAAACCTTGTCATCTTCGCCGCTTCCCTCCACTCCGTACACGACCCAATATCTGCCCTTTTCGCCTCACATTTATTTCCTACCCATGCTCACCGCGCTCATCTCTAGAACGCTCTTTTTGCGCATCAAGTTTACCTAAATCTTCCTTCGTCATACTAACGTCCCTCGCGTAGATTACGACTTTCCGTTTAGAGTGCTTAAATTGATACGGTGGTGTTCTTATACTTTCTTTTACCCTTCCACTTACTCAGTATTCTAGCTTATTCGGACTACCAATCTAGTGGCGTGAACTTGAATTGTGATCCGAATTCAACATAACAAAGTGTGCCCAAAAATCGCAGTGCCAACGAATAGCGTGCCCCTGATCACCCTTTTCCTAGGCGCATTGGAGTTGCTTTGGCTGGGCGAAGTATCAGGCTAACGTTTCCTACCAAACATTTCGAAGATGCTCGGAGAGCGTTCGAAGCCTGCTTTTGAGTACTCGAACGAGTTTTGGGTTTACGGGTTTCTGTTTTTCGCGTTGGCTTTAACTCCCTCCGCCATGTTTGGCGAGTTTACCTGCTTTACGCTTCGACATTTATTCGAGTGTATTCGTCCTCCGTCATTCGAAATAGTGGAACAACTTTGTCTCGATGTTGAACACCGCCCATGATCCTCCGCTCTCGTGTATCAGGGCCTCGGTTCGTTTCAACATCTCCTTGGTAGCCCTTCATTCATATCGCTCTGTCCGGGCGTCCTACCTCCTAACTTGTCTTTAAGGACCCATTTCCGCTTTATATACAGCCTGCGTAGGCGCTTGAGGTTTAGTCTTGAAGCTAGCAAAATATTTCCCGAGGAGCTGGCGCAAGGTCTATAGGCGAATTCAAGTTATCAATTGGAGTATAAACTAGTGAACCCTTGTGAAGGACAATTTCCAACTTGGTTCGATGTACAATCACCCTTAGAAGCAACGGAAATCAACTTACGATGAGCGCTCTCCGCAGCGTAGCCAACTCCGGGATGGTAGTTCCACCCACAACCGTGATACCAGCGGGGTTAAAAGTACGAATCACTCCATGCGCCCAAATTTGAAGCCACCATGCCAGTTATCCTATCCAAAGATTACAACACCCAAGTTTCCTCTCTTACAGCGCACTTCAAAACACTCTTCGCCTACCCACCCGCAGAAGTAGCCTCAACGATCAGGGACAATTCGCTCGGCGCTTGTTCCGACGCCCTTGCCGCTTCTCTCCTCTCAGTCGCTCAGACAAATCCACTGTCGATCGACACCTTGGTGCAGCCCCTTGTACGAGAACTTGCGTCCACGGAAGACCTTCGATTCACCGACAAAGATGCTGGATACACAGATATCCAGTTTAATACCGTCTTTCGCGTAGATCTCGCTGAAATGCTCAGTGATTCTCTGCACGAAATACATCCTGGGCCGAAACAAACGGATATTTTCCCTAGAAATACCGTCCTTTCCTCTGCTCTCTTCTCTGTGAGTGCCATTCGTAACGGCTTGTTGAGCTCAACTGCCATCTACGTCTTTACAGAAAAGGGGCTGCAGTTTCCCGGAACTATCATCGAAAAGGAGAGGCAGGAGGTTAGGGCAATCGGAGCGTGCTTGCTCTTGCTCGTTGCCGGTCGCGTACTTATCGATAAATGGATGGTAGACAAAGGCTGGTTTGACAAGGTCACCAAAGCGCTGGAAGGTTTGAAAAAAGATGCAGTGATGCAGCATCCAACGGCTGTGACCTTGCTTGAGGTTAGTTTGAAAACTTTACATCGGTCAGCTGAATACTGATCGCCGCGCTCTAGAGGACCATGGAGGCGGCGGAAGGTGGGTTTGCAGCGGTTATACCTGCAGCGGATGCCTAGAAGCTATTGTTCCCCTGAGTCGGGTCATCGGAGTTGTGGGCATTCCGTTATATGGAAAAGCCTTTCGCTTACTGTTAGGCTGTATCCACACCAGTGATAGAGATTCTGATTGATAGTATGATAAGGGACATAGCAAGCTGCCTGACACCTGCTGACAGAGGTTCGGCGCTTACATTCGAGGAAGACAAACTCGGACTTCGAGTACCTGCCGCATCCTGAAAATCAACTCCAACGAGTTGAATAAATGTGTTTCCTGAACCACCTAATGTCAGTATATCTAAAGTGGTCCTAGATGTCCCGCAATCATGAGTCTTTATGTAAAATCCCGACTCAGTTACAGGCGTAGCCGCTTTCAGTGTTTTGACAATTGTTGGTTACTATTCTCTGTTTCGAAAGATCCGCATTAGACCGATTGTTTTTTGATTGAGCTGTCCGCTTAGCTACCATAGCGAGTCAACTCGTCCACAGTGATGATAAAAATCATCCACAATACACCCCATCCTCACACCCTCCTTTTATCGCAGAAAAGCCATTGTCGGCGTTTCCATTATAATTTGTATTGACCTTTGCGCGTCTGGGTCTCATTGCACCCAGCACTTTCCTCAGTCGCGCCTGCTTTCCTTGAGAAATCAAAGAAATCATTATTAGCGATATGCATGTAACTCATACATTTTTCCGCTACTCGTCTGTGATTTTACCAAGTCGTACGGCTATGGAGACAAGCTAAATTTGGCAGCTAACCAGACTGACGTGAATTTTCGACAAATGATCGCAGATAAGGGCTGTATATCCTCTAGACGAATGCTAAAACACGCCCGCAAAATTATCAAGAAATCACTGATGCCACGTCCGTCAAAGAAGGTTCGCAATCCAAACCGCAAGAGATAATAATTGGATTAATCGACATGGAAAAGAGGAAAGTAAGAAGGTATGCAGCAATTGGAGGAGATTCGAGGATTTTAGTGGTAGTCATTTCCCTTTCTTGTGTCAATAATCACGGTGCCAACTAATTGGTTAGCGGTGGAGGCCGAGCGGGCCATAAGCCTTTGAAGGATGTCAACGTCGATGACACTAAGCGTGTCATCCTAGAAAATGAGGCGAGGCAGTGGAGACGAAAACTGATGTTGTATGGTGTGGTGATGTGGGTAGCACTGATTCCCAAAACCGAACTCGTTGAGTTTCTTGGTTAGTCCCAATAGTCTAGTCTTTTTAATATGGCCCAGAAGAATATGGTCAGATAGATCCAAATAGATCTAAGTTTGAGAGGCGAATTCCCCTTGAGAAGCAGAGCAAAGTAGATCTTCAAGTCAGTTGTTCCAGCAAACCACAAGATACCCAACGAAAATAAACCAGAGGCGTCAAAGGACAATCAGATCGTCATTGGAACCCTCATATTATAAGTAGGCGCAACTGTCTGGTTGCGAAACGAGGTTACTCAACCAGCCCAGAGCCGAGATTCAAACGTTGACGACAACGGAGCAATGAGCAGAAATCAGATGAAGGAAGGAAGCGTGAAAGATACGGTCTAGCAAGATTTCTTGGTTGACGTCGGTGGACGGGACAAGGAGGCCAAAGATGCTCGGATGAAGTACAGCTGGCATGATGGTTGGAAACAACGACGATCATGGGACTCTGAGAGTCTGGTTTCGACCCATGAAATCTAAGTAAATGGGGTCCGAGCGAATGCCGCCAACCCTCCCTTCTCCTTGCCCTCCTATTGGCGTTAACAACGACGTCTCGTGCCGTTGTGCCCCCGACGGTCGCCCACCGACTTCTTAACATCGTCATGCTGACGCGTGTTTACTATGAAAAGCTACAAAACGCCTCCGTCAATTGCACAAAACCCACTCTTCGTCCCTACGCGCCACCCGCACTCCGACCTCCCTGCCTACTCCATCCTCGAGCGACCGTGCAGACCCACCACGTGAGCCCTTTTTGGAACATCGAAGACCTAGCAAATTTTATAGGGGCGTCGCTGCCCGTCGCTCTTGATTCCCAACAGGTGGAACGCGCATGTAACGGTGAAGGCAGAGCGCGAGTGAGGTGTCAGCAACGCGGTGGTGGTGTATTTCGCTTGGATGCGTCCAGAGAATGTATGCGCGCCGCCTGACCCGATTCTGGGTGTTAGTAGGACACATGGCCCTAGAAGGAACGGAGGAACGAGGCGTACATGCAGAGGGGCAATGTTTTCCAGGTCAATATCAGCGAAGGAGAGCGTTAGGCGGCGGGGGAGTGCGGATAGTGGGAAGAGAAAGGCAGGGAATAGTAGACGGATCGTGGTATGGGGAACGCGGGCAAGGAGCATAGTAGGTCGACGGCTGCGAGCTTGGCTGGGATCCGGAGAGTGTGACATTCGTCAACGTCAAATCCTGGACGAAGGTAGGTGCGACGTCCAAAGGTTAAGATTGGAGTTTAGAACCACAAGTGTTGCAAACGAAAGGAAGACGCATGCAAGATTGGGTGGTAGGCAAGAAGAGAAGGAAGGAGAGGACGAATGGAATGGAAAAATCGGCTATTTGGACTCCGACGCGAATTGGATTGTGGGGCTGCGGCGCGGTGTAGAGGGGCGGCGGTTCCTGCTGCAGAGCGATCTGGTTCGGGGATGGAACTGACAAGACAGCCATCTAAAAGTGGGAAATTGAAATATAGAACTGAAGAATGATGAGCACCGCGAGAATGTGAGATCGGAGAAAGAATTACGAACCAGATTCGTTTTTGACGCCAGACACGACGCTGAGCGTTGATGGTTTATCGATGCCGCAATGTAATCCGCCGCATATCTGCTCGGCCTTGGATTTTTGACGAATTTGTTCGTCATGCGGTAACGCGTCGCATGCCACAGGCAACGTGGTGAGGTTGACTTGACGCAAACAAAGAGGTCAATTCAGGTAGGGGAGAGCGGGTGATATGTAGCTCGAGCATGAATCGGAGGGATGGAGCGGGTGGAGCGGCAGGTGGCGACGCAATCAAAGGGAGCAGAGGAGAGATGGAGAAGGTATGGGCTTGGCGGAGAAGGTGATGACTGCGAACGTTGGATCGACGTTCATGGGATTAGACGCCGATGCCAGCTTCAGACTTGATAAAATACGAACACCGCTTTCACATGGTCCGAGTTAGCGACTGTGTGTTCGACCAAGCAGGGCAGCATGCGGCAGGGCAGAGCAGGTAGTCGTTGTCCATATGCTCGTCACTAGCTGGGATGTACGGGTAAGAAAACACGGTTAGAGCTGAGCATCGAAAAGAAAAGAGGAGGAGCTACGACTCACTTTGTTCTTGGGATAACAAGATTTAGACTGACCCTTGTCACCTACTTCGCGTAGCAGCTAAGAGGCTCTGCGACCAACGACCAATCGACAATGCCTTTGGGCGCGACAGTCAACTTGCCCTACCCGCCGGAAGAATGAAGCTGATGCAGTGTTTTGGATGATCGTTCGGCGGTTCAGCGACTGCGCTCGCACTTCCGTGAGGTTCATACAGGTTGACTCGAATGAGGAATGGAGGCGGTGTTCGGGTTAGTACTTGTGTTATCAGGCGGCGTGGAGTCGGTTGAGGATATGGGAGGGTGGTAAAATTGCCATCCCTGGCAGCTAGATGGTCATCCAACATGCTGGTGTGACCGCAAGAGCGCCCGTTGACACTCAGTTTCCACGCGCTCATCACTAGCGAAGGCTTCACGCCGGTTAGCTGAAGAACATAGTTAGAGCTGAACATCGAAAAGAAGAGGGAAAGGGAAAGGACTGACCAAACCAACCATCTTCACGTACTTCGTGTTACCTAGGAGCCTACGCGACCAGAGATCGATAAATGATGCCGAGTACGAATAACGTCATGTAAGGTGTCGGAGCACCGCGGGAGGGATTGAACGATCGTTGGAACGCGATGAGAGGTATTGAAGTACCACTGGAGCCGTCGAAGTGCCGCGGAAGGGGTTCGGCGAAGCGCCTCAGAAGACGTCAACGAATGTCCACTGGCAGCTGCAGCCCCTCACATGAGGACGTCAGCACATACATGAGCCTCACTTGAGCCCATGCTGCTCGCCAGCAAATACGTCGTTAATGGCTTCCAGCACCGCGCAACGCGTCAAAGAGCACACCGCTGGCAGCTTCTGTCCCACACATGAGGACTTCAGCACAGCACGAGCCACACCTGAGCCCGTGCTGCTCACCAGGAGGTATGATGACACCTGCAGGCGCCACGCGAGACGTTGAAGCGTATCCGCCAGCCGCTGCAGCCCCTCACATGAGGGCCCCAGCACAAGCACTGGCCTCACATGAGCTCGTGTTGCTCGCCAGCGGACGCGTCAATGCCTGTAAGCGCTCTACGAGGCGTATAAACACACCCGAGCCCCATCCGAGGGCCGTTCTCCCATGCGAAATGTCGAAAAGTTTTCCTAGATCGACATCAGAATAAGCACGCGAAATAGAGAAGGAGAAAACAAAGATTACTCACAAGAGTACGTCGGGGATCTTAAACGGCGTAGATAGGTTGGGTGCGACGTGCCCGCAGGCGGCGCAGGGCAGACGCGCCAAACGACAAACGCAGACTCGGATTCTGACCCTAGAGCCACGTCGAGAGTCCTCGGAGATGGGGCAACGTACGAGCTTGAGTTGAAAGTGTAGGATGGGAAGAGAAATCGCGTCGATTGACGAACAAATTTATCATGTGATCTCGGGAACATGTGACTGCGAAATGTTGGCACGAGTAACTCAATATCAGTGAAGGAGAGCAGTCGGCGATGGGACAGTAAGGACGACGCAGCAGGGAAGCGGGGAGAGGGGTAAGGCTGGGGGTGGAAAATGGGAGGGGGTATGGGGAACAGGGAGCAAGGAGCACGACAGGTTGAGGAGGGGATCCGCGAGTGCGACATTCGTCGACGTCCAATCTTATCCGAGGAAGGATAGGTGCGAGCACGCAAGTGTTAGGGATGCATTTGAGACCAACAAGGGGCGCAGACAAGCGAGAAGCATGTGAAGTGGGGTGATGAGGAAGGGGAAAGAAAGGATAGAATGGTCGGATCCTCTGTTTAGACTCTATCACGATCTGAAGTGTGGAGCTGCGGCACGGTCTAGAGAGGCGGTGATTCGTGCTCTGGGGTACGGTTCGGCGATGGAAATGACCCGGTGACCATCTAAGAATGGGAAGCCAGATTTAGAGCTGAAAAACGATATAAATATGAAGATCGCGATAATAGATTGTAAGAGAAAGAATAACGAACCGGATTATTCTCGACGCTGGTCAACCTTGCCCCCAACTCATAGCAGGGCTTGATCCTCCTCGTACACATTCCCGTTCCCATCCCCGTCCTTCCTCCACTTCTAACCTAACCGAAGAACCTGAAGGAGGGTTACGGCGTGTCTAGTCGCTAAATCCATGAAAGCTAACTAACATAACAGCGTATCTCGTGGCGAAAGATTCCATGAAGGAAGAACGGGGCGAATGTGATTCGCGGGTTGAAAGGAGGCCCACCCGTAGACGTTGAACGTGGATGGTTTGTCGATGCCGCAATCTAATCTCCCGCTGCTGGTCCTCCGTATTTCGACCAGTCGTCCGTCGTGTGTTGATACATCGCAGACCATGCGCAACGAGGAGAGGTTGACCTCACGCCAACGCCAACGTTGACTGAGATAGAGGAGGGCGGGTGTTATGTAGCTCAAGCATGAAGTAGAGGGTTGGGACGGGAGGACCAGCAGGTGGCGATGCAATCAAAGGGGGAAGAGAGGGGAGGATACAGGACAGGCGGGGAAGGTAAGGAGAAGGTGACCGCTGCGAACATTGGATCCGCTTCCATGGGATCGTGGTCGAGTCCCAGCTTCGACGCCGACATCAGCTTGAGAATCAGAGTCGACGAGGTACGGGTCGAGAGGGACCGCGTTTGACGAAGCAGGACCGGCAGGTGCGGGTGGGCGGGCAAGGGGCTGTTCGTGACACCCTGCGCGTTATAGCGTGTTGGTGCGACAGCTAGCACGCCGGTTGCCTCGTATGCACTCGTCACTGGCGATATAGCTTCTTGTCAGTTCATTACAGCTTCGCGTCAGCTTTCTGATAAAGAGAATACGGTTAGAGTCGAGCGTTGAGAAGAAGAGAGAGAGAGGGTTAGGACTCACTTTATTCCTGGAGGTAAGGAAACCTAAGCCGACCGCCTTCGCGAACTTCGCGTGGCAGTGAGAAGTCGGTGCGACTAGATACTAATCAACGATGCCGAATGCGAACAACGTCGTGTGAGGTTTTGAAGAACCGCGGGACATCTCGAAGCGCCGCGGGAGGGGTTGAAGAGCCGCAGAAGACATCAAGGAATACCTACTGGCAGCCGCCATCCCTCACATGAGGACATCAGCACAGACACAGGCCTCACATGAGCCCATGCTGCTTGCCAGCGAATAAGTCATTAACGCCTTCCAGCACCGTACGAGGCATCGAAGCACACACCGCCGGCAGCTTCCGTCCCTCACATGAGGACGTCGGCACAGTACGAGCCTCACATGAGCCCGTACTGCTCGCCAGGAGGTACGATGTCGATGCCTGCAGGCACCGCGCGAGGCAATTGAAGCGGATCCGCTGGCCGCTGCAGCCCCTCACATGAGGGCTCCAGCACAAGCACTAGCCTCACATGAGCTAGTGTTGCTCGCCAGCGGACGCGTCAATGTCTGTAAATGCTCAACGGGGCATAGAAACACGCCCCGAACCCCATCCCCAATGGCTGCTCTCCAACGTGAAGGGTCGGAATCCATTCCGACAGCGGTATGTAAGAAATGAACGGTCGAACAGCGGGGTAGCAGCCACGCCAGACAGGTAGTGTTGAGAGGATTGTAGACTATTGACTTGGTTATAAGCGGTAGACAAAGAATAGTGGTTTGCGACGTACAAATGACAGGAGAAGCAAACGAGGACGAGGACGAGAATGAAGACGAGGAAAACGCGAATGTGTGGAAGGATCAACTGTAGGGGATATGAACCACCAAAAGACGAGGGTATATGCGCGGGTTAACGGCGAATAGGCGATGAAACGAAGAGGAAGCGACGAGGCCGCGGGAGGTTCAATGCACAGGCATCGGGTATCCGAGAGCAGGTGCGAGGCTGGCTGTAAAACGCCGGGAGGTCAAGTACAACGGCGTCGACGAGGAACGAAGACCGGAAGACGGAGCAGCAGTATCGCGATGACGTGGCAAAAATGGTGAGCTACGGAGGGAAAATTAGCTTCCCGCAGTAGTGACGTTCAGAGGAATATGGATTGAACTTACCTCTGAAGCTACTAGAATTGGTCGATGCGGTTTCTTGTGAGGAACGCGCGTTGGCGGTGGGGTCCTTATGCTGGGCGCGCTTCTCTGGAAGGAGGTATTACGACGCCATTCGCTGGCACTATCATATGTGGGCCAGCACAGTACGAGCTTCACATAGGTTCATGAAGCTTGCCAGAGGTAAAATGGATATGAAAATGCGTTGGAAATTCTTTAAGCATTGGCCAGACACGCTGGAGGACGCCCATTTGCATGGGTGGAAGGAAGGAAACAAGGACAAAAATTTGCTGAGAAATTCGGGAAGTTCAACATATGTCACATGACAACAATGACATCACCTCCTTCCTTTCCTGGTTTTTCATTTCAATTCCACTTCGCTGAGCCTCGAACGGTAGCTAACTTCTATCAGCAAGATCCATCCCTCTAAAGCATGAAAATTACCAACGTCCCTAACTCTTGCATAACTCTGCTCCTTTTGACCGCTTCCCTTCGACGTGGACTTGTTATTTGATCCCCGAGAGTAATTTCGGCTTAGAAATGTCATTTTTGTTGATATTTCGAGCCTGTGTAGGACCTCAAGGATCATTCTCGAGGCCGGTAACATGTTTCGCGAAACGCTGATTCGAGGTCTTTGTCGGCCCTGCGAGTCGTGAACCGAAAACACGCTATTAATTAATAGAAGTATTATCAGACAGCCCCTCCGAGGGACTATCCTTGCATTAGTCCGTCGCATCTTTAGTCTCAGAGTCGCCTGTAATCTGAACACTGGCGCTCTGCACAACGTAGCCGACTTCGAGATAGCATTCTACCCATAAACGGCTAGTTTTTCAAATATCAAATATGATTAACGTACAAAAATATCTCCAGCTACGTTTGGAGGATGAACCAAGTGGGCAAACACACCGGTGTTGATCTCTCAGTCAGTCGTTACTGGCCCAGGAGGATCAGAGAACCCGACCAAAGCGCTGTATTTGAGGGTGGGAAATCGACCTAGATCTGCTGGGAGACAAAAAGCATCTGAGGGTCGTGCTCAGATACGTCGCAGATACAGGGAGATTCGAAGCAAAATATAGAGATCTGACACGACCAAAGGAAAAGAAAAGGAAATATCAGGAGACTAAGGCTCCGCAGAGCGAGAAGGGCACGGTCGCACCTCGAAGGTCATGATAGTAGCACAGCCTGCCGCATCATAGGGCGGGTAACTAAATGTCCAGTTTGTCGTACAATCTCTGTATGACGTTGGGATGAGATGAATAAACGACTGCGAAACAAAAAAGAAGACTTACGAGTCGCGTTAGGGGAAATACCAGCCAACATTCGGGTTCATCGATCATCAAAGTTGAGATAAGGCAATTGTTATCTGAGCTCGCCCTGTTCGAAGAGGAGGGCCAAGGTATAAGAAAAGGAGGTGAGGGTGAAGTGAAGGAGAGGAAGAGAGACGCGTGATATATTGGCGGGCAGGGATTCAGGTCCAAGGCCGTTCACCGCATAGTCCGCACCAATATTGTTTCCGTCAGGACATACCTCCTACACATCCCAACGGCTTTGTTCAATCATTTTCAACAGAATCGAAATGTATTGGGTAGATTATAGCACACCTATAGTTAAAACACACCTCAGTCAATAACGAATGGAAGATAAAGTAAAGACGTACACACTCGACTTCCACCCATCTCGGCCTGCCGACAGCTTCACTTTTTCCGCCGCACGGTTCACCCAGTCGGCGGGGATGCCCTAGTTTACGAGCAACGAGTCCCAATTGTTGGAGCTTCTCTTCTGCGGTGTCTTTGGTGGGTTAACGTATTTTTTTCTTCTGGGCGAAGAGCTGCAGAAAATGCGGTTAAGTCAGATACTATATCAGAAGTAGCAAGAATGTATCGAACCTGACCCACTCACTGTCATTTTGCGACCCAGCCTTCTCACTCTCTGCGCAAATACAAGCCCAAGCACCCACAAGGTGCCCGTCGATGTGCTCCAACAAGACTATAACGAGCATTTCGAACGGTATTCAGGATCCATTTTTCGATGAGACCATGGCGAGAGGCCAGAAATATGTCGAGGTTTGAGTCGCGGGTGACGAGCTGTAGGGTACCAACTTTCAGTCGAAAGTCGGTGACTCGAACGACGGATAAGTTATCGTTGACACTAGCTCTACAGTGTCCTGAAAAGATAGTGGCCTGAAAAGACAAGGAGGGATGTGTGCTTGACATTTACAGCGAGACCAAAAGGAATGACGCACCATCAAGCCTTCACCAACATCCGCAATCCCTGAATAGCTCAGTTTGATTGTGCTTGTTTTCTTCCCATCGTAAAAACGCCTCGAGCTTGGGCCAACAGAAATTTGCGTGGCAGCTTGCGTGCTTGCGCAAGCCGATTTATGCGCAAGTCTGCGCAGGTCTGCGCAAGCGCAACAATTCACAATTTCTAATTTTCTTTTGTTCTCATTGTATTCTGAATTAAATTGAATTATTACAGCTTTGACGTAGGTTAGTCTCCTCCAACGGCTCCGTGGGCAGTCATGATCATTGAGCAACACTCTGAAGCACTGGTCTCCGCCATGCGAATTCCCACGACTATCTCCTGCTGTTATGGACGAAAAGTCTTGCGCGAAAACTGCACCACCTTATTTGAGAAAAACATCCGGAGAGAAAGTTGGTAATATTCATATATTCTACTGTAGGAAAAAGTTTTTGAAACATTATATGAAGAAATGGAAGGTCTTGAGGGCATCCTAGCATATTATTGGGCGTGAGAATAATGCTCAGACCCCGTCGGCTCGGTTTCCCTGAGACGAACTAAAGATTTAAAATCAAATCAATAGGTATATGGAGTGCTCTCGATGTAAGCCTTTTCTACCAGCTCGTGCATGCGCAAGTCTATTTCACGGTCTGCGCAAGTGCACTCGAGGCTGGCGCAAGGCTTGCGCAAGTACACTCAAGGCTTGCGCAAGCGCACTCAAGGCTTGCGCAAGTGCACTCAAGGCCTGCGCAAGGTCGGCGCAAGCACGCGCAAGGCCTACGCAGCGTCAGCGCAAGCGTGTGCAAGGTGCTGGAAGGCGTGAAACATCTTATTCACTTTGAACTATTGCCGCTTCTCTAACTTAATCAATATCGTTTTTACTTCCTTGTTAGATTTTTATTGACTCTTTACATCTACCTGCGATCCACGATCGGCTTAATATTTTGCTCCTAGTCAACTTCTTTTTTTACAACACTCACCCTTGCTTTCTGGAACGAACCTATAACCAGAAAACTAAAAAAGGAAAACCATTGACTCGAGGACAGACACTGGAACTCGTCAAGATATCAAGCTGGTACCTTTTAAAGATACAAAAGGGCCACAGAACACCGGATTAGACACCATTACAAAGGAAACCACAGAAATAATTGGGAAATTTGAGTAAATTATCGAAACCAGGAGGCGCATATACCACGCGAACTCGGACAGCCGTCACATGTTCACAGGCGCTTATTTGGAGAAGGCATCTGAAGAAAGAAATCATATGCACAGACTGCGACCGCTGGGATACAACATTGATAAAATCGAAAGTCTTACTCAAAGTAATTCTCCAATCTCATTAATACAAAGTAAGATGCAACAGAACTCAAAAGGAATTTTTAACGAGGATACAAAATCAATTAAATTTCTTTGCAATGCCAAACTGATTCCAAAACTCGTAGAAAACAGATAAATTTATGAAGAACATTCGGCGACAGGAGAGTTTAAATACGAAATTGGGACCCTACCTGGCCAAGGGGGAGTGGCGGGGATATATCCGAGTCTATTTAACGTGTAGTTGATAATAATTAACAAGTTACCTGGTTCCCCACTGCGCTCAATATGTCGGAACCAATTTCAGATGAGTCGAACAATGCAAAGGCTCGAAGAACTATGTTGTGCGATGGATGGGGAATGATAAAACCTGTCGCTGGCTTAGCTGAGTCGATTTTGAAATGGACTCCGGTAGTGCACAGTTGATAAAGTCAAGGATTTGAGTACACAGAGTGTCGCGATGCGTATCCACGTCCTCGCTGAACGCCGTCCCTAATTGAAAGAAGGTGGAAAATCAAGTATGTCTACTTTATATGCTAATCTAAAACATAATTCCCAAAATTAAAATCGATTTTTCTATTCATTATAGTGCCTTTGTGAAGTACAAGCAGTGTGTATTGATATTTGCGCAACCTTGCGCAAGTTATGCGCAACACGTGCGCAGCTCTTGCGCAAGTCTGCGCAAGCACGCAACCTGCCACGCAAATTTTCCTGTGCCCGTTTTTTTTTAGCTTCCTTTGAATAAAAACAAGCGTCAACTGCGCGAAATGTTGTTGGAAGCCTTTACCCACAGAGCGGGATTTGATTCATCTTGACTTTGCAGATGTTATAAGTCTTTTTTAGTGTTATCTTTAGACTGATATGTGTGCACTTTGAATCCACATTTCATAAACAAAGCTATGTCAGTTATACTGTATACCCTCCTTTCTTTACTGTCATCAGGCATGGCGACTGAGTCCGCTGCTCCTGTCTGTCTCAGTATATTTCCAGAGGTGCGCGACGAAAGATAGTATTTATACTAGCATTGGCTTAAAGTTCTGGCGTGTGTCGGCTCCGGCAAGGCGGAGAGACGCGTCGTGCTTAGCAGTCACGTGGTTTATGTTCAAATCAATTTTTGAGATTTCTCGGGTTTGTCTGTTGTTTGTTTCGCGCACAATTCCTTTTTGAACGTCTAAAGCATGTCGAAATGCCTGACAAAACCCGCTATCTGGGAATCTTTGACGCCTTCACCCTCCCAGCGACGCGAGTGACGCCACGTAGTGGACACCTTTACGAGTCTTTGAGATTTTCTGGATGTTACAGCAAGAGGTTTAGGTTAAAGTGAGCGGACGAACTTCTCGAGCCTAACTGTTTTGCTAATTTCCGTGGTAACTCAAGTCTGTGTTGTGATCACGACTAGCCTCCTTGTTTGGGCTCTGCCGGCGTTTCAAAACCCCAAACCTGACTTGTCATTGGAATGCATCACGAGCTAGGAGAGGCACAATTGACTATTGACTGGGCGCCACGCATCAGGCATTGTTCCGAGCTCTACTCTTTTTCGGGGTACTCTCGGTGTGGATCTCAGTCTATGTTGCGTATAAGACTGAATAGTTTTCTAACCTTCTGTGGCACCTCTAGCTCGGATCATCATCAGTAGCCGCCTTTCTGCTAATCTGGTGAATCGTCAGTTGGATTCATGGGAACAGTAACACAAGCGGGTAGAGGAACGATTGATTAGGCGCGTACCTTATAAACTTCCCTTCCACAGTCGAAGCTGATAGTGCTCTTTTTCTCTGTAGATCTCTATTGTGCCCTACAGGCTGAACACTGGGAACCTCTCGTCTACCGAACCACTCGTCCATTCGTCCGTCTCGATGATGCTTCTTCCCCTCATCCGTCCAGCAGAGTCTGCCGGCTCATATTTACTTCCTCATCTGCTCGAGATCAGCACAAGTGCACACAAGATATGCGCACGGTATGCGCTAGCGCAAGTAAGGTCTGCGCAAGGTCTGAGCAAGTGCACGCATGGTCTGCGCAAGCGCACGCAAGGTCAGCGCAAGGGCACACAGGTCAGCGCAAGCATGCGCAAGGTACACGCGAGTATGCGCAACGTTGGCGCAACAGTTGATCAGCCGGCTGCCATCAATGTACCACACTCTATTGAGCGATCACTACCTTTAATTCCATCCAGAATTCTCATCACTCCTATTGCACGTCGCCTCGACGAATCGCCACTGCAATTTGTCTTCCTGCATCAATATCTTCACAAACCCATTTCCAATTGTTACATCCATTAATCCTCAGTCTCAACCTCTCTTCCGACTGTCTGACTCAGTTTTTTACACTATGATTACCTTGTTTGATTTTCATTCTTTACTTCCCTCCTCCTTTTGCATATTTATTTTTTAATTAACAACGGAGATACTACAGGAAATTCACCAAAATTTTGGTAATGGCTGAAAGGATAAAATAGCATTCAGAGATACTCATTCCATCAGAGGTCAAAGTAAGCGACCCAAGTATGCATCGCCAACGAAGAACAGTGGGAATAGTTGAAAAAGGAGAAAAATATCCCACAGCCACTTAGTATTACTCAACGTAATTCCCTTATATCGTTACTACAAAGAAAGATGCAACAGATCTGGAAGAAAATCCTTAAAGAGGGGAGGACGAAACCAATCAAATTACTTTGCGATATCAAACCGATTCAGAAGATTGCAGACATCTCAGACCGGCATTAGAAGAAATAGAAGACAGAAATATCAAACAGTTAAATTTACGAAGAACTTCCGAAGACAGGAATAGCCGAAATACAAACTTGGGACCTTACCTGATCAAGGGGGAATACCGGGAATATCAGTGGTCAGGCAATGTACGAGCCAATCGCACACCAGCGCTAATATGAGCCAGGCTCAGCCAGCGCTTACTCACTCAGATTACCAATTTACTTAATAACCTTATCCTCGAGTACATACGAATCCTCTAGCATTATGATTAAGTAGTACATTCTAGTTAAATAGGACATTGGTATATAAATCGTCTATTTGACAGGTAGATAGTAATAAGAAGTTTTTGTTCCCCCACAACGCTCGAAATGTCGGAACTAATTTCAGATGAGTCGAACAATACAAAGACTTGAAGAACAGTGTTGTGCGAAGAAAGGAGAATGTTAAAACCGGTCGTTGGCTTGGCTGAGTCGATTTCGAAATGGATTGCGCGGAATGCGGTCGGTAAAATCTTGGATTTGAGTTCGCAGAGCGACGCGTATCAACATCCGAGTCCTCACTCAAAGCTGTTCTTAATTGCAAAGAATTACAAACAAAATCAAGTACCCCTAATTGATACACTAATCTTAAACATTCCCAAAATTAAACACAATTTTCTATCCATTATGGTGCTTTCATCAGGTACAAGCGGTGCGGGTTGATATTTGCGCAACTTTGCGCAACACGTGCGCAGCCCTCGCGCAAGTCTGCGCAAGCACGCAACTTGCCACGCAAATTTTCCTGTGCCCCTCGAGCTTCATGCTGATCTCGTGATAGCCGTCGGCGGTGGCGTTGTAAGGAAAGAAATTGACGAAGTTACGCGTCACGAGCTCGACTGGGGTGGGGAAGAGGTTGTCGGCTTGAAGCGTGATGTTCTCAATGGCTTATTCGACCTCGTCATTGGAGTGTTCGACAAGTGGGGTGGGGATGGAGTTTACCTGAGAGAAGAGGTAAGAAGCGAAGGTCAGATAAATGTGATACGAGTAAATAGAAGAATAATGCTTACCTGGTCGATAAGGGTAGGCAGCTGACTTGAGGGCCTGTTTGGATACAGAATGCGGTGTTCTGATATCGCATGCTGGTAAGGCCGAGGAGATACATAATTTAATACAGTCGGGTTTAAAAACATGTCCACATTGGAGGAGGTCCTAAGAGAAGGGAATGGGTTAATAGGCAAACTTAAATTCAAAAGAAAATAAGGAACGTACCTTGCGAACATACAAATCCACGGCTTCAAACCCTCGGCCTTATTCGTGTCGTCGATCAAGGCATCGATGGCATCAGTAACAATGCCCATCGACCGATCATTCGCGAACCGCTCGAGGTTCGTAGATCGGTGACGCGCTCCAGGCTGGGGAACATCCTCTGCTTGTCAGTTGTAAGTAATCAAACGAAAGGAAGAGAGAGGGAAATTTTCAAACCTAGAGTATTGTGCTGCTCCCAGGGCAAAGTCCTTCGCGATGATGGTAGCTGTGCGACCGTGTTAGGTGTACTCTTTGACGCTGAGCCACATTGAACTATGTTACCCATCGTGTTACTGGTGTTCAGTGATCACTCGACGAGAATTGAAATGAATATTCGAAATAATGTAACGAAAATACACAAACTTACGTTCGTCAAGGGAAGATTAAGTGGACATGACGTTCTTCGAGGAAATACACCCCAGTGAGAATGTGTTCGTTTCGCTTAAGTTGCTCGTTTGAGCTGTCCTTGCGCTGCTGGAGGATACAGCCATTGAACTCGGCACAAACACTATCCTAAAGGTAACGAACGTGAGTATATGCACCTAAATTCAATAAAAATTCGAAAACATACCCGTCTCTCCTTCATATATACCCAAACAAACTCCCCTCATCTTCCTCTGAATCAGCGTCGTCGATTTCCGGGGCCTGTCCAACAGTACTCTCCGCTATGGGCAGCGCCTGCTCTCTCAATTGCTGTCCGACTTGCCCAGCCAGGTCCATCGCGTGATCTCTTGGCTCACTCACCGGCTTCTGAAATCCATCCACGTTCTTCAACATTGACTGCGAGCCTTCCTTCAGGTAGTCGTCAAGAGTCGTATCCGTTCAGGTAGACACGCCTCGAGAACCGATGTCTCCCCACGTGTCCGCCTCCCGTGATGAATTGGTCGTTCGGTGCGCTATAGTCGACGGAAGCGAGAGCTACTATGGAGACGATGGCAGAGGAAACTTGGGCGACGTCTATGGAGAGTATGTCGTGGCCGATGAGGAAGAAGTCGGAGAAAATTTTCTGGACTTCCGGGTTGGAGAGGACGTTACAGCTAGTTCACGCTTTTCAGTATCATTGTACCAGCAGAGGAAAAAGATTTGACTCACCTTTGTTCTCGTTGTCCCTTCTTGCTGAGGCAGCCCGACGCCAACCTGAAGTGGTCGATGTGCCACGTCACAGGTATGCCGGATGAAGCTTGGAGGAGTTCGTCGTCGTTCTTGTCCAATACGTACGATGATTCCTGCGAAACCAAAGATTTGCGAGTTATCCTAAACCTGCTTTAGGCTCTCGGACAGCAGGTCATTGAAGCCTCTCATGAGTGGTCGAAAAGGTGATGAGTGCAATCGATCAGGCCATTGGATGGCAGTTCTCCGGTTTGAAATGCATCTATAACGATGTACAGGTGAATCTAGGACCCTAATGAGACCTCCACACTTCCAAGTGACAGCGAAGAACAAACCTCTCTGCCAACGTTGTCTTTGCTGACATCCTCGATGATAGAGCCCTTTGCTAGGTGGGCATTGACATAGTAGGTGGAAATTACATGAGAAGTTTGTCGTAGCATGAAAATAACCCTCACCTTCATGTTGGAGCACCAAAAATTAATAATTACTCGACGTCAAGGGGAGCAAGGAAACAAAACTTTGTGTGACGTCACTCGCTTCTTTTCGTGGATTTGAGCTCCGCAACGACTGCCTTCAGGTTCAAAGCTGACCTTCACGACGAGGAGATCCTCAATAACCTCCGATAACATGCATGCTATCGATGGTACTTGGTTCCTTTCTCTCTCGCTCGAATGGAGGAATTCTGAAGTCGGGATTTGGACCTATTTCTCGTCGTGTAGGCCTTCCATGCACAACCCACATTTCGAAGATCAACTACATGCCTACTACGAGACTTGCGTCAATAACCAGGTAGGCGAATAATAGAGCGTTGATTTATTGGCTCTAATTTCTCGGACATAGTAAGTTTAATTTCGATTCTTTTCTGCTCGTCTTTCTAAACTCTTTAAGTACATACGCGCGTTTTCGTTGTCCTGTACCAAAACCAGTGTGCTCAATGCTGACCTCGTAAGTAGATTAGCTTTTTTTTCTCGCCTGAATAATTTTAATTCAGAATTTACAATAAATCCAGTGATAGAGGCGCCGTCCTGCGAACAGGCAATGAACACTCCCTCTATGGACCATAAATTGTCAGCGGGTCATCGAAGTTCGACACTGACTGTCTATTTCAATTCGAGTCCCAGAGAGATACAATGTGGGCATTGGCTCGCCGGCGAGAATGAATGGCCAGGCGTGTGGGGCAGGAGTTGAGCCGTGGGCACTCTACGCAGGAAGTGACACTTGAAGTTTGAAGTTCCTCGATGTATGGTTGAAACGAGAGCCAGGAATAAACCCGTTCAGAATAATGGTTCAATAAAATTCTGCAATGCGCCGAGCTCGGTTCACCCTTGATATCTTTCGCGCATTTCTCCTCGCTTGCGAAATCAATTCTGATGTCAAGGCGGAACAAGCCTACAGAAACCTCAAGTAGTGTCCGAGCTCCTGCGTCCAACTGTAACTTCTCCGCTTCTATATTCTTCCTCTCTATTGGAGGATCACCGGCACCCAGTCCTGCGCTCGGTACGTTATTATTCTATCGACATAGCCGCAGATTCCATGATTTCCTAGTGGAATTTTTTAACAAGTCGAGCGGCAGGGATGAAGCTGTAATAAATTTCAACAGATTCAATCCAAATCTACTTTAGACATCGCTAATTACTGTTATTTCAGCTTGAGTAGAAAATCAAACCAAAATATTTCCGTTATTAAAAAAAGGATGACGGTTAAATTTGACTTGACAGGAGGGTATCATATATTCAGACATGTTTGTCCGACTAATTAAACGGCTACATGACCGACTGACCCCCTGTGTTAGTAATGTCTTCGATGACATCCCTGTGTTCAGCTATCAGCTCATTCCGCTCCTTTAAAGCTGCGGGAAAGCGCTCCAAAGCCCAAGAGCGATTGGGATCTTCGACGGAGCAATCAAGAAGTCGCTCGTACAATAAAATCACTTCAGTGAGGTCTTGTAGAAGATGGCTTTGGTCAAACCGAATTTGAAGGGCGGTGGAAATAGATTTAAGTTGCTTGGAATACTGTGGATGTGTTTCTGGTCGAAGAAGGAGTGCCTCTTGGTGAAGCAAAATTGCTTCATCGAGGTCGTTCGAACTGCCTTTCTGTTCAAAACAAGCTTGAAGGGCATCAGCAAGATTATTGAGTGAAGAAGAGCGAAGTGGATGAGGTGCTGGGCGAAGAAGAAGCACCTCTCGGTGCAAGGAAATCGCTTCATCTAGGACTTTTGAATTGCCTTGCCATTTAGAAAGTGCAAGAAGGGTATTGGCAAGGGTATCGAGAAAATCAGAGCGGTTTGCATGAAGTGCTGGACAAAGAAGAAGTGCCTCTCGGCTCAAGGAAATTGCTTCGTCGAGGTCGTTCAAACTGCACTTCTGTTCAAAACGAGCTCGAAGGGCATCAGCAAGGTTATTGAGTGACAAAGAGCGATCTGGATGAGGTGCTGGGTGAAGAAGAAGCGCCTCTCGGTTTAAGGATATTGCTTCATCGAGGTCGTCCGAACTGCCCTTCTGTTCAAAACAAATGAAAAGGGCATTAGCAAGGTTATTGAGTGATGAAGACCGATTTGGATGAGGTGCTGGGTGAAGAAGAAGTGCTTCTCGGTTTAAGGAAATTGCTTCATCAAGATCATCCAAACTGCCCTTCTGTTCAAAACAAGTTTGAAGGGCTAAAGCAAGGTTATGGAGTGATGAAGAGCGATCTGGATGAGGTGCTGGGCGAAGAAGAAGCGCCTCTCGGTGCAAGGAAATTGCTTCATCAAGGTCATGTGAACTGCCCTTCTGTTCAAAACGAGTAAGAAGGGAGTTAGCAAGGTTATTGAGTGACATTAAGCAATCTGGATGAGGTGCTGGGCGAAGAAGAAGCGTCTCTCGGTACAGGGAAATTGCTTCATCAAGGTTGTTTGAACTTCCTTGCTGTTCAAAATGAGTTTGAAGGGCTAAAGCAAGGTTATAGAGCGATCTAGGGCGCGCTGCATGAGGTGCTAATTGCAGGCCATGACGAGATGCCCCAATTTTCTTGTCCAAGTATCCTTTTGATAGACTTTGTTGATATAATCTGTCATATGCAAATCCTAAAGTCTCCCAGACCTCAAAATCAAGCGGCTGGAGTCGTGTAGCAATCTCAAGGCAATGAATGTGATAGAAAAGTGTGGAGAGATCTTCATTTCCAATCACATTGGCTATCCTATAGGGCAGCATAGAGCTTTGGATGCCGCCAAGAGAATCATGGCCAGCCTGGAATTTCACTGAGATACAAGAAAGAAACAGTGTGGCCCATCGATGCATTGCCTCCTCTGATATGAGATCCATTCCAACAACACCATCTGGGGATCCTCCACTTGAAAGGTGCAGTGGCCAAAATTTGATAGCATATAGATCCACACCATGAAGATTGGCATAAGTGCAGGACTTTCCTCGAGGAGAAGTGAGTAAGTTCTTGAACACAATCTCAAGGCATCTATTTGCCAGCATTGAGTGCGCTTCTGCAGCATCAATGGCTTGAAAAGTCTGGTCATTAAACTCCGTGATGAATTCAATAAAAGATGTGTGGAATTGTTGTGTCGCTGGTGGTATGAGATTGGTTTTGGGATCCCCCTGCGTTTGTAATGCTGCCAGTTGCTTATGAATCTCCGTCACAGTGCGCTCGTGTATGCCTGAGAGACGTGCAAAATCACTGATTGATAAGGACTCCTGAAGGACGATTGTTGCTGCTAGGAAGTTTCGGAGAGTCCTTTGAATTTTTGCTGGGAAAATAGCTGATATGGCGCTGCAATACAGATGCTCAAGCTGCCCATCTTTTGGACTATCCTTCTGACTGACTACCTTCTCTTTTGATGAGAGTATTTGATCAAGTATTTCGTGTGGAAATCTATTGTCGAATTCGTTCATTACCATTAATCGAGCCGTTGCTGCCCAGATAAGGAGACCGTCTGCAAGAGCTGCCAACTGATGTAGCCTGCCATCGTCAGGTTGTCGCCCTCTCCAATCGATTTTGTTTGATGAGAAGTGATGACAAAAGTAATCCTTGATAACAGCCTGGGACGCCAATGGAAGGGAATACTTTCGAGATAGCATTTTATCAACAGCGCGTTCAATGGAGTAATTGAAGCGACTTGTCAGGATAAATTTCAAAGGAGACGGCGATGGCATATGCACAAGTTCCGCCAGGAATGATTCATAATTTTTCCATTCATCTAAACCATCGACGACGACGACGAGCTGATAAGGATACCCCAATGCACGGATTGGATCGAAAATATATGCTGCAAAATAACTCCTAAGAGTATCGTGTGGGCCATCAAGTTTCCTTGCCGCCTCGGCGATGTGAGTGATGGCTCGCGGATTACCCGCCCCAAGCTGCCTAGAGATCATCTGAACGACCCTCTCAGGGGGCTCCATAGTAAGGTTTGTCAGAAATACAGCCCCGGCAAGCCGGTCCTCAGATTTAAGAAAGCGGACCAATTCCTGAGAGACAGTGGATTTACCTAGTCCAGCGGCGCCGTGTACCCAGAGGACAGACTCGGGACCGTTAGATATCCAGTCAGAAATGTACTCCATAACATCTTCTCGACTTTTCTCGAAATATTCATTCGGTGTATAACGTGGATGGCTCGGTAGAGCATTCAGAGATGCGAAATCTGGTTTATGTTGGTTCGCTTCACCGCTCAGCTGGAAATCTCAGACTTACCAATTTTTCTGTCGAGGGCATCGGTATCCAGCTTTATCTCTAGCTGAATTTCTGTCTAAATTCATGTTGGTAAGAAACTTCGCAACTACCAGGACGTAAAAAGCAAACCTGAAATAGTTTAATTGCATTATCGAGATCCGTTCGGAGAGATTGGAGGTCACTCTTGTGCCCGCTTTGTTGCAAGTAACGTGAAAATAACCGGAGTTGACTAAGTTTGTTGCATTCGTCAGCTATGCTTCTGAGAGTCCTACACGATTTACTGTCAATATGTTCTAATTTCGTATCTGCGGTTTGTTACCAACTTTGAAAATTTGTTCAGAGCTCCTGCGAGTGATGGCTCCATTGTTTTGACTGAACAAATTACGGCGCAGGAGACAACAAAATCCCCAGCGGTTGCTACAATTTGTCCCATGTCGTTATAATTCGAGCGGGTTTGCTAACATCGATGAGTTATGGAGTGTGGAAGGCGTTTTAGAAACATACCAAGACCGCCTGCAACATACTCACAACCGTTCCGATCAATGGCTGAACCCATGGCACTGGAATTAAAGAGCTGGCTTCTTTTGCGATGGTGAGGAACGCCGTGGTGGTACTGATGGTCATATCTAGCACTTTGGATAATCCCTCCGAAGTACCGATGTTACCATCGCGGATGAACGAAGGCTGAACGACGTGAGATTGGGTAGGACGAATCGGGATGTCGAGACTGACCTTAATCCTATCAATATCTTTGTTTATCATACTCATCAATTCGTCCAAGGATTTTCCATCGTCATTATCTTGGAAAGACGGCTGAACTATGTGAGATTGGGTAGGACGAATCGGGATGTCGAGACTGACCTTAATCCTATCGATATCTTTTTTAATCGTACCCATCAATTCATCCAAGGAATTTCCATCTTTATCATCTTGGAAAGACTTGAGTTTTGCAATGGACCTAAACGATGGATGGAGATATTCAGAACAAACACGTCTGTAGAATATTAAAGCCAAATTCGTACTCGTTGAAAGCTAGAATCGCCTGAGTGGCTGGTGCGCGCTGGGCGTCGGTAGTAGATGCAAGTTGAACACTGAACCGAGCGCAGGTTTCGAGAACTGCGGTGAGCTGGAGGATAGGACTGTCAGGGATCGATACGTGTAAGATGTCGCAAATATTACCTGGCCTTCTGAGTCCTTGTCGCGGATTACAACGATAAGTTGAATAAGCGCATTGAGCTCCGGCCAGTCTTTGAGAATATGTGCGGTATAGAGAATGGCTATATCCTTTTTGAAAGATTCGCCCTTCGTGAAACCCTTCATTACCTTGATAGGCGAGATTTCTATAGCCTGGGGATTGGGAACGCTTGCCGAACGTGGTGCCGATTGAATGCTTGTAAGTGCCAAGTTGGCGGAAGACTCGTCGGGTTTGGGGGTGCGAGGTCGCAGACCAATTTTTTCCAAGAATTTATCACGTTTACGAACTGATTTCTGTTCAGACGGCATGACTGGGAGAGTGGAGTTCGGTGTGAAGAGGAAAGATTGTCGACGAGGTGTGAATCGTCCTCGAGGCACAACTATCCCTGTCATATGATTTGACAGGTTCAACGATAATCACGCACTGTCATCTTGTCCAAAAACAGGTGTGCCCAGAACGCATAGCCAAGTGACTCGCGAGTCGCGACGAGTGGCGGCCCGAAAGGCAATGCAAAGTGCCGTGCTCCCATGTGATATTGCCAAGAACGGATGGTTCTGACTCTCTGAACATGCCTCGGTCGCACCGGCACTGCAGGTGACTTTGGTCCCACCGATCCTGATCAACTCTCGCTGTTCAACCTTCACTATTCTAACGCTGTACGTCTGGTTTTCGCTGGCTGGTGCACACAGATTCAATATTGGCGTCGGAGGGTCGGAGGATGTGGGGTCTGAGGCATCGAAAAGGCCTTGAGGAAGACAGCTGGGATTACGGAGGAAGAAGGATAGGCGAGACTGCTGGTGGGTTGGGAGTTCTCGCGTTCACGATTCACAGTGCTTGGAGCGTACTCTCTTATGACAAGTCCAGTTCTAATTCCAACGTCGTCGTCGCTCTGAATCAAAAGACGATTTGGATGCGATCGCGTTTCTATTTGTATCGACTTTCTTTCCTTTTCACATTCTCGCGCACCCGACTCCCCACTCGATTGCAGTCGTTTCGCAACCAGGATCATCGCCAACACATCACAGCCCCATTCCATCCACTCGCACCCCTTCACCACCGTGATACTCTCGATGCAGGCCCCAACACTGGATCAGGACTTGAGGGTTCACGCGTTCACGTCCGCTACGGTCAAACCCCTACGCCGTCGCTTTTTGGAACCCGTCTTTGCGTTTAACCTTTCCCGCCTTACCCCGTCTTTATTTACACTCGCAACCTCCATGTACGACCGACCACCTTACTTGTGATGCAATGCGTCATTCCTCCTGCGGCGAATACGGGGGTGTTTGTGCTCTTACACGCTACTATGGCTCCGGATCCCCGCATATACCTACCTCCCTCACCTCCCAACCTTGTGCCTCCAGCCGTTGTACAAAGGACGACGACTTATGATCTAGAAAAGCTCACTCTGCGGCCCTGCCGTCCCTTTGACTTCCCCCTACCCGCATTGTCGTTTACCTCTCCAAGCCATCCTCGATCTTGTCCCTGCTTCCCAGAATCCTACAGCCACCTCGAGTACATTTTCCTTCTTGTACCCGTAGTGAAGTATACGCGACTGGAGGTACCCGCCGCCTTCGCTTTCGGGGACACATCGTCTTGTTATCGTATTACTCTGCCTGTGAATATAGTCACCACCGTCAGTTTGCGGCCGTCGACGCAACGCTGTGTTTCTATACAAGGGAGAAGCCTACCTGAGCGGCTGAGCCACGCGTCCAGAATGAAGAAGGCGGATGTCAATATAGCGCATATTCAAGTATGGAAGTGATTATGCCTGGAAGTAATAATAGAAAATACTAGGTGAATATTGATAGATTTGTTCTCACTTACGGCGTCTAATGGCGATCAGTGGCCTGGAACTTTATTAAAACGCTCTACGAATGCGACTAGTGGTACGGAATTTATATGCGTCGTTGGGCGTTTATCCAACGGAGCGCTATATATAAGCGGCTACGTCATGATAAAATATGTTAAAGGAGTAGAACAAAACAAGAGTGAGAATTTGTATTTCGATTCAGGTGCCTTACATACCGAATATTGAACGCGCCAGGGGATAAAAGATAGGTTGAGGTCTGAAACCACTTCTCGTATCAGTAAAGTCTGTACAACCGGGTTGAATATTCCAGATTAACGATCGGATAGCGACTTCATTTCCCCGAGAGGTGAAATTAGGGGAATAAAGTGAACAGAAATTCCATTTTGGACGCAAGGATTGGCTAACGAATTGATAGTATAAACCCGCTCAAATAAAAGAGGTTCTGTATGCAGGCGATTCACAGACGAGCAACAGACGGAGACCGAAAAACAGCAAGCAGTAAACCAGCAGGACAAGGGGCAATTTTCGTAAGACTTCAGAGGAATGTACCAAGGGTAACGCGAAGAATTGAACTTCGGATTGAGAGGCGTATCATCACGAAGATCTTCACCGCCCACAGTACACAATCAGAGAAAACTGGAATCAAGAAAAATATCCGCAGCTTCATGAGGCGCCACGTATGTACACCGCGTCACTGCAGCGTTGAATACAGGCTTGGATACCGCGATGGGGAGACATAATTGGGGTGCAGGGCAATGATGGTTCGTATAAGCTCAACGGAGTGAATGAAATAGAGTGCGAGACCAGTTATTCGTCTGTGGAATAAATATTGGAGCAAGGGATCAGGTTCAACGAACGAGAGCGCGCCATTAAGCCTTTAAAGACAGTACGAGTTTGATGCAATCAGGGCTAGTACACAATAGCACCATTAGGAGGTCGAGGAGAGCTGGATTCGCAACACATAACAAGCCGTCGAACGTTGGAGGTGAGAGAACTACGGTTCTCAGCATCGCGGTGCAGAGGACGCGGTCCACCAAGAGGTAAGTGGGATTATTCATTCGAACTGAGCGTTAAAACTCGTAGATGAGTGATGGTCAAGGGATATGGATGAGTACAAATCTATTTCCCAGCTGGTACGTTCAAGAAGGCGGTTTCTTTGCGGCAGGATTAGGGTATTTCAGGTTAAGTAATAGATACAAGGTGGCTGAAAACCAGTCAATAAGTTTTTTGGGATGATGACGGTAGGTAACTCACAAGACGGTTTCATTGGCAAGAACAGACGGCATTTGAGACGCGCGTATGAGGAAATGAGATGGAAGGAAAGAAATGATCGCATCGCACAGGCCCTGAAAATTTTGAGTCAAGCCGAATCCCACGATTCCTTTTCTTCCCCGTCAACCACAACTGCACGTATCGACAATCGCCCTCAACCATGGCTCGCTTTTTGGCTTGTCTTCTCCTGGATATTAGATGTACTCAATGGCTGAAGCTTCTTCCCCTCACTCCTTAGACTCTGTGCACGTACTCCGCCCCCAGCCTGCCCTATCGATGTCGACGACTCGACTTGGACTCGACTGTCCATTCTGTCAGAAACGGGTCTGGCGGGGTAACGCAGAGGGTGCAGGGACGCCGCACATCCATTACCTGAACGATAAGCGCAACGATACCGATGCGACTATCGAGGTGAATGGTAAATCGGAAGCGCACTGTCTCTGCATGCTCTGCGTCCTCCCCTCCCGTCCGCTTTCGAGATCACGACAGACTTTCCTGCTTCTCTGGCGATTACTTGATCCCTTCCTGATCTTATTCTGCCTGTATATGCGTCACATACCCACCTAAATCTTCTACCCACCGTGTGTATCGTCTTCCATACGGTAGCCTTTTTCCATCCGTTCTCCGACTTCCCCATTTCACCGCAGAAGAGGGAACGATTATGACCTCGTTCCGTCTCCTTCCTTTCTCCTTCTCTATCTCTTTCTCTTACTTCACCCCAACCCACGTCCTTCGGCCCTAAATAACTCCCCAATCCATCGTCGTCATCATCAAACTGGAGCTCCTACAGCCTAGGGATTCAGCCAGCCATCCTTAATGACGATTACTGAGGCTTTCAGGTTTGACGGATCTCAATTGGATGTCTCAGACACGACGCCCACGCTGAAGATAGTTGCAAAATGATACACGGAAAACGCATCGCAGGAGGAGTGCGGGGGTCTGGCGCTGTTGTTTACGCACAGAACTGGAGCTTGTAAGTTGCTATTGTCGATCTTCGTCACACCATGCCCAGATATTGCGATTCAGCAGTCGTTGGGAATGTCACAGAAAAAGTGGAACTAGAACCCGTCATCAAGCATCTCTGCGACGCGCAGCATCGGAAGCAAGAGATCGTGTACATGCGTGAGGAGTGGTTGGATGGCACATCCATGGGGACTCCACGGTGCTCAACCGCGAAGCTTTAAATTATCGTCCGGGGACCTCAGTGTCTGCGAGTCTGTCTCTGTTCTGTTCTGTTCTTTTCTCAATGCGATCTACGTTGAACAAGTCAACTGCAGCTACATAAGAATTTTCGGCGGCTCCGACTCCATTCGTCACCTCACCCCTCATGCGTGGACGCTGTGTCATCCGCTAGGGCAGCAGGGGAAGCAAGAGTGTGCGTTCCTTTCTACGCTTCCTCCCTGTTCTCCCCACTCCCAGCGAGCGCCCCCTCCTCTCTCTTCCTTCCGCCCTCCCATTTCACAGCATACCAACACCCCACTAACAACTAGCAACATTCCCCCGCTACCGTCCACTACCCCGTGCTTATCGTCATCGAGTAAACGCTCATTATCCGCGATCCGTTCAATACCCACGCGGAAGACTGCGTGGGGAGATGTAGTTCGCTGTCTCCGCCGCCACCGTGCTGCGCGATACGTGAGGGGCAATGGAGCTCGCGTACGGGCGTTTTGGGATGTGAGGGTGGTTGGGCTTTTGGTGGTGCGTCGTATTTTGAGCTTCTGAATCCACTGAAAGGTGTTGATTTTGATTTTGACGCTAGGACTATGGCGAAGAAGAGGAGAGGGAGAGGTTACGTTGAACTGCGCAGAAAGTGCGAAGCGGAGTCGTACCCCGACGTCGAGCCGCACTAGAAAGGCGCGTTGTTGGTTTGACGCGTGCGTCATTCGCTGTGAGTCCACTTCGTGTGGGGGACAAGGAACATTTTCATGCGTTTTGCTTTTGTCTGTGTATTGCCTTCGCATTCGCATTCGCACTTGTTTTCTTTTTTGTTGCGGTACTGACCTCTCGTTTTTCTACCTTTCCAATCTTACTTTCTTACCTACTACTCTTACTTCCTTACGCATACCTCCTGATTTCCTACCTCTGATCCCAATCTATCAGACGCAAGTTCATGCACAATCCACATCGTCATGACGAAAATCAAGTGCGCAGGACACAAGGTGCGCATATACCCCGCTCGTTCATCGCGATTTTCCCTGCTTTCTTTTCTTCTCCGCTTATGCCAACCTACCTATCCATTTGAATACGAATGCTAGATCCACCCCTTCACAAACTTGCTCGCTCGTAGGTCATCCAAGAACAGCCTTCCCTCCTTGCATCGGACATGGGGTGTGGGGATTGGTGTTGGCGAGGATGATGGGCTGCGGGTTAGAGACCTGGTACAAAGCGAGTTCAAGTGCGGTGGGCTAAGCCTTAGCCGGTGTGCGGCTGGGATGGAGTAGGTACCTACGAGTAACGACAAATGAACATCAAAGACCGTCGTCATCTGTATTGACCACCATGCATGAGCACACGAAGCGAATGACTAGCCCGGTGGAAGTGAGGATAGCAAGCTTAAAACGGATGTCTTAATTTGCCGGGTTACACTTGGCGGCGACGATGGCGTTCGTTTTTCTTCTTTACATCCCTCGCACACACATACCTATTTATCCCGCATAAAGCTCGTTAAAACGTATGAGTACATACAAGCCAAAATATGTCGGAAATTGACGGGGTAACACGTTAAATAAAAAAATTACTGGATGGCTATGTAGATTTCAAGACGGGATGCGAGGAATATGACAGCACGACGAGAAAAGAGTCAAGACAAACCCTCCGAGAGGGTACAGAATCGCAGAAATATGTCAAAGACCGCGACGCGTGCAGGCGCGTGCAATTGATCCGAGATCACATGATAAGTTTGTTTATAACTGACAGTGACACCATTTTCTTCTCTCTCTTCGAATTCAACCTTGATGTTGGCCGCTACCTGGGGAGTCTCGACGCTGGTCGCCACAGCAGCGACCATTGCGGAGCAGCCGGCGTCGCATCTCCTCAAAGATGGCTAACAGAGGCACCAACTGGACCGGGGTTCGCGTCAGCCCAGATGCCTCCCCGCCAGCGTAGCGTGCTAAAGCCTTTCCGGTACAAAGTTCGTCTCGTGTGGGACGACTTCACTTTGTCGCAAGTATACGGGTAGGCTCCTTTTCGCCGTTCTTTTTTGACATACTTTTGCTAACATGTTCTCTGTAGACCCTGACTCCTACGCTCGTTGTACTGCGACCAGCAACTGGCGAAACGGCCCCGTCTATGCGCAATCCTCTCGCCCCACGCCTGCCTGGGCGCATACGGGCTACGTTCCGTCCACCCGTACCGGCCTCACAGCCCATCACGCCCTTGGTCGTTGCTATTGCTCGTCCTGAAACTGGGCGTGGACCTATTGCCGGTCTAGAACCTCCCAGTAGGTCTCGTAAGCATGCCTCTGGGGCCGCCGGCTGATGAGAACGCAGGTCGGTCGGTGCGAAATAATGGACGGACTCGATGCAGTCCTGCGTCTTGTTTTGAGTACATGGGCGGGGGGGAGGGATTGGAAGAAGCCAATGTCTGGTGCCCGACCTCGCTCTTCTTTCGAATAGAGAGGGTACGAGCGAGAGGCCAACAGCGAGGGACGGTTGTCTGGGGTATTGCTGCTGCACGTCTCCCGTGCGGGTGCGTCTTACAGTGGCCGCCTACGCTGTCAACGACGTTGGCGTGCTTCTGTGAGTCGTTGATTCTTCTCTACTACCACGCGCTGATTCAATGCCCAGCCTCTGACGCCCTCCTTCAAATCGGTGCTTGAAGTCACGCACTGCGAACCATTTCGATTTAGTGAGGAGTACGTTTTTCGCTCATTCTTCTTATAAAAAATTTCGCCTTATAAGACCTCGTGCTGACTGCGTCGATTCGTTCTTTAGCTCACAACCCTTTAACCGACGTTGCCGAAAGGCCTCAAACCCAATTCGTTAATGCCTTCGCCGCCCCCCTCGGTCATTCTGCCCGTCACGCCTCTGCGCGAGCCTTCTGCGTTCAGCGCACCACTTCACTCCCACCTATCCCCCACCGCGCCGCCCGTGCTCATTCATCTGCACCAGCGTTCCTCGTTCGTCCAGTCTCATCGTCCATCTACTCGATCTAGAGCCGGCGATGTGGTACCCCCTCCCCGCTCGGCTCGACGTCCGGCACGGGGGCAGGCGTCGGTAAGAGTGGGAGGTGAGGCGGAAAGAGCGTTCCGTGAATGCAGTCAAACAGCCTTCCGCACTCATTGCCTCTTTGCCACCAGACCCTAAGTTCATCTACCTAGACCTCACCCCGCCCCGCCCTCGACGGTGACGACGTCCGAACATCATGCGCCGCCCCCACACGCAAATAAGGCGCACACGCAGCGCCGGCTCTTCGTCTTCTCTGCCTACCTCAGACGCAAGACTGCTGGCCGTTCCGCCCCTCCTCTCTCTCTCTCCCTCTCCTCCCCTCCTCTCCTCCCTTGCCCTGCCCCTGTCTCTCGTCTAACCACACCATGCATTCCAACAGCTGGATCGTCCCCACACCTCATCCTCCTTTCTATCCCGTCCTTCTCTCTCCGCTCGTCCCGCCTCAAGCAACCCCTGTCCCCCATTCTCCGCGCCCAACCTGTTGTCCTACCCCCACCCGCGCCCCATTCGCGCCCATCGAGGGTCGGTTGGGAGGATGGTCGTACAAGTCATTTCTTGACGTGGGCCTATGCATTTGATAGCTGTGGATTTAGCAACGTTGGGACGACGGGGTAGGGAGACGGAGGTGCGAGGAGATGCAAGGCAGCATGATGAGCTTAACGTTCGCGGGCTAGCCTGTTCGTCAACTTGTCACCCCTTCACCTCCGCCTGCTTTTTGCACGCATCGCGTCTGTCTTCTCAGACATTTCGTCAACTGAGATTATATTCCGCATTCCAACCCGTTAACCTCCGTCCAACACTCTTGTCTATACTGTTTCCTTACCTTATTTTCGCTCGCGTATTTCTCCCCGCCGTTTTCATTTGTTCCCTTTCTGTGGACGGCGCCTTGTAACGAGTACGATTTGCAATGTTGAATATACCCCGTGTTGTGAAATTAAGTCATGACTCTGAAATTACTTGCTAAATCCTTGGAACATCAGACGGGAATTTAAACGGATGCAAGTGGGTTGCGTGTGTCGAATCCTCGGTTATCTTATCAAAGCTTCCCAATATGGTCGACTTGTTTGAATCCTGCGCTTGAACCAAATACTCAGGTAGTTCTCTCACTGGGCTCTTGTCTCTCCTGCCACCATTTCCTCAAATTCCTGCCCACCCTTGTCTCTTTCCGCTATGAAGCTCGGGCCCGTCGACGAGTCGCTTTATCGAGAATCGTCGCTACCGAAACTCGTCGACTTCTCATAACATCTTCCCAAACCAACAACGATCGAATCGGATCGATTTTTTGAGTTCCACTCTACGTTCATGCTTCCCGTCATCGTTGGTCTGCCCTCACGGTGCTCATGGTATGGATGGAGGAAGGGTAGAAGGTACGTGTCAACTGCTGGCTTCAAGTGCGAACCCTGATCATGATTCTTGTAGAGCAGCCAAAGAGCAGCATCACTTTGCGTTGAAACGCAACGGTACCCCACACGACATCATTTCCTTCTACGGTCGCATATGAAGCTTCACGACCATCCATATCACAACTCATCGTGCTCGCTCGATGCCCACCCCTTCTGCCAAATGTTGACTGGTCCATTCCAGTTGCACCGTTTCACCCGGCTTGCTTCTCCGCATACTTAGAATGCTGTAGCACCAGCTTCTTCATCTCGGCGCTTCTGTATCCATCCCAAGAAGCTCCATCCGCGCTCAACGTCAACGCACAACGTAAGCAAGCACTCGACGCTAGTTCTCCCAGCCGACAGCGTAGCCTGACCGCTTTCTCTATGCCAAAAACGTAAGTTGGTGCATCGATCCATGCCCGCGTAAACGTTTGCTGATGTCGTTTCTGTCCAGTCACCGTCCGCTTTTCGGCATCTCCTCTAGAGTGCGGCTTGCACACATGCACGACGTGTCCGGATAGCACGCGATACCGCACTGGATTACCCAGGCTGGTGGATGGGATTCCCTCCTTGGAGCTCGTGAATGTGGAGTCTTAGGGGTTGAGCAGGATATGTGCGGCCAAGACATCGGGGATGGATGCCCAGCAGCGTAATCGGGGTCTATGGTTCTCTTACAAGGAGCGCGCTCTCGAAACTACAGCGACCATACACTTTAAACCTACCAGTCATCTCACCCTGCCCAGCGATTGTCCACCCCGCCGAGAACAATCGTGCCTGCCCGCCCCACCCAGCTCCACGTCGTTTGTTACTACCCACATACTCTCGCACCCCCCGTCCACGCATGCCGCCCAGGTTCCCCCCCCCCTTCTCTCTCTTTTCTACATCTTCCCTCCGCCGCTCATTGTACGTTTTCATCGGGCACCACGCCGTCGGCACCACAGCCACCACTACTCCCCCTCCCCGCTCCTTCTGCTCCACGTCATTTGCAGGGCCGCTGTCTCTGCTTTTAGCTTGTTGGGATACCGGGCTTGAGAGCCTGCTGTGGTTGTATGTGCTATCAACGGTTCCTGCCCCTGCACCCCGTCGCCCGAGCCGACGCGCCGCAACCTGGTGGAGTGCCCTTTCTCTGGGCCGTGTGGTTCAGCGTAGAAGTTAACAGAGGCGAGGGGAGGACGAAGAGGGGGGGCGGGGAGACGAAACAGGTGGTGCGGCGGGGACGGAGAGCAGCTGAGTAGTGGGCCGGGCAGGCGAGGCAGCTGATCGGACGGAGATACCTCACTGTCGATGGCACGTCTACGAGTTGCGTCTGCTCCTCCTCTGCACGCCTGCCCGCCCGCCCGCTCTCGACGATCTTCTCGCTCACTTCACCCCGCCCGCCATTCCACCCTCCTCCGCCCGCCATATCTGCTTCCCTAGGGGCGCTGTGGGCGTGGGATGTGGGATTAGGATTGTGTGTCGGCGCCGCGCGTGCGCCTATTTTGAGTGGGGAGTGGGTATATGCGCTTCGAGATCGACGGGAGAGAGGTTGGAAGGGCGCAGGGCGGTTTGGGTTGTGCTGGGGGATCGTCGACCGGGGCGGTGCTGCTGTTTGAGGTGCTGCTGGTGATGTGTCGGGGTGCGTTTTTGGAATCGCAGAATTGACGATGAACTGGGGCGGGAGGGGCGGGGCGGGATAGGGAGGGACGGGACGGGGAAAGCAAGATAGGGACCACCGAGGCGAATACCATCGTCTGCTACAACGACACGTGGAAGAGGGCCAGCCTGCACGAGTACTCGCAGGAAGAGAGCGCGGCTGTTAGTTCAGCTGCCCCTCATACCTACTCGTAGCTCTGCGAGCAGTAGCGACTTCTTCAGCCCGCCCGCCCGCCTGTCCGCCATCAGCGTTCATATCGCTTACCCCCCTCCGTCTACACGCGGGCGCCGCGCCCATTCATGGATTAACGGCCCCGCCCCGCCCTTCTGTCTGATTGTGTAACGGTGCAGATGTGGTGCTTCTGAATGGATCGACGCGGCTTGTTACGCGAAGGCGATGTATGCGGCTATGCGGGTATACAGGGCTTGAGAGCGACGAAAGAGGGCGGGGGAGAGGGACGGGGTCATGATGCTCTGGTGCTGGTTTCGAAGGTGGGGGTGGTGTTGGCGCGGAGGCGGTGGCGGTGGCGCCGCTCGTCGGGCTTGCGAAGATGGTGACGGCGCTGTGCTGCATTTTGACTACGGAAGGACTGAAGCTACGCAGGGCGGATGGGATGAGGCAGGACGGGGGGAATAACTTGAATTTCAACTTCCTGGGGACGCCATCATTCATCTGCGACGGAGACGAAGACAGCGGGGATGGTATCCGCGGTCGTTCATCCCGCCATGGCGGTGGAGGCGGAGGCGGAGGCGCGCCGGAAAGAGCAGCCTGGGTGGGGGGAAGACGCTCCTACGCCGCGTTGATGTTGTTGAAGCCGCCCCCGCGACGCAGATGTGTCCTCGCCCGGTACTTCAAAACTCAGGGTGTAGGGAGGACGAGGATCCCTAGCTAACGCAAGACCACGATGTTGGTCGTCTCTTCGCTGCTGCGTATTACCCCCGCCTACGTGGCCAATCGAATTGGTTCAAGCGGCTCAGGCCTCCTTCGACATTGGCGGTCGTACAGCCACACTTGTGGTCTGCTTGGTGGATGGGGAATGCGGCGGCAGCAGCGACGATGGGGCTGGGCATGAACACGCGCACGGGCACAGGGAGCAAGACACGAGGCAGGGTCCCCAGATGTCTTCCTGCTACAACTGGTACTGCCAGACGTCAGTGACGAAGAAACGACGAACAGCAAGATGGTCGATATGCTTGAAATTCAACATTGAAGTCATTACTTATTGAACGGCCCGTTCACGAGGTATTCACGGCGCATTGCCTGCCCAACAGTAGCAATGAAGATGAGACTGAGCACCATCGAGAACGGAGTCCTAACCAGCGCATCACTAACCTCAGATGACCTACAGCTCTAAGAAATAGTGACGACGCAGAGGATAGAGAAGTGCGAATTGCGCTGTCACGCCGGTAGCGCGGTTCACTACACTCTGTCCATAGACAAATGGGAGAAATATGGACAGAGTGGACAAATATTTCAACATAATGTTGCGCTCGAGGAGGAGGACCCAAGGAAAGGATAGAGGTTTAAGTTCATGATCGGAAAGTCAATAGTACTAACACCAAACTGTAATACTACTTGGTGTGCTTGAGCATGAGGGTGACCGAATATTGAAAAGCGCTGATCATGAACTTCAAAGCGAGAAAAACCTTCGTTTGATTCAACTTGTTCATGTACTCGAGTATAGCGCAACTATCCAGGTGTATATAGTGGTGGGAGCTCCACCACCGAATCCTGCGGTGATTCAGGTAACCTAAATCCGCTGTCTTCATGACGAATTACTCGCGCTGAATGCGAACCGCTTGGTATAGGTATCGCAGACTCTAGCGGCACTGGTGCGGGCGTAACAGTACTGATATTCCGATCTTCCCTTACAACCTTTCCGGATATTTGTATTGGGTAAGATGGACCGGGCATCCTATTGGAGTGGGAAGATTTTTCGCGTTCAGATTCGAGGTCGTTGAATGGTTCGATTCCTGGAGGTGAATTGGCTACTTCTGCTATGCCATATGGCTGTAGCGTTTGTTTTCTCCTTCCTCGCCGAAGAATATAGAGAGAAACAAGCAAGAAAAACACTATTGCAGATATAACGCTGCTTACAATAGCGCTGGTAGGAAATTTTGACTTCCCTGTGCTTGTCGGCTTCAAGGGCGGCACTGGTAAAGTCGAAGGCCCCACACCTGAACCACTAGTAGACAAAGAGCTGGGGATAGTGGCGTTTTGAATCACTAGATAATCTAATATGAGAGGTGTTGTGCTTGCATTTCCATTGTAGACAATTTCGAGGTGATGAGATCCGGCATCAGCAAGCTAGCGTTTTACTTTTTCACTTTTTGACGCTTTTCAGCTTTTTCCTCCTTTGAGGAAAGCGAACAAGTCAAAAAGCGAAAAAGCTACCTGCCGGCCACCGGACGCGGTCCGGACCGCATCGCTATTCTAAGAAATTTGACTACTACACTAAAAATCCATGACTATTAACTACGTACGACCTCACAGAAATACGTTTGGAACAGTATTATGACTACGTAGCATATAGGAACAGGGCCAACGAAGCGGGTAAATGTTGCTCTGGTACATAAACTTGAGTTGGGCAGTGACGGAGACATCGAGACACTTACCATGGCTCAGAACTCCGGTACAGCCTGCACTACCCATCGCCTGCATCCCTTCGACCTAATCCCAGACCCTTTTCCTTCGCTAACAAGCAGTATGCCCGGCGTTGTAGGGGCGCAGCGGTGACATTTTGAGGACGTGTCAGGAATCACAAAGTGACCGGAGAGAGAGGTGGAGGTAGGCGACAAACATAGAGACCATCGAGTTGCCTTTGTCTCAAAGGTTCTGGTGAACGGGCTCCGCTGTGTCGTGGTGGATGTTGGACATGGTGAGAGGGATGAACGAACATTGGGGGAAGAGTCGGAAGACGGCGCGTCCCCAAAAGTTCGTTTCAAACTCAGAACACGTGACATGTTGAAAATCTATTTTCGGCGATTTTGATCCCATCCTCGTTATGGGGAGGGGCAACGTCTATGACAGATTTGGACTGATGACTAATTACACAGCCACTTAAAAGCTGCCAAACGCTAAAACTGCAGCTCAAATAATCCTACGATGGAAATATAGCAAAATCTCTGGAGAAAGCACAGCTAGAGTACATACTAAACTAATTAAATTATTTAAAGCTCTGAATGTGCTCATGGTGACCTTGATTTCGTGCATAATGAGCTTTGCATTCAAATTGATGGATTACATAAGGACTCAAATCACTGCTTCGCAGCGGATTTTTGAAAGCAGTTTATTAGCTCAACACGGCAATTTCGCATATCAGTTTATAGAGAAAAAGTATTTTAATTCTCATCCTCCAGGGATTGGCCGGACATTTGAATTTTTGACCGCTTTACAGCGCAATTTAACCTGGAGATCATCCCTTATTGATCCACTTTTTTCGGGTTTCATCCGGCCAATCCCTGCATAATCCAGATTAATCCATATTCAGGCAAGAATTGGGGCAAAAGAGTGAAGTGATCGGCTTAAATATTGATTTTCCATAAATTTGTCCATTTATGAGGAGAGTAAACAACTACAAACAAAAATTGATTTCGCAGGCGTTGCCCCTCCCCACGAGTCGTTATTCTCGCCCCACTACCACCAACGACCCTCTCCTCTACGACTTACCACGTAGCCCGCTGCTCCTTTCTGCTGTCCATGTCCGTTCTGGCAGCTGCGACTTGATCGAAACGTCACTGCGACAGCGAGTCTTTCATGTCTTGTTTCCCCCCTTTCGCCTCAGCCGTAAGTTTCGCCGTGGTACGTCGTGTACCACTTCTATGGATGTTGTCCACTACTCATATTTCATCTCGTAGCTTTCACCCATTCATACGGTTCCGAGTAGCCGTGTCTTGTTTTGAGCTGTGCGGCCTACGTTATGCTTTGAGAACGATTGTTGGTAGCCCCTCACGACGCGCATCACGCTTGTGTTTGCCATCTCTGAGTCTCTAGTAGTAGGTCGGCTTTGCAATAAATTTGTAGCTAAGTGTTGTAATGTAATTTTCCAGATAGTTAGCATAAATTTTTACAAATTTAAATACTTAGATTTCTGTAGGTAAATAGTAGTCGCTTTTTGTAGCTTTTTAGCTTGTTCGTGTCACCGAGCCCCCCAGAAAGCCGCCAGCTTTTTGGGGACCGACACCTAGCTTTTTTGACTTGCCGCTTTCTTCACTTTTTGTCGCTTTTTTCACTTGTACAAGCGCAAAAAAGCTATTTGTTAAACTACCGATGGGGCGACAGCTGGGGTGTTTGGAAAGTCATTTGATTTACAAGGGTTCCTCCACCGGCTGGGGCGCCATCTACAGTGAAACCCACTGGTGCACCTCCATCGATTGTATAGGTCGCGAGAGCCTGCTGGGTACCTGACGCTCTGAAAGAAAAAAACGTCAGCTGAATTCCTAAAAACGTTCAAACATCCAGCAAAAGAATACAAGTCAGCACATAAATTTAAATATTCAAATTCAGACGTACCGGTGAAGTCCATAGTTAGATTTGACCCATTTATGTTTGTACCAGGTTCAGGACGCACGTTTGCACCCACCCAACCTTCACCATAATGTATCGCTGGGTCAGTTGAGTCAACTAAAATCGTAGCATTATCCAGCAAGACACCCGCAGATGCACCATAATCAAAACGATCAAACCAAAATGTGTGGCTTGAATCCAGCACCGTAGCCTGTACCTCTATAGTGTGCAGCCCATCGGCCAAGGTGAGGTTTTGACATATTACCCAATTATTTTCGGGGGTAGATGGGACGTTGCCTTCAGTAACGACTCCATCGACGAGGCAAGTCCAGCCAGGGTCGGGGGTAAATGAGGTGACAAGCCCAGTCATGGCACTGCTGTACACTGCTATTCGGGAGCCTTCGAGGCATCGCAAAGACCCATCAAAACCCCAACATCGAGGACAGAGCAGGCGTGGTCTACTCACCGTTGAAGGTATAGGATAGACTGGCATTGGAATTTACCCCATGAGAGGTGCTTTGGAAAGGTGCACCAAAACCGTTGAGGATGTTCAGTGTACCATTGGCTTGGAACCATGGACCTGTATAATGGATGTCAGGATTTGTGTCGTCGACCATTATCCACCTTGTCGGGGACGTCATATCCTGCCAGCGCAGCGCTGAATTCCTCAACCGTAAATTAGCAGTAGGTCCAGGCGGAGGAGCAGGCGAAGGAATGGGGTAATTTCTCTAAATACCTGGTCAGTATGATATCCGTTGAAGCTGAATGTGTCTGATTTGGCAAAGTGAGCTCGTTCCGTGATAGAAACATGACAATGGTCGTTCACCGTGCTGAAATTCCGTTCAGGTCCTGTATAAACTGGAAGTAAATCGGATAGTAACCGTAGTCAAGCTGTGGACGTGGTTTGTAGCCGTCGAATTATAAATGTTGCAATGCTAATAAAGCACTGAAAGTTAAGGGACCCTGGTGTTCGTTGGTAGTAGTAACCCTCAGAAATTTATCAGTCTAACGGAAAATACCCATGCATCAATATAAGATATCAAGTCACTGTAAACTTTGTTACCCGGAGGTGGATAATTGCAACGATTCTAGAGGTGATCCCCAGTGAAAAACGCGTCGAGTGAGATTGTCTGAGATTGAGTGACCTCGAGCCAATTCCCATGAGAGCTTGGCACTTCGAGCGTCTTCGAGTGGCTGCACGATTTCATTAGATATTGCGGAGGCTTTCAGTCTTGGCATGCGTGGAAGGCGCTGACAAATCGGGTTCTTGAATGATTTTCACGGTCGCAAACTTCAACTTCAACTTTCCCCACTTCCTTCCTCTTACCCTCATCACCTCACAGCCTGGCATCATCATAGCCTAACCACTGCCTTTTGGCCGCCATGTAAGCTTCTTAGAAAGGCAGAGTCCTTGCCTCAAGATTGTAAGTCGTTATGTTGTCGTTCAACCATTCCTTTCGAACTCATTTTACTGTCACGACATCTCTGACATTGCAATCAGCAATTGTCGTTACCGACATCTTCGACGACTGCGCGGTATGCATTGCTTTTATCTTAATTGATATGTTCTCAACGGTCCATTTAGCAACCTACGCGCTATAGAGTGGGCCAGAAGGGTGGTGGGACTACTGCACCGTTTGCTGAATATCTAGTTTGAAAGGCACGCTGAAAGACGAGGTCTGTATTACTTCTCTCTTTGCTTTACTCCCCTGCTAACCTTCTTGTAGCGGTTCAAGGCAGCAGAGTCTTCCCGAAAGGCCAGGTCTGGACGCTCGACGCGTAATGCAAGGAAGGCGCCACTGGCAGTTCAGTTTGATTTCTACATACAGGAAGGAATTGGGTTGTACAGAAGTATGATTTACTTTGTAGCAAGCGTAGTGGATATCAGTGGGCCGGGTACGACGTTTACCGTAGTAGATCCTGGAATATAAGCCTCCTTCTAAATATTGTGATATCGTGTCCGGTTGAGCGGTTATGAAATCTGATACAATCTACAGTGATCTACCGTAGTCGATAGTACAACATATTCTATATAACCAGGCCGTTTGCTATCGATTGGGGGACGTAGCAATCAACTTGACACGACGGCAAACGATTACAGACGAAATTCCATCTTCTATTTCTCGTTTTTCGTGTGGGATCGCTTGATGTATGCTGCTTTGATGGGGAAATGATGGTAATCAACCACGCTCTACCTCAATCGATCTGGATAGATCGACTTTTCACTGGGGGTGATCATGCAGAACGCCAGATCATCTCACCACCGGTGACCTTGATGTTGCAGAAAATATACGGAATGACAACTATCGGCGTTCGCGATCACATTCAGACGAAAAGAGGCGAACTATCTGAAAGTCCGCCTTCTTGAACTCATTCCATGAATAATTAATCATTTTTTCAAGTAGTCAACCAAACTCGCCTCGGTTGTAGTTGTTTGCAAGTTCTGGGGACAGCCATGTCAGCTAGATTTATACATGAAACACTGTGTTTAGCCAGTGAAGCCTCATACATCCAGAGTGTGTTTATACAGTCTGTCTTTAGGCAGTCCCTACGTATTATGCACCTGTAGGGTGGTTGGGCATGCTAGGGATGGGCATATGGGTGCTCTAGGGCGGCGGGGCATTGTAAATAAATGTAAACAATGTACCCCATGGTGTCGGGCACTCTATAATGGGTGCTGCTCATCATTAGGGCGCTTTGGGGCGGCTTTAGGCGCGGGAATAAATCATGTAGCCCTGCAAAATCATAATTTTTGCTGCTGCTCGTCGTTCGGGGCGGTTTTCGGGGCGGAAAAAGCGCCAGGGGGTATATTTGTTGGTACCTACATTCCATCTGGGATGTCAGTCACCCCGTCGGGGCGGCGGGAGGGGCTGCAGGAGGAGCGACAACGGATTCCAGAAGTCCCGACGGGGTCCTAGTTCCATTTTCGGACGCGTCCCGCGCCATTTCGCTATTTTTGGACGCGTGATAAAAATAGATTCGGTCAGTTCACCTGCGATATCCCCCTCATTTATTCCGTCCCCTCACTTCTAAATGTGTATTCGTAATCTCCTTATAGTTACGAACCCAATGATATAATTTTTATTTCCAAATGTGCCCAGGAAGGGGTTCAACATCGGATGATACCTACGGGCAGCATGGGATGAGTGCTAAAAATAGATTTCATTGTCTCTGCCAGCGCAGCCAGCCTACTCTCCAGCTGTGCATCGGTTTTTGTGCCTCTTTGCGCAACCTATGGACTATAGTAGGGTAGGATATTTTATAAAAAATCTATGTACATGTAAACTATTGAGTAAATAAGAAAGATACACGTCCGAGATGGCATCTCGAACGCGTACCGTCCGCTCGCGAGCTCCGAGTCTGCCTCCTCGCCGTTCCGACCGGTAACGACAAGCGAGCCGGCAGTCGAGAGCAAGGGCTACGTCCGCCGAGCTAACTACTTGCAGGAACTGGGGACGCGGTCCCAACCGCCGCGGATGCTTACAGGTTCAAAGGGGAAGGGGGTGTAGCAACAGCGAATTGGGCTGCTGTTCTTCCCTTCCTATTGTCCCCAGCAGCTAGCAGTAGCCCATGCTGCTGCTGTACGCCCCCGTTAACCCCAAACTCGTCCATCAAGCCACCCGTTCGCTAGGACGTTGGCCCGCGCGGCCCGCGGTACGAGGGTGGCTGCTTTCCCCACCCCGACGACTTCGTTGTAGCCGCCCTCTTCGCCGCTCTAAACTTGACGGGCTGCCCATGTGGTCCGCAGCGACGAGGATGGCGAGGATGGCGAGGATGGCGGAGCGGAAGCTGACGAGTGGCTGCTCCGTCACAAGCGCGAGGACGGGGTGGGTGTGATTCGAGAGGTGGGTGAAGGAGCAACGATATTCGTTACCTCCACACCACACCGTCTTGGTCACCCCCAGCCAAGCGACAGCGGTGGTGCTGCTCCTGCTGTGCTGCCGACCTCTGGAGCATTCGTAATGCAGGAGCCGCAACGGTCTGGAGGGGTTAGCAAGCGGTTTCCGGGCCTAGAACCGCAACGTCAATGAGAGGGGTATGCGGAGCAGAAGGAAGAGCGAGACGAGTCGAAATACGACTCGTCTCGCGACGTACTGGGCGGGTCTCCCTCTCCAGGGTCTCCCCTCGTCGTCTTCAGCCCACTTCCTACCCGAATCCGAGGGAACGTCGGCCCACGGCCCTTGGCGTGAAGGGGGGGCTCGCGACGTGGAGCACGTTCGTGCGTAAGAAACCTGGCGCTTGGTACCACAGCACCCGTGGTCTGTGGAGTTGAGGGTATCAGCTGGTGTTGCTAGAGGAGAGAGTGGGGTACGCACCTGATAGAAGGAATTCCCGGGCTCACCTTGTGCCCTGCCTTGCGCGAATTGGCGTGGTGGTGTTGAGGCCGTCGTGACTGGCTGTAGGGTAATTCGCGGGTGACGGTGACGAGCTCCGCAAAGCGCCAGCACATATTCTAGCAGCGAGGGACACGCGACACGCGCTCTTGAGGTGTCAAGGGAGTGAGTGGTGGTGGGGAGAAGAAGAGATCAACATCAACATCGTCACTCGGAGTTCGGGAAGGTGTGTGATTGGTTGACACCATCGGGCCGGGATGGCTCCGACACTCGTCAACATTTCGAACACCTCGTGCAGCCATCCCAAAGGACTCCTGGAATGTAGATAAAGTTAGTAGGTAGTTTATAGGTAGCCTAGAACAATTGTTCAGGTAGAAATGAATAAATACTAGTCATAAAACTGGAGTTATGTTGAGTGTTGGAAAACCTCGAATGATTTCTTCAACCATTCATGCATAAAGGCTATAAAGGAGAGGTTTGGAAGGTTCACAATGTATTTTAATCCTATAAAGTATCTAGACAGCCTTTAAATAACAGATATTACCTCTTCCAAGCCTTTTTTTGAGGTTTACAAGGCATAATGCAATACAATACCGTTTGTTTCTACCCAGTGTTTGACGAAAATCACCACTCTCCAAGATCGACTGTTCGTTACGACCATTAAGAAGCCAAATTGGCCATCGGGTAGACATAAATAGGTCGTTAAGTTAACTCTAAATACATTTCTACGTTAATTTCTAGATGTAAGTCTCATGTCACTGTCGTCCGAGACGTCCTCGACGATGAGCAGCCTCGGCGGAGTCCCCGGTCCGTTCGAGGCAGCCAATCATATCGACTGCCGAAAACGCCGGACTCAGGATCAACCGCCATCAACACAGGTTGATCTTGGCCTTGCACCACCACCACCACCTCCCTTCTCCCCCTCTGGGTTCGTCATACCCTCAAAACGTCAAGAACATGTTTTGTAAGTGCTCTGTACGTCTTTCAATTGTTGTTTTACTCATTTTTTCGATCTTCCAGGCATTCGATGACACGAACAGTGTCGTGTCGTGCGTCGTGCGCCCCCCTCACGTTGAGGGCCGTGGGCCGATGCTCCAGCGAGTTCGGGTAGGAGATGGGTGCACGACACCGAGGGGAGACCCTGGAAAGGGAAACGCGCCCGGTACGTTGCGAGACGAGTCGAATTTCGACTCGTCACGCTTCTATTTCTACTCCAACGCCCATAGCTCACTCCCACCATGGTAGACAGGTTCGGAGCCCGCTACCGCTGGCTATGGCAACACAGACCCCACGTACGACCCCACGTCCCAACACCGCCTCCGCCTTTTATCTCCACCAGCACCAGAGACCAGCCGAACACGTGGTGCTGGACGTTGCAACCCCCCCTCCGCATGCGGGTTCTGGGCCAACCTTTAGACGAATTCGAGATGGAGAATGGGGGAGGGACAAAGAGGGGAGAGCCTGGAAAGGCAGACCCGCTCGGTACGCCGCGAGACGAGTCGTTTTCGACTCGTGTCGCTTGCCTTCTTCCCTATCCCCACCACTCATTTACTCCGCGATAGGCAGGCACCAGCACACGCTGCTGCTTCCTGTGCAAAAGGCCCCCCTCCTTGCCTGCGCAAACGCACCCCGTTTTTGCTCCACGAACCACCGGGATCAGCAAGAACAGCAGCACGACCGCTGCTGCTCGTATGACACAACTGCTTGCATTCCCCCTGCCGACCCCACCCCTGCCAACTTCTCTCCTGCTCCACCCCTCATCCCACCCCGTTCGCGATGTTTAGCTGCGACCACACCCGCCTCTCGCTCACCACCGCCCCACCACAATCCAACCGCCTTCAAGACCGCCACAGCGCGAATGCCACGTCCGAGACGATGGAGGAACCGAAGACGCGACAGCTGGAGGAAGATGCCAATCCTCGAGCTCAAGCCGTCGTCGTCGCCTTGCCCTCAGTCTGGGTCCCACCATCTCTCTGCCGCCCATTCGGACGGCGCTCGCGCTCGTCAAACGCGCATATCGCCCCCCCCCCCCCGTGCCCTCCTCATCCCCTTGGATATCCGCCGGCTCGCAGTCTCCCGCCCCTGCACGACAGCAATCCGAACCAAGGACATTCAGCGGCTGGCAGGTAAAGGCGAGGGCACGAAGGGACAAGAGAGGCGGGTACAGCGAATAGCAAGGCATGCAGTCCTGCTGCCTTTACTATACTTCAATTTTATGTAGCTTTCATGTAATAGTGTAGTTCCTAATATAAATTGCTATTTTCTATCTAAATGACCATTTAAGTGAATCTCGAGAGGTTAACGAAGCATTCAAAGAGCGGTAAGAGTAGGTGATACAAAGAAATCTATTTTTAGTACACGTCCTACAGTAGCATCCGTTGTTTCACCGCTTCCAGAGCACATTTTGCAATGAAAATTATATCATTGGGTTCGTAAATACAAGGAGATTGCGAATATACATTTAGAAGTGAGGGGACGAATGAAATGAGGGGAATAACGCAGGTAAACTGATCGAATCTATTTTTATCGCACGTCCAAAAATAGCGAAATGGCGCGGGACGCGTCCGAAAATGGAACTAGGACCCCGTCGGGACTTCTGGAATCCGTTGTCGCTCCTCCTGCAGCCCCTCCCGCCGCCCCGACGGGGTGACTAACATCCCAGATGGAATGTAGGTACCAACAAATATACCCCCTGGCGCTTTTTCCGCCCCGAAAACCGCCCCGAACGACGAGCAGCAGCAAAAATTATGATTTTGCAGGGCTACATGATTTATTCCCGCGCCTAAAGCCGCCCCAAAGCGCCCTAATGATGAGCAGCACCCATTATAGAGTGCCCGACACCATGGGGTACATTGTTTACATTTATTTACAATGCCCCGCCGCCCTAGAGCACCCATATGCCCATCCCTAGCATGCCCAACCACCCTACAGGTGCATAATACGTAGGGACTGCCTAAAGACAGACTGTATAAACACACTCTGGATGTATGAGGCTTCACTGGCTAAACACAGTGTTTCATACATGAGTATGGCTGCTACAGGTGCTGGGGACTGACTAGTTGCAGTCCAAAAATACGATTAGCTTGGTAAAACCTTTCGGGGAGCGTTAAACGTACCAAGATGAGAGGTAACGGTCTTTACGGGTACATAGAATAGGAGTAAGAAAGAAACCTGGTAGAGGTCACCGAGACTCGTTACATATAGGTCTATACACGTACCTGCAACCTATTTATACGACGCGATACCCCATCATGTCAATTGATCAACAATTGGGCGATCATCCAATCAATATTGACAATAGAACCTGCAGGGAAACAACTTACTTGATGTCTACCCCACGTTCAGTTCACCTCACTTCGGCGTTGTCAAGACAGTGGAGGAACCTGGACGCACCACGCCCACGCTTCTCCTTGTGCCTGCGTCGAGGTCGCTATCAGTCAATTCATCGCAGATGATTAGTTAGTCCGCTGAAAAAATCTATGAAGGGGCTGATAACACGAAAGTAATAGTGGAAGGAGTGAAAAAGCTTGTTTTTAAGGGGACGAGGATCGTGATAGCGATACAGGCGTAGGGCGTACTGCGCCACTCAATGCATGTATTATTGAACAGCACAAAGACAATACAGAGATGTACTGTCAGTGCTTTGCGAGCTCCAAGTCTTATGCATGCACGGTATCCCCAAATACATGGAACACTGCATCCAGGAGTAGATATCCTCGGTGTGATGGAACACCAGTAGGGTACGATGCTTTGGATGTAGGTACTCTGAGATACCGTGCGGGTGATTCAGACAATGGTATGGCGATTAAGCTGGTGGAGTGGTAGGCTTCGCAGGTCAAGTTAATGCAAAGCACATATGGAATAACAAAGAATAAAGAACAGCACAGTACATGTACAACGTTCAAGACGCACTTGTCAGATAGCACGGTTCCGCTGATATTAAGCCCGCTTCAACTCAGAAATGCGTTAAGATCGAAGAGAAGCTATACTGCTAACAAGCCATCGAGCGTCGGAGGGAAAATATAGTGGTTCTTCCTGTAAGGGAAATACCAGTCATTCGTCTAGATGTAGATGAGAGGAACCAAAACACCTTGGGATTGCTCGGGTTCACTTCGGTTGGGCCTAGTGGTGCGTAACAGCTTCTCCGAGGTTCGGGGAGAGTAGGGGTTTTAACGAGTATCAAGTCGCGGAATGTGGACTACGGTTTTCCAATTGTGTTACGTAGCCTGAAGGTGAGTGATCTGGGCGTAGAAGGTCGCAGCAAAGCAACAACGAGGAGTACCAATCGTCAAAACCCGCCACAAGTAACAGACTCAACACAGAACTGGAGGCAAATTCGGCAGGTGATAACGATAAGCGCCTGGACAGGCAAAGCGACTGCGGCGTCGAACGGAAGGGGGGGGACAAGGACGTCGAGGGAGGGAAGAAGGAAAATGATGATGGTCTGATCAAATGATCGATTTCTGCGTTCGCACGAGCCCTAAAATAAGCTGAAGTTGCTGAACTCCCACGACTCCTTTTTTTCCCTCGTGGCTCGAGTTGGGGAGCGTTTCGTGGTTTTGACAGACTTCTAAGGTCTGTGCGCCCTGAAGATAAAACCTCTCGAGAAGGCGAGTTGATTCTCGCCTTCCTCACTTTAACCCCCACGAACCAGCCTCTGGTTTGTTTTATCTTGGGACATCGATGTACCCGACGGATGACGGTTATTTTCCTCACCCCTCTGTGTGCTTTCTCTGTCCACTTGGTCTATCAATGTAGACCGCTCTCTTTTGATTGTTTATTCTCAGTCTGTTCAGCGTTGTGTTCGATTGTGTGGGCAGGGAAATCCGGAGGGTGCAGGGCGCAGTGCATCCATCACCGTCACGAGAAGCGCATCGATACTGACGCAATTTTCCGGGTGAATGGTCTCGGTGTGTTAATTGCTCTTCTGCAATCTCTGCGTTTCTCTGCCTGCTTTTGAGAGTGCGATGGATTTTCTAAAATGCATCTAAAGCATGGTATTCTCACACCTGTAGCAGCCAGTTTCATACATGATCAACTGGAATAAGCCAGAGATATGTTATACATCCACAGCACATTTTTGCAGTGACTGCCTTTTACCAGTCGTGATATATCATGTGTCTATATAGAGCTAGTGGGCTGTCCTGTGGTCGGCTGGTGTTGTGCTATAAATAGAAAACATAGAGACAAACAAATAGACCCTGAATCCATCAAAAGTTTGTTTGTATCTATTTATCCCATGCAGAAAAACACAAAATATCCAAAAAAAGCCGGTGGTGAGAAAATTTGGCAGACGGGAATAAGATTGTTTGGTGTATATCTCCATAACAAGAGCCTATGGGAACAAAATTTAAATTGTCCCTTGATTTAAAAATAGGTCTTTGTTTGTTTGTCAATAATTTCCTTTTTGGGAAAATCTTCCCATCAGCCAAATTTTCTCATCGCCGGCTATTTTCGAGTATTTTGCCTTTTTCTCTGTGGGAAAAATAGATAAAAATAAACTTTTGACAGATTCAGGGTCTATTTGTTTGTTTCTATGTTTTCTATTTATAGCACGACACCAGCCGACCACAGGACAGCCCACTAGCTCTATATAGACACATGATACATCATGACTGGCAAAAGGCAGTCACTGCACAAACACAGTGGCATGCTATTTTTGGTCTTTGCATTTTTGCAGCTCAGTTGCCATTTTGGGAATTCATGTTTGTTTGGTTTGTGTGATGGTGGCTGTGGACCCTGAGCCTTTATTTGTATATTTGTTTGGATTTGAGGCCATAAAATGACATGAATCTTCGACAAGCATGTCAATAGAGGCAAATAGAAAGTCACATGACCTTATTTGATCCCATCAATCTCCAAACATATACAAAAGTAAAGTACGTGGCTATCCAGTGTGCTCTGTGCCTTTACTGCCTACAGTGACTGCATTTTGGCAGTACTGCAAAAACGTGCTGTGGATGTATAACGTACTTCTGGCAAATTGCAGTGTTTCATATAGAAATATAGCTGACATGGCTGATTCTCAGTCCCGCAGTCCCTTTCTCCTCCAATTACCTGTCATGTTCAGCACTCATGAAACCTCAAGACGCCATCAGGTTTACACTCGTAATCTTATGACTTGCTTTTATGATCCACCACACAAGTTTCCCAGCTCTGATATTCGGTGGAACACATCACCGTCTGCTTCCCCATGTGCATTTCCCCTTAGACGAAAGTGGTGCGACAGAGGGTCTCTAAACCATCTCTATCATGACGTTCGATATCTTGAAGGCCTCGACGATTTGATCCGGAAGGTTAGCAAAGACCCAAAATTTGTGTCCTCCCTCTCTTCGATGTGGTTATTTCAAGCGAACCTTTTCTTCACGGCGCCTTTTTAATTTCGCTCCTCTTTGTTCTTCTTCTCGTCGAGTTTCCCTTAGCAGACCTGCTGATTGACGAGGTTTTCAACGTCGATACTTCCTTCTTTCATTGTCCCCCTTGGTATTTTGAATATCACATATGCCGCCCATTTTTTTGTCTTTCTATTTGTTCGTCAATTGGTTTAAATGTGGTGTGTTACTTTTTTATAACCCATGTCCGCCTATAAATAGGCTTTCAATCCGCCTGCCTCTTGCGATTTGCAGAGAAGTACATCCTTACCGCTTCAATGAAATTCGTTGAATTGAACGCCCGCATATAAGTTTTCCCTAACTCTGTCAAGCCAAGCCTGCATAGAACAGTATTAGCTTGCATGACGTAGGTGAAGTCTGTTCGTCTGCGACACCCTTCGGATCAGACGATCTAATATCTTTGATCCGGTTATGAAGTTCGGCTTTGTTCTAGTAAGTCACTGTCGCCTCAAATATATATTTTGACTGCACATTAAGCTACTAGAAACACATATAAAGCTGACTGCCTATTCAGATTTCATTCATTTATCAACCGAGCGAAGTTATTTCATGGTTTGTCCCAAGCACTCCACATTTGGAAAGTGGTCCAGGCTGTGTGAAATTTATTAGGTAAGCTGACGGGAGTTACGATCCCGATATTCTCCCTCTTTGCTTCCCCACTAACCACCATCGCGACTGCATCTATCGAAAATTGCCCACCGATTGCGTTCTGGGCCTCCCTTTCCTGGATTCGGTGGATCATCAGAACCTGAAGCATGTGCAGTTTATGCCTCAGTGAACTCCTTAACTCTGGGCTCGTGAGAATATCAAGATCAAATCGCGGTCGTCCTCTTTCTTTCCTTTCCTCCACATCTTCAAGGTTCGGGATACTTTCTATGTTTCTTTCGTAACGATTTCCTCGTCCTAATCGTTTCAGAGCTCTCTGCCTACAGCGCACTCTGCGTCGTGGACTATCGACCGGCCGTCCTCGTTAGCACTTCCGCGTTTCTTCCTAGCTCAGCGCTCAACCTTCCAGAACGGATTTTTCGGCATTCGCATCTGGGCGAATGCGTCGAACAAATATCTTGTTAAACGTCTCTTTCCGACAGGCAGGGTTGGCGTCTTATAGGTGGCGGTGATATACCACTTTCCTCTTGTCATCGAGCTTACCCTCATGATAATACCCACCGCGAGCGCCAGCCGTTTCTCTTCCTTTCTGGTCTCTTCCTTTCAGCTACTCTCTGGCTAAAAGTTCGAATTTAGGAGCCTCACCCACCCTCGAACCTCGTGAAACAATAGGACTAACTTGGGAAGCATTGAAGGTGGGGTGTGCACGACCTTTTCTCTCGACGTCTTGATGTGTCAATCTATTACTTCCAGATGTCCGATTTCTAATGAGCCCGATTCCACATACCCAGAATACTTCACCTCCAGTCAACAACTTAGCATCGAGATGGAATCCTTGTTTGACGTTTGGAAGCTATATCCTGCAATTGAGGTTCGGGTAAGGACAAATTTATTTTCGCTTTCTTGAGTTTACGAGTCGTGGGGTAGTTCTCGAAAGGGGATGTGCATGATGGATGTAAGTTTCTCGTTTCGCGGACAGTCGTGCGATACTCATCCTCTAACTTCATTAAATGGAATACTCCCGCTTTTCTTATAGTCCCCTGGGGTTTATATATCGTGATCCTAACATTTGTATCTTATGCATTGCGCTTGAAGGGATAGGAACAAGCCAGGAAGGAGAGAGGTCATCACTGTCCAGTGAAACAGGTGCATTCCTTGGACATTAACTCGACGAGGCAATACCGTAGAGCGGAATTATCTTTCAGAACGTCGTATGGTAAATCTGAGTAGCGAACATGGTGGGTGAATATTTCTACCCGTTGTTCTCGTCCATGAGCGTGTTTACGACAAAACGGTTGTAAGAGCGGTGACACGAACACACCACATTCAAAGTTCGTAACCCGCTTCAGAGTCTCTGCGGCCTAATAAACCGGATATGCGTCACCCTCGCATTTCGCAAACTACGCGACGCGCGCGGCGCGTCACGCGTGCATTAATTCCGGGGTCACATGATTTTTCTTTGTTTATTGCGTCGTGGTGGGTCCCTTCGGCTCTTTCAACAGAACGTCGAACATGGCTGTTTTCCGGAGCGTATCGACGCTGGTCGCCACAGCAGCGACCATTGCGGAGCAGCTGGCGTCGTACCTCCTTGAAGATAGCCAACAGAGACGCTAACTGGCCCGGGGTTGCATCAGCTCAGATGCCTTCGCCGTCCTGCCCTACTGCACCTTCTTTGGATAGAGTTCTGGTTGTGCAGGACGCTTTTAGTAGCGCTCTTTGTCTAGAGCTCGCAGATAAACCCCATTTCTAGACCTACTGACGACACCTTGCCCACACCAGGAGAACTCCTGCACTCACCTCGGCTCCTTCGTAACATCGCAGCTTTGTCACGACCGTCTGTCCTTCCTCTGGTCGACTCTGATGGCACATACTTCCACGCCGCCGATGTTCGTCCACCGCTTCTGTCCCTTCCCTACGCTGGCCCTCGTTCATCGTAGGAAATAGCGAGATGTCCCCTCGAACATACAGATCTTTCGTCCCACACGCCGCTCACATGCTCCTACCTCTCAGTTCATGGCTCCAATTATCTCCTTCATCCACCCGTCCTCGAGCGACCCCGCGGACGCATAGAATGCACGAGCCTGTTGGCGATGTCATAGAACCATGGGAGCACCACTGCACGTTGGTCTGGGTTATCACCAGGTGGACAACGTGGTCCCGCCGATCGTTTGATTACGCGCGCGGGGCTGGGGAGGGTTTGAAGATGACGGGTCTTATTGGTGTACTTCGCTCGCCATCCAAATGGAGAAGAGAGGAGACGAGAAGTCAGCGAAAACGGCGACTCGTTTTGCTCTGCACCGTCGTTCTGCGTATCTACACGGCGGAAGAACCGCCTGTGCTATTAAGCGCGTCGGTGTACTTCCGTGAGCTGTCCTTGCTTCCCCATTTCTGTTTTACGCGCTCACTCACAACGCAGCCCCTGCTCCTCTTCTTCCAGCTCACATTCGGACTTCCGCGTCACGGTAAACCGGTTAAGTTTAGCAAAAGATATGTTTTTCCTTTCCTTTCTTTTTTTTCTCCATAAAACCTCTTGCTGACTGCTTTAATCCGTTGATTAGCCCACAGTTGTTAACTAACGTCGACAACGAGGTTCGTATCTCACTCGTACTCGTTGACGCTGCCACTTCCCCCATTTCGCCGTCCATCCTCCTTCTGAGAGTCTCTGCGGAGCCCTCTATATTCAACACCCACCGCCTCATTGCCCCCATTGCACACCCACTCCTCCCCGTTCCTGCCACCTCAACACGTGCTTCTGCACGAGCTGCCATAATTGACCCTCCCCCTCCTTCACATTCCCCTCCAGCCCTCTCCTGCCTCCGTGCTTTATCCCTTCCCCCTCCGCATCAGCCCGCCCCTTAGAGATCCCCCATCCAGCTTCTAGTCCTCTCACATCCGAGTATCTACTACGGGAGTACTAGCCCTAAAACCCAAAGCAAAATGCTGGAATCAGCACAACCCGTGCAAGGATTCCCCTCTCACGGCGTCGGGGCTCGATAACCGGGATTTGTGGGCGAGTCAGGGCTGTTCAGCAGGTGAACTAAAATCTGCCAGTGACTTTTGGATGGAATTTTGAGGAGCAGGTCGGGGTACTGCGGTGGTTAGCGGAGAGTATGTCAAGAGTTTGAGTGCGAATCGTGAGGTATGCTTTTTTCGAGTCGTTCTTCTCGTTTTTGTTGATTTTTTTCGATTCACGGTTTTGTTAACTTGTAGTATACGAAACTCGGCGACAATTCTAATCTTTTACTGAGCGCCCTATAGGTGCTCGACCAGATATTCCGGACCCATGCGTTCGCTTTAGCAGACTCTGATTCGTTCCGTGGCCACAGCAAGGCGGAGCAGATACGACAGAAGTATAAAACCATTGCTTTTCGTCTCAAAGTGAGCCATTTCCGCTCGCACAAACCACATCATCTTTGCCGCTTCCCTCCACTCCGTACGTGCCCCAAAATCCGTCCTTTTCGCCTCACATTTCTTTCCCACCCATGCTTACCTCGCTCATCTTTAGAGCGCGCTTTTTGTGCATCAATCTTACCCAAATCTTCCTTCGTCTCACTAACATCCCTCACGTAGATTACGACTTTTTGTTTAGTATTGTTTAAATTGGTACGGTGGTGTTCTTATACTTTTTTTGCCCTTCCAATTACTCAGTATTCTAGCTTATTCGAACTACCAATCTAGTGGCAATCTAGTGGCGTGAACTTGAACCGCGATTCAATTCAACTGTCGACATGGCTGAGGACTCGCCGTCGACAGGACGAAAACACTATGGCAATTAATTGCACTGACGCCTACTGCAGCTGTTATCAACTTGACGGGCTTGGGATATACATGCGGTTGTGAGTTAGGTGCTCGTCTATTCTGTCCTCGATAAACTTTTTCGTAGGCGACTTGGAAAGATAGAATGCTTTCACCCTGGAATAATTTTGAAGTCGTTGCTTTGGCTGGGCAGAAGTATCAGACTAACGTTTCCTTCAAACATTTTGCAGATGCTCGCAGAGCGTTCTTAGCCTGCCTTTGACTATCCAAACGAGTTTTGGACTTCAGGTTTCTGTTTTTCGCGTTGCCTTTATCTCCTTCCGCCATGTTTGGCGAATTTGCCTGTTTTACGCTTCGACGTTTATTCGAGTGGATTCGTCCTCCGTCATTCGAAGTAGTGGAACAAACTCGTCTCGATGTTAAGCACCTCCCATGCTCCTCCTTTTGGCTTACCGTTGCGAACGCGTCTTTTAAATCTTTTGTCCTTCTTGTGCATCAGGGTCTCTCTTCGTTTCGACGTCTCCTTAGTAGCTCCTTCCTCATATCGCTTTGTCCGGTGTCTGACCTCCTAAATGGTCTCAACTTACAATCATCGCAGCCTAGCCGACTCCGAGATCAAAGACATTGGAAGTTTCACCCACAACCGTGACGGTAGGATTAAAAGTACGAATCACTTGGCGCAGCGCCTAAATTTGAAGCCACCATGCCAGTTATCCTATCCAAGGATTACAACGCCCAAGTTTCCTCTCTTACAGCGCACTTCAAAACACTTTTCACTTACCCACCTGCAGAGGTCGCCTCAACGATCAGGGACAATCCTCTAGGCGCGTGTTCCGACGCCCTTGCCGCTTCACTCCTCTCAGCTGCTCAGGCAAACCCCACATCCATCGACACCTTAGTGCAGCCTCTTGTACGAGAACTTACGTCCACGGAAGACCTTCGATTCACCGACAAAGATGCTGGATACATAGATATCCAGTTTAATGCCGTCTTTCGCGTAGATCTCACTGAAATGCTCAGTGATTCTCTGCACGAAATACATCCTGGGCCGAAACAAACGGATATTTTCCCTAGAAATACCGTCCTTTCCTCTGCTCTCTTCTCTGCGAGTGCCATTCGTAACGGCTTGTTGAGCTCAACTGCCATCTACATCTTTACAGAAAAGGGGCTGCAGTTTCCCGGAACTACCATCGAAAAGGAGAGGCAGGAGGTTAGGGCAATCGGAGCGTGCTTACTCTTGCTTGTTGCCGGTCGGATACTTATCGATAAATGGATGGTAGACGAGGGCCGGTTTGACAAGGTCACCAAAGCGCTGGAAGGCTTGAAAAAAAAATGCAGTGATGCAGCATCCAACGGCTGCGGCCTTGCTTGAGGTTAGTTCGAAAACTTTACATCGGTCATATCTGAATACTGATCGCCGCGCTTTAGAGGACCATAGAGGCGGCGGGAGGTGGGTTTGCAGGGGTTATACCTGCTGCGGATGCCTGGAAGCTGTTGTTCCCTTGAGTCGGGTTATTGATGCCTAGGAGTTGTGGGCATTCTGTTGTATGGAGGAACCTTTCTGATTTAATATTAGGTTTGGTCCGAATTTTGCTTACTATAAGGCTGTATCCACACCGGTGATAGAGATTCTGATTGATACGGGACATAGCACGCTGCGTGACACCTGCTGACGCAGAGGTTCGGAGCTCACATTCGACGAAGACAAACTCGAACTTCGAGTAACTGCCGCATCCTGAAAATCAACTCCAACGAGTTGAATAAAAGTATATCCTAATCCACCTAATGTCAGTATATTTAAAGTGGTCCTAGATCTCCCGCAATCATGAATCTTTATGTAAAATCCCGGCTCAGTTACACTGTTACAGGCGCAGCCGCTTTCAGCGTTTTGACGACTGCTGATTACTTTGCTGGTTCGATAGACTCGCATTAGGCCGATTGTTTGATTTAGCTGTCCGCTTAGCTACCATTAGCGAGTCAACTCGTCCACAGTGATGATAAAAAGTATCCACAATACACGACACCCCCTATCTTTACACCCTCCTTTTATCGCAGAAAAGCCTTTGCCAGCGTTTCCATTGTAATTTGTATTGATCTTTGCGCGTCTGGGTCTCATTTCACCCAGCACCTTCCCCATTCGCACCTGCTTTCCCTGAGAAATCAAAGAAACATCATTAGTAGCGATATGTGACTTACTCATTTTTTTAGCTACTCATCTGTGATTTTACCAAGTAGTACGGGTATGGAGACAAGCTAAATTTGGCAGCTAACTAGACTGACGTGAATATTAGACAAATCATTGCTGATAAGCGCTGTATATCTTATTAAGAAATCACTGATGACACGTCCGTCAACGAAGATTCGCAATCCAAACCGCAAGAGTCAATAATTGGCTTTATCAACATGGAAAAGAGGAAAGTAGGAAGGTACACAACAATGGGAGAAGATTCGAGGATGTTAGCCGTAGTCGTTTCCCCTTCTTGGGTATATAATTTCGGTGCCAACATTGAATTGGTTAGCCGCGGAGACCGAGCGGGTTGTATGCCTTGAAGGATGTCAACGTCGATGACAGTAAGCTAGAAGATGAAGCACGGAAGTAGAGACGAGAACTGATATTGTAGAATACCTTGTCGAATGGTGTGATGATAACATACATATTGGTGATGCGGGTATGCAGCACTGATTCCCAAAACCGAAGTCGATGAGTTTCTCGGTTACTCCCAACAGGCTAGTCTTATGAATAAGACTCAGAAAAAAGGTTAGATAAATCCAAGTTTGAGAGGCGAATCCCCCTGAGAAGTAGACCAAAGTAGAAACCCCAAGTCAGTCGTTCTAGCCAGCAACAAACCGCAGGATACCCGACAAAAATAAACCGGAGGCGTCAAAAGACAAAGAGATCGTCATTGGAACCCTCAAATTATAGTCTGGTTGCGAAACGAGGTTACTCAACCAGCCCAGAGCCGAGAGTTAAACGTTGATGACAACGGAGCAATGAGCAGAAATCAGATAAAAGACGGAAGCGTGAAAGATATGGTCTAGCAAGATCCCTTGAATGACGTCGGTGGATGGGACAAGGAGGCCAAAGATGGACGGATGAAGTACAACTGGCATGGTGGTTGGAAACAACAATGACGATCGTGGTGAGGTGAGATTTAACCGGCATGGTCCATTTCTGGACGCCGGTGCCCGACATTCTCCCCGTGTGGCGGGGACACGACTCTGGGAGTCTGGTTTCGACCCGTGAAATCTAAGTAAATGGGGTCCGAGCGAATGCCGCCAACTCCTCCCTTCTCCTTGCCCTCCTATCGGCGTTGACGACGACGTCTCGTGCTGTTGTGCCCCCCGACGGTCGCCCACCGACTTCTTAACATCGTCACAATGACGCATGTCACTACAGAAAGCTACAAAACACCTCCGCCAATTGCATAAAACCCACTCTCCGTCCCTACGCGCCACCTGCACACTCCGACCTCCCTGCCTACTCCATCCTCGCACGACCGTGCAAACCCAGCACGTGAGCCCATTTTGGAACGTCGAAGACCTAGCAAATTTTATAGGGACGTCGCTGCGCGTCGCTCTTGGTTCCCAACAGGTGGAACGCACATGTAACGGTGAAGGCAGATGCACGAGTGAGGTGTCAGAAACGCGGTGGTGGTGTATTTCGCTCGGATGCGTCCAGAGAGTGTATGCGCGCCGCCTGACCCGATTCTGGATGTTGGTGGGATACGTCCTAGAAGGAATGGAGGAACGAGGCAAGCTGTAGGTACAAAGAGGGGACGTTTTCAAGTCAATATCAACGAAGGAGAGCGGTGGGCTGCGGGGCAATGCGGACGGCGTAGTGGGGAAGCGGGGAGAGGAGTGAGGCTGATGGTGGAAAATGGGCAGGGATACAGGGGACGGGGAGCAAGGAGCACGCTTGGTCGACGAATGCGAGCTTGGTTGGGACCTGAGTGCGACGTGCGTCGACGTTCAATCCCAGATGAGGGTGGGGATGAGCGCACAAATGTTTGGAATGTATTCGAGACCAACAAGGGGCGCGGACAAGCGGGGGTCATGCGAAATGGGGTGGTAGGCAAGACGAGGAAGGGAAAGAAAAGGATTGAATGGTCAAATCTTTTGTTTAGACTCCGGCGCGATCTGAAGTGTGGAGCCGCGGCGTGGTCTAGAGAAGCGGCGGTTCGTGCTCTAGTGTATGATAAGGTCAGGTTCGGCGATGCAAATGGCCAGACAACTACCTCAGAGTGGGAAAGTCAGATTTAGACCTGAAAAATGCATGAATATGAGCATCGCAATAATGGATTACAGGAGAAAGAACGACGAACCGGATTATTCTTGACGCTGGTCGACCTTGCCCTCAACTCGTAGCAGGGCTTGGTTCTCCCCAATCCCGTTCCCGTTCCTCTTTCTCTGCTTCTGACCCAACCGCCGAGCCTCAACGAGGGTGCTTGGCGCGTAAATGTTGCCGAATCCATGAAAGTGAACCAGGACAACGACGTATCTTGTGTAACAAAACTGCTTGGACACCGAACTCTGCAAATCAGGCTGAATATAGAAGAACAACCACGATGTCGAACGAGGGGGATTCGTCGAAATCGCAATCTAATCTCCGCTTATCTGCTTGATCGTCGTTTATCGACGAGCCGTCCATGGTGTGCTGACGCATCGCATGCCGTGCAACATTGAGAGGCTGATTTGAAGCCAATGCCAATGTCAATTGAGATAGGAGGGTGGGTGATACGTAGCTCAAGCATGAGGCGGAGAGATGGGGCGGGTGGGATGGCAGGTGGTGATGCAAGAAAAGGGGGAGAAGGAGAGGAGAACAGAAGAGAAGATACAGCTTGGCGGATACAGTGACAGCTACGAACACTGGATCGGCCTTTATGGGACTCGACGCCAACGCCAGCTTGAGATTGGATAAAGTACGAACACCGCTTTCGCAGGGTTGGAGGTAGGGACCACGATTAATGAAGCAAGGAAGGGTGCGGTGGGATGGGGTAGTTGGTATGACAGCGCACGTCGACTCTCAGTTTCCACGCTCTCATTACTAGCGAGTAAAACTTCGCATCGATTATCTAAAGAACATGGTTAGAGCTGAGCGTCGAAAAGAAGAGGGAAAGGGAAAGGACTGACCAAACCAACCATCTTCACGTACTTCGGGTTGAACCTAGGAGCCTGCGCGACCAGAGATCGATAAATGATGCCGAGTACGAATAACGTCATGTAAGGTGTCGGAGCGCCGCGGGAGGGATTGAACGATCGTTGGAACGCGATGAGAGGTATTGAAGTACCACTGGAGTCGTCGATGTGCCTTAGAAGATGACAACTAATATCCACTGGCAGCTGCCATCCCTCACATGAGGACGTCAGCACAGACATGAGCCTCACTTGAGCCTATGCTGCTCGCCAGCAAATACATCGTTAATGGCTTCCAGCTCCGCGCAACGCGTCAAAGAGCACACCGCTGGCAGCTGCTGTCCCACACATGAGGACTTCAGCACAGCACAAGCCACACATGAGCCCGTACTGCTCACCAGGAGGTACGACGACGCATGCAGGCGCCGCGCGAGGTATTGATGCGGATCCGCCGGCCGCTGCAGCCCCTCACATGAGGGTCCCAGCACAAGCACTAGCCTCACATGAGCTAGTGTTGCTCGCCAGCGGACGCATCGATGCCTGTAAGCGCTCTACAAGGCGTATGAACACACCCGAACCCCATCCGAGGGCCGTTCTCCCATGCAAAATGTCGAAATGTTTTCCTGGATCGACATCAGAATAAGCACGCGAAATGGAAAAGGAGAAAACAAAGATTACTCACAGGAGTGTCCGGGTCTTAAACAGCGTAGACAGGTTGGCTACGTCGTGCCCGCAGGGCACACGCGCCAAACGACGAACACAGACTCGGATCCTGACCCTAGAGCCACGTCGAGACTCCTCGGAGATGGGTCAACGTAGAGGTTGAGTTGAAAGTGTAGGATGGTAATGGGAATCACGTCGACTGATAAACATAGTTATCATGTGATTCCTGTCAAAACGTGACCATGAAGTGTTGGTCCTGAACGAAGTTTTCGAAGTCGATATCAATGAATGAGAGGGGTTGGCGATGAGCAGTGTGGACGATGTAGTGGGGAAGCGGGGAGAGGATTGAGGCTGGGGATGGAAAATGGGAAGGTCGAGGACTGCAAGTTTAGACGGGATCCGCGGGTGCGACGTTCGTTGACGTCCAATGTTACACGAGGATAGGTGCGAGCACGAAAATGTTAGGTAAAGGGCCGTGGACGAGCGAGAGGCATCCGAAGTGGGGTGGTAGGAGTCGAATCTTCTCTTTGGACTGCGGCGAGTTCTGGAGTGTGGAGCCTCGACGCGCTGTAGAGAGGCGGTTCGTGCTCTACGATGAGATCTGGTAGGGTGCTGTAACCGATCAGAGAGACCATCTGATAGTGGCATTCACAGATCCAGAGCTAAAAAACAATGAGCACCGTGAATATGTAAGGTACGAGAAAGAATGACGAACCAGATTATTTGCGACGCTGGTGAAGCTTGCCCGCGACTTGTTGTAGGGCTTGGTCCACCACATTTCCGTTCCCGTTCGCATTCTTGTTCCTCGTCTTCCGTTTCTAGCCAAACCGAGGAACCCGAGGTACTCGTCGTGTCCATGTCGCTGAAAACACGTAAGCTAACCAACATAACAGAGTATCTCGTGGCGAAAGATTCCATGAAGGAAGAACGGGGCGAATGTGATTCGCGGGTTGAAAGGAGGCCATCCGTAGACGTTGAACGTTGATGATTTGTCGATGCTGCAATCTAATCTCCCGCTTATCTGCTGGTCCTCCGTATTTCGACCAGTCGTCCGTCGTGTGTTGACACATCGCAGACCATGCGCAACGAGGAGAGGTTGACCTCATGCCAACGCCAACGTTGACTGAGATAGAGGAGGGCGGGTGTTATGTAGCTCAAGCATGAAGTAGAGGGTTGGGACGGGAGGACCAGCAGGTGGCGATGCAAACAAAGGGGGAGGAGAGGGGAGGATACAGGACAGGTGGGGAAGGTAAGGGGAAGGTGACCGCTGCGAACATTGGATCTGCGTCCATGGGATCATGGTCGAGTCCCAGCTTCGACGCCGACATCAGCTCGAGACTCAGAGTCGACAAGGTACGGGTTGAGTTAGGGACTGCGTTCAATGAAGCAGAACTGGCGGAGACAGGGGGCGGGCAGGTGGCTACTCGTGACACGCGATGAGTTACATGACGTTAGCGGGGCAGCTAGCGCGCCTGCGAGTACATCTTCGTGTCAGTTCTCTGATAAAGAGAATAGAATTAGAGTCGAGCGTAGAGAAGAAGAGGGAGAGAGGGTTAGGACTCACTTTATTCCTGGAGGTAACAAAACCTAAACCAACCCTCTTTACGAACTTCGCGTGGCAGCGAGGAGTCGGCGCAACCAGAGACCAATGACTGGTGCGAAATAACGAATAACGCCATGAGAGGTATTGAAGAACTGCAGTACGTGTCGAAGCGCCACAGGAGGGGTTCAAGAGCCGCAGAAGACGTGAACGAATACCTACCGGCAGCTTCCATCCCTCACATGAGGACGTCAGCACAGACATGAGCCTCACATGAGCCCATGCTGCTCGCCAGCAAATACGTCGCTAACGCCTTCCAGCACCGTACGAAGCATCAAAGCACACAACCCTGGCAGCTTCCATCCCTCACATGAGGACGTCGGCACAGTACGAGCCTCACATGAGCCCGTACTGCTCGCCAGGATGTATGATGACGACGCCTGCAGGCGCCGCGCGAGGCATTGATGTGAATCCGCCAGCCGCTGCAGCCCCTCACATGAGGGCTCCAGCACAAGCCCTAGCCTCACATGAGCTAGTGATGTTCGCTAGCGGACGCGTTAATGTCTGTAAATGCTCAACGGGGCATAGAAACACGCCCCGAACCCAATCCCCGAGGGCTGTTCTCCTATGCGAAATGAAAATCCATTCCGACGGTGGCAGGTAACGAGTGAACGGTCAGTGGGCGGGGTAGGAGCCACGTTCGACAAGAAGTATGGCGGGTATTGTAAACTGTACACCTAGGTATAAGCGGTAGACAAAAAAAAGGAGTTTGTAACGTACAAAATACAGCGGAAGGAGACGAGAAGACAGACGAGAACTCGCGCGGACGCGTGGAAGGTTTAACTGCATGGGTAACGAGTCCGAAAATACAAGTGGATAGGCGTGGTTCGGTCGGCGCATCGAACAGGCGACGAAACGAGGAAGAAGTGACGAGGCCGTGGGAGATTCAACGCACAGGCGTCGGGTCTCTGAAAGCAGGTGCGAGGCTTGCCGTAGAACGCCGAAAGGTCAAGTACAACAGCGTCGACAAGGAACGAAGACGCAGCACCAATATCGAGATGACGTGGCAGAAATGGCAGGCTACAGAAGGGAGATGAGCTTCCCGCGGTACTGACGTTCAGAGGAATAGGAACTGGACTTACCTCTGAAGCCACTAGTATTGGCTGGTGTGGCTCCCTGCGAGGAATACATGTTTGTAGTGTGACCCTATGCTGGGCGCGCTTCTCTGGAATCAGGTATTACGACCCCATCCGCTGGCACTATCATATGTGGGCCAGCACAGTACGAGCTTCACATGGGCTCGTGCTGCTTGCCGGAGGTAGAGGAGGTAGGTTCTTGCGTTGGAGCTTCTTCAAGCATTGACCAGACACGCTGGAGAGTGCCCATACGCATGGGAGGAAGGAAACACGGACAAAAATTTGCTGAGAAATTCAAAATGAACATATGTCACATGACGACAATGACATCACCTCCTTCCTTTCCTGGTTTCCATTTCAATTTCATTTCGCTATACCTCTAATGATAGCTAATTTCAATCAGCAACATCCATCCCTCTGAAGCATGACGACTACGAACGGCCCTAACTCTGGCATAACTCTGCTCCTTTTGACCGCTTCCCTTCAAAGTGGACTTGTTTATTTGATCCCCGAGAGCATTTTCGGCGTTGAAGTACGTTATTTTTGTTGATATTCGAACCTGTGTAGGACTTCAAGGATCATTCTCGAAGCCGGAAACATGTTTAGCAAAAAGCTGATTCGAGGTATTTTTCGGCCCTACAAAAGTCGTGAACCGAAAACACGCTATTAATTAATAGAAGTATTATCAAACAGCCCCTCCGAGGAATTTGTCCGTAGCATCTTTAGTCTTAGATTCCCCTATAATCTGACCACGGGCGCTTTGCACAATGTATCTGACTCCGAGATGGCATTCTGCCCCCAAATGGTGAGCCTTTCAGATATGATTAATGCACAAAAATATCTCCGGCTATGTTCTAGAGGATTGACCAAGTGTGCAAGCACACCAGTGTTGATCTCTCAGTCAGTCGTTACTAGCCCAGGAGAATCAAAGAGCCCGACAAAAGCGCTGCATTTGAGGGCGGGAAATAAACCCAGATCTGCTGGGAGACAAAAACGTCCGAGGGCCAGGCTCAGATACATCGCAGATACAGGGAGATTCGAAGCAAAACATAGAGATCTGACACGACCAAAGGGAACGGGAAATGGAGATATCAGAAGACCAAGGCTCCGCAGAGCGGGGATGGCACCGTCCCTCCTCGAAGGTCATGATTAGTTGCACAGCCTGTCCGGATCATAGGGCGGACGACTAAATGTCCAGTTTGTCGTACAATCTCTGTATGACGTTGGAATGAGATGAATAAATGACTGCGAAACAAAAAAGAAGACTTACTGTACGAGTCGCGTTAGGGGAAATACCAGACATGGGAATAACATTCGGATTCATTGATCATCAGAGTTGAAATAAGGCAATTGCACCTAGTGCTGTACGCATTGTGCACACTGGACTCTAAGTTAGAAGCGATGGTTATGAATAATTTTATTCTAAGGAGAGGTCTTCCCAAAATGGATCTCCTAGTATATGTCTCTGCCCTCTGATTAGCAATCTGGATTTAATACTGGTGCCGTACAGCTCAACGCATGCCCAATGCTATTTTTATCGCGTGCCAATGCCCCGACTCCCGACGATATATCCTAAATGGTCTGACAGAGGTGCTTCCATATTGGGCACTAGCGGAGAAGCGCGCGTTTTTTGGTAAGCGCCGCCGTGTTCTACTCGCCCCAAATCGATGATACGCATTGTGACCCTATATGCGTTCGAATTCGGACTTTTCCGCACGTACTAGACGCGCATCATATACATCGCGCGCTCACAAAGCGTATCGAGTACTATCGGAACCCACTCAGAAATCGACTCCACTAAGCCAAAAATCAGTTAGATCACTCCCTATATACGCCACAGTTCATTTTCCGCCCCATTTTCTCGTTTTTCAACTCATCCGATATTTACTTCCACCACGACAGCTCATCAATCGCATCGCGCGTCGCCCCGGAATTTCACCTCATCCCATTTCTCAGCATCACTTTCTTGTATTTTCGCTTCCTTAATCGATCTTTGTGTTCTCTTTTTACCTTCTCTTGATTCATGCTTTTTACTTCAATTTCAGACATATTTACAGTATAAAAACCCTCCTGTACTGTAGTCTACATTCCGTGAATCGCAGTCACAATTATCCCCCTTGAATCTCACTTCGTTCGCTTTCGCTTGCTCCCGCCGTTCGCAACATTCGTCTTCGACTTCACACTTCTTTTACAACCGCCTTCGTCGTTGGCGGCTTCTTTCACGTCTCTGTTTTTGTCACTCGGTCCTGGTACCTTGTCGTTTCCGTTGTTGGTCCCTAGAACCCTGATCCGTGCCCTCAGAGCCACTCGTTTGTTGTGTTTGTGAATGGCATTACACATCGTAGGCGTATCAGCGTGATGTTCTCGACTTGGGTAATATGCGCCGTGCTGTATACAGCAGCTTTCCGAGTGGATGCCTTCATAGCAGATGTGCTTGAAAAGTTCACCTGCTAAGTCGATGTTCGCTTGCATCATTTACCCATGTGCCGATGCACCACACTCCATATTCTCCATTTTTTGCCTCTTCTGAATTTAATTTCAGCCAAAAGGTTTTCCCTCCAACGACCTTAAGGATATTTGGTTAGTTTCAATTTTTTTCTCGCATTTGCTTCGGTTTCTTGCAATGCTCATGGATCACTTCTCACCAAGCTCCCGAACTTAATTTACAGTCGTGTCCAACCTGAAATTGAAGGTGAGTTGTTATACATTATGTAGCCTTACGTGAGTATCTTACTCTGGTAAACTCAAAAGGACGTCACTTAATGACACTTATCAAATATGAATCCACAAACGAGGTCCGAGTCTTCTGTCGGCATACGTTGTATTCTTCTATTGTAAAAGCCGATCTTATCTCTATTGATACGAATTCTGTAGTACATATGGTAAGGGGATTATTATGAATTACTTTTGCAAAGCACTAGATAGCCACCCTTTATGTGGGTGCTGTAGTATGCGATCCGACGATGATTTGAACGGTCGCATACAGGTCGCATACTATTGATGGCAAGTTGTCGGACCGGGTAACCGAAGCCGCCGCCGCCGCCGCCGTTTCAAACAACGAGGCCATGAGCTGATCAGTGTTCCACACAACGTCTGAATAAATTGATCGCCGGGAAGAGCATTCTGGATCGTATCTCCATCAGGATAAGCTCGGAGGTTTTGTCGACCGCTTGGAGGACTTGCCGAGATCTGATCTGTCCCCTCTGTTAGGTATTCTTCAGGACTTATGCATAATTTATTGTGCGACTCTCATCTACAAATATTGCACAGCCGCCATCTCTCGCATTCTGCATCGTTCTGCATGACTCTAACTTAGAGGTTATTGTGCATAATGGTTTTACTCTAATGAGAGTCAAATTATGCACAAAAGCAGGGACATCGCCTGGCAATTGTTATCTTGGCTCGCCCTGTTCGAAGAGGAGGGCAAAGGCATAAGAAAAGGAGGAGGTACAGGTGAAAGAAAGCAGAGGAAGAGAGCTGCGCGTTATATTGGCGGGCAGGGATTCAGGTCCAAGGCGGTTCACCACATAGTCCGTACCAATATCGTTTCCGCATGCACACACCCCCTGCACATCCCAACGGCTTTGTTCAATCATTTTATACAAAACCGACATGTATTGAGTATATTATAGCACACCTATAGTTAAAACACGCCCCAGTCAATAATGAATGGAACATAAAGTAAAGGCGTACACATTCGACTTCCACCTATCCCAGGCTGCCGACAACTTCTCCTTCTCCGCTGCACGGTTCGCCAGTTGGCAGGTCTCCCCTAGTTCGCAAGCAACTAGTCCCGTTTGTCAGGGCTTCTCTTCTGCAGTGTCTTTTGCGGAGTTCGCTTCTTTCTTTCTACGTGCGAGGAGCTGCAGAAAATACGGTTAAGTCAGATTTTACATCCGAAGTAGCAAGAACGTATCGAAGATAACCACTCACTGCCACTTTGGCGTAAATACAATCCCACAAGGGGCCCGTCGACGTGCTCCAACAAGACCCTCTCTAAGCCTTCCTCGCAATCGGGTTTTTGAACCGCAATCTCGAGAAGCGTTAGGGTTGTTTCTATTGTTGACCGTAACTTCTTTGTCTATTCTTGCATTCGCAGTCGGGTTCTGGGCGCAAACCGCAATTTCGCCATCGAGGAGCGCACCGCAGCTAACGAGCATTCTCAAATAGTTTTCAGGATCTATTTCTCAATGAGGCCGCATCGAGAAGCCACGCAGATGTCGTGGTTTGAGTTGCAGGTGACGAACTTCAAGATATCAATCTTCACTTGAAAGTCGGTGACTCGAATGACGGATGAGTCGTCTTCGACACGAGCTTGACAGTGGCCTGAAAAAAGACAAGAAATGAGTGCTCAAAATTGAAAGTAAAAGTGGCGTATCGTGAAGCCTTCACCGTCTCAAACGACATGCGCGATTCCCGAATCTCGCAATTTGATCGCGGTCGTCTTCTTCCTATCTTAAAACGCCACATTACGGAGTCCGCCTGCATCTGCTCGAGCTTCAGGCAAATCTTATAGTGATCATCGTCGGCAATGGCGCTGTACGGCGAGAACATGACGAAGTTACGCGCCACAAGCTCGACGAGTATGGGGGAAAGGTTTTCGGCTTGAAGCATGATGTTCCAGACGACTCGTTCGACCTCATCGCTGGTGTATTCGATGTGTGGGATGGGGATAAAGTCGACCTGAGAGGAGGACTTGAGGGCCTGTTTGGATGTAAAATCCGGCGTTTTGACGTAGCTAAAATCATATGTGCGACTGCAAGTTGACTTCTGCATGACTATTGCCTGACTTCTATTGGCGGTGTGAGATCCAGCCACCTCGTAGGGACAGAATTCGACTGAGACTGACTACAAAGTCTGACAATAGTCATACAATGGTCGTTCAACCGCAAGTCATCCTTTAGTCATAAATCTTGCATATGTGACCACTGTACGACTTTGCACGACCAATGCGAGACTAATGCAAAATTTCCATTTTTACTTATTATGGTTACCGAACAGACCCTTAGGGTCACTGCTACAAAGTATAGTGGTTACATCGATTAGTTCAACCAAGAATACTCACTTCAATTTTTCTAGTCACAACGCCCAAGTTGATTTTATTTGCCTCTTGTGGCAGTCACTTTGGTCTATCTCGTTCCACTGCCACGATGATATATTATTCCTTTAATTTCTGTTGTGGCTCGGAATACCGAGGAGTAGCTTCCAGGACACTTGGCCCTCTCGTATCTGACGCCAAATGGTCGAGTCCATGCTATTCCTCCAGAAAACTCAGCAGGTACCACAGGGGAAAATCGTCAGACATTTTAGGGAAGTCATGAACTATACAGATATAATACAAGGATTTATCGCCACTAGTGCTAGGAAGGTATCAACAGCTACAATACAAACAGGGTTTTAGTTTAGACTCTGTATTGGAACTCAGGAGCCATTATCGAACGAAAGATTAGTGGGGTTTACTATCACGGACAGAATTATCCAAGATTTGGGCGCTACTAGAGAACCTGACCTTCGCGATCGTGGGGAGGTCCAATTTGATTCGAGCATCCGATTCTGACAATAAATAGATTGTCAGATTGAGGTCCAAAAGTAAGTAAATTCGGTATCTACCTTCAACATTCGCCGTAGGTGTCACAATGACCGAACTAGCCGCAGGTCTTTTAACCTCTGGCTGATCTCCAATACCATTCCTAATTTTCATGTTGGCTCTATAGTGAGACGACTCTGACAAATTGGATGGCTCTGTTTTTAGAACCACGGTGTAGTAGTGAGCTCTGGACCGAGCTGCCCGAGCCTGGATTAGATTAGATAGATATCCTCGGTAGCACAGCCTGTCCGTATGTAGACGCCGCGCGGTCCTGTGACGAACATCATTGCTTGCTTCCTGCCTCTGCGTGCTGCCTGACCGCGCGCCTGCTCGACGCGTCCCCGAGCCTTGCCAGACCCGAGCTGCTAGGGTAGGCTTGATTGGCCTATCCCATTTGGTGACAACAGAGTGATTCCTACCAAGCTCTCTGTTTTCGGCTTTTTCGAGCTCATCCTGCCAGCGGATACACCAACAACGCGACATTTCGTGACAACGGCCTTCCAACTGAAAACGGATATCCACGAGAACTGAACCACCGGACCTCCACCAGCCTGTACTCACTGCACCCACCGGAACAGTGAAATCTCGACACCTGTCGAACTCCGTGCCCGCCGCTTCGTGACGGCCACTCTATCCACCACTACTGTCATGCCAGCCGCTTCCGCTGACAAGCGTGCGCGTCAACGTGCCAACAAGCTTTCGCAGAGGGAACCTACTTCGTCAACCCTGCACCTGCCGCAACCGTGAATCTCACGTCGCTGCCTCCACTGCCTTCTACTGCCATACCCGCTTTTCCCCCCACTACTGAAAACACGACGCCGGCTCCATGGCCAGCTCCCGCACCCGCCATGTTTACTATCTCATATATCCCCCTTTCCATATCCTATCCCGAACCCGAAAACCCTGCTGCCAAACTCCCAACGGATGCCGTTCGAGTCACCCGTTCCGACCTCGCTCTTATGCTCCGTCAGTCATACAACCATGGCGCCGAACATGGGTGGAAGGCTAACGTAGCCGTTGTCCGGGAGCGCCTTCAGGCCGACTACGAAAAGGACATGGAGGACGCAACCGCAAAGTTTGAAATCCACGAAAAACAGATTCGCGACGAAGAGTTCAACCGCGGCATCGAACACGCAAGCCTTCAACTAAGAGCAGAGTATGAGCAGAAACATATGGATGACCTGCTTAGCCTCGTCGAACGCTCTGAGGAACTTAGTAACGACAACTTCAACCGAGGTTTTAAGGATGGCCGTGACGCAGGCATTCGAGAGGAATCTGGGTGGCGCGAATCTGCACAAGTAGTGCTGACCGAATGTGGTATCCAAACCGACCCACCCTTACCGACCCGACCCTTCTCTGTCGACTTCGGTGCACAAACTGAGCCGTCCCCGGAACCTGCTCACCCTCTCCACGTCGACTTCGGCATTCAAACCGAGTTGATCAATCCGAACTCGCTATGTCTCCTCGAACAGCCAAAATTCCCTCCTACAACCATGCTTTCCCCTGATCCCATCATTCTTCATTCTCTGCCCTTTCTAGTTCTCGAAAATCCTCCAATTCCTAATTTTAAACTCCCTTCGCATATGTTGTCCCTTCTTTCATCATGCCCTACCCACTGCCGTGAACTTTCACCGACTTCACTATCATCTACATTACCCGAACCTTCCTCGCCACTTTCATCTATGTTACCCAGACCTTCCTCATCACTTTCATCTATGACTGAACCTATGGATCCAACACCATTCATCTGGTCCGACGAAGCTTCAGACATTCCTGTTCCTTCGCCATCTCTGCCTTTACCTCCTTCAGCACCTGAACTCCCCACTTCATTTCCGACTCGCGACTTTTCTGACTTGCGGTCTGGTGCGAATCCGTGGCGGAGCTTACAACATCGCAATGGACGTGATCGGCGTCGTTCAAGTCAACGATTCATTCCACATGGACCATGTCACCATCGATATCGCCAGCCATATTATTATACTAAAACCTCTCATACCCAATTACCTGCACACTTCCGTCCTGATTCATTCCGACTGCCACCACTGCCACCAAACTCCCTTGTACCTCTAGACTGGGGAGCTGATCCTCGACTTTCCGAGCTAAGCCGCGTTTTGACGAACTTAGGATGGGCTCCCCTTCGACGGCGAGACGTTGAGACAGGTTTTCATGATGCAACGAGGACGTTGCATTTTGTGTGGGTGGGCACATGTAGTAGTGAGCTCTGGACCGAGCTGCCCGAGCCTGGATTAGATTAGATAGATATCCTCGGTAGCACAGCCTGTCCGTATGTAGACGCCGCGCGGTCCTGTGACGAACATCATTGCTTGCTTCCTGCCTCTGCGTGCTGCCTGACCGCGCGCCTGCTCGACGCGTCCCCGAGCCTTGCCAGACCCGAGCTGCTAGGGTAGGCTTGATTGGCCTATCCCAACGGCTTGAACGAGGTTCGAGTAAGATGCAGGCTTAGTACTGCCAGAGGATCCGCACAGGAATTTGAGAATCCCGGCACGCTTTGGTTCGTTTGGGAGTATCATTGACCAATAGGATGAAATATCAATGACCATCGACTTCGGAGGAGGTGCCGGTACATTAGAATCGCCGACAAATTCAAAAGATGCGGTTGGAAGAACACCTTCCATGTCACTTCCCGAGTGTTGCAGGTTTTCATCATCGACACGGTAGTGCCAATGAACAATACCGTCGCGGTGGTGGGGGGTGATCCCAGAATTGTAATGCTTCCTCTCTACACCTGTTGTTACCTCATTTGTTCTCGTTGCAGTAGCTGATAGCTTTCCCGAAGGCATTGGCCCTGCAGTCAGTTCTGCTCCTACGCCACGACTTCGGCCTAATTTTGTCGATACTGACATCTTTTCCTCCCCATCAGAATACCGAGTCCTCCGCGGAAATATGTCCTTAACACGAGCATTCTCCTGTCGTGAATCGATGATAACTCGGACATGGAATAGCTTGTATCGGCTGTCTGTGTTCGAATCAGTTTCAAGTTCTAGTTCTTTGAATTGGACATGACGTTTTGAAAACTGGCATGAATCAAAGTTCCAAACCAGTGGCGATGTCTACAGATTCAGTTTTGGTTAGGTCGCATTCAAAATAGGTGAAGAAGTACCTTTATGGTTAGACTTCCGTGCGCAGTGAAAGTCTGGAAGGGCATCTGCTCATCTCCAACTGGGTATATGCTTGTCGTAAATTCATAGGAAATTTCTGGCTCCACTTTATGGTCGCTCTCTTCCGGTACCGGATCGGGGTCATCAGACGGGTATCCATCATCTTTTTTGTCCCCTCCACCTTCGCCTTTGTCATCACCCTCCCTCTCTCCCTCCTTGCCTTTATTTGGCATGCGCCGTTCGTCCTTGTTGCCTCCGTGACCGCCAGAGCTGCCTTGTGAAAATTCAGTTGGGCCATCAGCTGGGACCGAATTCGTGGCAAGACCGATTATGGTCAGAGGAAATGTAGCACTAGATCCACCATCAGAAAATTTTGCAGCAGAGTGATACACAAGCTCGTCAAATTCCCAGATAGTTCCGTCGTCCTTGAATACCGGAAGCCGATAAGAAAAGGTATCTGTGAAAAGGATAGAAGAGAAAGGGGACAACAATTTTCCCAGTTCAGACAACAAGGGAGAGGTGTTGTCTACGTTTGTGGGGACGAAAATGTGAACCTGTTCAAGGTATCCAACACCAGAATTTATGAGGTATTCGTCGAACCCAGCATAAACTCTGTACTTTACTGTGCCCCACCTGGAATGGGCGGAATGACCGGATTCCACCGGATTCCAGTGGATTCCGGTGGAATCCGGTGGAATTCACACCAAAAACAAGGAAATTCCAGTGGAATGGCAGACCGGAATCCACCGGAATCCACCGGAATCCACTGGAATTATCAACCGGAATCCACTGGAGTAGAATAATCATATATTACTACAAATTGCAGTGTATTCCAGTGGATTCCAGTGGAATGAATATACCGGAATGTTGTAAAATACACTAAAGATAAATTTACAGTCATAGCAGCATATTCCAGTGAATTCCAGTGGAATGTATTGACAGGAATACAATAAAATCTGTCATTGTAGCAAGTCTATTAATATACATTGGTTCTGTCAATACCTATACAGCTTATATAATTTAAAATTCTAAGCATCATCATCATCATTTTCTTCTGGCTCTTCATCCAATCCAAGATCTTCCCTCGCTTCGTCAGCAGTATCCTTGGTTGAGTTCTTCTTAAGGCTCTGTCTTCGCAGCACATATTTAGTGTGATAAAAAAGCATTGCATGCAAAAACCAGTTGAAATTTCCTGGAGTCATGGTTCTGTCAATACCTATACAGCTTATATAATTTAAAATTCTAAGCATCATCATCATCATTTTCTTCTGGCTCTTCATCCAATCCAAGATCTTCCCTCGCTTCGTCAGCAGTATCCTTGGTTGAGTTCTTCTTAAGGCTCTGTCTTCGCAGCACATATTTAGTGTGATAAAAAAGCATTGCATGCAAAAACCAGTTGAAATTTCCTGGAGTCATGCGCTTCAAGATTGATTGAAATCCAGCAAGCCATGCATTAAGTTGTTCGCAAACCTGGATTTGGTATAAGCAGATAAAGCAAGCAATTAGGTGACCACCTACCTGAGTATTAAAAGCACGTTTTGCATATGGCTGCCCATTTTTATCAAATGCAAGAATAACCAGGTTTGGAGCTGAACCATCGGTTGGTGCTGGATTACAGTATTTTCGGCAGAGATAATCAATGACCTGGTGATTGATATAATGGTATGAATCAACAATGATCCGTGATGTTCTTTTCCAGATGTCCCAACTTCCGTTAGAAACAGCAGTTGAAAGTACTTGACAGCCTTTGTCAATACAAATATAGTCAGGCCGTGACGCTTCTGTCGGATATACAGATCCAAGAAAATTCAAAATATTTGTGGTTGACTCTGACCGTGCAAATTTGGTCCAAGCAATGACTACACCACAAGGTGCACAGATAGTTTCAACACAGTAGTACCGCCCAGGACTAAAGTAGTTTTTCGGTGGTGGTGGATCTGAACTTGGGTCATCATGCCGCTGTGGGTTTGGTCCTCTTCGACGTGGTTGCCATTCATTAGTTTCTGAAGGCCGCTGTAACATTCTGCGAACTCCTGACTGAACCTGACGAGTATTATATTTCTTGAAATTCCTCCACTCTGGTTGATGTGTTTGACATGCATTAGTGTCTTGAACCCGTCCATTGTGACAATCCCGAACCAAACACCGATTGGCCAGCTGTACATGATGCACATCACATAAAGAACCACCACGAGCATTTGAAAGTTCATTTGTACAATCATCATATGCACAAATCTATATTTATAGTTTTATTAGTTATATTCCCATTCAAATGACACAAGATGATATATACCTGTGGGCCCATAACAACTCCATCCAATATTGCCATTGTTACAAACCGTTTTAAATTCTCCATCTCTTCATCAGAATCTGAACTAGATGAGGACGAAGATGAGGATGAAGATGAGGATGGTTCTGGACTAGGTTCTTCAATATCTTGTGCTAACTCGGGCACAACTGCATTGTTAACATCAACTCCAGGAACTGCTACAGGATTTGGAGGTATAGGATCACTTGTTGCTTTATATTCATGAGTGCATTCTGCACATGCATGTTCATGTGCAGCACGTATAATCCCATTTTCACCAAGAATTTCAAATGCTTGAGTAGTAACTTCCTTGATATTTAAAGCTTCGTCAAGCTCAAGATTGAATTCAGATTCATCTGCAATAGTTCGTAGTGTCTCTTGAACAAAGGCTTGCCAAATTTGACGTCGTGTAACAGAAGTTGATTCCGTTCCAAAGGTGTTGTTCCAATATTCAGAAAAGGCATTTGCAGATGCATGAAAGTTGTACATAGCATTCACTGCAGTTGTTGAAAATAACCGATCAACCCACAGTCTTTGTCCAACTTTAAGATATTTGGCAGAGTTCAGATAAACACGTTTGAGTTGGTGGGGATATACAGTGCGATCCACAAAGCGTTCATGATCTGCCATATACAATGTCTTGCATTCTTTGCAGTGTCCAGTGAGCACAGTGACATCAGCGATAATCTGATGTCCTTTGATTAATGTGACATTTGGCACATCACGAATCTTCGTGTACTGGAAAATTGTTCGTGGTCCACATGAATTCATAGAACACACAAAAGAAGTTGGACAAATCACATGAGCAGGTTGAATGTCATCCATTGATACAGGAAGTAATTTCTTCCTATATTTTCCATTGGGTTTATATGGTGTAAGGTTTAAATCAATCGCAATTGTATCAAGCTTGTCAGCCAAGAAGCTCTCTTGGTGAACTGCATTTCCAGATTCGTCTTCATGAAATAGTGTTGATGATCTAACTTCACCCAACTTTGCTATTAGTGCTCTAGACAAAGATAGAATCCAGGCTGTGTTTGGGGTTTTGTTTTCTCCAATGTATACAGGATGTTGTTGACGGAAGTGGAGATTCAGCAAATCCGGATTATCTGTCAGAGTAAAAAGCACTGTCAAGACTGTCGACAGTGATACATCTGAACCAAGGTTTTCTTTGATAATTTCATTGAAACTTGCAAATGAAATATCTGGAAATGCACTTTGGATTGGTACAGCAGCCACAGGTGTGACCATAGACAGAAATATCAACAAGCAGAGCAAAAATGGTGAAGACCAGAGCATAAAAGCAGCAGAATAGACGACGAGTACAGCAAAGTCCAGAAAAAAATGCATAGAGTTGAAAATAGTACAGAGAGGTCTGGAATAAAACTCAAACTCAGCCAGTAATCTTACACAAAAAATGGTCCAAAAATAATAGAATGCCAGAAACAAACTTACTCATCCGAATCCTCATCTGAAACAGCTTTGCGAGCTTTAGAACTAGTTTCCTTCGCCTTGGCTTTCGATCTTTCCTTATCCCTCCGCTTCTTGTCGGATTCAGATAATTTCTTATGACTGCGCTTTTCGGTTTTGCGATCCAAGTCAGGGTCATGTGCTTTACGAGGACTAGATTTTTGAGAAGTCGATTGCACCTTCTGTTTGCCCTTTGCCTTGCGCTTCTCATCCTCGGCTCGCATCCAGTTCTGAAGCATAACGAAATTGAAGGTGCGTGGCGTTGGAGTATTTGATGATGGTGGACCCCAGACTTCATTATCAGTTAGTGCGTCCTCCGATTCTGTAAGCCAATCCAACATAGTTGGATATTCTTCAGCCTGTGAAAACCGAGCTCGCCAAGTATCATAAAATTGCGACTTGGCAACAAAGATATTGATAAAGCTGATGGAGTTAGGAATAAAGCCACCAGTTTCTTGCCATTCCTGGTCTGTTTTCAGAGCACGGACTTTGTCAAGATTATTCTCGATGACTTTCCACTTCTTATATGCGCCAATAAGACCACCTCCAATGTACGGAAGGTCTATGTTGATGTTCAGATAGCCTAAAAGAAGGTCTTTCTCTGCACGAGTATACTGAGATGGGCCACCAGCAGTGCTATAAAGTGGATCAGGAGCCGCAGAAGGTGATCGAGAGGATGCAGATGTAGAGGTGGTGGGAGGAGTTGAAGCACCTGCAGATGCAGAGCGTCGGTGGAATGATGGAGGAATAGCAGACGCAACAACAAGCTCTTGCTCCTATTAATTAATATTTAGAAGTATTCGAAATTAAAATAAATTCTAAGACATACGATTGCCAAATGTGTTACCATCCGACCTTCTATTGGAACCCATACACATGGATCATTATCACCAACAGCAATGTCATATCGACCTTTGATAAGCCACTGATTGGATTCAAGAACATAAACCCGCAAATTGTTTTCTAGACAGAAATTAAGTCCAAAAAAATAACAAAGTAATACAAAATAAAGACTTACTTCTCACTGGAGAATAATTTCGACCAACACGCTCCAGGAGAGGCCCCATGGTCTTGTGGCATGGAGTAGGGATTGCAAGAACCGATTTGGCAGTATCATCCACAAAGACAGCCTTAGGTGGTTCAGACAAAATTTTTAAGTTGACAGTGCCTGAGGCTTGGATAATTTCACTTTGATTGTCATCAATCTCATCGCCAAAGTTGTGGACATTGCCCAGAGCCCTGTTGCGCAAAATGCCACCATGAGAGCGAGAAGAGCCATTGGCTGGTGGCTCAATCTCTGGTGGTGCAAGGTTGGCAAGATCTATCTCTACCAAGTGTGGTAAATATCTAAATATCTAAATAAATAAATAAAATATTACCTGGTGCACCCATTTCAACATCAGCATCATCAGTATGACGAACAGACTTCTTTATATAAGAAGACTGTGCTAAGGACTTGGCTTTGGACTTGGGAGGGCCAAAACGCAGTGCCGAACGGCCACGCAATGAAGTATTATCCTGAGCCCGATCATCAACAGTAATTTCATCATCCTCAATGGAATCCTCATCGTCTCTCAAATATTCATCATTGTCATCACGACGACGTGGAGCAGACCCAGACTTTCGTGAAGATTCACGATAAGTCTCACGAGGTGGAATATCATCTACAAAACCCTCAGCATCCACATTGTGCTCAATGTCCTCCTCAGAAGCCTCAGCGCTAGGTTCATGTTCACCACGAAGTTGACTACGTTTAAGCTTAGGATTAGGTGGGAGAAAAGAAGCACGAGGAGAACGAGGTTGACGTTGAGGAGGGGCAACAGAGGTCCCCTCAGCATCAAGTTGTCGCGCAACACTGAATATATATTATTTGAATATTAAGTACAAATCCAAACAATACAACGTACGGCGTAACCTTGAGGGGAACACCTTTGGAATTCACAATCTCATCCTCCGCTGCACGGTCAGCAGCTGTTTTCCTGAACAAAGAATGAGATCTTGGTGAGCTCACATCAAACATTATCTCACCTAGGTTTCCCTCCTCGCCCACCTCCACGCCCACCTCCTCTCGCACCTCGAGCGGCTTTATTTGAGCTCCGACCTTTTCCCTCCTCATACACTAAAGCTGCAGCATCTGCAGCATCACCTGGAACCTCCTCATCATCCGATGTGGCGGTGGTGACCTTATTGCGCTTGGAAGCAGTGGCGGTGGCAGCCGCATTTGAACGAACCCGCTTGCGGGTCGGAGGGGGTGCTGAAGCAGGAAGTGCAGGCGCTGCACCCGCTGAACGTGTCTGGCGTGTCGACATGTTGGGTTGGTCTGTGTATGTGCCAGTGAGCACCAACAATAGAATTAAAAAAAAAAAAAGGGACTCATACCGAGTCTTGGAAGGTGTCTTGGTGTCACAGGAGGGTGGTCGCGGGTGTGTTATGTAGCACAGGTCAGCTGTGCAGTCGTCAGATAACCCCCACATTAGGTAAAAGGGACGTACCGGAGGTGTTCGAGTGGGGTGAGGGCAAAGGCAGGGTTGCGTGGATTGTAGGGGTGTGCTGGGGACGACGGAGGCGGTTTGCAAGCGAGTGGTCGTGCTACGTGTCAGAGCTCGGGGTGTACTCGTCGCGGGAGTCGTCGCAAGAGGCGCAGGAGGTCGGGTTCACGGCTGTTCGGGTGCGTGGATGAGCTTGTGGGGCGATGCACAGGTGTTTGCGGGGCCGCGGGACGAGCTCGTGGGGTGTAGGGTGCGTTCGCGGGTGGGGTGGTCGTGCGATGTGGCACAAATGAGCTGCGGGGGTGGTCAACGGGTGCCACGATGAGTGGGGAGTGACGTACCGGCGGTCGTCACAACTGCCAATGGCGACAGTGGTGGTCCCAAGGGCGGCGGTGGTGTTTGCAGGGTAGGGTGCTACGTGGAACGGTTGGGCTATGTGGGGGTCAGGAGACATTGATGTCGGATGATAGGCGACATACTGGGGGGTGTTGGCAGGCGTCGAAGGCGACGATGGGGGTCGCGGTTGTGTTCGCGGGGTGCTCGGCGTGCTACGTGGCACGGAGCGGCGGCGTCGAGGGTCGTGGTGGATGTTCGCGGGTGTACTGGACGTGCTACGTGGCACGGGGCGGCGGCGTCGAGGGTCGTGGTGGACGTTCGCGGGTGCACTGGACGTGCTACGTGGCACCGTTGGGCTATGCGGACGTCAGCAGGCGTGACGGTGGGGCAAGGGGGACGTACGTGGGCGTTCAAGGGAGTCGAGGGCGACGGTGGGCGTGCGGCGGTGTTCGTGCGGTCTAACGGGTCGGCAGGAGCAAGCCAGGCGTGGCTCGTCACACAACGGCGCTGCGTGGGGGTTAGCGTAGTCGACGTTGGACGAGGGATGGGGCGCACCGAGGTGTTCGTTCGAGGGTGGGGCGAGGAGTCGAGGGAGACGGTGGGCGCGCGGCGGCGTTCGTACGGTCGTACGAGTCGGCAGGGGGCAACTAGGCGTTGCTCTTCACACGACGGGGCTGCGTGGAGGTTAGCGTGATCGATGTTGGATGAGGGAGGGGGCGTACCAAGGTGTTCAAGGGTGGGCGGCGGTGAGGGGCTATGGGGCGCGCGGAACCGTTCGAGGTGGTTGTGAGCGGTGGCGGCGTAGCTCGTGGGAAGGGCGGGCGTGCTTGGGAGCGTACACGCTGGCGCTGGCTGCTCGAGCGTGTGCGGTGGGGGGAGAAATGAGGAGGATGGGGGGATGGAGGGGGGGGGGAAAGAAAGGAACACGAATGACGTGTCATTCGTCGTCCTGGGCACAGGGTTCCGGGTACCGGATCGACGAATATCCGGGAGCCGAATAAGACCGCGAAGAATTTCCCGGACGGCGGAAATAGCCGAAGCGGCCGGACCGGCTGGTATTCGCAGGAAAAGCACGGTTTTTGATATTTTGATCGAACTAACCGTGAAAAAATTATGAAAAAAATCATGAATAATTTTACTTATGTAATTTATTGAAATTTTAAAAAATTTTGTCAAAATATTGCATTTCCATTACGTAATAAAATAAATACTCACAAACTGCACACTTCTTTAATATTTCTGACCGAATGAACCGTGGGAAAATTATAAAATTTGGTGAAAGAGTTCTTTAAATATTTTCCATTAATATATGCATGCAATTACGTCAGAATTTAATTTTTCTGTGGTGAAATTTAAAAAAATACCGAAATTTCATCAACTGTTTCAATATTTTTGTCAGAATTAACCGTGGAAAAGTTCTGAAATTTGGTAATATGTTGAAGAAAATATTTTTCATCATGATAAAAAAAAATTACAATATAATATTAATTATTTGTTATGAAAATTAAATAAACACACAATAAACATTTATTTCTCAATATTTTTGTCTGATTGGACTGTGGGAAACTCGTGAAGAGTTGACACTAATGTCTCACACTAAAGTTTTAAAATATTACCTAATAACTTTAATCATTCATTATGTAACCATATAAATACTTAAAAACATTATATTGCTTTTATTCCGGTGGAATAGGCCACCGGACTCCTTTCCTGTGATTCCAGTGGAATATATACACTGGATTCCATTCCACCCCATTCCTTTTTTGAGCACCGGAATTTTGTCCGGCGGAATGGGCCATTCCGGTCTATTCCGGTGGAATTTTGTTCCGGTGGAATGACAAATTTGGCTGGGGCCTCTGCCAAGTTTGCTCCACCGGATTCCACCGGAACGCACCGGAATCCGGCGGATTCCGCCCATTCCAGGTGGGGCAGGGTAAAGACCTCCATAAACTGCATATTGGAGAATATTCCACCTTTCGAAAACCTTGGAAATCAACAAAGTTTTGCGTTTTGCATGGTGCAGCGCATGCTCCGCCGCAATCCAGCATGCTGTGCTTTCTGATAAACCCTAAGATTGGAATGATCAATGACAGCTAGTAGTGTATGTGACTCACGGAAGCACTCCGACTTGACTCTGTTAACCATGTCGGGGACAAGATCACCCCTCAAATCTATAAAACAAGAGCTTAGCTGAGAAAAAATTGAAACTTATTGCAAAAAAAAAAAAAAAAAAAAACACGCCTGAAGGCTCTGCTTTGTGATGAGATGCCACAATAGCTCTGGTACGAGTTGACCCACCCCTTCCCTCTGCCAAAACTACATTAAGTTAAAAAAGTTGAATCAGTCACCTTGTACAGGTAGTTTCAGTAACCCATTGGCTCTCGCATCACCTTCGTGACGCCCTTGAATTTGAACTTTTTCCTCTGTTCTGTCTTGCACTAGTTTGTCTCCTGAAGGGTTTTGTGATGGATGTGTTTCTGTGGACAGATGAAGTACCTCTTGGTTCAAGGAAATTACTTCATTAAGGTCGTTTGTACTGCCCTCCTGTTGAAAACGAGCTTGAAGGGCATTAGCAAGGTTATTGAGCAACAAAGAGCGATCTGGATGAGGTGCTGGGCAAAGAAGAAGCGCCTCTCTGTTCAAGGAAATTGCTTCATCCAGGTCGTTTGTACTGCCCTTCTGTTGAAAACGAGCTTGAAGGGCATTAGCAAGGTTATTGAGCAACAAAGAGCGATCTGGATGAGGTGCTGGGCAAAGAAGAAGCGCCTCTCTGTTCAAGGAAATTGCTTCATCCAGGTCGTTTGTACTGCCCTTCTGTTGAAAACGAGCTTGAAGGGCATGAGCGAGGTTACACAATGACGAAATGCGATTTGCATGGGGTGCTAGTTCCAGGCACTGACGAAATGCCCTAATTTCCTTGTCCAAGTCTCTTTTTGATAGACTTTGTTGATATAATTTGCCATAGGCAAAACCTAATGCCTCCCAGACCTCAAAATCAAGTGGCTGGAGTCGTGTAGCAACCTCGAGGCAATGGATGTGATATGACAGTGTGGTAGGATCTTCATATCCAATCAGACTGGCTACCTTATAAGGCAGTGTGGAGCCTTGGATCAAGTTCAGAGAATCATGACCATCCTGGAATCTGGCTGAGATAGAAGGAAGAAACAGTGTAGCCCACTGACACATTGCCTCTGAGTCCTCAGAGATGAAACCCATATCAACTATACCATCCAGTGGGGCTCCACTTGAAAGGTGCAAAGGCCAAAATTTGATCGCATATGGTTCCACACCACGAAGATTGGTGTAAGTGCAGGTTTTTCCATGAAAAGATGGCAGTAACTCGACAAAGACAATTTTGAGACATTGTTTTGCCAGCAGAGAGTGCGCTTCTGTAGAATCAATGGCCTTGAAAGCCTGGTCATTAAACCCTGTGATAAATTCGATAAAAGAGGCGTGGAATCGTTGTGCTGCCGGTGTTATGAGATCGGTCTTAGGATCGCCCTGTGTTTGTAATGTTGCCAACCGCTTATGGATCTCCATCACGGTACGCTCGTGTATGCCTGAGAGACGTGAAAAATCACAAATTGATAGAGACTCCTGAAGGACTATTGTTGCTGCGAGGAAGTTTCGGAGCGTCCCTTGAATATCTGCTGGGAAAAGGGTTGATATTGCATCGCAATAAAGACGCTCAAGCTGCCCATTTTTTAGACTGTCTTTCTGGCCAACTACCTTCTCTTCCGATGAGAGTATTTGATCAAGTATTTCGTGCGGAAATCTATTGTCGAATTCGTTCATTACCATTAATCGAGTTGTTGCTGCCCAGATAAGGAGACCGCCTGCAAGAGCCGCCAACTGATGGAGCCTGCCATCGTCAGGTTTTCGCCCTCTCCAATCGATTTTGTTTGATGAGAGGTGATGACGAAAGTAATCCTCGATAACAGCCTGGGAGGCCAAGGGAAGGGGGTACTTTCGAGAGAGCATTTTATCAACAGCGCGTTCAATGGAGTAATTGAAGCGACTCGTCAGGACAAATTTCAACGGAGACGGCGATGGCATATGCACAAGTTCCGCCAGGAACGATTCATAATTTCGCCATTCGTCTAAACCATCAACGACGACGACAAGCTGATAAGGGTACCGAAGTGCACTGATTGGATCAAAGATATATGCTGTGAAATAATCCCTAAGCGAGTCGTGTGGACCATCGAGTTTTCTTGCCGCCTCGGCAATGTGAGCGATGGCTCGTGGATAACCCGCCCCAAGCTGCCTAGAAATCATCTGAATGACCCTCTCAAGGGGTTCCGTAGTAAGGTTTGTCAGAAATACACCCCCCGCAAGGCGGTCCTCAGATTTAAGAAAGCGGACCAGTTCCTGAGAGACGGTGGATTTACCGAGGCCAGCGGCGCCGTGTACCCAGAGGACAGACTCGGGACCATTAGATATCCAGTCGGAAATATATTCCATAACGTCTTCTCGACTTTTCTCGAGATATTCATTGGGCGTATAACGCGGATGGCTCGGTAGAGCGTTCAGAGATGCGAAATCTGGTTTATGTTGGATCGCTCCACCACTCAGCTAGGAATTTCAAACTTACCGATTTTTCTATTGAGGGCGTCGGTATCCAGCTTTATCTCGAGCTGAATTTCTGTCTAAATTAGGTCGGTAAAATATCTCGCGATTATTAAGACATAAAAAAACAAACCTGAAATAGTTTGACTGCTTTATCGAGATCCATTTGGAGGGATTGGAGGTCGCTCTTATGCCCGCTTTGTTGCAAGTAACGTGAAAATAGTCGGAGTTGACTAAGTTTGTCGCATTCATCAGCTATGCTTCTGAGCGTCCTACACGATTTACTGTTCAATATGTTATAATTTCGAATATAGGGGTTGCTACTGACTTCGAAAGTTTGTTTAGAGCTCCTTCGAGTGATGGCTCCACTGTCCTGACCGAACAAATCATAGCGCAGGAAACAACAAAATCTCCGGCGGTAGCCGCAATTTGTCTCATATCATTGTAATTCGAGCGAGTTTGCTAACATCAATGAGAATTATGGAGAGTGGAAGGCGTTTTAGAAACATACCGAGACCGCCTGCAACATAGTCACAACCGTTCCGATCAATGGCTGAACCCATGGCACTGGAATTAAAGAGCTGGCTTCTTTTGCGATGCCGAGGAACGTTGTGGTAGTACTGATGGTCATATCTAACACTTTGGACAATCCTTCCGAAGTACTGATGCTGCCATCGCCGATGAACGAAGGCTGAACTATGTGAGATTGGGTAGGACGAATCGGGATGTCGAGACTGACCTTAATCCTATCAATATCTTTGTTTATTGTACTCGTCAATTCGTCCAAGGATTTTTCATTGTTATTATCTTGGAAAGACTTGAGCTTTTCAACGGACCTAAAAGATGGATAGAGATGTTCAGAACGAACACGTCTGCAGAATATTAAAGCCAAATTCGTACTCTTTGAAATCTAGAATCGCCTGTGTGGTTGATGCGCGCTGGGCGTCGGTCGCAGATGCAAGTTGAACAGTGAACCGAGCACAGGCTTCGAGAACTGCGGTGAGCTGGAGGATAGGACTGTCAGGGATCAATGTGTATAATATGTCGCAGATATTACTTGGCCTTCCGAGTCCTTGTCGCGGATTACAACGATAAGCTGGATGAGCGCATTGAGCTCGGGCCAGTCCTTGAGGATATGCGCGGTATAAAGAATAGCCATATCTTTTTTGAAAGATTCGCCCTTCGTGAAAGCCTTCATTGCCTCGATAGACGGAATTTCCATAGTCTGGGGATTGGGAACGCTTGCCGAACGTGGTGCCAGTTGAACGGTTGTAAGCGCCAAGTTGGCGGAAGACTCGCCGGGTTTGGGGGTGCGAGGTCGCAGACCAATTTTTTCCAAGAATTTATCACGTTTACGAACTGATTTCTGTTCAGACGGCATGACTGGGAGAGTGGAGTTCAGTGTGAAGAGGAAAGATTGTCGACGAGGTGCGAAGCGTCCTCGAGGCACAACTATCCCTGTCATATGATTTGACAGGTTCAACGATAATCACGCACTGTCATCTTGTTCCAAAAACAAATTGTCCAAAAACAGATCTGCCCAGAACGCATAGCCAAGTGACTCGTGACGAAAGGCAATGCAAAGTGCCGTGTTCCCACGTGATATTTGCCCAAAACGGATGGATTTGAGGCTTTGCAGTTTGACACAAGCCGTATACATACCCCAGAATATCGAATATGCCTTGGTCGCACCGGCACCGCAGGTGACTTTGGTCCCACCGAACCCGATCAACTCTCGTTGTTCAACCTTCACTGTTCTAACGCTGTACGTCTGGTTTTACTCGCGAGGAGGTTGCAGGTAAGCCCGCGCTAGCTGGCGCACACAGATTGGGGTCGGAGGGTCGGAGAATGTGGGGTCTGAGGCGTCGAAGAGGCCTTGAGGAAGACAGCTGGGATTACGGAGGAAGTAGGACAGGCGAGACTGCTGGTGGGTTGGGAGCTCTCGCGTTCACGATTCACAGTGCTTGGAGCGTACTCTCTTATGACAATTCCAGTTCTAATTTCAACGTCGTCGTCGCTCTGAATTAAAAGACGGTTCGAATGCGTTTGCATTTCTATTTGTATCGACTTTCTTCCCTTTTCACAATCTCGCGCATCCGACTCCCCACTCGATTGCAGTCGTTTCGCAACCAGGGTCATCGCCAACGCATCACGGCTCCATTCCATCCACTCGCACCCCTCCACCACCGTGATACTTTCGATGCAGGCCCCAACACTGCATCAGGACTTGAGGGTTTACGTCCGCAACGGTCAAACCCTTACGCCGTCGCTTTTTGGAACCCGTCTTTGCGTTCAACCTCTCCCGCCTTACCCCGTCTTTATTTGCACTTGCAACCTCCATGTACGACCGACCATCTTGCTTGTGATGCAGTGCGTCATTCCTCCTGCGGTGAATACGGGGGCGTTTGTGCTCTTACACGCTACTATGGTTCCGGATCCCCGCATATACCTACCTCCCTCACCTTCCAACCTTGTACCTCCAGCCGTTGTACAGAGGATGATGATTTATGATCTCGAACAGCTCACTCCGCGGTCCTGCCATCCCTTTGACTTCCCTCTACCCGCATTGTCGTTTACCTCTCCACGCCATCCTCGATCTTGTCCCTGCTTCCCAGAATCCTACAGCCACCTCGAGTACATTTTTCCTTCTTCTTGTACCCGTAGTGAAGTATACGCGACTGGAGGTACCCGCCGCCTTCGCTTTCGGGGACACATCGCCTTGTCACCGTATTACTCTGCCTGTGAATATAGTCACCACCGTCAGTTTGCGACCGTCGACACAACGCTCTCCTTCTATACAAGGGGGAAGCCTACCTGAGCGGCTGAGCCACGCGTCCAGAATTAAGAAGGCGGACGTCAATACAGCGCATATTCAAGTATGAAAGCGATTATGTGCCTCGAAGGAATAGAGAAATAGTAAATACTTAGTGAATATTGATAGGTTTGTTCTCACTTATAGCATCGAATGGTGATCCTCAGCCAAGAACCTTATTAAAACGCTCTATGAATGCGACTAGTGGTATGGTACCATACTGAATTCATGCGTCGTTGGGCGTTTATCCAACGGAGCGTTATATGTATATAAACGGCTACGTCATGATAAAATATGTTAAAGGAGTAGGACAAAACAAGAAGGAGAATCTACACACGTTGTATTTCGATTCAGGTGCCTTACATACCGAATATTGAACACGCCAGGGGATAAAAGATAGGCGGAGGTCTGAAACCACTTCTTGTATCAGTAAAGTCCGTACAACCGGGTTGAATATTCCAGATTAACAATCGGATAACGACTTCATTTCCCTGAGAGGTGAAATTAGGGGAATAAAGAACGAACAGAGATTTCATTTTGGATGTAAGGATTGGCTGACGAACTGCTAGCATATACCTGCTCAAATGAAACAGGTTAGATATGCAGGCGATTCAGAGACGAGCAACAGACGGAGGCTGAACAACGGCATGCAGCAAACTAGAAGGAGGGGGTCGATCTTCATAAAACATCAGAGTTGTACACCAAGGGCAACGCAAAGAATTGAACTTCGGAATGAGTGTCGTATCATCACAAAGGCCGAGTCTTCCCCATCCACACCACACAATCAGAGTAAACTGGAATCACGAAAAATAACTGCAGCTTCATGAGACGCCGCGTCGCCGCAGCGTTAAATTTCTTGAGTCTAGGCTTGGATACCGCGACGGGGAGATGAAATTGAGCAATGACTCATAAAGATCAACGCAGTGAATGGAAGAGAGGCGAGACCAGTCACGCGTTGGTCGAATAACGCGTTGGAGAAAAGGGCATCAGGTTGTGAAAAACGAACAAGAGCGCAGCTTTAGTTCGAGTTTGATGCATCAAGGCCAGTATGGAGTAGCACCAGTACCACCATTGTGAAGTCGAAGGGAGAAATATATAACGAGCCGTTTCACATTCAACACGAGAGAACTTCGGTTCTGCCGTGCATCATGGTGTAGGGAACAGGTTTGCCAAGAGGAAGGTGGGATCGTTCGTTCAAACTGAGCGTACAAATTCATAGATCAGTGATGATAAAGGGATATAGACGAGTACATACCTAGTTTCCAGCTTGTACGTTCAAGAAGGCGGTCTCTTCGCGGCAGGATCAGATGTAATTCGAGTCAAGTGAATGATACGAGGGACTGGATACCGTTTGATAGGTGTTTTGCGATGATAAATGTGGGTAACTCACAATACGGCTTCATTGGCAGGAATTAATGGCATTCGAAACGCACGTATGGGGAGACTGAGGCATCCGACAGAGGCGATGAGATGGAAAGAAAGAAATGACAGCCATGATTGTGTTCGTCGCACGGGCCCTGAAATTTTTGGGTCAAGCCGGATTCCCACGATTCCTTTTCTTCCACAACCGCACCTATCGCCAGTCGCCCACCGTGCACCATGGCCCGGTTTTTGGCTTGTCTTCTCCTGGATATTAGATGTACCCAATGGCTATAGCTTCTTCCCCACACGCCTTAAACTCTGTGCACGTACTCCTTTGCCAGCCTGCCCTATCGATGTCGACTCCTCGACGTGGACACAACTATCCATTCTGTCAGAAACGCGTCTGGCTATACGGGCGGGGTAATGCAGAGGGTGCAGGGACGCCGTGCATCCATCACCTCAACGATAAGTGCAATAATACCGATGCGACTATCGAGGTGAATGGTAAATCGGAGCGCACTGTCTCTGCATGCTCTGCGTCCCCCTGTCCGCTTTCGAGTTCGCAAGAGACTTTCCTGCTTCGCTGGCGATTCCTTGATCCCTTCCCGATCTTACTCGGCCTGTATATGCGTCGCATGCCACGAAGATCTTCTATCCCGTCGTATGTTGTGAGCTCTGAAGGGAGAAGTTTGCGTTGTGGTCGTTCCTATTGGAATCAGATGGTTATTTACGGATCATGTATGACTGAAATTTGTGTTAAGCGTTACTTTGGGCCTTTCTTGGTGGATTCGTGACGTCAAGTTTGTTTCAACACGCGGTGAGTTCAACCAAACCGTATTTCGCGATCCATTTCTTACCTGATTGACGCTTGATTACATTTCGTCTTCAACGGTTTGTTATCACGAAACCTCTCGACATCTAACCGCCGTGGAATGAAATCTACATCTTATTCCATATATGTCCTCGTCTTTCATACGGTAACTCTCATCCATCCGCTCCCGACTTTCCCGTTTAAACAGAAGAGAGAACGATTATGACCTCTCCCAGTCTCCTTCCTTTCACCTTCTCTAACTCTTTCTCTCACTCCACCCAACCCACGTCCTTCGGCTCTAAATAACTCCCCAACTCATCGTCGTCATCATCAAACTGGAGCACCTACAGCCGAGGGATTCAGCCAGCCAACCATGTCGATGATTACTGAGGCTTTCGGGTTTGACGGATCTCAATCGAATGACTTAGACGTGACACCCGCGCTCTAGGTGGTTGCGAAATGATACACCGAAATCGCATCGGAGGAGTGCGGGGCTCTGGCGCTGTGGTTCACGAACAGATTTGGAGCTCGTAAGTGGTCATTTTTGAAATTCATCAAATAATTGCCCCGTCTTGCGATTCCAGCAGTCGTTCCAAAAGTTACAGAGAAAGTGCAACTGGAGCCCCTCATCGAACAATTCTTCGACGCACAGCACCGGGAGTAGGAGAGCGTGTGCATGCGTGAGGCGTGGTTGCTTGGCAGATCCACGGGGACTCCATGGATGCGATCTACGTTGGACACATCGAGTGCAGCTTCATATGAAGGGTTGCGGTTCTGACCGTGTTCATCACCTCTCCGCGCATGCGAGGACCCCTTATCGCGCTGCTAGGGCGGCAGGGGCAGCAAAGGCGTGCGTTCCTTTCTAACTCTTCCTTCCCGTTCTCTCCACTCCAAGGTGACGCCCCCTCCTCTCTCTCCCTACTAGCAGCCTACTAAAAAACAACAACCTTCCCCCTCCACCCCCGTAGTCATATTCATCGAGAAAATACTCATTACTCGCGTCTGTTCAACGCCCGCCGGGAAGACTGCGTGAGGGAGATGCAGTTCGCCGTCTCCGCCGCCTCCGTGCGGAGAGATACGTGAGGAGCAATGGAGCTCGCGTACGGGCGTTTTGGGATGTGAGGGTGGTTGGGCTTTTGGTAGTGCGTCGTATTTTGAGCTTCTGAATCCACTGAAAGGTGCTGATTTTGATTTTGACGCTAGGACTACGGCGAAGAAGAGGAGAGGGAGAGGTTACGTTGAACTGCGACAGAAAGTGCGAAGCGGAGTCGTACCCCGACGTCGAGCCGCACTAGAAAGGCGCGTTGTTGGTTTGACGCGTGCGTCATTCGCTGCGTGTCCACTTCGTGTGGGGGACAAGGAACATTTTCATGCGTTTTGCTTTTGTCTGTGTATTGCCTTCGCATTCGCATTCGCACTTGTTTTCTTTTTTGTTGCGGTGCTGATCTCTCTCTTTTCTACCTTTCTAATCCTACTTTCCTACCTGCTACGTTTACTTTCTTACGCATACTTTCCTAATTTCTTACCTCTGATCCCAATCCATCAGACACAAATTCATTCAAAATTCGCATCGTCATGACCAAAATCAAGTGCACAGGAAATAAGGTGCGCATATACCCCACTCTTTCCTCCCTTTATATACCTAACATCGCTATTTTCCCAGTTTTCTTTTCATCTCCTCTTATGCCCACCTACCTATCCATTTGAATATGAACGCCAGATCCACTCCTTAACCAACCCGCTTGCTCGTAGGTCGTCAAGAACAGCCCTCCTTTCTCGCATCGGCAGGTATTGGCATTGGTGTTGGCAAGGATGAGGAGGTGCGGGTCGGGGTATGGTATAATGGGTTAGGAATCCAAATATCTTAATTAACCAGGTTTACGCGTGGTGGAAGCGTTCGTTTTCCTTCTTTACGCCCCCCTCGCTTCTGTTCATTTCCCCCACATAAAACTCGTTAAAGCCTACGAGTACATATAAGCCAGAATGTCAGAACTTGACGACGTTAGACGTGGAATAAAAATATACCGGCTGGCTGTGTAGTTTTCAAGACGGGATGAGAGGAATTTAACCAAAATTGAATGATGAAATAAAATGCGACGAGAAAAAAACCAAAGCAATATCTCTGAGAGGTTACAGAATCGCAGACACATCAGGTTCCTATCCCAGACCGCGACGCGTCGGGGCGCGTGCAATTGATCAGAGATCACATGATAAGTTTGTTTATAGCTGACGCCGTTCTCTTCCCACTCTTCTGATATAAGGTAGGGGCCATTCGGATCCAGCTACCTTATGTAAGCGCTTACATAAGCGGCAAAATGTTGGTTCGGGGGGAAATTTTTTTTTTTTGGATTGTATTTTCGCTGATATCGTAGGGGAAAGGCATTCTTTTTTTTTTTGGTTTCATGTTAACTTAAAATCAAGACATTTGTGCCTTTCTTAACTACCTCACAACTGGTTATTCGATTTCAAGAGGATATGGAGCACGAGAGGGAAGTTGCGGCGACGGCGGGAGGTGATGCCGCTCGGTCCGACGGTTAGACACCTACTTAATATAGTAACTTACGTAATACCCAAACCCTAAGGTCGCGGCAAAATCTTGAGGTCAAAATTTCGAAAAGTTGCAGAACGAGCCGGAAAGCACGAAAAAACACTTGGAAAAAAAAATTGGATTTTTTAAAAAATGGCTCATATCTCTCTCAAAAGTTTGTCAATTTGAAATTTGTTTGCAACAGGTTGTAGGGATTGTCAATAGCTTCATTTGTATGGTCTTTAAAATGTGGGAAGATTGGTGGTGGTCGAGGTATACTTATCGAGGTATATTGTCCTCGTCGTTGCTTACATAAGGGTAGCTGGATCCTGATGGCCCCTACCTTAACCTCGATGTTGGCTGATTTTTGGGGAGCCTCGACGTTGGTCGCCACAGCAGCGACCATTGCGGAGCAGCCAGCGTCGTATCTCTTCGAAGATGGCCAACAGAGGCAGCAACTGGACCGGGGTTCGCGTCAGCCCAGATGCCTCCCCGCCAGCGTTGTCTGCTGAAGCCTTTCCTGTACAAAGCTCTGCTCGTGCGAGACGGCTTCGCTTCGTCACAAGTATGCGGGTAAGCTCCTTGTCGTCGTTTTTGTTGGCATACATTTTCTTAACTAGCTCCTTGTGGGCCTCGACCCCTGCACTCATCATATCGTGACATGCAACCCACGAAACGACCCCATTCACGTACAAAAAAGCACCCTCTTCTCGCACCACGCCTGCCTGGGCGTTTCGTTCTGCGTATGCGGACTACATTCCATCCGCACATACCGACATCACAGACTCACAGTCCATCACGCTTTCCGTCGTTGCCGTTGCTCCGTCCTGACGCCGCCCCGTGGACTCATCATCCGTTTTGGAGCGTCAAAACCACAGCACATCTTGTTAGCGCGCCGGCTAACGGAGGACGCGGGTCGGTCGGTGCGAAATGAAGCGCGGACTCCATGCAGTCCTGCGACCTGTTTTGAGTAAGATGCTGCGGGAGGAAGATTCGAAGAAGAGGAAGGCCTAGGGTTAAGTCTCGCTCCTACGAATAGAAGGGGGAGCTAGCAAGATGCCAGCGGAGAGGGATCTTTGTCCGGGCTTATGCTGTCTTTCTGCGCTTCCCCAGTGCGGGTACATCGTACATCAGCTGCCTACGCTGCCAACGACGTCGACGTGCTTCTGTGAGTCAATGACTGTTGTTTTCTCTTCTCTACTACCACGTGCTGATTCTGATTCTACATGCAGCCTCCGATGCCTTTCTTCGAAGTTGTGCTTGAATTCATGCACCGTAGACCGCTTCAGTTTGGTGAAAGGTGACTTTTCCCCCTCATTTTTCTTATAAAAATTTTTCGCCTTGTAAGATCTCGTGCTGACTGCTTCGGTTCGTTCTTTAGCACACAACCCTTGACCGACGTTGTCGACAGGCTTCAAATCTCATTCGTTAATGCCGTCACAACCACCCTCGGTCATTTAGCCCGCCACGCCTCTGCGGGAGCCCTCCACATCCAACCTACCCCTACGCCGTCGCGTCGCATTTCACTCCCATTTATCCCCGGCCGCACCGCCCCTGCTCGTGCATCTGCGCCAGCGTTCCGCGTCTACTCCGCCCCCCTATTTGACCCAGCGCCGGCGCTGTTGTACCCCTCCCTGCCCGGTTCGACGTCCTTTACAGCATCCCTACGCCTGCGTCTTGCCCCCCGCTCAGAATGGCACTAGCACGAGCACGTAGGCGGCAAAATCAGCACGCCGATTGACTCAGGCGGCGAGGCGAGAATGGGTGCGTTGGCGGGCGTCGGGAAGGGCGGAGGGCGGGACGGCAGGAGCAGTCTACGAATGGAGTCGAGCAGACCGTCCGCACCCATCCACCCCCACCAAGCCCTCGTCGGTGACGCCGTCCCAACATCGTGCGCCGTTTCCTACGCCCGAACAAGGCACGAGGTCTTCATTGTCGTCGGCTTCCACGTCCACGCCGCGAAAGTAGGGCTGCTCCCTGCCCCGTCTGCCCGGCCGATCTCTCATCCACCACCGCACACACCCGATAGCCGGATCATCGTCGCACTCCATCCTATTTTCTATCCTGCTGTTCTCATTCCGCCGTCGCCTATCCTCCCCACCCACACCCACAGCGCCGCAGAGCTACCGCACCATCCATCCCGTCTCGCCTCAAGGAACCCTTGTCCTACCCCCCGCGCTCATTCCGCCATCCCGCCCCGCCCCATCCACCCCCGCTGCATCGTCAGGGGGGAAGGCTCTGGGCTTCGAGAGCGCAACAACTGCCTCTTTTTTACTTCCACGCCTCCTTCCTGTCTTCTCTGTCTTCGCCTTCCTTTCCTCTCTGTCTTCGCCGTCCCGTCCGGCACAGCAAGCTGCGCCGACTTTCTGCAGCGCGAGGGCCGCAAGGAGGGGGGGACGCGGAGCGGCGTCAAAGTACGCCCTTATCCTCAACTCCACTCTGAGTTCGGCACTAGGGTCGGTTGGGGAAGATTATGGGCTCAACGTTCGCGGGGTAGCCTGTTCGTTGACTTGTACCCGCCTGCTTCTTGCGCATTGCATCTGCTTCTTTCCCAATGTTCCAGCCTGGGTCCTTGCTTGCGATGTGGTTTTACGCTTCGAAGGAAATACGCCGCGCCATCGTTGGGGGTTGAGTTGGGTCACCCCCGGTTGGATAGACACAATCAAAATCCAGACTGCCTAAGTAAGGTCGGAGGAGACAATCGCGAAAATATACAATCAAGGCGCGGCGGACCCCTCACAACCGACTCCAGCGCCCTGTTACCTGCTCGCCTGGACTCTCGTAGCATGACATTTGGTATATTTTGGGCATGATTCGAGGTCACGGGTACTTTCCTATTGTTTATTAGATCATCTCCTTCAATAACTAGGCGTCGTCTTCGCCGACACACCACCTTGCTTCCAGTAAGAGATATAAACATTGCCTTGGACATAAAATAATGGGCATGCTATGATTAGTTTAGGCCTTCAATCACTGTCTTTTCTCAAAATTTTATACCCCAGGATATTGCCTTGGATATTATTATAGCGCTTTCGCAAGATATCCCGGGCTAGAGATCCTTCATATTATCATACGCAACAACAATTTATTTGTAGCTACATGGCCTCCAGTTGGCTCTTCGTAGTTACATCCGTGGCCCATGAGCTTGTGATGAATTCAATGGACTCCTTGAAGCTGAGTATTGAGTTCCCAAGCTTGAACGACCAAGTTGATTTTGGACCACAATGAGACGACGGATATGGACTCAAGGCAAATGAAATCGATTTCGGGAACCAATTCCCGAGTTTCAGACTTAGGATTTGCAGAGGTCAAGGACTCACTGAGCGAGAACCTCAGCAAAAAGTTGGCAAAAAGTTGACAAAATGCAGTTCATGACGCTCGAAAAGTACCCTGTGAACTACAAGCTTGAATACAGCTACAAGGAAATGCGGAATTTTCGGGTCAAAGTATCGCAGTGACGCAGTATGGGTTTAGCAAGTTGGTTTCGTGCGTCGCTTGGTAGACGATGGCAAGACTCAAAGAGCGGTCAAGAAGTAAAGGGTTTTGATCGTTGATGGCATCAATGATGGCAACATTCGAGTCGTTCAGGAACTTTGGATGGGTAGTCAAAATAACAAGAGCAAACATGGCATAGGCGTCGAAGACAAACACAACCAAAGATCATGATGATGGCAACAAAACTTTCCTAAAACGTGAATTTAGAGGGGTGTGGGACCTTGCTTCCAGCAAGGTGATCTATTTTGCTCGTTGTGTTCCCACTGAAATAAAAAATCAGATTAGTCACAGGTCGTGTGTATGATGGGTGTCTCAGATATGCAGGCTCTCATGCGGTTGAAGTTTTCACATCTAGTTCATCTTCTCTAGATACTGTTGAAGCCTTCGGCCTCGCATCGTACATGCAAAGTCTCAAAGCTACAACCTCTTTGGGTTTCCCCTCTCCTAGCCATCCTCTTTCTCCGCAGAACCGCACGAGGATCCTAAGCCCCAAATCACCCATTCTCAAGCTCCACGACGATATAATATGGCAGATTTTCTATATAAACGCAGATATGGAGGACGAAGCCGTGAACAAGGAGGCGATAGCAGCAATTAAGACGCTCCGGTATAGCTCTCAAGTGTGTTTGAGGTGGCGACAAATCGCCTTGACATCTTCACGGCTTTGGGGCCACGTCATCAACGTCGACCATCTCAAAGGCAAGGACTGGAGGGAAGAAGTCGTAAAAAGGACCGGAAAGTCATCGCTTTCAGTGTTGTGGTATCAACCGCGTCGTCCAGATTCATCACCTCACTCTGAAAAAAGCTGGCGAGGACATTACCAAGGACATTGCATTAGAAATAATTGGCCACCATTGGAATCGGATCCGATGTTTGGAGATCAGTCGTAAAACCACTCATAAATCCAGCATCGCACAGTTTTGGGAGATTTTCCAACGTCCATCAGAGGTTCTGGAAATATTTCGGGTCTCCTTCGCCTCGAATTTCCGCAAAGAGGTATCCCTTTTTACTCCCCCCGACTTCGTCATCTTCAATAACCTCGCACCTGTGTTGCATGAATTTTACGCACCCAACATCAGGTTCAAGTTGAACGCTCCATGGCTAACCAACATTCAGTTTCTTGCCCTGAATGATAGAGTGTCTGCTTATGACCTGATTCAAGCAATCCGACACATGCCCCTTCTTGAATGCTTGGTCGACGAATCTTCGAGTGCGATCACCAGCACAGGAGACGCGCTCTCATCTCTTCCACAAATCACACTTCCATCAATCAAGCGCATAGTACTCATTTCGATTTCTGCTCTCGGGCCGTATATGGATTTCCTTGGTCAAATAAAACCAACATTTGGATGCCGTCTATTCCTCAGTTGCACTAGCTTTCGTCCCTCCATGAAAGCGTTGACCCTAGCCAGCCAAGTGCTGCACGATTACTCCAGGTGTTGCGATTTTACAATCGCGAAACACATAACGCTCGATTTTTCTCGTGCATATGATTTCGACTTCGAAGCTACCTTTCCACACCAGCCCGGCTTTTGTTTCAAAATCGGAAACCTGATCAAAGCTCCCGATGAAGCCATTGATGCCATTTTTGCGGCTCTACCCTCGGTTATATTTCAGAACGCTGAAACCCTTTCGCTTGGGCCGTTTCCAGCTTTTTTTGAAGCTACCGACAACAAGATTAGCAGGTTCCTTTTGTCATTCCCCTCCGTTCATACTCTGAAAGTTATGCCAGACGCTTTGGGATCTTTGCTCAATCTCCCGGACGGCATCCTTGCCGACTCCCTTCCACTCCTCCACACGGTTAAAATCAAATATTATTTCCAGGGAGAAGATATTCCAATTATCAAACAATTTCTCACTTCACGCATCTCAAGTGGCCGGCCGATAAATTGTCTTTCTTTGCCAATCGACCTTAATCACAGCACAGACCTGCGATCACTGGATGAGTGCACTGGTCTCTCCATAATCCTTGGTTTTGAACACGAAGAATCCCAATATACGTGTGGGAGCGGCAACATCGAGGACCTTCTCCTTGGGCCCAGTCAACAAGATTCTGAATCTCTTAACCCATCTTCTTCATCCAAAGCCGAGTAATATGCTTTTTTAAAACCTTTTTCCCGCGATGACTGTCGATGTAGCATTTGGCGATTCAATTGAAGTTGGCATTCGCGAAGGTGTGGCTTAGAAGACTGAGTAAATAAAAATATTATGCCAACACATTTGCACGTAGTCTGACTTTACGGGTGCTTCAAAGCCGTCAATTTAATTTTTTAGAGCTTAATAAACGAATATGCTTCAAGTTTTCACTGGAAATTTTATGCCCACTGTCCGACGAACATATGTTTCAAAAGTCTCAATGCATATCAAATTATAATTAAACTAATGAGAGCCCGTTACCCAAAGGTTCACAATTATTGTTCTCGCTTCGCGCGTCTCGAGTGGCCGACCAATTGGTTGTCTTATTTTGCCAAACGACTTCGATCACTGCAGAGACCTACGATTACTGGTCTATCTATTATTTTTCAATTTGGACGCCAGGAATTCCACTATAAATGCGGGAGCGATGACGTTGGGGACCTTCTCTTCAAGCGTAGGCGGGGTTCTGATTGTTCCAATGCATCTTCCGAGGAGAGTTCTTCAGAGGAAGAATAATATGCATTGGTTAATACCATTTTTCCACGATGAGTGTATGGCGATTTGGTTGAAGTTGGCAGTAGCGAAGCTCTGACTTAGATGACGGGGTAAATGAAAATATTTTGACGCAATGTTTAGACCTGTTCAGTAACTTGGATTTGAAAGTTATTAAACAATTACCCTTCAAAATTTTGCTTGTAATTCACCGCCCGTCTAGGTTGTGCGACCGATATAAATTCGCTAGTGTCTATTGTGCTGCTCGCTTCCCAAAGTTACCGATGCATATCAATTAAAACCCATTGCTGAACGTTTCGTATTATTTATCGTGAGTCGGATTAGGAATTTACCGTCGGCGGTCCGTGGTAAAATATACGGGCATACGTACAGTGGTACTCGTTCTCCATCCATCCAATATGCAGAGTGAGTTACAGGCCTACAGCACGTCCAATTAACGCAGTCGAGCTACGCATTAAATTCGTCCATTCATTCATCGCTACATATCTCCTTCCGTCATTCGAATCGACGTACCTACCTTCGTCAGCCAATATTTTTCCTTTGCATCTCTTCCCCCCATCCTCCCCGTGATCTTTGCCCGTACTGATCGTCAAGCTTCTAACCCCTCGTCGCGTCACCCAAATGAACTATTTGGGACGAGGGTGTGATGGGGTCCAAATTATAGATGCGGCGGTACTACCGCTGACCAGTCTGGCGGTTAGGTGGTTAGACTTGTAGCACTTTGTCACTGATCCATTGGTCACCATGTCGCATGTTTTTATGTTCAACCTAAAAAGGGATGAGGCTGTGCCACGGAGACGATCTGAAGTTTTCACGATTTTTTGATTCCCAACAACGCCGTCTTTGCATACGAATTCTTTCATCTTATTCCTCATGACAGAACTGAAGGATACTCTGTCTTCAAACTTGCATCATCCTTGTCACACTCTTTCTCAGCAGGCTCAGAACAGTCAGGATCACGGCTTTGTCTCCAACTCTAAACCGGCAATTTTCAAGCTCCACGATGATATCCTCTGGTGGATTTTCTGGTTGAACGCCGACATGGAGGGGGAAGCCGCAAAAAAGGATGGCGTAGTAGCCATTGATACGCTCCGACATAGCTCCCAAGTCTGTACGAAATGGCGACAAATCATTCTCTCGTTTTCATCGCTCTGGGGTCAGGTCATCAATCTCTCCCGCCTGGAGCACGCCGAGTGGAGGGAAGAAGTCATACGAAGGACCGGCAAGTCATTGCTTTCAGTCTTGTGGGGGTACTCAGATACGCCATTTCTTTCCGAGGACGTTGCAGCAGACCTTATTGATCGGGATTGGGATAGAATCCGATGGCTTGAACTCGATTTCAGTGCGACTGGCTGGATGGAGGAATTCGACATAGCCCAATTCTTGGGGGTATTCGGGCGTCCTACAGATGTTCTCGAAACATTCCGAATCACCTTCGACCTCATAAAACGGCAACAAGCACCCACTCTTTCTCCCCCCGACTTCGTCGTCTTCAACAACCATGCTCCCGCGCTGCGTATTTTTTTCGCTCCAAACATCAGGTTTAACCTGGACGCACCTTGGCTATCCAATATTCGATTCCTTTCCTTACATTGTGAGGTCTCTACCAACAATTTAATTCGAGCAGTGTCGCGCATGCCGCTCCTCGAATTTCTGGAGGATATCAATTCAAACGCCATCACCTCTGCCGAAGATGTGATCTCTTCGCTACCACAAGTCACGCTTCCTTTCATTAAAACAATCGCCCTGGACTCGAGAGCGGAAATCGACCCGTACATCAAGTTTCTCGATCAAATCAAACCGCCTGTAGGGTGCTATCTGGATTTTTGCCACGAAAGCTTGGCTTGGTTCGAGGGAATATTAGACCTGGTCGTTCGAGTTCTGTCCACCTATGTCAAATGCTGTGATTTCCCTAGCGCAACCGACGTCTCCCTCCAAGTTTATCCATTTTTCTTCAATTTTGAAGCCCGGATTCCTCGTCAAGGACGGTTCCGTTTCAAAATCAGATTCTATAAAGACCTTCCACACGATATAATTGACGCTCTGCTCGCAGCAGCGTTGCCTTCCATCACATTCCAAGAAGTTCAACTTCTTTCCCTTGCGATCTCGCCTTCAATCTTCGAACTTTCGGACACCAGAATTTCCCAATTTATTTCGTCGAGCCCCTCTGTCAAAACGTTGACCATCAGTCCGGACACTTTCGAGGGCCTGGTCAAACTCCCCAATGACATCTTGGCTCGTTCTTTTCCGCTTCTACATACGGTGAAGATCAACGAGTCCGTCCTAAAAACAGAATTTCCAGCCGTCAAACAATTTCTCGTTTCGCGAATTTCAACAGGCATTCCGGTCAAAACCATCATCATCCCAGTTGATCTTAATTCCTGCCTCGACTTACGACCCCTGGATGAATTCACTGGTCTGATAGTAATTCTTCGAAGTCAAGGTCAAAAGTATGAACACACATGCGGAAGGGACCCGGTCGAGAACCTTCTCCTCCAGATTGAACGACATAGCTCAGATTCACCATCGTCTGAGTCGTCCCCTGATGACGAATAGCGCTCACTCGTCCAGTCTGGCAGAACTTCCTCATAGCTTCTCTCAACGAAGCCGGACGCGTAGCAAGTAATTCAGGTAAGTAGCTTTTGAATCTCACTTCTGACTGTAGAGGATTTAAAAAAGCTCGCAGTGTAAATAAAATGGAACGAGCCTCATTCGATGAAGACGATATTTGGAAGTTTTGTTCAGTAAAACTGCAACGTGAATGAGAAACGCGTCGATGTGCATATACTCGGGTATTGTCCGTGGTGTAGATTTTCTCTACCCGCAGAGACCTCACCTTGATCTTATTTTACCGCCTTTCTGAGCCGTTGGTCTGGTCGTCAGGAGCTCAAGTCCGCAATTTATGTGCATACTACAATGAAAGCCCTCTACAATCTGAGGCGAACGCCTTTCGTCAACTCCAATGACAATTTCTCTCCATCTTCCACGTCCATTCCACACCCTCCCGCGAGCTCTATACCGCGGCCAATCCACTCTGTGCGTTTACTTTTCCCTTTCTGCGAAACGGGTTACCGACATGGAGGCTCACCTGGCGTAATCAACGCACAGAGGGCCGGAGGATAGTGGAGGATAGCGGCGGGTGCAGGCGCAGTTGAAGGGCAAGGGCGGGACGGGACGGGACGGGTGCAGGCGTACGTTGTGCGTGTTAGCAGTGAAGGCCGTCGATGCTGCTCATGAGAGGAGTTAGCGGGAGGAGCAGCGCAGTCGAAGGGGCGTGGAAGAATGCACTGGCTCAAGGAGGGCGTATGCTTCTTCAGCAGTTCTGTTGTCTTTGTATCTTCGTTTCCCACCGACTTTCTTCCCTTTGGTGTTTCAGACTTCGACGGCGATGCCTGACCTCGACCTCGACCTCGACGCGGTGGATGCCGTTTGACTTGTGGGCGATGAACTACGCTGCTGGGGGTGTTCGAGTCGCGGACGCTGGCGGCGGAGGGAGGAGTAGAACGAGTGGGGAGGGGAGGGCGATGGAGGGAGCGTTGGTGTCTGCATGCCGGCCTCAACATCGACAAACTCGTAGACCTGCACCGTCGGCTGGTTCATGGCGTTCTTAGGGTACGCCGTCCCTCCGTCATCTGCACTTACGCCCGGTGTCGACCGCGGTGCTTACCCGAGCCTCTCTTCATCAATACCGCTGGCCCGGAACAGACCTAAACACGAAGACGAAGGCATATCCCGCCTTGGATGCTCAATGCGGCGTGATACCCCGTCCGGACCAAGCCTCCTCTCCACGCCTCACAACTCCGTGTCCCCATCGCCTGCAACCCTTATGCATCACGCCTCGGGGACGCGGGCGGTCATCGCGGTGTTGGGATTGGTTTCAGTTTTGCTTAGGGGTGCTGGTGCTCGGACTCCTCTTGGAACGGGGACGCGGAGCGGAGAAGAGTTCTGTGGGGGGGAACGTCTGAGAGGCAGGCGGCGGTGAGTGGGGAGGAGGGGGTCAAGAAGGGGAGAGGGGCAGGGAAAAGGGGGAAGGACAGGGAACGAGAAGAAAGGCAAGAGGCGAGCGGAGGTCGGGGGCGGCGGTTGAGGAGAGGTCGGGCATGGAAAGACGGAGCAGGAGCACGCGCGAAGCCGACGCCTGCCAGAATGCCAGATGGAGTCAGCAGGAAGCGGGTGAGTGTGAGGCAGTGGCAACGGCGCAGGTGGAGGATGGGTGGAATGTGGAAGGCTGGTGCGAGGGTGGGGTGAGGCAAGACGGCGGAGGAGGACGCCGACGGCAAGGGGGTTCATTGAATGCCGTGTCCCTGAGGCGCGGGCACAGACGCGGATGCGGACATGGAAGGCGCCGAAGGGGGTAGGCAGAGTGGGGAGGGAAGGGAACGGGAGGCTGGAGGGAGGGAAAGAAGGGGCGCGGGACGCTGTTGCAGAAGCACGAGCGGGGAAGGTGCGCTGGGGTAGAGCGAGCGGGGAACGGATGGGCATGAGACGGGGGCGGTGGCGCAGGGGAAGATTAGGTGCGGCCGTCTGGACCGTCCAATGGTCTGGGGAAACGGCGAAACGCTGGTGCAGAAGCGCGAGCGAAGGTGCCGCGCCGAACGTAGGACCTGCGCGGCGGGAGGAGGGTGGATGTGAGATAGCAGGGGGACGGCACAGGGGGCGCGGAAGGATTGGGTGGAAAGGGGTGGAAAGGAGGGCGGGCGACGCAGAAGGTGGGGACGGGGAAGGCCGGGCTGAGGGGAGGGGGAGGAGGGGGCCAGTGACGGCGATGGGGGAGGTGATGACAGAAGCCCATGCTGCGTAGCAAATTAGCGCGCGGGACGAGAATTTGAAGGCAGCAGTAGCTCACAGAAAAGCATAGAAGCAGCACGGGCAACGGCCCCGCATGGCGGACGCACCAAACTGCAATGAATGCAGACCCGGATCGTAGCATTTGAACCTTCTTCCTCGACTTCAAACTCTCCCCCCGCCGTCGCACTCATAACGCACCGCATCGATTCCGCCCTAAAGACGCCCAGCGGCGAGTTCTCATCACGCGTTCGGTAGGTCAACGAGGAAGCTCAGAGACAAAGCGGCGGCAGAGGTGGGGTGAGCGGCGAGGCCAGGAGGCGGGCGGCGCGAGGCGGTATGGACGGGCGAGATGACGTAAGTAGATCAACGAAAAGAGTGAGAAGTAGCTTACCTATGGTTCAATGCGCTTGGAACACCAAGTCTGCCCACAGTTACGTAAGCCTTCTTTGACAGGGCGGATCAACGGCAAACGCGGCACAGGCGGAATTCTAAATTCCTCTTGTTCGCCGCTTGGAGCGCTCCTGCGTCTCTGTGTGCGCCGGTGGGATAGGCCTATCAGGACTACCCTAGCAGTCCGAGTCTGGCGAAGCTCGGGAAGCGCGTCGAGCAGTGCGCTATCGCGTCGCACGTAGTGGCAAAAGGCAAGCAAAAGGTTTTTCGTCACAGGACCGCGCGGCGTCTACATACAGACAGGCTGTGCTACTGACGATCTAATCTAATCCTGCTCGGGCTGCTCGGCCCAGAGCTCACTACTACACCGGGAGACTTACCAATCAAAAAAAGATAGTCAATTGAATACAAAAAAATGTATTTTATACGAGTAATGAACAAAGTGACAAAAAAGCGGTCTGTATGACAAAATTTACGAGTGTCAAAGAAGTCACCCAAAATAGGCAGAAAGAAGTTGCCACAATACGACGCAACTTCCTTGCTATTCTACGCCCTGATAGTGAAACGGCATAGCGCTCTATTATTTCGCTGGAGCTTATTTTCTCGTTGCGAGGTCCGGTGTTCAATTCACGGAGGGTTCTGCTAATTTTTTATTTACTGAAATGTATAATATTGACGCCGAGCGTCTTCCCGCTCTGCGTAAATTCTTTAAAGTATGTCCTTTGAGTGTTTTTTATTTGGCGTGTAGTCTGCTCATATTAATGTCTATTTTTCTGGACTATCCTACACGAAAAGTTCGATTTTTTTTGTCATTGCAGTCACTTGTATTTTCATAATAAGCTATTTAACTCAAACTTATTAATCTAAGATTTTATTGGGTCTTTGAGAAGAAAATCTCTTTGTTTTTACACTCATTTATTGCCATATCACTGACATAGCAACATAACCTCGCAGAAACCACGGAGAAACGGTCACTTTGCGGTCACTCTGCGTAATGCAACTCCGCTTACATGCCGGTCTCGGATCAACTTCTTTTGACAGCTTCCCTGTCAAAGAACTGTGGGCAGACGGGGGCGCGCGAGTGTAGCGGCCAAGCGCGGTCACTTTTCTCTTTGGTGGCCAGGGGGGAGAACTGCTGGTCGGTGGTTCGATCCTCGCCCCCCCCATCTTGTGGAAAACATTTTAGACACCACGAGATTTCTCCGCTTCTCGCCATGTGGGATTTGATTAGGGTGGGAGCGTGAGGGTTGCGTGAGATTAGCGCTTCAGCCTGCGATATTGGGAGCTGCCAAAGGCGGTGTTCGAACCAAGTCAACGGCTTAGTCGGCTGAATATGGGAGCTGGCTGGGGGAGGGAACCCGTTGAGGTATTGCACCATGCCGATCTCCCCTGGGCTATCCGGCGAACATGAAAAACTAAACCATTTCGATAAACCGATGGACCTTCGTTCTCGTCACGGGTCACACTGCCATGTACGCCCGGTTCGATGCCGGAGACGTAACGCCTGCTTTACGCACACACGGACGGGACACCGAGCCGTGACACTCGCAAGCCTTATTTCGGAGCTGAAAAGCCGCTATGTGGGAATAACACCGTGCCGATGATATCACATGCCTAGTGGAGGGAATACTAATTTGGCGGAGCTACAATTGTACGAGGGCTCTATGCCGTGACCTGACTGCTGTACGGACTAGGTAGAGGAGGAAGCACGACCGCATTAGTCAAAGTCGCAGATAAAACTACAGACCCCCCTTGCTTACAGTACATCAACCTGGAGTTCCCGGTCATATACGCATAGATACTTGTAAATTCGCCTACGGTCCGTGCTGTACTAGATTACGCAAGACTATAAACCGATTTCAAAAAAAAAAAAAAAAAAAAAAAAAAACTGTGGGCAGACTGTGTACCCAACGAATATGTGACCTCTCGTCCAGATATCCAAATTCATGATACTACGCGGTCTATAGGGACCCAGAAAAAGTATCAGCAAGTGAGCATGGCTAACACTTCATCCGTGCATCTAACTCCCATCACACATACTCCCTCGTTCGCGCGCTGCAGCTGCAGCAGGAGGTCGTCAATGTAGCTCGAGTGCAACACTGAAGACCAATCTTGACATCATAATACTATGCCTTCTCAGGCTGTTGGTAGTGAGTATGCCCTCTTCTTCCTTTATTATCCCGGTTTAAATAGGTAATGTTTGATATCGTTTCATATTTGAAGACCCATGCGATTCCAAAAAGGGCCGACGGCTGTGCGGGTTTGGTGCGGGTATTTTCTCAAAGGGATTCACAGGAGTCAAATGGATTTTCTGGGGAGAATCTAACTCCCAGCATTAAACAATAGATTTGAAAGCAAAAAGTCGATCTCCTATGGTACGAAGCCGCATTCCTGCAGTCTAATCTAAGAAAAATTGCAACCGTTCCGATCTCTTGCCAGGACTCGATCTACGCAAATTCACTCAGAAATTGTGAAGCTCGTCACCAGCGTAGTTCTGAATAAATCCCTTGAAGTTATCAATTCTGCTTGTGTAAGGGACTCCGAGCATCGCAGCAATCCCCGAAGTGGCATCAGCATATTTTGTGAGCGTATTCTCGACAAAGCGGTGCTGCAATTACCGTGAGTATCCGTTTCCCAGATGTAAAACCACAATTTACCTGGTACATCTTCTGGGATTTATCATGGAAAGCAATCCAGCGGTTCTTCTGGGATTGATCCTGGCCGTATTGGAAGCTATCGTCGACCTTGAACGTGATTTCCTTCTCGCCGGCGATATGCTTTCCTTTGAGAGCATCAAGCATGTTCTTTTGGATGTAGAGGAGTCCCGATTTCTCGGTTTCCGTAGCTATTAACACAAATATCAGTGAGAAGGAGTAATTCAATCGAGCGAGCTAGATGCTTACCGCGAGTGGTGTTGCTGTAGGTGACCAGGTAATAGTCTTGCGACCTGCTTTTCCAGGATTGCTGCCAGACAACATGCACCTCCTTTTGGTCGAGGGAGGCGGCATCGATGAAAAGAATGTCTCCTTTGTTAACAGGCATTGTAACTTGGGTAAGATATCCCTGAAGTATTGAAATATGAGTTGTGGGGTGAGGAAAGTCGGTTGACCGTCGTGTCTCTTTATACTTTTTCGATTCAAGTCGGTTGCTTAGTTCCGACGCCGATTGCTGAGTTTTTTTGGACTGGAATGATTGTTACCCGCTGATTCAAACATCTCTTAAAGTAACAGAAGTGTCAACTTGTTTATTGCTGGGCATTGTTCTGAAGGTCAACGCCAGTCACACAATCCGTACGTACTTGTGAAAAAATTTCACCCTCGTTATTTCCTTCCAATAGCCATTTTCCAGGTATGTGTTCCGCGGTCAGCGGCAAAATCTTACCAATGAGGTCCCAAAACCGACTTGTATGCATGCCGTACTTTTAGGTACACTGGGTTCAAGTAAATCCATTGTCAACGTTTATATCAGCCAAAGTTGCTCAATAATAACAAGGTCGGACTGAGCTCGGAGTCCAACTTTAATCTAAGGACACCTTCTATGTCCTCGAGCAGAAAGGACAACCAGAATACTGAGGTCAGAAACTTTCGCCGCCTGTCAAAAGGGTGAGTCACGTCGCTTTAACTCTGGTCAAAGTAGTGAGAACGTCTCCTAAGCCGCTTACGATACCCAAACTCTTGATCAGTTTTTACTCGGAGAAAGGCACAGAAACATAAAATCTGTTTCCAAAATTGATCATAAGACGGTGTATATTCCAGTCGGGAGACAAAATCCCCGTTGATGGGAAATCGGGAAATTTTTTTCCCTTAGGAATCGGTCGAGACCCCGAGCAGAATCGAGCTACACCAATTAGCAAATGAGGCATCGTTTGACTGCAGTGTCAGCCACTTCAACTTGCTGTCCACTCATCACCCACTTCGTGCTCCGATGTCTGCTATATTATCACCCTGTTTCACCCCTTTTCGTCAGAGTACCAGACACAGGCGCTCACATACCATAAATTTAAACCTCGGAGACAAACTCATCCGACTTGAACGAGCTAATTTTTGCAGGGCGCATTCTGTTCTAAAGATTCTACAAAATACACTCTTTGTATACTAGTATTCTGAGGCACATATATCGAGCTTACCCCCAATGAATTGTCAAAAATCAATCTCCATTGATCTGGAAGGATACCAATACTCAATCATAATACACCCCCGTCAATCCAACATGAAAGGACAAGTGCCATTCCCCTTTCCTCTGTAGGTGTGCTTAGGGCAGTGTATGGCCCAGTCTCCCAATGCCGGCATCGAATCGACAGCTCTGTTCGCGCGAGAGGTGCTATTAACTTTGACAGTGAACAGACTGTGGGGATACAAGCGTCGCTTTGAGTTTGACACAACAGGAACTAAGTATGGCGTCCATAGTCGGTTTTGGGGTCTCAGATCTCAGCGCTTAACACTGATTCCCTGCGAGTTCGCCGTCTGAGCAGTTTTTTTTTTGAAACATCACCACTCTCTGCGTGTTCAAACCACGAGTTTTATTAACTGCGCGCGTTAAGCGCAACAAAGTACTCCCTTCAAATAGAAGGCAATGTCACAAGTGTCCGAAAGTACAAAGAATCCCTGGCTATCACACTTCAGGACATCCAGACATCTTGGACTCCTGAAGTTTTCTCTTAGGCTTTCGATCGTCGATCGTCATCTTTACTACCACGATAAATAATCCGACTCGGACCCAAACGCGCCTTCGGTCGAAGCTCCTTACCAGCCCACCTCACATCTCAACTTTGTTCTTTGGATAGGCTGCGAGAATGCGCTTTTATGTTCAACATTGCCCTTCAATTTTCAATCCCGAACTCGGGTGCTAATATCTGCCTGCATGGTCGGGACACAAGCGCGCATTTAAATACGATTTTCATCGGCTTCACTCTCGTCTTCAGAAGTTCAAGTCCGCAATTTTTCTGCCTACTAGTGCTGTGGGAGTGAAAGTGAGAAAGCAGTTAAGGGCTCTTCCAGCTAATGCACTGTAGGACTCGTAGCTGCCATTCCATCGAGCCTGTGTGGATTGCATAGTGCTGTTATCACTCAGGCCCAGCATAACTTTCCCGTTTCGTTAGACAGCATCATTAGAATGCACAGAACTTACTTGTTCGCTCTTAATTCCTTTCATAAACATCAGAAATGACAAGCACACCCGCTTCCAGCTGAGGAAGGACACCTCGGCGAACGTGAAGGTTGCGGCACGAAGGTAAAATTGACATTGGTTGGATGGGCACAGATGGGCCCTGGATAAACGACAGGCTTGAAGCATATCTACCACTTCGCAACATCGTCACTCATAACGAACGTCTTCCGTCCAAGCTCCAAGCACAAAATTTAGCGACGGAGCCTCAACGACGGCGACGGCTCCTTTCCGTCCTCCCCTCATTTCAACCCCCTCCCGCGAGCATTATACCCCAGCCAATCCGCTCAACGCGCACACGCTATCCTCACCCTTGCCCTTTCTGCGAAACGGGGTCGCCGACGCGTAAGCCCGCCTAGCCAAATCGACGCAGAGAAGACTGGAAGGTAGCTGCGGGTGCAGGCGAGCGCGGGACGGGACGGGTGCAGGCGTACATTACCGGCACGAGGAGTGAGGGAGTGTTGGGTAGCGCGGAAGCGGAGCCAGGCAGAAAGGAGAAGGCACACGCTGACGGGAACGGGCTGGAGGAAGGGAGGTGGTGGGTGCGGGATGCTGTCGCAGAAGCACGAAAGGGGCGGTCCGCTGGGGGAGAGCCAGCGACAGGCAGCGGGCTTGAAGCAGGGACGATGGCGCGGGGGGCATGTCCCTAAGGTTCGCGTTCCAATTGTCGGCCTATCTTTTGCTCCCGCGGCTGCAGACAACCTCGACCTTGACTCCAGGTTGGGTGACGAAGTGTCGTCGCTTTTCTCTGTATCCTCAGCACCCAAGCAGGGTCGGGGTCGATGAGCGCAGATGAGACAGAGGATGGCGGTGGAGCAGGAAGCGGGGCCGGAGGTACACACGACAGCGGGCTAAGGCAGGCGGGAAATAGCGTTGAGGGGAATAGATGGGCGGGGGGGGGCGCAGCGGCGCGCCGAGGGTAGAGCCTGCAAGTGATTGATGGGCGAGAAACGAAGGCGACGGCGACGGCGCGGTGGGATGTTCGATGCGGAGGGGAAAAGCAGAAAGGCGGTGGGGGAAGAGGGGCAGAGGGGGGCAATGACGGCACGTTGAGAATACACCGGATGCGAAATTCCTGCGGAATTGGGGTAGACGTGGATACAGACGATAGGGGGGGGTGGTAGAGGAGGATTTGAGTGTCGACAGCTCCCTGTCTCCACACCGGGGGTTTCTTTCGTAGATTGACTCTGAAGGAAAGAAGGGGCATCAGCTGCGTGACGAACTGGCGCGAAATTGGAACAGAGAAGGCAACGCTAACTCACAGAAGCGCGTGGAGCCTCTATAAAGTAGCACAGGCGGGTTCTACGCGACGTCCCCACCGAGCAGACGTGCCAAAGGATACCGCAGACCCAAATCCCAGTGCCAGGGCCTTCTTCGTCACCCCAAGCTTTCCCTGCCATCTTCGTACTCAAAAAATAAAAACTGTAGGACGCGTTCTCCGCTAGCTAGGGGATGATCAGAGCGCGGCTCAGGTGGGAGCCTGCGAGATACGCCGGGCTTTGAAGCCCGTAAAGCTCTTGACGCGTTCGGTGTGTCAACTGGGTAAGAAGGGGGTGGAGCGACGACGGAGGTGAATGCTAGGGGAGGAAACGCGGCAAACGAGTGTAGATTCTAGTAGCAGTAGATTGGACAGAGCACACTTGTCATGTGACCCGGCACGGTCCTGTGACCTTGAGGGCACAGAGATCTAGAACGCTATCGGGGGTACCGGTGAGGATGTTCATCCTCAACGAGCTTCATACATGCGCCCAACTGACCTTTTTTGAGGCTTCAAATTCTAACAAATGGAGTTCGAAAGAATTAGACGGATGTTCTGTTTGAATGCGGGTATCATGATGAAAGGCGAGCTGAAAGAATGAGACGAATATTCTATTTGAATGCTTATGCGGGTATGAAGGGTAACTCGCCCTTCATACCCGCATTCCTGGGCGAGGAATGGTATGGAATGGGGTTAATAAATACACTGCAGTGACGTTCGAAGTGATAACTCCCCAGCGCTGCTTTTACCGGACATCATTCTCCAGTGCTGCACTGCTACTTGGAGAAGGGTTAGCCCAATTCAACTCCAAAGTTGATCAATTAGATGGAGACAGTATTGACGCCGGGTTGAATATGCGTCGTGTATTTCAGAGCTCGCGAAAAGATAAGGCTCGATTCGAGGCGGAGACGGTGCGCAGGGGTCGTTGCAGTCTGGCGACATTGGGGAAAGCATTGACAATTTCATCGAGAGCAGGTAATTTTCGGATGACGGTATCAATTTCAAAAAAAAATAATAAAAACTACGTCTCCGAGTAGATGCCTTTCCTTATGCCCTCATTTATCAACTTGAAAAACAGAATACAATGCAGTGGTGATTCCATAAGCTGACATGTTACATGAGAATGGGAATGACGACTTTCTAACGGGTTTAAGCAAGCGAGAGATGCCGTCCAATGGACGAGCACGCGCCCCTTGGGGAACATACACGGAATGTCGACATCAAATCGTAATCGATAATGGAAATACCCAAGCCTCCCTTTAAGATTTGGGTTCGGGAAGCTTACGAGTGTTCCCATAAAAGTCCATCGGTCCAAACTCCCAGGCCTCCTTATACTTTCTCGAGAACCAGTACCGCGTCGCCCACTTCAGAGGCAATGGAAGCGGAGGAAACCTGAAAATTTTATTCAGTCTTCAGTAGTTCAATACTCTAAATATTGCGTACCAAGGCGTCGCTGGGTTCCCACAGCAGGTCGTCAGAGGCAGAGTCGTGTAGAAGTTCACGCTGCTCAATGCTCGTTTCATAAACTCGGAATCAATTGCTTTCAATTCCTTTTCCGTGAACACCGCACGTATCTTCTCTCTCTCCAAAGTAGGGACCTCCTAAGAACATTTGAGCACCGTTACGCAGCGCATATCAATGAAAATATGACACGTACGTTTATGAGATGCTCAATCATAATGTCGGCAAAAGAATTGATCTTCTCCAAGCAGACTTCGCTGTCGTATTTCTCCTCCCCGGATTGAACCGCTTTCAGCCATTTTTCTGTTTCTTCGAGTTTCGGAACGAACAGTGCGTGCTCGTCTATGTTGCTTGAAAGTGACCCTTTTCCTAGTTTCTCCTCTATTGCAGGAAAGTAAAACGATTCTTCCATATTATGGTGGTGATGAATAATATCCAGCTGAATAAGATGAGCGTAAGATCAGCCGAGGCGTATGAAGTTGCAACGGAACAACTTACCAGGGTCAGACAAAATATCATGAACGGCTGCACCTTTTCTTCCGTGATGTGAGGCGCATGTGCAACGACCGCGTTCACTCCCTGGATAAAGGTATTGTGCGCTGCGGCCATATTTCTGCACACTATCAGTCAATGTATGTATCTCTAGTCGAGGGTACTCACATGGCTTGATAGTCGAACATGTTAGAGAACTTCCCCGGTGGCATGTCTGTACGGAAGTTGAGTGCATATCCATCGAAATCCAGGGCAAAAACGACTTACCAAGCAGTGCGTATGGGGCGGGCATCCTCAATGCTACTTTAATTGTCAGGTGTATACCTCTGGACAAGAATCAAACGTCCGGGTTATGGGTGTAGGACGTAGAACTTTAACCGGTGGGGCTGTCGGGTGGATCAAAGCAGTACTGGAGAAGTCGAAATCGAAACGGTAGAATATGTATTCCTCCTGTCTCTCTGCTACAAGACAATTTATATCACTGTAATGACCGAGGTCATCAAACCGAAGTCGCTGTGAGGAATGTTATAGCGAGAGAACGATCGATGTTATGAAGGCATTCTCACCAACCCGCATTCTGATCTGATTGCTTCTCGATATCAGGGATGGATATAGCTCTGCGCCGCGGGGCTGGGGCTCGATGATAAGAACCTTGAGGTAAAGTTCCGTGGTGGGCGTCTTCTTGATCTAGGGTCCAATGCTGTTCGTCGTACGAACATAGCCTTTCGTCTACCAGATTGACAGTCCCGGTTATTGGTATCGATTGCATGTGGCAAGATGGTCAGCATGGAGTTTAAATTTGGAGACTGTGGGAACAAGATTCAAGCGGAGTGAAGCATTCGGACGCATCGGCAAAACCCGCTCGAGTGGACGGCACGAATTCAACCAGGTTGAATCAGCCTGTGAACGTCAGAATTGACGTTTGGAGAGAATAATTTGAGCTCTGGCTGTTAGGATTCCAAAGTAAGGTGGAATAGTTGGAAAAGAACGCCAGTTGTCAAACAGTCAGTCGCTGAAATGAATACGGACAAAATTAGAATGAGTTATGCAAACCGATCCCGTGTGGAGAAAGGCTTAGAAAATAACCTGACACCGGGAAGACCTAGCTTCGTAAGGTCGGAGAAGTTCAGACCAGATTTTCTGGGCTCAATATGGCGACTATTTCTCATCGGGCGCTTCGCCGTGTTTCATTGAATCAGACACGCTGGAATCAAACGCGAAAATGAACGGCACCTGAGGATTATCTACCGATCAAACCGCAGAAATAAGTCCTCGTTCACACATGAGGATACGAAGCCGGGAGAAGGCCTAGGAGCATACGGCAGAGACCCCCTTTAGAGGAAATCGTCAGTGTCGACCAAAACACGAACCTCTCTTTGCACTTCTGCGCTTACCCAAACGATATCTTTGAAAAGACAGCAGCATGTAATCATGTACTTGATTTTCATTGTTCAATATTAGAGATGCAGTGATTCACATTGGAAATAATTATGATAGTATTTTTTACCGAATTGGCGATCACGGTAAAAACATTCATCTTATATCTTCCTAGTGCACCGAGTTAAATCACGTCCACTTTGGCAGTCGAACCGACAATTCAATCTCCCGTGCCCTATTGATAGTTTCCATGAGAAGTAACATAATTAACGAAGCCTCAAACCCATGCTGCTATTTTTATGACCGTGACAGTGCCTATTGACCGGGATATACCTCCTCTTCGAAGTGAATGCCTCTGAGTCTCGGGATCCCCACGTTGATAGCTAGTTGTGCAAGCTATGGATCCAAACTTGATGTGAGCACTCGATCAGCATGTGTCCATTACTTTATTTCGGAACCGTATTTCGCATCGAACTGATTGTTTCAAAGTAGGACTTGTATTTTGCTTACCTCTGGGACATACAGCCGAGTTGACTTTTGAATTCCAAGTGCTGCCACTTATTTAAGTTCTCTGTACTGTGACCAACTAAACACCCCCACCCTTTCCCCGTCATCGATGTCTGCACCCGTCATCCCAATCCCACCAAACATTGCAGCACTGTGAGTATCCGCACTGGTTTTTTATTATCCGTTCAGTTATCCATGGCCTGACCAAATTTCTCCATCAGAACGGCACCCCTTGTGAGTCTATTGAGAAGTGATGTCTGCAAGACCTCGATACTGACCCGCTCCCTGTGGTATTAGATTTTTGGGGAAGCTGCTAACATATATCTCTTCGGCGTTCTCAGTGTTCAAGTTTGTAAGCCTTGATCTATTATTTTCTCTCATTGAGCTCTGTTTAGTCATTTTTCAGACCTCTATTACATCACTTTCCCGAGAGACGCTTCATTTATCAAGGGATTTGGTGGGTTACTCAATTAACAACCTAAATTCTCGAATAATCACATTACCATTTCCCTTCTCCAGTCTATGGAGTCTTCTTCTTAGATTCTCTGGCAACATTTATGACCCTTGCGGACATGTACCACTGGTTTTCCGCAGGTTTCGGCAGTATGATGGCGCTCAACGACGTCTATTTATCTGGAATCGACACACCGTTGTTTGGAGTATTCATTGGAGCGCTCGTCCAAAGGTTCTACTGCTATCGTATCTGGAAGCTTAGTAACAGCGCTTGGCCGGTTGTTCTCTTCATAATTTTGGTCTGTTGCTCTCTTTCTCGTGCTCGTCGGGGATTCCTGACAGATGTTGTAAGGTTGCCATAACGGAAGTATCTGCTGCGCTTTACTCGGTTATAACGGTGAATAATTTTTTTGTCCGACTTCGGTCTCTCATCTGGATGAGGATAGAGTGCCCATCCCGGGAGCCTTTTTTCAGTTGCGAACACAGAAAGAGCCACTGATGTGGCGGCGGATGTACGTTCATCCGATAAACCCATGCTTATTAGTTTTTATTAATTGAGACCACAGATACTCTTCATTAGCTCCGCTGTTGCTGACTCGGTGATTGTGCTAACCATGTCTTACATTGTTCGTGCTTCGGTTTCTCAGCCAGCGGCCATTTTGATTAATTTAATTTCTACAGCTACGACGTTCCAACCCCAAGGTTCACCAACAATCAAATTTCGTACTCACCAGAGTTGTCAACTTAATTACCGAGACAAATATTCTGTCTAGTATGTGATCCGTCCCTCAGTATATGTTTTGAGTTTTATATTAACTAATCTGCTTTTTTGAAAGCCTTTTTCGCTCTTTTGACCGTGATTCTTCGTGGTGCATTGCCGGTAATACACGCGCTTTGGCTATTCTTTTTTTTGTTAATCTCCTTTCAAGGGAACAAATTACTTTGTCGCCCCGTAAGCGTTCGAATACTTTTAGTTTTGTGACTAGAAATATTTACATTACCTCGCGAAGTTCATACGTTCTAGGAAAAATGTGGGTCTACTCGCAAAGGCATCGTATGCATATATTTCAATTATTGCTATTTTCATTATTGTTGGCGAAACGGGATTTTTGATCCGAATCTTTTTTTTTTTGAAATCCCGAGTAAGCTGTTCGTGAGGCGTCTAATTCAGTGAGATTTCGTGCTACGAACCCGAACTTGAGTGATTCTGAATCGTAGGAAGCGACGCTTCCAGAATCTGTAAAAATTTCCCTAAATTTTGAAAGTTCATTTAAAACAGCAAAATCTCGACATCAAAAGAATTGCTAGCATAGTTTGTTCAAAAGCTGTCGCTTTAAAGAAATTTTTGAAGTCCGGAATCTCCTTAACCTCTCCTATATGCTCCAAAGATAAGCGGAGAAAATGAGCAATTTTTAAAGAAGTTAGGAAGTACCAGTTTGACCATGCAATGAGCTGGTACTATCTTCGTCAAAAATCACTCATTTTCTCCGGTATTTTTCAGAGCACGTAGGAGAGGTTAAGGAGATTCCGGAACTTCAAAAATTTCTTTAAAGCGACAGCTTTTGAACAAACTATGCTAGCAATTCTTTTGATGTCGAGATTTTGCTGTTTTAAATGAACTTTCAAAATTTAGGGAAATTTTTACAGATTCTGGAAGCGTCGCTTCCTACGATTCAGAATCACTCAAGTTCGGGTTCATAGCACGAAATCTCACTGAATTAGACGCCTCACGAACAGCTTACTCGGGATTTCAAAAAAAAAAAGATTCGGATCAAAAATCCCGTTTCGCCAACAATAATGAAAATAGCAATAACATGATTTATCCAGATACTCAAATAGTCTTCTTATCCTTCTCAATAACCGCCACTACCTCGCTTCAACAGTACACTCGCACGAACACTCCAGGGAAATTCACAAGCTGTCAAACCTTCGATCCGTCCACGGAAACGATTCTACAGCTGTCGATAGTGACAGTCGCGGAATTCAGATCGACACGACGACGACTGTCTCAGACAACGTGAAAGGCGTGTATAATGTAAGTCAAGGCTTGATTATTTTCATTCAGCCGTTTATATTAAATAGGATCTCAAAGGTTTCCCTGGAGAAAGTCTGATTTATGGAGGGCATTAATGATTCACCACGCTCTGTATTTCATATCAGAAGATCATATCATCTTCCATGTATATTTATTGGGACGAGTCTCTCTATCAAGTTTGTGTTCGTTTGTGTGGTCCCAGCGCCAAATTTTTGAGGGACGGCCAACTTGATATCTTAATAACGCGGCTTTGTTCCAAGATTCTCAGCCTCAATATTTTGAAATCAGCAGTTCCCACCGTACGCTACGCCCCGCATGATGCATCAGTATCACAACTTTGCCGCGTTGAGTACCAACAACGGTGGCACACACTCCGACCCACCGAGCAGTGAAAAAGGTGACTTCCCACTTCCGCCTTCCTACTTCATCTCGCAGTTGTCCTCACTAAGCCGTAGGTGTTGTCTGATGTCGGGATGGCTTCTGATAGCGTTCTATATCTCTTGAAGGATGGGAGGTGCAGGCACAGGGGCGAGGGTAAAGCTCTTTATCGATCATAACGTCGATCGGCGCACAGTGTCACTTACCCGGCAAGTGACTTTTTTAACTCTCCGAAAGCGGGCAACCACACGGCAGTGCATTTCGTGACAAAGAGGATTCATATTATCGAATATCAATTTACACATTGCGGACAGTTGGTCTATTTTAAAAGGTCCAACTGATGAAATGAGGAAAGGTAATCAAGAACAAAACCTGCAAAGACCACCGGTCCTATCGCGAACCCATTCCTTTCGAACTAAATGGAGTAAGCGTCTGCAGATATTGCAGTGAAATTACACTCACAGCCCACAGGCAACTCTTTGGATCATCCAAATCCACCGTTAACAAATCGTGTGCCAAGATGTATCCACCGCCCGAGACGACAACGACAAAATAGATAACTCCACCGTTTCCAATAATTCCACAAGCAGCCCAACAAGACACCAGGATGATAGCAAAGCAAGAGAGAGCGACTCGGACATTTTTTCCGAGGAGGAGGACAATAGACTTTATGCCTGCCTGTTCGTCGTCATTCTTATCCTGGCATGCGTATATGGTATCTCCAAGGTTATTTTTCAAAAATTTAATTGGTGTGAGACCCAGAAGGCGTGAAAGCAAGCTTACCATACCACATTGTCCAGCTAAGCCGTTCGGAATCAGAAAACAATGCTCATATATCCATCAAATAACTTACGTCCAGCCACCCACCGCTAATATCATTGACGCGACGGAAATACGATCCGCAAAGATCACGGACGCTATTAAGACTGGCATATTCAAAACGACGCCTTCGTCAGATAATAATGTCAGATGATGAGTTTCCTTTATGAAAAAGACAGACTGTACCCAACCATGCCTGGGGCCAATATGTAATGCGTTTCATGAACGGATAAAGACCAGTGAGTGGAATTATCGCGCATAAGTTGCATGTGTCAAGGACATCATAACGCACCACGCATTATACCCAGTCACACACCGTGCGGTGCTGACAACCCCACACCGTACATTGACTTGACGCATAATTTATAAGGCATCCCTGTGTAAAACAGCGCCTGTGTACCAGATATTGTACTTTAGATGTAGATTTTGGTTCCTACTTGCAAAATTAGCTATCCTTTGCTATGTAGACGTACAGAAAGTTGTTCACTTGAACTGAATTTCATAAGACCTCAGCTGAATAGTCTGTAGCGGCCTAAGCTAACCTCACCTACCTGAAGTGGTTGGCAGTGACCATTTTATTGAAGACTAACTCCAGTGATGCGAGGACTGAATTTTAAAGTGAGACAGAAATATTGTAAATGCAAACCGAAACACAACCAGACTCAAAATCAATGTCCTGCAGCACCAAATTACATGACTCAACAAATTCAGTCGAGTCCAACCAGAATTGTTCACGGTACCAAAATCTGGTGAGCTTGCACCGAATTCGTCACACATTCTTAAATTTAGTTGAGTCCAACCTGAATTACTTGTGGTACCAAATCCGGTGGGTTTTATTGCTATTTGCGGAAATGTTGGCGAAACGGGATTTTGATCCCAAATCAAAAAATCGGGAAATTCTGACATGGCACGCCGTGCGCGCCATAACATGATGAAATTTTAAGCTACGAGTACGAAATTGAGTGCATTGGAATCGTAAGAAGCTACACTACCAGAATATCCAAAAAAAATCCGGGAAATGTGAGAATAAAATGAAAGTGGTCAAACCTTGACCTTGAACAGAACTCTCTTCGTATTTAGCTTAAAATACGACATTTCAATAAATTTTTTTTCATTTCCGTAATCGTACAAGCGTCCCGGATGCGTTGAAAAAATAATTGAAGCGAATGGATGATTTTTGGCGAAGATAGGGAATGCTGGTTCGGATGCTCGATGACCTGGCATTGATTTCGGCAGTGTCGAGCATCACTTTCGATCCAAACACAATCAGTCACTCTTTTTATCATTCTTCCGCCTCAATAGTGACTTTCTAAGACCTTAGATACGCTGCCAATGCAGGAATGATATGAATACAGGCCAAAGAGTTCACCATACTTGCAGGCATTCACAGAAGATGCATTCCTTAAGTTTAAGAGCGAAAATTTTCAATATAATAGTGCTAGACAGGTTTTTGAGGCAACTGACAGAATTTACGAGACAAAACAACCTTCAGGGTGCCGAAATCAGTGCCCAGGTCATCGAGCATCCGAACCGGCATTCCCTATCTTCGCCAAAAATCATCCGTTCGCTTCAATTATTTTTTAAACGCATCCGGGACGCTTGTACGATTACGGAAATGAAAAAAAATTTATTGAAATGTCGTATTTTAAGCTAAATACGAAGAGAGTTCTGTTCAAGGTCAAGGTTTGACCACTTTCATTTTATTTTCACATTTCCCGGATTTTTTTTGGATATTCTGGTAGCGTAGCTTCTTACAATTCCAATGCACTCAATTTCGTACTCGTAGCTTAAAATTTCATCATGTTATGGCGCGCACGGCGTGCCATGTCAGAATTTCCCGATTTTTTGATTTGGGATCAAAATCCCGTTTCGCCAACAATTCCGCAAATAGCTATAACTGAATTCGCCACAAACTCTAAAATCCAGTCGAGTCCAACCGGAATTGCTCATGGTACCAAAATCTGGTGGGGTTGAACCGAATTCACCAGAAACTCTCAAATCCAGTAACCACAGACCAATTTATATGACGGTGAAATTTCAGTAGGCTGCAACTAGATTAGATGTGAATCTTAAAATGCAGTGAACTCAAACCAATTCAAGCAGCGGGTTTAATATTCTAGTTATAACAGACCACAACGACCCAATTGATTGAATCTGGCGGACCTGAACTAATTTAGGATCATTTTAGGAAATCTGGTTCAATAATAACAGCTTTCGGGAGCTGTATTAATCTTGCTACGGCGCACCAGAAAAGCAAACTACAAGAAATAGCTGTGTTGCTCCGAATCCCGCATTCTCATATACTCGGACACGCACCTTACATCTGATCTAATAGGAGATAAGATAGTACATTAAGCCGCTCGTTACATGCCGCTCAATGCCAACGTGACACATGTTACTGGCGTGGGATTATGAGCGCCTCTCGCTGTTCGGGCCTTTGCGCTCGTCGCTCCATACGATGGGTGTATGTATTTCACCTCTTTTACCGCGTTTTATGCATTTTTTATATAAGTACCATTGAATAAATTCTTCAGATTAATGAATAAAGGCCGTAAGTATTATAGAGGCTTCATAGAGGACAATAGTAGAGGGGGAGGAGGAGCACATGTGTCCTTTCGCTTCCTTGCAAATCCCCTCAAGATATTTACGTTTCCGAATCATATTAGATATTATTTGAAGGGTGTACGCAAATTTTCCGGGCAAGGGAGCGACCGGAGGATGCATGGTAAGAGTATTGGTGTGTGGTGAAAGTGTGATAGAATACCTACATTCCAGTGCATCCAAGCCAAACCCCGCGGCCAAAAAATGTTAAATAGCCTTTAATAAAATGTCCTAACCGAAATTAAAAGGGTAATACATGGACAATGCCAGCATGGGTGTATGACTGGGGAGAGATGACCTTACTACTCATGACTCAGGCAACGAATTCCAAATATTCCTTCGCTTTTAGACTTTCCTAGATGGCATAAATTAGATTCATGAGTTAAATTAAGAGCGCCTCAATGATAATATGGAGAAACGAGGATGGGTGTTACCTCATTACCATCCACCAGAAATAGCACTAACTCAGCCTGAAATTTGAGTGTCCAATGCTGCAGAACGTTTATAAACGCCACATAGTTCAAATATATGCATATGTAGCGCCTATATATTCAAATAAAAGGCCGTTGTGAGGAAAATAGCACAGGTGCTAAAATTTCACTGTATTTCGGGTATACCGTGAATAACGCGAATAAAAATAATATAAAGACAGATTCCGAAAGGTATTTACCGTAGTATTCCAATGCAAAAAACCGTTTGAGATTTGACGCGGTATGAGAAAAGTTATTTAGGAATATGTACCTAGATCGTGTGCAGAAAGCCGCGCTACATAAAGTGCAAAATTATACACTTTGGCTCAACGGATCAATTTCCTTATTTTTGTGACAAATCGTCGAATAACTTTTCTCATACCGCGTCAAATCTCAAACGGTTTTTTGCATTGGAATACTACGGTAAATACCTTTCGGAATCTGTCTTTATATTATTTTTATTCGCGTTATTCACGGTATAATACCCGAAATACAGTGAAATTTTAGCACCTGTGCTATTTTCCTCACAACGGCCTTTTATTTGAATATATAGGCGCTACATATGCATATATTTGAACTATGTGGCGTTTATAAACGTTCTGCAGCATTGGACACTCAAATTTCAGGCTGAGTTAGTGCTATTTCTGGTGGATGGTAATGAGGTAACACCCATCCTCGTTTCTCCATATTATCATTGAGGCGCTCTTAATTTAACTCATGAATCTAATTTATGCCATCTAGGAAAGTCTAAAAGCGAAGGAATATTTGGAATTCGTTGCCTGAGTCATGAGTAGTAAGGTCATCTCTCTCCCCAGTCATACACCCATGCTGGCTCATTGTCCATGTATATACCCTTTTAATTTCGGTTAGGACATTTTATTAAAGGCTATTTAACATTTTTTGGCCGCGGGGTTTGGCTTGGATGCACTGGAATGTAGGTATTCTATCACACTTTCACCACACACCAATACTCTTACCATGCATCCTCCGGTCGCTTCCTTGCCCGGAAACTTTGCGTACACCCTTAAAATTATATCTAATATGATTTAAACATGCAAATATCTTGAGGGGATTTGCAAGGAAGCGAAAGAACGCATGTGCTCCTCCTCCCCCTCCACCATTGGCCTGATATTGTTCTCTATGAAGCTTCTATAATACTCAAGGCCTTCTGATAAGTTCATTATAAATTAAAATGTCTTAAATACCTCTTTAGCTACCCAATTTGGAGTGATTCAAAGCAGGAACCGCCTAGAAGGTACTCCCGGGGAACACACTTGTCATTACACTTGAACGCGACCAAAGTATTCAGTAAAAATCATTAATAAGTTCTATATATACATTTAGTGAAGTTTACACAAAAAAAGCGCATGAATCACAGTGGAAACAGTGAAATAGGTGCGCTCATCGTTGGGAGCGATGAGCACAAAGGGCCGAACAGCGGAAGGCGCTCGTAGTCCCACGCCGGTAATTTTATCAGCGTCGGGTAGCAAACAGGTAGCAAACGAGTAGCAAGCGAGTAGCAAACAATTAATCCTAAGCCTGCGGCAATTAAAACGCGCCGCCCAAAATTCAGACAGTTGGTGTGCTTTAACTAAAAATTAGGCTGTTAAAATCTGGTACATACTCACCTAATTTCCTAGGACAGAATCAATATAGTTCAAGTTGACCGGATTCACTGAATTGAGAAATTATGGTGCAATGAAACCGGATCCATTTGATTTAGGAATTATGGTGCACTGCGACCGAATCTGTCTCCGATGATAATTTTGTTTACGCTCACCAGATGTCGGCAAAGCTCCTGAATTCGGTGTGACTTCACCACATTTACAGATTTCCATTATCTGGTGCAGCCTTACAAGATTTCTAGTCCGATTCCGTTTTATTAGCTCAAACACACTGCATTTACTAGATCACTAAATTTAGTTTACCTACACCGAATTTCACAATTCCGTTGCATTTGGTGGGTCCATACCAAATTAGTCATGAAAATAAATGGTGCAGCTCAGCCGGATATTTGAGATATCGGTATTTAGAGTGGCAGGCACCCATTTTTCCATCACAATCTACGTACTCACAGTAACAAAATTTGGTCAGCAGGAACTAAATTTTAACATATCTTATTCTCTACAAGACCTAGGATAGTCTAGGTGAAATCCGGTGTCACCGCGCTATTTTTCTTCTTTTCTTTCGTCGATCTGGTGTCACTGTGCTAAAATGCCACAGGAACATGATGCACGGTGTATCTGTTGCCTCAATGCACGGTGTGGATTATTAACGACTGTACGGTGTGTTTGGACGTCAATTGACACCCTTACCTGCCCCAATTATCGTAATAAATGCCAAGCACCAGCTTTTGAGCAAGAAAATTTCATCAGTCAGGAGCCTGATGCGGGTAACTGGATAAGTGATTCAGACTTACGCTATGGGTTTGAGTGTACTACTGATTGCAAAGAGAAGCGCGACATGTACAGAGAGGAAAATCAATGCTTCAGGAGTGGTTATCCTTCCATCTGGTAGGGGTCGGTGCTTTGTCCTTTCTGTGAGAACCAAAGGTTAAATTCTCTCCTTTCAAGGATTCATTTAAAACTGACCGACTTGGGCGTCGAGATCCTTGTCAATAATGTCGTTCCATATACACCCGCCGCCTGTAAAAATAGTTTGCTTGAGGCTCAATGTAATTTTCACGACGAACGTACTGCAATGCAAATAGTTAGGAAGTTCATTATTTAATTCACAAAAAAGAAAAGGTAAGAGAACCTATGCAATAGACAAGCCCCAAAAAATCCGAGTAGGAGAGCCTGAAGATAGCTATAGACTGAAACGCCAGAACTCCGTGCAGACATGGTTAACGACCAGGCTAAAAATCACATAACATTAATTTTTTGGGGGTTTGAGACCGAAGCTTGCCTCAAATGACGAACCAAACGGCCAGAACAGAATCATTGTTCCGGAAAACTTGTTGACGCGACTGAGTTCGACCTAGAGAAAGAATGTGATGACATTCATTCATAGGAGGAAAATTCCAATGCCATTATGATACTGACCAGAGTCCAAAAGGTAGGCATTGCATGAATTTCTGTTGATGAATTTTGATTAGAAAGCATTGAGGGTCATCCTTTATCCTTCGAAAGGCTCTCTTCCACCGCTGCTAGCAAGAGTATACTTCCCACGCATTTTGGATATCATTCCGAACAGCAAGGCCAATGGACTTTTCCAAGTACGGGAATCCCTTTGACATCGGCAGATATTCAATGGATTCTATCGAACTGGAACTCCTGGGTGCTTGGGGTGGATTTCAAACTTGGAGCGACATGGGAAACATAGCTTCTGCGAAGTGGCGCATGAAATTTCCACACCGTCCTATAGGCGCCACGAATAACATATTGACAGTCCAGTCAATCTTCCCGAGGTGTGCAGTTCAATTGTAATTAAGGCGATTCTACTTGCGAATGATCTTCATGGCGCATGCGGTGCCTCAAGTTCTCACAAGGCGTCAATTACGCCTAAGTATTGATCCAACAATCGTGTAGAGTAACCCACAAAATCGGACAGGAATTCAACAGTATACACTATACGACGTCGAGTAGATAGATGCCTAGAAGCAAGCCGACTGGACCATGACGGTTTCTCATGGTGTCGGGACCTCCGACAGAGACGGTCAGAAGAACAGTATGCTATAAAAACATTTGTATTGACCAGGGGTATCAACGCACGGTTCTTGGAAAAGCCTGACTTTCAGATCTCGGGTAAATGCATCGTAAACTATTTCAGGAGCCAGTCTGCGTGCCATAATTGGATTATATACAAAGTCGACGGACAACTTCGTCCCACGCAGACGTATCTGCAATCTGAATTTCGTTATTTTCGAACGCGAGCATTCTTCTCAGCCGGTTCCGGTCCTCGCATTAAGAAGCTACCTGGTGTTGGACACCAGTTTATTCTAAGAAATACCTGGGAAATTAGATTGTCCGAAGAGAACAGCGGCGGGATGGCAATTATCAGAATGCATTCGTTTAAACCCACTGCCCAATCCAGTGGGTCCCTCACCAGTCTGACCACAACTAGCTGCATCTACCTTCAGGATGATCTTCTCTTGCATTATCGGAATTGTAATCATCGCAGTGCTCTACGTGTCAGTGCTTCGCCGACAGAACAGTCCCAAATTGCCACCAGGACCTCAAGGATGGCCCGTTATTGGAAGTCTATTCGACATCCCCGAACACTTCGAGTGGATTTATTGGGGCAGTTTTAAGGAACTTTATGGTGGGTTGCACTTCACAGTTGGCTCCATTCAAACAAGTGGTTTAGTTTGATTCAAGGTCCTGTTAGCTCAATTAAGGTCTTGGGGAAAACCATCGTCATCCTTAATACGGTACAATCATGCACCGATATCCTTGAGAAGAATTCATCTGCTTCATCCGAACGACCTCAATTGCCCTTTGCGGGAGAAATGTGAGATTCCATGCTTGAGCATGGATCAATTTTAAACGATTGCCTCCAATAATACTCAGGGTGGGATGGAACAGGCAGATAGTCCTGTCTCCGTACAACCAACACTTCCGTGCGATGCGTAAGCTAGCTCAAAGACAGATCGGTACAAAATCCGCAGTAGCAGAATATGCCGGAGTTCAAGAAAGCGAATGCAAGCATCTTGTATTAACACTCTATGAAGGTCCTTGTTGTCTTTTGAACATATTACGCGCGTAAGGACAGAGTTTATGATTACCCTCGCTCCTATATCTGACTACTGGGCTGGAAGGTCTGTCGGGGCCATCTTTTTGAGGATGTCTCATGGATACATCACTCGAAAGGATGGATATGATCCATTAGTTGCTCTTAACGAACAGGCAGCCAAGGAATTTTATATCGCCACAAAGCCTGGAAACTGGCTGGTGGACAGTTTTCCCATTCGTATGTCTTTCAAAAATTTGAAAAGAGGAACGGTGTTCTCAACACCCCCTCCAAGTGAGATATATACCCAGCTGGTTCCCCGGCGCTGAATTCAAAAGGGTAGCAAAGAAATATCGAAAAACAAATGTAGATCAAACTGATATTGCATATAACTTCGTTCTTCGGTCCATGGTCTGTGACACCCTACTCCTCAAGTGTAAATTAATGCTGATTAATATAGGAAAGCAAAGCAGCCCTACCATCATTCGTGACGGCTTCACTACAGAACGAAGACCTAACCGCCGATGAGCGTTATGCCATAAAGTTCTGTGCAGCAGCAATGTATGGAGGGGGGATTGATCCAGTAATGTGTTCTCTTCTTACGTATCGCTTGAGTTTTATACAATCGAACTAGACGACCTCTGTTGTTGGCATGTTCATCCTAATGATGATTCGTCACCCAAAAATTCAACAGAAAGCGCAGGACGAGCTTCAGCGGGTGGTCGGCACCCATCGTCTTCCCGCTATTCGCGATCAACCATACCTTCCCTATCTCAACGCAGTTCAGAAGGAAATATACAGATACGGTTCCATTATTCCGCTGGGTCAGAAATATCAAACCAATTTTCTGAACAGAGCTAAGACTGAAAATATCTGCCTTCTAGGAATTCCCCATCTTGCTTCGGAAGACATTATTTGGGACAAATACTGTATTCCAAAAGGTAGCTTAATTATCGGTAACATTTGGTTCGCAATTCCTTTCCATCCGTACTACACTTTCTATTGCTCAATCCCGTCCAGGAAAATTACCCGTGATTCAGAAATTTATCGAGACCCAACGAAGTTTAATCCAGAACGATTCGTCGGGGAAAATGCTGAAAGAGACCCAGAAACATTCATTTTTGGATCTGGACGGAGACGTTGTCCAGGAATTGCTCTTGCTGACACGACAGCCTTTGTTTTGATCGCGACGTGCCTTGCTGTATACAAATTTGGCAGCCCGAAGGATGAGAATGGAAATGTGAACACACCTGGAGAGGATTTCGAATCCGGGGCCGTCATGTAAGCGTGTTGAATATGCAGCCGTATTCATATCGCTAACCAGGTACATCGAACAGCCATCCAAAGCCGTTTCAATATACCATTGAGCCTCGTTCTGAGGATGTGTTGGATTTGCTGAAGTCACTGCAAGGCGAATCCCATCTGCTTGATAGAGCACCCTCAGTGCTCTAGCACTCTGTTCAACCTCTTTACCCAAAAAAACTCTTCATTTGCTTACCCGGAAATCTCCACCGGGTTTTCTGTGCCTATCAGTCAACAATTCAGACAGTCAAGTTCTATCAAGGAGCTCTACAGCTCGGGTTGGTTAGTCTTTAAGATCGGTTTTTTTTTAACAATGGACAGCATGGTCAATGTATTACTCGCATTAGAATTCGTTACGGATGCACCGAACTTGGTCTGACTGGCATGCGAACTTTACGCCATGACACACACACACATTTTGCTCCAGAACTGCCTGTGCTGTCGGTTTAAGCATCACAACCTCGTTCATAGACGCTTCTACCCGAGTCGCACATCAAAAGATAGGGACTGCATCTTTGAAGAATGCATGTACAGCTGCAGACGTTGATAAGAATTACGGAATGCCTTGCATTATTATTGGAGGGACAGGCTTTGTCCAATAGGGATCTGTCCGGTTCATACAGGTGAGAAACTAATTGATGGACGTGACATTTTGAGGGCTGTGATTTGCGATATACAGCCGATTTCGGCCTCGTTGATTGGGGAGGGTGGATAATATTGTGTCAGTATCGGTCAATTTCCTCGCCACGTCCTCTGTGGGCTTCTTTGTCGTATGTCTTCTCCCGAGTTCATACTCTCATGAGTAAACGCGGGTTTAATTCTGCGGTTTGATCGGCCGGCAGTTCCCTAGCTGCTGCTATTTTACGATTGATACCAATTGCGAATCTGATTCTATCAAACTTTTGAATCGCCCGATGAGAAATTGAGACTAAAATATCTAGTTTGAGGCTGTTCAGATCTTGCGAAGCGACAGTTTCGAGCAATGCTCTTTACTCCTAGAATTTGTCTATTTATTTCGTGTGCACATCTTGCCGAAATACACCTAACTGGCCCAAACAATATCAACACTCAATGTTACTATCAACTTTCTCTGTTTTCTCTAATAAGAGGAAGTCCTTTACTCAAATCAGAGACGGAATTTCAGTTGGGGAAAGAAAATCGCGGAAATTGAAATTGATCACACCGTGCGAAAAACATTGAGTTCGATCAAATTTCTTTCTTCCCTTCCCTTCATGTCGTCAAACAGTGAAATCCCCGCTGACCTTCTCCACCTTGATCGCGACCTAGGCTCTTCTGACGCTGATATGAGCTCTGCAAGCTATTACACGTATCGATCTGGGCACAATTACAGCCTTGTGCAATCTGAATAACCTGGTGACGAACGTTGTGCCTCCTCTTAGTTGGTATCTAATGCACCCTTTTGTCCCAGACGTCGGCCTGTTTCTGACTACTCTCGAAGAAGAGTCCCTTTACCAAACGGTCCTTGTATACTGTCACCCTCTCCGGCTTTGTTCCAGCCTCGACGGCGATCACCCATGCACTTTTTCGAGGAACTCGGCTGGTAGGCATTGCATTTCCAACATATTTGCAAGCTTTAATCACCACTAGCAGATCAATTTTGCCATATCTGGCTCGTCACGTACGCTGCTCTCGCTGAACCAATGAAGACGAATTAGGAAGGGAGATAGTTGCGGTCATCCTCCCGACATCCAACCTGAATGTTCATACCGCTGACGTTACGCGACTACCCCGTCTACTTCGAGGTCAGCGGAAGCACCAACCATACTGCATCATCGCTACTCACCCTGCTTGTTCGTCTCTGGGGATCGTCGCTGCCGACGTGAGAATCTACACAATCTTCATGACGAACACAAGGCTAGCGGATAGATACGCGCGTGGATGGGGAGGTCGTGCGGACTTAGGGTACGCCATCGATGATACGGCCAACTGAGATGCAGATGGGAGGTGAATCGCGGATGAACTTCCTGTGAGGGTACACGTCGTTTACGGAAGAACATGGAAGAGAGTACACGCTTCAAGAAACGTTAAGCAGGGATGACGACTCTCGTTCGTCTTGCTTACACCATTCTTTCAACCCTCCCTCTCTGATTTCCCGGATTTCGCTAGTGATATCTGCCCTAGCCCGACTCAAACATCGTGCCATTCGAGTTGTGGCCACTGTGCGGAACCGCTGGCGCTGTTGGAACTGGGCTCGCCATCTATGGGTCCGACCTATTTGTTTCAAACCTCCATCAGTAGCAGCGCTGGCCTCTACATCTCGCCATCGATAACGACCAACTTGTTTACCTGCACTACGGGTTATACGCGCCTTCGAAACGCGAACTCGAAGGTCCATACGCACTTCATGCTGGATCCTCACTGCGCTGTCATGCTCGATCCCCATCGCTCTGCCTCACCACCAACTCTATGACGCCCGCAAACCCTTGAGCCTCCGGACACCTAACTTCCGGTTTCTCGAACACCCGACGCCGCCCGCCGACATGTACAGCTTCTGCCCAAATCCATCTCACCTTGGCGGTTTGGCGAGTCGTCACACTGATGAGGCTGGTGTTAGCATCGTTGGTGCCGGTGCTAGGACTTGACTTTGGAATGAGACAGCGCGCGGGGAGTTTGGGTGTAGATAGTGGCAGCGGGGAAGGGGAAGCACTGCGGCGCACTGTGGCTGGAAGGAAACGAGGAGAGGTTGGGTGTAAGAAGCTGGCGCAGAGGCAGGCGCGGCGCGCTTGCACCGAACCAGCACCCGCTGATGAGCCCGGATAGGTCGACTCCTCTCCTTGGCTCTGCCCTCACTTCTCGACGGCGCTTTCTGCCCACGAATCCGGAGCTTCAGATACTCCACATCACGGATCTGTTTCTTCCTCGCCGAAGTGGTTGAATCTGCGACTTCTTGCTCTACTGACCTCGAATTCCAGGACCTGCATGAATACTTGTCTCTACCGTCCTGCATTCCCTTCTCCTAGTCCTCCTCTTAAGCCTCGTTGTCCTATCATCGCAGCTTCAAGTACCCTCCACGAAACCGTACAGATTTGGCGCTCAAATCTCAAAGAAGATACTCTAGATCAAGGAACATTCTCGTCGTCCAACTCTCCACGCGGGTTTTCAGCCTCAGCGCCGCGGGTCCGCGTTCGACGATCAAGCAAGGTACAGTCATTGGCCCTTTTAAACGACCTGGAATGCTGCCGACTCGTCTCGTTTATGAATCATCTATGTAGGCGTCAACCGGCTAGGAAGCCCACTCCTCCCGCGGCGTTCTTGACCCACGAACAGATCTTGGCTTTCGTTTTGATATGACTTTCAATTTACACGCTCGATGTCAACCTTTGTTGTTCCTGGCTTCCTACCCTCGATATTGCTTGATTTGTGCTAAATATGTCAACGAATGGGAGGTATGATGATGATTATCGTCAGGCAACGGTACCCAGAACATCCAAATATTTGGTTGTACTTCAGAAGGGAGGCGAGATATCGTTCAAATCCCGCCCAAGAAATCAGGTGGGATATCTCGTAACTTGATGTCTCGGCTTCGCCATTTACTGACGATTCCTGGTTATATCCACAGGTCGTCGCGTCGCGTTGCTCAAGTCAATTCACTTGACGAAAATTTGGACACTTTCGCACTGGATGAGCTTTGTCCGAGCGACTCCTCTTTGCCCATGTCCCACTCAATGTATCTCAGAAATAATACAAGATGCTCGCTTAATCTGCATGAGATGGTGTATGCTGTGTAAATAATAGTGCAAGTCAAGCCCCCCGTGCGTTAGAGAGTCTCGTGTCATTGAGGCTGTGCCGAAGGTCGATCGATACGAATCATACGATTTCTTGGTTCATAACACTGAACAGATCCTTCATAAAACAAAGTCCTCGTCGTCGTATTACCATGACAGAATTGAACATCGCTGAGTCTCTGGAATCTTATCACCGCCCATCTGAACAGATCGATCGGACTCACGATAGAACCACCAACGCAAAACCACCAATTTCAAGCCTCCCCAACGATATCCTATGGAAGATTTGCGGGTTAAATGCCGATATGGAGAGCGAAATCTGGAGTGTTAATGGAATAGCGGCAATTGATACACTGCGATATAGCTCCCAGGTGTGTTCAAGCTGGCGACAGCTTATACTGTCGTTTTCGTCGCTCTGGGCTCAGGTCATCAATCTCTCCCACCTTGAGGGCGATGAATGGAGGGACGAAGTCCTAAAAAGGACAGACGGGTCACTTCTTTCCATTTTGTGGTGTCAATCAGGTTCTGACCTCTTCGAGAAAGTCGTCATAGAGTTCCTCGACTGTCATTGGGATAGAATCAGATCGCTTAAACTCCGTCTCCCGAGTGTTCGTTCGATTGACAAGTTCATTCTCGGGCAGTATTGGAAGATTTTTGGGCGCCCATCAGAGGTTCTGGAAACCTTTTGGGTTACCTTCAAGTCGGATCGGGAAGTAGAACCCATTATTTCTCCCCCCAACTTCGTTGTTTTTAATGACGTCGCACCTGCATTGCGTGGATTTGCCACTCCCAACATCAAATTCAAGCTGGACGCTCCATGGCTGGCAAATCTTCGATTTCTTTCCCTGAATGGCCGACTACCTGTGGACGATCTGATTCAAGCACTCCCATACATGCCCCTTCTCGAATGCCTGTCAGACACTTCTAACTCGATCGTCAACGCAGGAGATGCGTCCTCCCTCCAACAAATCACAGCTCCATCCATCAAAGAAATTATATTCACCTCTTTTTCTGATATGGGGCCGCATCTAAATTTCCTCGCGCAAATAAAACCAGCAGTCGGATGTCATTTGTCGCTTAATCACACTAGGACGATTCTCCGCCCAGAAAAGTTAACCCTTGCCTATCAAGTTCTCCGCGAATACTCCAGATGCTGTGATTTTGCTAGTGCGAAACACATTAACCTCAAATTGCACCCCTATCAGTTCAGCTTCGAGGCAGAATTTCCGCACAAGGGGGACTTCTATTTTAACATCATGCACAGTGGACACGATAACTTCTTTGCAGCTTTACCTCCTGTTACATTTTACAGTGCTCAAACGCTTTCGCTTCAAATCTCGCGGGTTACTTTTGAACCTACCGACAGCAAGATCATTCAATTCATTTTATCGTTCCCATCCGTCGAGACTTTGATCACTGACCTCGTCACTTTGGACTATTTGCTCAATCTTCCCGTCGATGTCCTTGCCCTCTCCTTTCCACTCGTCCGCACGGTTAAAATCACTTCTCTCCTGCAGGAAGGAATCTCAATTATTAAACGATTTCTCATATCACGAATTTCGACAGGTCGACCAGTCGAATTTCTTTTTCTGTCAATTGCTCATTATCGCCGCACAGACCTACGGTCTCTGAACGAGTTTACTGGTCTCATTCTAGTTCTTCAATCCGACGCCAACGAATTTCAACGCACATGTGGAAGCGGCAACATCGAGGATCTTCTCTTCATCCCTGACGCACCGTAGGATTATGGTAAATTGAATTTAAATTTACCTTACCCGAGGAGTTCATCTAAAGGGGAAACAGACATTGGTCAAGATCATCCCTTTTTTTGTGGCAACGGCAAGTCCTCCTTTCATGGTTCTAGGCTACTTTAGCTGTCAAGTGTAGTGTTAGTATGTACGGCATTTTTGGATAACGAGGGTATGCAGGTAGAGAAGCACAAGATGAGAGCGCTACTTATATAAATGACCAACTTTTCATGTGGATTTGAGCAGTCTTCGTGGTGGGGGATAATAATATAATATGGTGCCGTACCTCGTATTTCGAACTGAACCGCGCTTCGACTCTCGTTATCGCTAATCTCGGTCCTCTTTCGATTTCCCAATCCAACGGACTCTACTCTACATATGGTTTCTGGGCTCAGTTGAATGATAATCGCCTCTATATGCTTCAGATGCGACGATAAGAATCGGTTCCAAGGAGGTTGTGAACGATCGGACTATCTCTGGGAGGCATCTCGGAACCAAGACGGAATGTTGTTGATATACTCGAGTATATAGCTCTTCCTTTGATTAACCTTGTCTAATTTAACTATCGAGTGTATTGTTGGAGGATGAGGCACTCACGGATAATGATATGTGGGAGCTGAAGCACTGGATGAGAGTACCGCTAATATATAGCCAACTTACATGTGGACCTGGACAGTCATTGCTGCGTGAGATGGGTATATAAGTAACATGAGGCCGTACATCGTATGGCAGAAAATCAGTCACCAAACTCCCAAGAATATCAACATGAAGCTGTCTCAAGTTCTCTATTTCGTTATCACGCTTCTTATCGTCTCTCCTGCTGCTGCTACCTGCAGTAGATATGCCTGCATTGTTTCCATTGAAGAGCGAACTCCTAGGGAAACTGCGCCATCACTCTGAGATCAGACATCTGAGCAGGATGATCTCGCGGGAGTTGCACCTAACTTGAACGTATATCGGTGGTGGTTTCTCTGAATTGCAAATTTTTATTATCAGTACTCTTCAGCTTTGATTTTCAATGTTTCCAGAGAGCGGTAGTTCATGCCTCGATACATCAAACTACATATTATCCATCATCCGCGACCCTCGCCGCACCTCGATATACTTCGTTGATTTTATTGTCAGTTCGCGTGTCCCATTTTCTGTCTCCCAACTTGTTTCGCATCGAGTTTTCCATTTTTCGTCTACCTATTACCTGCTTATCCATTTGCGTATTATTCGTTCGCTGATTTTATAACTATTAATCTTCTATTGTGTCGCTTTGGTCCTTGAATTATTTTTTCGACATCCAAACCTGAGCTTCGGCCTAAGATATGGCGCGGGTCAAGGTTGCTACAGTAAATTGACCTATGTTCAAACTCGAAACAATTATGTGGCGTACATATCGTTGTTGCTCTACATTTAAAAGGACGGTGTTGGTGGGGTGCGGGAATCTCGACTAGAATACCACGTACCGATTTGCTTCAAGGTGAATTAGGGGTGAGAGAAAGACAATCGTGCGAAAACCATTTTTCTCCATCAAATTTTTTTCTTCCTTTCCTTCGTCGTCTGCGACATCAATCACAACCGCTATGAAGTCCTGTGTACCCCTGCTGGCTGTTTCGACTCTCTTCTCAACACTCTCAGCTCTCTAGTTAGCGTTTCAGTATGTGAATACCCAACCCGGAGTCAAATGCGGATCGACTTAAGGGGCGTGGGGCAAATTTTTATCTCAGGGTTTGTAGTCGTTTTGGCTAACTTGCATTCTGTTCTTAGACGTGTTCTTTCTTCTAAATATTCCGAAGTAGGCGATGCAGAATGAGTTTTATGTCCCTTTCCGAGGTGAGCAGCCGTTTTCTCAACGTGTTTGCCGGCTAAAGCAGTTGTTAGCAGATCAGTCGTGTCGTATCCGGCGCTGGGTTCATCCTGCGCTCTGCCAGCCTCCCCTCTCGCCATACTATCGCCATACTATCCCAGGTGATGAAGAAAGCTCGTATCCCTGTAGTTACGCGACCGACATATACTTCTCCTTCAAGTTCAAGTTCGAGACTTTCCCAACACATTGTCGATGCCTGGTAGCATCTTGCCTCCTCAACCTGTCACATCAATACCCCCCGTTATCGAAAATGCCGACACCATTGCGGCTACACGTTCCTATCCACCTCCATGCTTCCTAACCCCGTCATTCTGAACACCCCCACGGTCCCAGCCAACTCCTCGAACATGGAAAGGACTTTGCTTTCTCGCACTATCTCTACTTCCACCCCCTTCCCGCGAGCTTCTTCGATCACCCCTCGTCTGCTCGTCGTCGTACGCCCGCTTCTTCCTCGCTCTCGTACTCCTTCTGCTAACGAGCTCGTCAATGTGTCAAATTGCCGAGTCTCGTTGACACACAGAAGGTTGACATGGGTTCTTGCAGGAAGGGCGGGCGACGGACGGACGGGACGTATTTCTCACTGGCTGAATGTGACGATCGTCGATGCTACAGACGATGGAGGAGCGGAAGGGAGGAGGAGCGTGGATGAAGTTGCCGTGGAGGAAGTTCGGGGCTCGAGACTCGAGGGAACACGGAAGGATGCGGGCGCACTGCTTCTTCATCAGAGGACTTCTTCTTGCTTGTCCTTTTCCTTCAACACTCTCACCTTCGCGTTTCGCATACCATGGTTGATGCACCTCTCCCCCCCCTCCCCAACCTCGACCTCAATGGAGCAGACGTCGTGGACTTTTTTCCCTGAATCAATGAAGCACCCGGAACCAACGAATCCGAGGACGAGGACGACGTACACAAGGTTGAATACCCAATGCGCCGTCGTCCTCCGTCCCGACCGCTCCTTCTTTCCCTCAGCTCTGTATTCAGAGCGGAGTTGAGCTCACAAGCCCCCGGGCCCGACCTCCTGGATGCCAGAACCTCAAAGCTTTCAACGCCGCCCCCTTCGTCGTCTACACGTCATACCCCTGCCCTTCTTCCCACCTCGGCGGCTGGGGCGAATCGTCGCTCTGGCCGAACTGACCTGTACTGGTGGCGGTGCGTGACACTTTTGGGCATTGCAAATTGCCGAAGAGTGGTGATTCGATGTGGAAGGTGATGGGTGGGTGGGGGTAAAGCCCGACGGTGCGCCGGGGCTGGATGGAAACATGGTTGCGGGGGAGGGGTTTGATGGACAGCTGAAGAAGGAGGGGAGGGGCGGGAGACGAGGAAGAGCTAGCGGCAGGAGGGGAGGATGAGGTCGGCGGGAAGGGGGGTTGATAACAGGAGGATTGGAGCTGGATGGAGGTAGCGGCGCTGGGATGGTTGAGCGTGAACAGCAGGAGCAGAGGCGGGGCGGGTCAGTGACTGCGCGGGGGCGGTGGGCTGGATGTGCATACCCTGCGGCGGTGGCGCAGCCGCAGACACGACGTTCAGCGACTATACGCTTCTCCGAGGTAAGGCGTCGTATTCTCGACGTGTTCGCTGGCTAAATCCGTTGTCGGCAGATCAAGACTGTCCTCCGTTATGTCTGGCTTTTGGGTCGCAGTACGCTGTTCTGGTCCTCTTGTTCCTTGAAGCAAGAAATGAAGACGACGATGGGAACGCGACTTTGGTCGCTCTACTACTCTCGTGGATGCCGCTGGATGCTGCCTACACACCTGCGTCGTTCCCTCCAGTTCAGTAGAGGGGTCAATTACGCTATCGTGCGTCATCCATATCGCGCCATTGATGACCAAGTCATCCGCCCTGTCCGCCACTGCCCACCCCGTCCCCTCGATCTGTTCCTTCACTTTCTCTATTTTCTTCCCGCGAGCCGATGCATCAACTGCTCTTCTTCGTACATTCGCTTCGCCATTACCATTTACTCTTTCTTCGAAAGAGGGTCGTCGACGTTTCAGCTCTACCTCAATGACACACAGAAGCCCCGAATATAGGCACTGGTACCTAATACAACTGCTCTCGGCCTCAGGGCTGCCCCCTGACCTTTTTCGAATTCTCGGCCCTTTAACACATCTTAGCGTTTGCTTGGATTTGGCTTTCGATTTATATGCTCACTGTCCCTTCGAAAGGCCATTTCAATGTCCTGCCCGTCGATAGTGGATGGCCCGTGCTATAATATGAGATGGTCGCTCTCTCTGTAAGAAAGGATATCCAGGCCTTCTGTTCCCGCCAATTTCCAAAGAAATTGATATTCTCGTCTTAGCGCAGCTTAGATTAGAATGCGGACTTCGAACAAGCGGGAAGCACGTGACAACTCACCCACCATTTTCGTTGACTCAAACGAACAATGCAGTTCCTTGTCCTTCTCTCCGTCATGTCGCGATTCCGGCGAGACGTGCGGTCGCCGCTTCGGGTGCATCTACGCACCCGCCTCGTCGTTTTCAGTCTGCTCTCGCATCTCAGGACCACTTTTACTCAAGACTCGCATTGTCACTGAACGTCGTACGGAGAACGCGAAGGACACGTGTCAGCAGCACTGGGATTGACACCCAAAGGAACATGGAATCCACAGATGCGTATTCCTACTCTCGCTATAGACCTCCTCACAGTTTCTTGGTCATTCAGCTCACCAACGACCTCGTATTGCACCATTAAACTGCCTTCCTACTCAATCAGCGGATGCCTCGCCCCAAGGCGGGATGACAGCTCATCGGGTTGCCCCGATGAACTGTGCTAATGCTACATGCTATTCCCACTCTGCAGAGGTGGATGCCCCACGGCTGGGATGGCGCTCGCCGGTGCAACTCCAGCATCGTCGAGTCGCGCTACCGTTCTCTCCCCGTTTCTTTCGGGATGACAGCTCATCGGGGTGCGCCGTTGAGCTGTGCTACATGCTTTTCCCACTCTGCAGGTGGATGCCCCATGTCTGGGATGCCCCATATCTGGGATGGCGCTCGCCGGTGCACCTCCAGTATCGCCGAGTCGCGCTACCTCTTCGCTATACGCTAATGCACCATGCTATACGCCACACGCTAATGCACCATACAACTCGCTACATGCTAATGCACCATGCTACATGCTACACGCACCATGCTACACGCTATACGCACCACGCTACACGCTAATGCTACATTGCTACACGCTACACAATACCTCCAACCCCCCCCTTTCAAGTTCCCACTACCTATTCATTATATTCCCATCTTATTGATACGTGCAACATATGCCAAGAAACCCAAACATGGCTTGGGAACTCTTCCCCCACTGAGCTCCTCGGAGAGCTAAAAGATAAGTGACCAATCCTTTTCCTTAATTTTTTTCCTTTATTCACAGTTCCATTTCAGATCATCGAATGAGGTTCCCGGAGACGCGTTTAAGCTCGCGGGTCACACCGCTTGAGTTTGCGGGTCGCTGTGGGCCTGCTATTGCGGCGTTGTGCCCTCATTATTTTGTCACGTCATACGCTACGACCGCCACTGATGTAATCGAAGAACTGCTATGTCTATCCCCTGTTACCGTTATGCATAGTGGAAGTACCCTTCCCTCATCCGATGCTAGGACTATTTGCATATCTGGTGAACTGCTACATCAGCACCTTGCTATGGCTACCTGTATATTTAATGAACTGCTTCGTTGTGAAGCAATGAATAGCTTTCCCCCATCATTGAGCGAATAAGAGTTTGGGTCTGAGTCTGCCTGGCTCAATTCAAAACCCGACTATGTAATTTTCTGTCGTGCTTATGCCCAAGGAATGCATCTCCCCCCCCTTGGAGGGAAGATCTGATCACTGTATCATATCTAGTGTGGACTGCCCCAGACTACCCATCCATGTTGAATATTGCAGAAAATGCAATGCTATTCTCCTTTTCAAACCTTTCTCTCTATCCAATGCTACATTATACCTCATACCTACTTTAAGGATCACTACATCCCTGACGCTATTTAATTGACTGATATGTTTGCAAGTTTGATCCATCTCCCTCAAGAATTTATTTTTGGCCTGTCTCCTAATATTGGGGTATCCTCGCACGCTCCTACGCGTCGCCAGGCTCCTAATGGTTGGGTATCGCAGCGTTGTTCGGACACCCTGTTAGGTCAGGATCCGAGAGCATGTGTCGGGAAAGTGCTTCGCACTTTCGCCCGTCATGCTCTTCTGCTACGCTTCGGTACTAAATCCTTCCCAGGATTTCCTCCTGACTCAACGCGGAAGCTGAGAGCGCCGGTCAAAGTTGATATTCTCGTCTTAGCGCAGCTTAGATTAGAATGCGGACTTCGAACAAGCGGGAAGCACGTGACAACTCACCCACCATTTTCGTTGACTCAAACGAACAATGCAGTTCCTTGTCCTTCTCTCCGTCATGTCGCGATTCCGGCGAGACGTGCGGTCGCCGCTTCGGGTGCATCTACGCACCCGCCTCGTCGTTTTCACCCACCCTCCGCACCCATTTTCACCTCGCAAATTCTTAAGACATTTGCTACTCCATGCTATTTACCTTCGGCATGTGCTTTCGTATTTTGACTCTCACAGGGTAACAAAATTAGAATTTAATATACGGTTACTAACATTTTTCGCTGCATGGAGTGGTTCAACCCGCCCACCCATCGCAGCGTTGTTCGGACACCCTGTTAGGTCAGGATCCGAGAGCATGTGTCGGGAAAGTGCTTCGCACTTTCGCCCGTCATGCTCTTCTGCTACGCTTCGGTACTAAATCCTTCCCAGGATTTCCTCCTGACTCAACGCGGAAGCTGAGAGCGCCGGTCAAAGTCGGGTAATGTTTCGTTGAACGCCAAATTTTATCTCTACTGGTTACTGATGACTACCAGTCATAATTACAGGTTGCGACTGTGATGATTAATCCAAGTCAAACCATTCGACCAAGAATTTGATCACCTTGTTCACTCATGCGAGGGCTTACTGTAGTCTAGACACAAGACCAAGATGCAGTGTACTCGATAATAGTACGAATTTCAGTGGTAGATTTGAACACCTAGCACCACTGTAAACTTATGAACATCGGGATTTCATTGGGTGAGACTGTTCGATGCCTCATGGTGTACTGGAGGCTGTGCTGAGGGACGATCGACACGATTTCTTTGTTCATCTTCCTCCTGCTCATCGTGGATTTCCCATGACAGAACTGAAGGCCACGGACTCTCTAGATTCAGCTTTCTCTTGTCGCCCTCCTCAGCAAATCGATCGGACTCATGAAATAACCGCTAGCACAAAACCTCCAATTTTCAGCCTCGATAACGATATACTATGGTGGATTTGCTGGCTAATTGCCGATATGGAGGACGAGGCCTGGAGTATTGATGAAATAATGGCAATTGATACTCTGCGATACAGCTCTCAAGTGTGTTCAAGCTGGCGACAGGTTATCTTGTCGTCTTCATCGCTCTGGGCTCGGGTCATCGACCTTTCCCATCTTAAGGACGATAGATGGAGGAACGAAGTCCTACGAAGGACGGATGGAGCACTTCTTTCCGTTATGTGGAACCAGTCATTTCGTGGCCCTCCCGAAAAGGTCGTCGTGGACTTTCTCAAATGTCATTGGGGAAGAATTAGATCGCTTGAACTCCACCTCGCGAGTGACTGGTGGGTAGAGAAATTCAACCGAGGGCACTATTGGAAAAATTTCAAGCGCCAATCAGAGGTTCTGGAAACCTTTCGGATCAGCTTGAAGTCGGATCGAGAACGAGAGACCATAGTTCCTCCCACCAACTTCGTTATCTTCAAAAACTTCGCGCCTGCCTTGCGTGTATTTTCCGCTCCCTACATCAAGTTCAAGTTGGACGCTCCGTGGGTAGCAAACCTTCGATATCTTACCGTGAGTGGTCCGGTATCAGCTTACGATCTGATTCGAGCAATATCAGACATGCCATTTCTCGAATGCCTGACCGACACTTCCAACGCGATCGTCAGCACAGGAGATGCATTCTCATCCCTACCACAAATCACAGCCCCATCCATCAACGAAATTGTATTCACCTCTTCTTCTGAGCTGGAGCCGCATCTGAATTTCCTCGCGAAAGTAAATCCAGCAGTCGGATGTCATTTGTTGTTCAGTCATCCTTGGACGACTCTCCAACCAGAAAATTCAACCCTGGCCAACCAAGTTCTCTACGATTACTCCAGATGCTGCAATTTTGCTAGTGCAAAACACATTATCCTCAAATTACTTCCCCATCAGTTCAGCTTTGAAGCAAAATTTCCGCACAAGGGGAATTTCTGTTTTAACATCAGGCACAGTGAACATGATACCTTTTTTTCAGCTTTACCTTCCGTTATATTCCACAATGCTCGAACGCTTTCGTTCCGAATCTCGAGGCTTGCTTTTGAACCGACTGACAGCAAGATCATTCAATTCATTTTATCGTTCCCCTCCGTCGAGACTTTGATCACCGACCTCGTCACTTTGGACTTTTTGCTCGATCTTCCCGTCGACGTCCTTGCCCTCTCCTTTCCACTCCTTCGTACTGTTAAAATCACTTCTCACGAGCAAGAAGAAGTGCCAATCATCAGTCGATTTCTCATGTCTCGAATTTCGACAGGCCGACCGGTTTGCTTTCTTTGTGTGTCGATCGGTATTTATTACCGCACGGACATACGGTCTCTGGACGAGTTTACTGGTCTCATTATCATTTTTAGATCAGGTTCCAATGAGGTCCAGCATACGTGTGGGAGCGACGAGAATAAGGACCTTCTCTTCATGTCCAAGCCTGATGAACCATGGAAATATGGGGTAGACTTGGATTCATGGTACCCAATCTAACTTGACCACGCTTGCATGCTAGTCGAGGCAGAACATTAAACCAAATTTCTCTATTCCAACGCACACTACAGCCAACTGTAAAATAAAATTTAAAACAAATTGGCGCTTCCCAGAATGAAACGTCTCCTTCAAGGTTTGGCCTGAGATTCAGTGCGAGTGGCCAGCGAAATGGCTGACTTACCGCAAGCAGGGAGTGTAAATACTGCTATATATTTGTATTTTACATTGGATAAGGAGGAGAGCGAGAGCCGTCACCACTGGCGGTGAAGTCTTCGTGCCCTTGGCATTGGCAAGTTAGGGTGTGGTGCGCACTTTGAGTCTCTCCGTGAGAAAGTTGTCATGTTGCCATCAATTTGATCAAATTTCTTTCTTTTGCCCCACATCGAATGGTTCGCTAGGATGTCCTGCGTACCCCTGACGCCTATTCTATTCAACATCCATTGTCTCAACCGCTTCTAACTCTAATCTCCACTTATCGTTTCAATGTCGCGAATCCCAACCACGTTGTCGAAGTTGGCTCTGTCTAGGTTGATGTCAAGTTACGGTGCGAGGACTAGGTTTCCTCTGGGTGTTAGTCGTTAGCTAACATGGATGCTCGTATCAGATGTGCTCGAACTATGAGAGCTGTACCAAATAGGTTTTGGGTGGTGTTTTAATGGGAGGTTGATCGGTCTTTTCCGAGGTACGCGATCGTATTTTCGACGTGTTCGCTTGCTAAAACCATTGCTGGCAGATTAGCCTGGTTCTAGATCGTTGTACGCTCTGCTGGCCTCCTACTTGAAGCAGTAGAAGATAGGAGTATTGTTCTGGTCGTACTACTGTGGACGCTGCACGTATGTTTCTTTGTAGTTCAAGACGTTCCTAGCACGCCGTCGATACCTGGTGGCATCCGGACACCCAACCCCGTCGCGTCAATACCCCCCGTTGTCGAAGACCCCGCTGCTTCCTAGCCATCCTGTCGTGCGACTCTTCTTCCTATGCCTCTATACTACCCCTGCCCGCGAGCTTCATCCCTCATCTGCTCGTCATCGTACGCCCACATCTTCCTCGCCCTCTTACTCCTTCTGCCAAACGGGCTCGTTAACGCGTCGGCTTGGCGGAGTGGAATGGATGGGGAGTACGTCTCACTGATTGACAGTGACGAGCGGCGACGCTACAGACGATGGAGGAGCGGAAGGGAGGAGGAGCGTGGATGATCTCGCGTGGAGGAGGGGGGCTTGAGAGTCGGGGAAACATGGAAGGATGCCGGGCAGACGTCTTCAGCAGAGGACTTCGACTTCCGACGTCTTTGCTTCTTCTTTTCCATCAATATCCTCAAGTTCTCGTTTCGCATTCCGTGGTCGATGCCTCCCAACCTCAAACTCAACAGAGCAGATGTGGATTTTTGGACCTGAATGAAGCACCCGGACCAACACGAAGACGAATACGAGGACGACTTACCTTAATCACAAGCTCCTGGACCCCCGAACCTCAAAGCCTTCAACGCCGGCGCCCCGTGGTCGTACTCGACATCACACGCCTGCCATTCTTCCCAGCGGCGGGGGCGAACCGTCGCGATGGCCCGACTGACCGCTGGCTGTTGTACTTGTGCACAGTCGAGGGGTGAGGATAGGATATGGGGAGTGACGGTTGGGAAGGGCGGGGGAGGGGGAGGCGGGAGGCGGGAGGAACAGCTCGACAGCTAGAGGAGCGGTTGGCTGTTGGGACCTGCGGAAGAAGTGCGAGGACGAGCACGAGCACCGGCGGGAGGGAGGCTGGGGCGACGGGGTGGGGAATGGGGAATGGGGAATGGGGAATGCAGTGGGAAGAAGGTTCATGCACCGCCGTCGCACCATTGAGGCACACGAATGTAGACGGCGGGGGCGGGAACGGTGTCGTCGTTGTGCCAGCCCTCCGCCTATTCGAGACACAGGAATTGCACAGGAAGCTGGAACGGGTGCCTACGGGACAGAGGCGGGAAGAGTGCACGTCATCCGGGTTGGCAGTCGCAGTCGTTGGCGCTGCAGATGGTTCGGAGCAGACGGGAGTGAAAGTACAGATGAAGTTCTTGTGGATGGGATGCGGTCCTCGGGGAAACGCGAGTATGAGATCTCAAAGCTCATAGCCTTCAACGCCGTCCCCGTCGTCGTGTTCGACTCACACCCCCTGCACTTCTTCCCACCTCGGCGGCTGGGGAGAATCGTTGTGACTGACTGGTGTCTGTCGTACTGGTGGTGATGCGCGTGCGTGTTGGGTATTGCGATGAAGCAAGGAGTCGGGTGTGGATGAGACGGGAGGTAAAACTCGGGGGCGGGGCATGGGGAGTAAGATCGCAGAGGGGATGTTTGACGAAGAGCTGACGCAGGAAGGAAGGGGCACGAGGTGAGGAAGAGCAAGGGGAAAGAGGCGTGAACGGCTGACGCAAAGGCGGGGCAGGACGGAACGGGGCAGGACGGTGGGAGGGGGGGCGGGGCATGACGCCGCCGGGGCGGTGTGCTGGATGTGGGTTATCCGCGGCGGTGATGCAGGCGTGGACACAGCAGTTCAGCGAGTTCATGCGTCTCCGAGGTAAGCATTCGTATTCTCGACGTATTCGTTGGCTAAATCCGTTGCTGGCAGGTCATTCTACTGCTCTCGTCAATGCCACATAGTCTAAGCTTCCTCGTTCACACCCTCCCCGTCCTCGTTCCTTCGATTTCGCCAAAGAGGTCAACTATAGAACGTCATCTACATCGCATTATTGATGACTGAGGCACCCCTGCCCACTGCCCGCTCCCCAAATTATCCCGCCAGTATCCTAACCTCGACGCAACTAGCACGCTTCTCCTTCTTTCTTTCCTCTATTTCCCGCCCCCAAGATTCATTCATCAGCTGCTCGTCGTGATACGCCTGCTGCATCCTCGTCCTCATCGACGTGTCAACCGTCCTCTTAGTCGGCACACGCAAAGATGGAAGGTAAAGACACCGGCAGGAGTGGGATGTATGCGGCATATGTCTCGCTGACTGGCGGGGACGATCGTCAACGCCACGGGCGATGGAGGTGTAGACGGGATGAAATGTGCCTCCCATCGCGTTCTGCTTTCCCTACCTCGACCTCAACGCGGCGAATACCTACCCCTGACCCCGTCGTTCGATTTGGACTTTCGTCATCAACTCCATGAGCTCGAATTGGACCCAAACGTGAACCCAGACGAAGAGGACGTGCCCCGGGTGGGATACTCAAAGCGCCGCTGTCCTCCATCACGATCCTTCCTCCTCCTCCTCCTACTCCTCACCCCCAACTTCGCATTCGCAATACCATTAGATTCCTGAATTCCCAAAAACCCAACGTCCGGACCCCCAACCCTCAACGCCTTCAACGTCGCCCCCGTCGTTGTACGACTCACGCTCCTGCTCAGCTGACTTCGACGGCTGCGGCCAACCGTCGTGGTGGACCGACTGACTTGTTACGGCTATACTGGTGGGTGGTGCTGGTACACGATGGACTATTGCGAACCGGCGAGGAGTGGAGAATGGTTAGCTGTGGGTGATGGGCTGAGGCAGGCCGGTGCGGCGGGGGCGGGGGCGGGGGCGGGGGCGGGGGCGGGGGCGAGGGATAAAGCATGAAAAAAAAGCGGGCTGGAGGGAGACTGGGTGAGGGGGTGAAGTGGCTGGATGTGGAGAGGTGACGCAGACGTACGAGCACGAGCACGGCGGGAGGCAAGGACAGACCTTCCCTCTGGAGGACGGTGGGAAGCGGGCGTGATGATGCGGCGGGAGTATGGTTCTGCGAGTGCGAAGTTTGTGCGCCGCCGCCGCCGCCCCCAATGTCGCATACATGGATGCAGACGCGGTTGCAGACGACGCAACGGGAAACGGGGTCATCGTACAAGCGGTTTTACCTAATCGACCCGCAGAAGGCTAACGGATAGGTGCGGGTACCTACGGGAGGGGTCATTCAGGTTTGTAGTGGCAGTCGTCGGTGATGCAGACGGAACCGGCTCGTTCTCAGCATTAGCTCGCGTGTTGGGATGATCGCGACGCCGGCCCGACCTCAACCTTGATCATGACGCGCCAGATGTCGTTCGGATTGTGAAGCTGCTGAGAATACTATGGGGTGGATAGAAGGGAGGGGGGAAGGGGAGAGGATTCGCAAAAAATGCGTTCCCTGCGCCATCGGTTGAATGTTCGACCGCAGATGTCGGGTGGGGATGGGTGAGAGGGGGCGGGATAGGGCGGGGGCGAGAAGGAAAGCACAGGGCGCGCCGGCGCTGGGCAAAATTGGGTCGCGGAGGAGAGGATAGGTGTAGAGAGCTGGTGTAGGCGCTAGCTTCTAATAAAGGTCTGATGTAATTCGCAATCTTTTTGCAGCTATACCTTTCGTCGACCTTCAAAATGTCAAATCCCTTTCGCTCGGGATCTCGCCAGATATTTTTGAATCAGCAGGTAGCAAAGTCATACAATTGATCTCATTGGTTCCCAGCGTCGAAACATTAACCGCTACTCTCCAAACTTTGAGCTTTCTGGTCAATCTCCCCAGTGACACCATGGCGTCATCCTTTCTAGTCCTACATATGGTTAAACTGAGCCCCTTTCGATTCCAAGAATACATTTCAATTATTAAACAATTTCTCGCATCACGAATATTGATAGGCCGACCAGTCGTTGTTTTGTCTATGTTGCTTTCACCAAAATTGCGTACGAATCTGCTGTCCCTTGAAAAATTTACCGGTCTCATAATAAGTATTTACAACGGGGGCAATGAATACCGACACACGTACGGAAACGGTTGCAGCATTGGAGACTTTCTCAAATGCCTCATACTGCTCAGGCCTCAACCAGATTCCGACTCGTCTTTTTCGCAGAGCTCATCTAATACTCGAGTAGCGAATGATCCACAGACTTAGTCACTCAGCGGGTCTTTATTTTACGCGAGCAGAGCCATTACTACAGCAGGTCATTCAAATTGTTAGTTTCGAGCCATCGAGCTATTGTACACTCATCGTATATCAAAGTGAGGTTTGTGCATGTTTGAAACGATGACGACATATTGGGACGGGGCGGGACAGGGCGGGGAGGAAAGGGAAGGGAAGACCAATAAGAGGCAGATATATGTGAATCGGTATTGTGCCAGGGCGGGAAGAAGGCAGAGGAAGAAGGGGTACTCAGAGAAACTCACATAAAAGAGAGATGAGTATTTGCGCCCTCAAATAGAACGACGTACCCGGTACCCCCGGCTTAAGTGAACTTGGAGCGCAGGACACATAACCGCGCCTCAGGCTCGTCGGGTTTTCCAGAGCTTTGTAGATTTTCGCCCAATGTCGACAGCATAAACTGCACTCAATTTAAAAGCGCAGAAGCCTTCAATGTATCACTCAAAAGAAATGATTGGAATTTTGTCAAGTTCAAAACAGTTCAAAGCGGCTGCAAAAATGATAACAAACTACTGAACTTGTGTATAGACAACTTAGTGAGATATTCCGCCAACAAGAAAGGAGTTTCCAGGAAGGGAATGAAACAGAGAGACAAAAAGTAAAGATCGAATGGAAATACAAAACTTTTAATCACTACCCGTGAAGGATGATGTGTAATATCGAATAATGCATTCAAAATTGAGCTTGCCGACCGTATTTACTTGCAAGAATTTCTGTTTGAAGCCCTTTAAAAAATAAGGATTCTCGAATCGACGAATGAACTCTTTCTTGGTCTCGAGAACAACAGTGACAGTTTCCAGGTTGGAAAACCCGGTCGAAAGAGTGGAATCGAGACGCTTCAAGTCCAGATTTGGATAACATTGGAAGGGTGCGTCATAGATGAAGGTGATAGTGATGTGCTTTAGGTTATTTTTGGTTGAGGAAAGCTCTTCCAGCTCTCCACAAAGACTTTGGATGACTTTAAAGGCTTGAGCGAGAATTGCAATGTTGAGTTGGGTAAGTGTTTTTATACTATGGTCCTTTATTATTCCTGCCAATCCGGAGAAGTCAGAATCCTTGTTGTCGTTTAAAACTGTAAAATAATCAGCGTTGAGAAAATATCTAACGGCTCCGAGATTCTTACGCCTAATCTTCAGAAATTCGAGTTTTTGAGAAATTTCCATAACCTTTGTAGTTTCTTGGATATGGGGTGGATGCCCCCAGATAACCCTTAGTTTCTTCAAGAACCTGAAATCAAAAAAGAGAGAAGTAGGATACAAGCACCGCATGTTGTTGACCCGATTGATCATAATTCCTGGGTACCAATAGTAGGCTACATCGTACGCAGTTATCCGAGGTGTCTGAGGAGATGGTGTCGCTAACAAATGGCCGTTTCCCTCCAGACGAATCATCGTGATTTGAAGTTTTTCATGTTCAACCACAGAAAGGGTCTTGCATGTATTGGTGAATTCAGAAATCGGGAAGTTTACCACAGAGGAAAGTTGAAGGTGAGTAAATCCAGGCCGTTTAATTGCGTCAAAGACTGCGCTCGTGTATCCGATGTCCTCGATGCCGAGGATGTTCCAATTGAAGTAGTGTCCTTTGATGTGTAGGCGTTGCAGATATTGAAGTTGGGAGATTATAAAGCCTACAGTCGAGGCGTCGCCATTGTCAGCGATCGTGTGTTCAAAGGAGCGGACGTAGCCAGAGATGTGAGGCGAGCGTCTCAATATCTCCGCGAGACGTTCGGCAAAGCGGATTTCCTTCTCCTTGTAACCCTTATTGGTGGGAACTGAAATTGAGGAAAATAGGCGACTTTGGCAAAGAGGAAGAACGACTTTGCAAGAAAGTGCAAGGGCCTTCAACGAGTTGGCGTCCGTTGTTTTGTCAAGGTTTTCAAGAATTTTGTGGAAGATGTCGAAAGGAATTTCCGTACTAGCCATTTTTAGACGGACAGTGTGATATGATCCCGAGATTCTGCTGTTGGAAAGGGAAGGGGGAAAGAAAAGCGACCGGGGAACAGAAAAGACTGGCAAAGAAATTTGCAATCACAAACAAATAAACAAGTGGTTCGTGCGCACACCCTCTATATTGAAGGCGTTTGTATTGCCTGTTTGGTAGACTTCAGTGCGGGGCTAAGCTTCTACGGAATTTCACAGGCAAAATATTGGTGAGCATGTTGCCGAGGCATCGGCATGGCTTAGATTACCGACCAAGCATGCAGGGTCTGCTCTCGGTTCGTAAACGAACGGATTATATTTGAGTTTTGCTATAATATGTCATTCTTAATAACATTTCCTCACTCCAGCGTTTGTAGGCCTTTATTTCAGTAAACCACGTCCGCCTTGCCGATGAAATATTTGATCCGCAATTGCACGTGACTGCAGGTTCTTGAAATTCTTCCCTTCAACTTCAATGAACTTCAAGTTCCTCGATAATTCTTGCTCTCCTGCCTTATTTCCCATCGACTCTCATAGGCGGCGTCGCCATTCAATACCATGTTAATCGACGACTTTGTTGCACTGTTTTCATCCATACTTTAATCCCCGACACCCCCTCGCTGTTGATGGCAACCTCGTTCCTTAATGAATGGTCCCACAACTCTCTGTCGTGTCTAACCAATTTTTGGAATTACTCCGGCCATTTTCCTGACGAACCTGCTATCGATGCTTTACCCCTTCACGAACATCCGGAAGAACGAAGGGCACCGCTTGAAATACCATCAAACCCTTTGGATATGTCAGCCACACCGAACCGGTGAACATCACACATTGATACCTTACGAGAAGCTTTTGATCTCGTACCCATCGACTTTAGATGCTAGCCGAGCTCATCGTATCTAGTGGTCAACACGCTGGGGTACGACGCCAACTCTCCATGTCGAACTCTGATCTGAAGGGCTCTGGTAGGCTACGAGCCTGCTTCACTTGCCAGCTCATGTCGTTCTTATAGTTCCTGAGCTAGCGATGGCAACCCGGGGTGTCTTTGATGCCCACCACTTTATGGGCTGCATCGCAAAGTCGCCGTTTATGGCCGCAAGTAACAAATTCCGACATTATTGGAAATTTTCAAGCATTACTCATGGTACGACGACCATGCCATACGTCCGTCATTTCTGGTTTTACCCTTCTTCCACTCCTTCCCTCATCATCCCTAGTCTTGAGCACTCGTTGTGCTAAGAACGACTGATCTGTCCGAGAATGTCGTCAGCGCCAATCGACATTGACGACACCAGCAGCTCTATTGTATACGCTGGCTCATGGAGTCCAGGACGATACCAAGGCGCGCACGGCGACTCTCTGCACAAGACGACAACCGCTGGATCTTCGTTGACTTTCACATATACGGGTTCGTTCAATCCTTCAAGGTATGATTACAACTGACGCGTCTGTTGGCGTAGGGTCTCCGAGTATAACGATCTTCGGCTCCATACAGCCTTGCGACCCAAACCTGGATGCACCGACTTACCAAATAACCATGGATGGAAATACGGGCGACACGATGACCGTCGTATGCGATGATGAATTTCAAAATGGGCTTTCTGTTTCAGCGGAAGCAGATGGGCCTTCTAATGCGAACGCGAGGCATGTCGTGACCCTCACAAACTTAGGATCTTCCCAGAATTTGCCTCTGCTCTTCGACTACATCGAATATGCGTCTTTTCCTGTTCAATCATCGAGTAGTGTGGTACAAGCGAGTCCGACTTCCACCGGAACTGGGTCAGCCACTCCAACCAGCTCCAGTTCTTCCGCTCCAATAACCGGCTCCAAAGTAGTACTACTCACTCAAGTAGTGACTCTACGGCATCCGCAGCCGTGAACGCTACAGGTACGTTTGATATTTGTCGGTTTATCGAACTATCTACTTAACGGCCCTTGACGCAGTCACGATGTTAACAATCATTAATGGAGTGCCAACATTCATCCCTGTCGTTACTACTGCGTTAGAAGAACCAAGCCCCAGCAGCACATCACCCTCAGGAGGCGTAGGACAGAGCCGAACGCATATGGTAGGTCCAATCGTCGCCGCTGTACTCGGCACCCTGCTGGTCGTCGTCCTCATGCTCCTACTGCGGTTATGGCTCGTGAAACGAAGGAAATCCACCCGCTTAACGAACAAACCTGCTGGGGGCGTTAACCCGTTTCACCTCCATCAAAACTCAGACCTAGAGCGCACTAGTGTGTCAGCCACAATACCGTCAACGTCCATCGCACAGCCGTCATCGTTAGAGGCATCGCATCAGCCGGGTGCAGGTTTTAAAGACGAGAAGGGGAAATTTGATTCTCTAAAACAAACCCACACTCGTCCAATACAAGCTTCGAAACCAGGCGCGTTGCAAGTATCTTCATCCCTGTCTAACCAGCAGCCTCCCTCCAGCCGACCTCCCTCTCCTGGTTTTTTCTCGGCTTCCCCCGCGCAAGCACAGACATCAAGTGCTTCCATTCCTCGATATCGCTCGGGTTTATCAGTGTTGGAAGCCTCTCCAGATGCTCCCCCTTCCTATGACAGCGTCCAAAACGCAGGTTTAAAGCTCTCATCGGGTCCTAGTGAAGGTTTATAGATACAGATTAGTTCCACTTCCATTCTTTTGTCGACACACACTCTTTTCTGCATGCTCACTTCTCGGCTTTTGACAACCGCACTCCAGTATATAGTCGTTCACTCAATAACTACATTGTAATTTACTCGCTATTGAGATCCAAAGCAGCGTCATACAGGAACGGCATATAAGCGACTACGTGAGAGATAAGATATGTTAAAGAAATAGAACAAAATAAGAACGGAAATCCACATACGTTAAATTTTGATCTGCCTCCTTTACTAAGAATCGAGTGTGTCGAGGGACAAGAAATAGGCTGAAGTCTGGAATCAGTTGTCGCGTCAGTGAAGTCATTACGAGGACAGGTGATTAGCTGAGAAAAGTGCGAATAGAAATTCCATTCTGATCAACGCAAGGATAGACTAATAAATTGATAGCATACACCAAATGAAAGAGGTTCGATATGCAGGCTATTGACAGACGAGCATGGAAGGCCGAAAAACGGAAAGCAGTATACCAGCAGGACAAGGGGGCAATTTTCGTATGACTTCCGCCGACCACAGCAAAGTCAACGCGAAGAATTGATCATCAGGATGAGAGGGCAGCCTCACGAAGACCAGGTCTTCCCCATCTACGGTACAGAATCAAAGTGAACTGGAGTCAAGAAAAATAACTGCAGCCTCATGAGGCGCCACGTATGTATGCCGCGTCGCTGCAGTGTTGAATTCCTTGAGTCCAGGCATGGATACCGCGATGGGGAGACGGAATTGGAGTGCTGGAGCGATGACGATTCGCGAAAGACTGAAAGAGTGGATGAAATTGAGAGGCGAGACAAGTTGTGCGTCAGTTTAGTAACAGCGCTGGAGCGGAGGGCATCAGATAGTGAAAACGAACGAGTGCGCACCCCTAATGACAGGACTAGTTAGATGCTATTAGGGCTAGTACATAGTAGCAACATTGGGAGGTCGAGGAGAGCGGGAGTCGCAATGCGTAATGAACCGTCGAACATTGGACGCCAGATAACTACAAGAGGAAAGTAGGGCCGTTTGTTCGAGCTGAGCATACAAACTCATATATCAGTAATGTTTAATGGATATGAATGAGTACATACCTAGTTCCCAGCTTTCTCCAGGTCAAAAAAACGGTCGCCTCGCGCCAGGATGGAAGCGGCAGTTCAACGTTCAACTTCAACGTCCAAGAACCTTGGAAGAGGTCCGAGAAGCGGTCGTGAGGGCTGGAGTTTCTGAGGTATATTCAATAGAGAGAAGAAGTGATATTTAACACGTACACTGGGGAGATTGAGGAAATTCAACAGAGGCGACGAGATGGAAGGAAAGAAGAAAATGACTGTCAGCAGTTTTTGGGTTCGTTCGCACGGGCCCTGAAATTGGGTACATAAGCTGATTCGAGACAAAATCCCACGAGTTCTTTTCTTCCCCATCAACCACAACCGCGTATCGACAATCGCCCACCACTGTCCATTCTGCCAGCGACGCGACCGGGTATGCGGGCGGGAAACGCAGAGGGTGCAGGGTCGCCGTACATCCATTATCTCAACGATAAGCGCAACAATACTGATGCGACTATCGAGGCGAATGGTATATCGTGAGACCCAGCGTTTCAGCACGCTCTACGTTCCCCTCTGCCCACTTTCGAGAACGCAGCGGATTTTCTTGCTTCACCGGCGATTACTTTGTCCCTTTCTAGTCTTCTTCTGCCTGGATATGCATCATATACACACCTGAATCTTCTACCCCACCGTATGATATGGACCCGACTTCCCTATTACATCTTGTACCGCAACACCGCCCGCTTCCTATGACTCTTCCCATCAGACGAGAGTGGTGCGACAGAGGTTCCTGAACATTCTGTATCATAACGTGTGATGCCTTGAAGGCTTCGACCATTAGATCTGGAATGTTTGAGAATCCCCAAATCTCCTGCGCTCCCTCTCCTCAATGTGGTTATTCACAACGAACCTTTCCCCGTGCATATGCGGTTTTTCATTCAATGTTTTCGGTTTCCTTTTGTAGTCGAGTTTCGTTCACAGTTCACCGATTTATTGACATGAATTTGAACATCGGTTCTCCCTTCCATTTTCGCTTTCTTTCGTAATATGTATATCAAACGCGCTGTCCTGTTTCTCTGGTCGCTCCATGAGTTCTAGTTCTTCGACTATGTTATTTAAACGCCTCGGGTTACATTTTTCTTATCCGAGCTTTGAAGCAAATCTATATAGTCAAAGCTTAAGCCCATTTTTTAGCGTTCACTCCCCCCTGAGAATTTCGTATCGTGAAATCAATGGCCACTTTGTACTTACTCCCCACTTAGACAAAGTTTGTTTATGCCTCCGACAGAAGGTAAAACCAGGAGGAAAATGAACTAGACGTGTGGTCAACCTGGTCAAGTCTGCTTGACACTGCTCGGATCAGACGGATCAAATCTCATTGATCCGGTTACGGTGTTCGGGCTTGCTGTTGTATCACATAGCTGACTTGAAAATATATTCTAAATGGATATTTGGCTACTAGAAACGTGTATAAATTTGACTGTCGATTCAGCTTTCATTCATTTACCAACCGAGGGAAGTTATTTCATGGTTAGTCCCAAGTGCGATCCACATTTGGAAAGTGGCTGTGCGTTAGCATAGTCGCACAGACCCTGAAATTATTGACGAGAGTTAGAGTCCCGGTATCACTCCACTTCCCCACTGACCACAACGACTGCACCGTGACCTATCGACAGCTGTTCCCGATTGGCTTCCTGCTCTCTTTTTCCAGGATAAAAAATTCCCTCAGAAGCAGAAGCGTGTGTAGTTCACCCCTGGGTACGCTTGTCACTGCTGCCAGTTGTCCCACTTCGGAACGCAGGCACCGCTTGTGGACTTGTAGAACGGCAGCATCACAATTTACTCGCCACGTCATTTACACGTCTGTATAATACTTTCGGTCTCCAGGGTTTAACTCTAGAGTCATTGCTGCACCCTCCTCACGGCTTATCCCCCCTGTTCCACCTCCTGTCTGTCGTTAAATACGTCAACATTTGTCTTACTTGAATAATTCGGCCTCTGTGATATGATTTTGGTACTTTAGAATGGCTTTAAACCGTGAAATCGCCTCTGAAGTGCTCTGGTTCGGATTTAATTCAGAAATTCAGATCCAGTTCAATTCAACTTAGTAGGTTTTATTCCCTCCTCTTCCGGTCGTTCCTGCGTGATATTCCACGCTGTGATTCGGCATACATTAAATGGTCATTTTATTTATACAAGCGATTTCTCCCCGGCGCCCTGAGATTGACCAATACCACTGCCTGTGGACGAATGATTAGAAGATCTACAAGATACCATTCCCATCGAAGTGTCGATATCCGGTGTGGTAGTAAGAAAGGTCCGTCTTCCCGAGTCACGTTGTGGAACCGCTCGAAATTGAACATCGGAGTTCGAGATCTTGGACTGGTCAGCAAGTGTTACGGTTTCACGAATGTTGAGAATTAATCGGCTGCCCAGTGTACAGGACAAGGCGACAGAATATCCAATCGGAGCATCCAATAAGACGCCCTAACAATCGAAATAAATTGAGTAGTTAGTTACAGATGGTAAAATTTGGCTTCACCGGTTCAGTGATCCAAACCACCAAGCACACAAGGTATACGAGGCCAACACTGACACAGTATGTAAGTAAATAATAAAGACGCTGGGAAGGACAGTAAAAATTAACGCACCCAAAGAAGTACATCACTGAATCTCGGATCAAAACAGTCACAAGACGACGTCCGCGAAGGAGAAGCGAGCCATCGATATCGGATGAACGAATGCCTCGGACAATGGCGAGTGTGCAAAGCAGGCATTCGGATGCAAGTAATGGGATCCAGAAGGTGTAGAAATGGGGCGGTGAGACGACACGGGCCGAGCAAAACAGACCGACGGGTGTTTCAATTGGAAATGTTGCTAGTGTGTCCAAAACTCAATTTGAAGAAGGCTTGGAGTAAAAATGTAGGGCCTTACCTGAGACGATGATGGGAAACCGATTTCCCAGAACCCACGCCGAGGTGGCCAGGCAGGCGAGATAGAAAGTCAGCATGAAGGTGAGAACTTTCTTATTCATCGAGTACAGAGCGTAGAGCCGTAATTGGAGGATTGCTACTGTCATTGTGAGGCTCTGCGCAGACGTAAGCTGGGTGCAAATTACTTTGCTGACCTTCTGCAAGCATACATGCTACTAGCCCCACCCATCCCTCCCATTGGATAAAATGAGAACCTGGATCGAAATTAAGAACTTTCAGAATTCACTCAGTAAATAACAAGCAAGGTTCGTACAGCTGGATCAATATGAAAACGGATATAAGATATTAAGTCTCCAAATATTGAATTCCAAACATACCTCTGTAAAACGTGATAGGTATTGGGTCAACGCGTGGATATTCTAGAGCTTGTACTCACCTCAGGGGTTAGATGGGGGGTGAAGAGCACTGTCAAGGTTTTAGCGACTATAGCGAGATAAGTAATGAAGAAATATCCTACTGTAGTTATTAAATCTAAAGAATAATTAAACCTCAATTCGGATCAGGGAGGATAATACGACTCACATGACACAAGATATGGCGAAGTATCGATTCTAAAAGCGATAAGTTATGCATCGCAAAACTAAACAAAGAATCCAACCTCGCTTACCATCAAGAAAAGAATCTTTGTGAGCGTCCACTCGCTCCCCTAATACAAACAGAAAGCTCATTCGGATCCTACTTTTATTTTTAATGTACTAGTACATACCCAAATGAATTTCACCTGTGCTGATGAATAAGAACTGAGATAATCCGATCATAGAACGTAGAACCCACCTCGCGGTCGAACGTTAATACTGTCATGTCGGGTAAGTAACCGAGAACTCAAGCTTCAAGTCTCCACTCAGCAGACTCACTGTGGTCATAAATAATAATAATGGAAGACGACACTACTGATGGTGAGCTCGAAATCGTAAGGTCAGCAGTGGGGGAATCACGTACGTCTTGTGAATTGCACGAGCTGAATATCCTGGTAAGCCGTTATCAGCACCGGTGACAACACACCAGGACTGGCCATTTTTCTGGGAATGTCAAACCACGAAACGACGACTTCTTATACGTATACTTACCCAGTCGACTATCCCAGCTCTATCTCTCGGGACGTTTATAATCTCAAGTCCTCCCGGGGACGAGTGAGCAAATCATGTTAGATATGGATACTCAGGGGTTGACGAATCTTTACGAAAGTACCGCTTTTTGTCCAACATGAAGGCTATAACAAGGTCATCATACGATGGCCGAAAGGCAAAAAAATGATCCTAATTCAGTGATCCACCAGTGCCAATAAATCCACAGAAGAGTCGAAGGCAACTCGAAAGCGAATTATTTTCTGTGCTTGTAGTATGCCGCTATAAACGTAGCAGCAATTAAAGGATGTGTTGGTGTTTCACGAATTCTACATTTCGTCAATTGCACGGCACCATCATCGTCGAGAAGCCTTTTCAGCAGTTGGACTTCACACTGGCAATTATTATAGGACCCACAGGCGACGGGTAAATTCCTGTCGATCTTTTAAAGAAGCGTAGTTTCGAGCTATTCTGGACCGCCGATCACATCGTTGCTTCTGAAAGAAGTGATAGGTTTAATTATGGCTCGGGCAGTGAGTGTACCTTTCTATATCTTCCCTGATATGGTAAGTTTTCCACATGAATATTTCGTCGAAATATCTGGTTCAGGAAATGCTATCTAACAATTTTACCTTGAACGCCTATGATTCCATTCACCGAGCTCATGAAGAACTGCGAGGTATGCAGTGACACCCTCAAAATCCGATCGTATAAAAGGTTTGAGGTTTAAGCCACCGTTGTTGTAATGGCGTTCATTAATATCCAACACACCCGTCTCAACCCAGGGTTTGTTGGATCATCCATTGGCCCGACCTTGAATACTACCCAGCTGAGACAATCTGTGGGGACTGTTCACGAAGGTGTTTTTTCAGCGCAATTCTTGCGAGGTAGACATCGAAGGCGACCTACCTTGCGAGCAGGACGGAATCCTCTCTATTTTTGGGAGTCGCACATTGTGGCGTTACAGATGGAGAATTTCCGCGTCATTCAATGTCCATATTTGGGACCGACATAAATACACGACCGATTATTCCTATTCTGTTCCTCCGCTCGTAAGGAACTGTTTTCGGGACTATAAGCGAGAATAGCCGTGATGAAAAGAAGTACTCAACTAATTTGAATCAATGATCGACGCGGAGGATCAGCGTTCAACCTTGGTCCATTGGGATATCACAGAAATGCCAACGGATAAACACGCTTCTATGTTTTCTTGACTTTCGAAGGCGTTCTGATGTTCTTCATTTTTACTGATTTTTTGAAGCTTCGAGTTCTTAAAAGCAGCGAATACCTGAATTGAAAGAAATCGTCTCCCTTTATTGCCATTACGCAGACAACAATGTTGTTTCGAACTCTTTCGGCTTGCACTTTGCTGGGTTTGAACAGATTCTTTGCGCTAGGCGGGCCTGTTGAGACAGTATGTAATTTAATAACTGGATTTATTTTTCTTGCTTGACCTTTCAATATTCGATCTGCTACAGTCTCCCAATGCCGAGGAGCTCGTAATGACTCCTGGAGGACTTATTCCAAAGGCCAACGTTCATGCCGTTCCAGAGGGTGCCCGCGTCCACCATACCAAAGACCAAGTCCAAATCATTGGCGGAGATGGCACCGTTATACACTCTGCACCGGTCTTTGCGGGAACTCCAACCAAACTTAATATTTCCCCAACAACACACGCTACCGCCCCTCGTGCCCTGCAGTCAGGTTATATCGCTTACTCATTCTGGGAGAACACTGGCAAGAGCATAATCAACTCATTTTCCACCAATTGGAACGTCCCACCTACCCCCACCAGCTTGAATGGCCAGCTGCTTTACTGGTTCAACGGCCTTGTGCCCAACTCCTTCGATGCGATCCTGCAGCCCGTTCTCCAATTTGGAGTCTCGCCAGCCGGTGGAGGTAACTTCTATTCCGTTGCATCGTGGTTCGTTGTTGGATCGAATGCATTCCACGGCCCTCTCACCACGGTACAACCCGGACAGTCACTTACCGGCTTTATGATCCTCGATGCAGACGACCCCGTCAACAGCACTCTGACTGTTTACACCTGGAGCTCTTCCTTCCCCGGTATCAGTGGTCCTTTCGGCATCACCACGACAGAGCTGTTGAGCTTTGCATACGAAGCACTGGAAATATACACAACCCCGTTCGCTACTGACTTGCCTTCTGGACACACGGCAATGACGGGGATCAATATTGGGGTGCCGCCCATCGCTTCAGTTGGCTGGGAAGTAGTTAGTGATACTACTGATCGAGTGTTTATGTCCGTTACTTCGGCGTCGTCGACAAACGGAGCGATGCAAATCACGTATCCGCAGTAGGACTTTGTCGCTTTTATATTCAGGACCAGCATTAGTCGATTCAAGTAGGAGTAGCTGAAGTAAGAGAAAGCCGTAGACCATAACCTCGACGCTGCCACATATCAGAATTATTTGTCTTTGAGCATCCGACAGAGACTCGAACGGGGCAATAATATGCTGAAACCGGATACGCGTCATGATCCATGTCGCAGGTGACGCGACGCGCGTCCCGTCCGCGTGCAATAATTACGGGATCACATGATATCTTTGTTTATAGCGGCGAGCCCTTTCGACTCTTTCAACACAACGTCGTACGACGTAAAAGGCAATTTTTTGGGGTGTCTCGACGCTGGTCGCCACAGCAGCGACCATTGCGGAGCAGCCGGCGTCGTGCGTCCTCAAAGATACCCAACAAAGACGCCAACTGAACCGGGGTCGCATCAACCCACTTCTCCTCTAGCCTTAAAGTCCTCTGCAGTCCTTCTTACGCGAAGCTCTGCCTGCGCAGGCGGTTTTTATCTCGTCTCGAGCCACAGGTAAGCCCTTTATCGCTGCCATTGTGGACGCACTGACGCCGCCTCGCCCCTATACCAGCAGCAGAAGAAGAACACGTGTCCCACTACTGCTCGTCCTCAAATGCAGCATGCCCAATCGCGGCTTTCACGCTCCTTGCTTTGTGGGCTAGCATTCTCCCACCTCTCCGCTGTCGTAGCCGTCATTCTCCACCGCACCATCTGCCCATCAAAATCCCCTCGGTCTCACCTAAATTGTGCCCTCGCACCGTGACCATCTGACGACCCCTTAGAAACCCATGCCGCGAGTGCAATAAGCGGGAATCGGCAATGATCAAGAAGCGGCAGGCATCCTCATTCTCCTTCCAAACCCTCCTATCTTCATTGACGACGTCGGCGTTCCGGGGTTACCTCTACACGAGTAAGGTTCGTTCCATCTTCTTTTACTTTTATCAACGCCTAGAGGCGCATCTGTCTCGCTGCTCCCCCCGATTCTATCCCTTGATGAGAATGCACAACGCTGAGACATTTTCCATACAGGAAATGACGAAGGCAGAAGAATCAGATAAGCCGTTCTCTTAGTACAATTTCGAAGAGCGTTTGAGATTTCATTTTGTTTTACATGCGTTCTCAGACAACGTTGGAGCTTATGGACCCTTGCCTTCACGTCGTCCTTGTCTCCCTCTGTCTGTTTGGCGGGTTGCTCGTGTGTTTTTCCAACGCCTCGTCGGCTGGACTCACTCTCTCTGTCTTTCGAAGCTGTGGAACGAAGCTATCTCGGTCTTAAACATCCCCCTGTTTTTTCCTCTTGGTTTATAGCTCCGTGTGTAATTTTCCTTCTGTCGTTCTTGTTTTGCAGGGTCTCTGTTCGTTTAATCCTCTTTTTCTCATCAGTCTCCTTACTCATTCGTCCTTTACGAGCGTTTTCCCGATTAACTGGCGCTCATGGACGTCATTCAGAACTCCATAGCGCAGGAAGAATTGAAAAAAAGTGCAGTGATACAGCACCCGACAGGTGTGAGCCTACAGAAGGTAAGTCGCAATGCTTTTTATAATTCTCAGCGCTCACTTAATTGACACCGCTACTTAGAGAACCATCGTCGCAGAAAAGGGTGGATTCGTAACTGAAATATCTGCGACAGATGCGTGGTTGCTGTTCTTCCCATCCACGGATTACCAGTTATACGCATGACAGTCCCATCAGTTCTACGGCTTTAGAGTTTTTGCTCTGAGTTTGTTGTATGAATTGACTGTGTCGACTTCTCAGTATGAAGGACTTGCATTCTAAGATGGGAACTGTTGCTGATTTTCACTTCATTCCACACATTGTTGTCTTGTCGCATACTGTATGTTCATGCATGACCATTCTTGGCCCTAGGCGCTGGAAAACGGAAGTCAGCTTCTACGTAGCGCCTGTCCCAACTTAGCGAAATCCACCCACGTCCTGATAGAGTGTTTCGCCGGATGATTGATGGTCGTTGTTTAACTGACCTTGTTTCAAATTCAAGGAATCGGGGTAGGTATGAGCCTGTGTGTGCGCCAGGCATAGTTCATTTTGGGGCCACTTTTATTCCTTGAATCACGCTCCTAATTGTGGACGATTGGAGAAACAATAATCGGTTTCGTTTTCTGCCCACCCGATCGCGCACGAGCAAGTCGTCCTATCCACAGCGGTGATAAAGATCATCCACGACAAACAGCCCCTCCCTGTAGTGGGCTGTCATTCCGGAGGTACGATCTTCCCATTTATCGATAGAAAGCTTCACTGTCAATTCCATTGCACTGTATTTTCTGCATCCCGGTATCTACGCACACCCCTTTAACCCTGCACCTCTGGATAACATGCTTCTCGCAAATATTGTTTTCGACCTGTGGATTTGTAATTCTACTTGGTCAGAGTGTCGTTAAGACAAGCAAGAATTAGCAAATGATTACGAGGTATATTCTACACGAACAAAGGCAGAGAGGATTGGTATATCGTCTCGGTGAATGGTGGGACATGCTCGCAGAATCAACAAAAAGTCACTGCTGACATGTCCGTCGACAAAGTTTTGCAGTCCCCCTACTGTGACAAACTTGCACTCCCGTAACTCCAGCTTCCTAAGACTGGTGTGTAACCCCGCGCTCTCTACCAAAACTTCGTTGCGTAGGTTAGTTCGTCTCAAGATCAACTCTTCCAAGACTGGAAAGATTCGACCACTAAAAATACGCAAGTAGTCCTCATAAGGGTGCCATAATTGGATGCAATTCAGCTCGAGACGACGGATATTCGGCGCGTGAGCTGCTAGCGTGTTCAAAATTTGGGCAGACGGTATCTGGAACTCGAACCCCCAATCGTCCAATTCCCAAGCGCTCGCTGGAATATGTTCGCGAAACCCGTCGAGGCGTATATCAACAAGGTTTGGCGAGCGAAAATTGCCTAGCAGATTCAACCCATACCCAGGGTAGGTAACATCCACGCTGTGGAGTCGAGGGACGGATGTGACGTTGGTGTAGTTGGGACTCGCACTTTGCCCGTAGTCACCGTCGCGAAAGGTGAAATGCCGCAGTCGAGTTGCTGCGATGAGGAGGGGAAAGACGGCCGAGATATTGATTGAATAATGGTTGGTAAGGAGTATGAGCGACGTGACGGTCGAGAGATGTGGAGGGGGCTGCGCGGGAAGGGGCCATGCTGGAAGTTTTAGGTAGGTGAGATTCGGAGACGGGGTAAACGCGTTCGCCAAAGTTGTGTATGGACGATGGAAACTGTCATCCCACTCGTCTTCCTTAAGAGTGATGATGAAGCGTTCAAGGATAGGCGCTGCCTGACCGTATCCAATCCCGGTGATAAACTTGTTACAGGCGTCCTGGGACGGCATGTGCATGGTGAGTGACTTGAACTTGCAAACTTGCCCCCTAAGCAAGGCTGTTATCGCTGGATAATGGGCATCGCGAAGATCGTCGGGAAGCGAGATGTTGATATGAAGTGGGAGACCTCCTGCATTCCGAAGATGGACACGAACGTACTCGTTATCCGTGAATTTAATTTTACGGGAAAGGGTGAGGTTAGACCAGAGCCTTGGAGTTATTGCTGCTGTTTCAAACCAATCTCGATTGACGGATCGAATTGTGTAGAGAAAGTCGGGCTTGCTCTCGACAACAAGCTCAAAAATTTGAGAAAGAATATCCGTCGGAGGAGCGATGGCGGACATGTTGACCCGTCATCAGGTATTCTGCAAGCGTTTTCTTATCTAATTGAAGGGCAGGCTCCGGACATCGCCGTGACTGGAAAGTCCGACTCGATCATTCAATATTCAGCAGTGGATTGCGGCAGGAGTGGCAAAATAGATTAAAGCTACCGTAAACTCTTGACATTGACAAACGAGTTAGACAGCACACAAAAATCACCCCGTGGCAGTTATCTGTTATACTCTTTCGATTTACAAAGGAAGCTCGGAGGCCGGTTTGACATCGCACTGGACTTAGTAACGGAAAAGGAGAATTTGAATATGACAAGGACCCTGCACGGTCGCTTTCCCCCAAGATCTAAGTGAAGGGGGCTAGTAATGTCTCAAGACTCAAGGCTGTACTGTGGACGCTCTCTTTTGTAGAATTTGTGGGCAACGTGTATTTTCCTTGATCTTGCCTTGTAAAACCACTTCTGTGAATACTTTTGGGAATCATGCAATGGAGTTTCCTGTATAAAATGCTGGCTTCAGAGCCGTCGATTCTTTAGCTGGTCTCATCCCACAAGATTCTCTGACGCGTACAGGTTACCACTTTTCAAATTCATCACTCTCTATCCACGCCGTAGCATCTATTTCAAGCGCTATGAGCGCCTTTCGTGTTTTATGCTTCATCTCCGCTGCCTTGCTATGGGGTAAGGCATGCAGTGCACCAGCGCCTATTCCTGTTTATAGGCCCGCCCCCGGTGAAATTGTTCGGATAAGTCCAAGTAATACCGACGGTCCACGGTTTGGAGTGCGTGTCGATTCTTTTTTCTTTGGGAGTAGGGAAATTAACGTCGTTGCGGTACAGTCTGGGGCTGGTCTTCATCACTACTATGTCGCGTTGGGGCCCCATCCGACCGATCCAAATCGCCAGATGGTTGCTGCCATTACACACAATGCAGCGCAAACCGGTTTACTAGGGCCAGCCCAACCACTTCCAGCATCAGGCCAGGGAAGCATTCCTGGCCTCGAAGGGGATGTTTTACTGACTCCGACTTCCGCCCACGTTCAAGATATTTCGGCAACACGTCCTCACCAAGTCCAAGGGGTTGTCAATCAGCAATGGATTAACGGTTACCATGAATGTGAGTCGCGTTGCTCGTCCATTATGCTACTCTATTAATTTCGCAATTTATATCAAGTGCAAAATCGTATTCAAATAATAAACAATGCACGCGCGCATGCTCGTACGGCCCATCTTCAAGCTGCCGACGCACATTTGCGAGCGCACCGCGTTCATGAAGATGCTGCAAATCATGCCGAGGTCGGTCCGCACCGTGCCGACCACGCGGCCCGAGCGGCTCACCACCTTTCCGAGGCCAACCGACACAATGAACTCGCGGAAGAGCAAAGGCACGGTGCCATAAGACCTCTTAGGCAACACCTTACAAACGCTGAAGAATCGCTTCGTTCAGCTAGGAGATCTGCACAGAGGGCTACTGACTCGCATAATCATGGTCAGGCTGCTGTCGCCCATATGATGGCTGCGAGCGCACACCGGCTCGCTCACGACGCTCATCAATTTACGGCTAAGACGTTCAACCCAGCCATCTACCCTTCACATGTTGCCAGCCACACCAATCAAGCTCAGAGACACAAAAATCAAATTGATGTGCACCATAAAGCCGCTGCGGCCCACTCCCCTGCCCAGCAAAACCACGCGCCGAATCCTGCACAATCCAGCCATGAGGCTGAGAATTCTCGCCTTTCTGCTGTCCATTCCCTCCACGCAGCTGAGAGAGCAGGTCGAGCACCGGCTCCGCGTCGTCATTGAAGCGATGTACAATAGATGTCAATTTCGATAGACCCAGTGATAGAATAATATTAATTCAGAATCACTCAAGTTCGGGTTCGTAGCACGAAATCTCACTGAATTAGACGCCTCACGAACAGCTTACTCGGGATTTCAAATAAAAAAAGATTCGGATCAAAAATCCCGTTTCGCCAACAATAATGAAAATAGCAATAACCAGTAAACCTTCGTTTATGATTTAGCCAAAAGACCTCAGTTTTGCTGAATGACGGTAGAGCTTATTCGCTGAAATTGAAGTTAATGACTTGAGGGACTAGTAGGATGGCAGAACTTAAAGATGAAATTCCCTTTGGACGAATTTTCGAGGCAAATCACTTCCATGCAACATGGTGCGCTCAACCACTCTCAAAACTTGTAGGTTTTCTGTTGACGTCTTCCCAAGGATGTTCTCAGATATCTACCGTTAAATCTTCATAATTCCTGAACCAAATATAGCAGATCGACTATAACCTGCTACCTGTTTCTGGGAGCGACAGTAATTTCGCTCCCTTGACGTATTTATAGAAATTCAAAGCTGATTTACATACACTACATCTCAAGTCGCACTATAAGTTACATCGAGCTATATAAGTTAACTGCGGTCCAGGAATGCATGTCTCTATCTTCTACATGATGAAAGCTAATAGTATGATAATGCATATCGGGCGGCAAAGGGGAATTCCCACCTGTAGTTGTCTAGGCTCGTTTTCATTCCTTCTTTTTCAATTTTACTTCATTCCTCCGCTCTCACGCAACTATAGTTTACCAATAATACTAACTCTCCTTCTACCTTCCACTGAGCTTGTGGGACGGTAGAATTAGGGGTAGTCAACAGAACTGCTCGCAATTCTGGACATTTGGGCTGGAATGAATATGATCGGATTTTTTGATCTACAGGGTCTTGCATAAATAATTGCAGTCCATCATTTTGCCAAGCGACGCGCGGGATGTTTGGCTAGCTTTGTTATTCCCAGATTTGGACAGGTGGTTGAAATCGGCGCTGAACCAAACCCTCGTCATCTGCTTCTGGTACATTCAAAAAAAGGCTGAGGTGCCTCAAAACCTCAAAAGTGGCCCACTGCAAAAAATAAGCACAGGATTTAATCTCCTCAAGGAAGAAAGCCAGCCAGCCAGAGCCAGGCTTTCCTGTTTTGTGCCGGGGCAAAGATGCACAAACAATGACGACGAAACTGATGGACTGCAATTATTTATGCAAGACCCTGTAGTCCCTCCAGGGTGCCTCAGCTCTACTTGTTTATAAAAGTGAGAGCTTTAAATAGTAAATTTGATGTAACGTGCTATTTGTAGTTGAACCACAGCGACTAAATTACAAACATTTGCCGAAGAAATCACCAAGAGGAAAGGATTGAACGGCCAATTTTTTGAATGGATGCGAACAGGGGCTCCGAGTGTCCAAGGGGGTCTGGTTGCGATGGAGTACATGGCACCAGGAATTCTACCAAGGACTTACGTCATAAGATGGTTGTTCGTGCGAAGTCTAGTCAAGGCAGAGCGGGTGGGCTGTCCAAGCCTAGAAACCAAGTTATGTTTGTACAAGGAACCCTCGAAACTAGACATTTATCTGGGGTCCAGCTCGAGAAGATACGACAGACGAGACGGGTTCGAGTAGGGTTTTAGCTGGATCGTGTTTGAGCCCGCCTACCAGAACAGAATGATAGCCTGTGTAAGTAGACAAATACTTGGCTCCAGTTCTAGTTTTGAGTACTGAAAATGACAATCCAGCCAGAGAGCCGATTCGAGCTGTTGACTGTCAGCGACAAGCGGACCGAAGTTCCATTTAATTCATTGCTAAAAACGTATGAATACGTTTTCGAAGTGGATGGATTGGGCAATCTGGAGCGGGGAGGCATGAGTTGGGGAGGTGGACTCCGATTTGGCGTTATGAAAAAGGGAAATGGATAGGTCGCGGAAGGCGATACTCGACAGTTTTAGCTGGGAGAGAACTGATATGAGTTTTGCCAAGGTATAGTCCCCATGTCCGAGGAACGCGAATGGCGAGACGGTGAGGTCCAATGGCCAGGACGTTTCTTGAAGTTCTCGGAATCAACCATGATTTGAGGCATGCGATGCCAGATGCATGAACCAGAAACCAGTTAGGCATAGTTTTCTCAGCCTGGGAAAGTAGGCCTCGGAGAGAGGCCAGGATTTGTTCAAAATCGAAGGAATGGAGCCGTGTCCATTGTTGATGTCGTCAATTCGGCATGAGAGCGTAAGCTCCGCAAACAGTGCTTCCTCGAGAAAGAAGGTGTTGGGAGGCGGGAGAGACGCATATGTAACATCAAAGATAATGCGCCTAAACTGCTGGACATGCGGCCTAAGAGCACTGATGATAGCAGACACGTCGCCTTTCATGTTCTTTTTCCACCGCGATGTCTGAACCGCCAGCACTGGCAGAGGAAGAGAAGCTGTTGTAAACCATAAGCTCAAGTTTCTCCAACTCCTTAGACCACGAAAACGCGTCCAAAAGTTCTGGTACGTATGCAATGTCGAATACGACTCTCTTCCAGTTGATGGGCGTTAAAATCTTTGCAAAAATGTCGCGCCATAGCATGCATACCGACGCGGCATTGCACGGAAACAAGGTCAATGTGAGTGCATCCTTCCGGGCATTGTCGCATTGGGAATCAATTTGGAGATACTTTAGGATTTCTGTGCGCAGTTCGACCGGTAGGTTGCTCAAACCACTTGGCATGACTCGGAGGGAATGAGAGAGACAGACGGAATGTAAACGCCGAGCTACTCCAATGAACCGTACCACCTTCGCCAAAGGACCAACTCACAAAGGAGACATGAGCCTTGAATAAAAAGGATTTAGTCGCACCCGAGCAGGATCGAAATTCACCAACGCCTTGTAGCAGAAGGAACTACACATAGATAGTATTAAATGAAGATAAGCAGGAAAGGGGACCAGTAGACCAGAGAGAAACGCCAGTCAAGCCACAAGGATGACATTGCAATGTGGGTGAGAAGAGCTGGAGAATATCCGTCAGCGTCGTTCTGAATGTCGTTCACAAAAGGCGAACTTGATAGTGCATCTAAATCTGCAGAGATTATCATTGATAATATCGACATTCGCATTTCTACATCCACCCGCGCAGATGTTTCCGAATCGATGTAGAAAGGAGTAAGTCCGAGCAACAGCGCTGGTCGTAGCGCGTTTCTTCACGAGTCAAAGTCGTGCACCCATCATCCAAAGTCCAGAAGCCAGGGAGAACGGGTGGCCTTGGGCAACATAAAGAAAGAAGCTAGACACGACCGGAGGAAAAATGATACAAGAGCATAACTGAGGGGAAGCAAGAATGGAAAGCGACGCTGGCGTTGCCTGTCAATGAATATAAATGCGCTCGGACCCGCTTCGGATCAATTCAATCACCGCACTCCGTTCCGGCAGGCGCGAAGCTTGGTCTGTGCGCATCAATAATGACATCAACCATCACGTTCGACTTCCTTTCTTCCTTTCCCCCACTCTGCTCGCTCATCTCTGTCTCCTGGTCATGATGCCACGCGATCCTCGTCCTGCTTGCCAGTGCTTTACTCGAGTAATATCCTGCGATGTTCTTCAACTCCGCCGCTGTCCCGCGTGAGCTAACAGATTTGCCCTGAAGTCCCGGATCGACAAACGCGCTGTGTACATCCACCCAGTAAGTGTTCCTTTGTAAGTCGAGCCGTAGCTGATCATTTTTTTAGATTCAATCATACCTTCAACCCCAGTGAAAAGCGACTCTGAACAATTCCGCGCGGAGCTGCAAATATCGGCTTTGGGGGACAAAATCGGCGAAAATCCGCCTCTTTCCGAGATTCTCTGCCACGCGCCTTCTTGACCAACGTCATCTCAACTCTCCATTCGCGATTCGTTGCCCAAAGTCAACAGGCTGAGGTACTGGGGAAATTACTTATATACCCAAGCCGTTCAAGAACACTCGCATCTTCTCCTTTCCTTCCTTCCCCCACCTTCTCCGCCTTCCCTCCCACTCCGTCTCCTCCTGCACATTGCTCTGCTCGTGCCGTGGGCCTCTAGCAGTCAGATCAACGTTCTCCAGGCATCATAGATGGATGTTCGGGTGCTTATATGTGCATAGTTTGGCTGATGGGCTTCCTGTGAGGTTTGTTTTCTTTAAACGTGCTTACACTAATCCTTTTCTGGCCTCGGAGTGTTTCGTCTGACCAATTTTACCTCATGTATGCGCTCTTTACCGCAAGGTGAGCAAGTTACAGTAGTTGGAGGACAGAAGCCGACAGATTCTCACCAACGTTTCCTCTCGTAGACTCTGTATCGGCTCAACCTGCTTGCTTCAAACTTCGCTTTCAATCTGTTCCTTGCCGGTATGTATTTTTGCAATTCGAAGGGTTTATCATCAATTGACACCCCGATGAGGTTCCGCGCTCGCGCAGTTTATGCCTAGAGCACCCAGTTGCAAATTGTAAGGTGCGTCATTTAGTTTTGACTAGTCGTACCTGTGCTAAACTCCCAGATTTAAAGTGGTAATATTATGCTTCGGGCGACTGCAAAAGCCTGCATTGGCCGCATCGAAGAGCCAGGTGAGCTCCCCGCCATTCGTCTTATTTAGTCTTAATCAAGTTTGCAGGTTTTCTATCTCCTTCCATGCGGTTAGCGACCGAGTAGTACTGGGCGGCGGGAGGATGGTGGGGAACGGGCTGAGGGAACTGTAGGTACCAGCTAGACGGAGATAGACGGATAGACGCAGATAGAAACGGATAATACACTCGTTTTCTCGGATAGTCTCCGATTTCCTCAGATTAAAGCGGAAAAATATGGGATACAAGGACGAATGATACATTTCTGCAAACAGAGGATCAATGCGGAATTTCGCGGAAAATGAGGGGTAGAACCAGATAAATCTGAAAGAAGCGACAATTGGATTTTTTGGAGTGCAGATATTTGCGGAAATTGGCAGAAAAAAATCCGCAAAAGGGACAAAATCCCACTTCGTCCGCGATTTTCTGACGTTCGGATAGTCGCCGAAATCTGCAGTTGATTTGCGGATATCTGCGGCTAATCTCAGAGTCGACTTTCACTGGGCTTCAACCTCCATCTTCAGGTATGACTCGAGTACCTCCTTGCACACCGTCCCGCGACGTGATCGCGTCGTGCCATCTTTCCTTTCTGCTGCACATCCTCTTCGGAATCGTCGTCCTGCGGGTTCTGAGTTCACAACCTCTAAACCATCGGACACACCAGGCGTGATGTATATTCCAGCATTGTCCACCCTAAGCCACTTGTCTTAGAGGATGGCATTTCTCGTTAATCATTCTTAAATTCGGTGTACTGCGTATGTCCCTGTGTCTCACGGATTGGATGGGCCATTCCGCCATACTTGAGCTCCCATCCTTGTTGATTGCATACGATTTTTGAAGGTACGTCGTGTTACTTTGGTCTATGCGCATACATTGAGTATCTACTCCATATCAGACTTTCGGTCTCACCCTTTTCTCGTTAAGTACGCACGTTTGCATTCGTTCGCCATTCTTAGAAACCTTACACGTCAGGTATTTTTGTACCCCTCCCAAAACGCTCCTCCCGTCTTCGGTGTTCGCCTTATCATACCGTATTCAGGTACTTCAGATTACAAGATCTACAACTGTCATCCAGTTCATGTGTTCGTGTGCATCATTTCATCATCCGTAGTCGTTATTCCCCCATTAATATGCTTCTAATCTATACTCCAACGTTAAAGCCATCCATCATGCCGCGAAGATATCAACTGTAGGTCACTCCTTTTTATTATAGTTCCTGATTGTGTCCGGTCGTCATTTTCGACTACTTTCTACTCCGTATTTGAATACTACTGTGTTACTTGAGTATGAGATAAATTCTTAACTTACATTAGAAGCAAGAAAATGCCTGACCTAGAGTGTCAAATTAGTAGACAGTGTAATTTTTGGACGATAGCGAACCTGCTGCCAAAATAGGACTCAATCAATATCCGAACGACATATGGAAGAAAAGAAAAGACGTCCCCTCCGATTCCTCCCCGACCTCCGAAGGCTTCTTCTCCACCGTACGATTCACTTGGCGTGGGTTTGCCCTGGTTTATGAGCAGCGAAAACCCTAAAACCTCGATTTCGCGGCTAGTGACATCGAAGAGATTTGCAGGAGGGGTTTGACGAATTTAGGGCTTCACGTAACACGAATTTGGGGAGAATCTAACTCCCAGCAGTAAAAAATAGATTCGAAAGTAAAAGTCAAGCTGCTACGATAGCATAATCTAATCCTGAAGCCGCATTCCTACATTTTGATCTACGAAGAATTGCAACTGTTCCGAACTCTTGCCAGGACTTGATCTACAAAGCTGACTCAGAAGTTGTGAAGCTCATCACCGGCGTAGTTCTTGATAAATCCCTTGACGGCAGCAGCGTTGCTCGCATGAGGCACTCCGAGCATCGAGGCAATCCCCAAAGCGGAATCAGCAAATTTCATGAGCGTGTTCTCGACGAAGCGGTGCTGCAATTCATCCGTAAGTATCCGTTTCTGAGATGTAAAACCACAATTTACCTGGTACATCTTCTGGGATTTATCATGGAATGCGATCCAGCGGTTCTTCTGGGATTGATCCTGGCCGTATTGGAAGCTATCGTCGACTTTGAACGTGATTTCCTTCTGGCCGGCGATATGCTTTCCTTTGAACGCGTCAAGCATGCTCTTTTGGATGAAGAGGAGTCCTGAGTTCTCGGATTCCGCAGCTATTAATAGTGAGCACGAGCAGTTCGTTCGAGGCAGTTAGGGGGTTACCACGAGTGGTGTTGCTATAGGTGACCAAGTAATAGTCTTGCGACCTGCTTTTCAAGGATTGCTGCCAGACGACGTGGACCTCCTTCTGGGTGAGGGAGGCTGCATCGATGACAAGAATGTCTCCTTTGCTAACAGGCATTGTTTGTTGGGTAGGATTTCCTTTGATGGTTTGAAATATGAGTTGTGGGATGAGGAAAGTGTTGGATTTTGTGCCTCTTTATATCTTTCAATTCAAGTGAGCTGTACAGTTCTTCCGCCGATGGGTTGAGTTATTTCGAACCGGAATAGGTGCTATCTGCCGATTCAAACATCTCTCAAACTGACAGAAGTGTCGACTTATTACTGACATTGACCTAAATTCTAAAGGTTAACGCCATTCACGCAATCTGTACCTACCCACGAAACAATTTTACCATCGTTCTTTCCTTCTAATAGCCTTTCTTTCCCAGTAGGTGCAAGATCTCACTAATGAGCTCCAAAACCATGCATGGCATACGTCTCATACCCAGAGTTCAAAGCAACGAATGTTCTGTCGTAAATCAATTACATGTCAAACTGTTCAGTATTTAGGTTAGACTTAGAGCTCGGAGAGTCCAACTTGGATCTGAGAAAACCATCTATATTTCCGGCCAGACAGGACATCCTGAAGAACGCCTCCCATGCCGCTTACGATGCCCAAATGCTTAATCATTTTTGCTCGAATAAAGGCGCCGAAACATAAAGCCTGCTTCCGTTGATCATAAGACAGAGCATAATCCTAGTCGGGAGACGAAACTTCCGTCAACGGGAAAATGAGAAATTATTTTTCCTTAGGAATCAAGAGTGGGTCGGTCGAGCTACACCAATTAGCAAATGAAGGATCGTTTGAGTGCGGTGTCAGTCATTTCCAGTTGGTGTCCACCCACCACCCACTGCGTGTTTCGATGTCTGCTGTAATAACGCCCTGTTTCATCTTTTTTCCCCCCATAATACCATCCACTGGTACTCGCATACGGTAAATTCAAACCTCGGAGACAAGCTTCTCCGACTTGAATGACACAATTTCTACGGGGTGCATTCAGTCTTCGGTTTGAAGGTTCCAGTAAAAATTCTATAAAATAAACTCTTTGCATATTCTGAGGTACATATATCGAACTTGCCCCCAACGAATTGTCTAAAATCAATCTCTATTGATCTGAAAGGATACCAATACTCAATCATACTGGACCGGTCAATCCAACGTGAGAGGACAAGTGCCATTCTTCTTGCCTCCTTAGGCATGCTTAGGGGAATGTATGTCCCATTCTCCCTATGTTGGCATAGAATCGAGCTATGTTTGTGTGAGAGGTGCTATTAACTTTGACAGTGGACCGACTGCGGGGATACATGCGTCGTTTTGCGTTTAATGTACCAGGAAATGTGGTGTGCATGGTTGGTTTGGGGGTCTCATTAATCATTAACCAAAATTCCACAGAGTAGAAAATGCGTACCCGGAAAAACCGTCATCGGAGAGAGTTTTTCTGTAAGTGGATACAGATTGTGTGAATAGCATTGAATCTCCGATTTCATATCAATAAGCTGACTTCTGTCTTCCGAGAGGTATGAATGTCTCTTACTAAAGACGACGCTCTCGCCATTGACACGCCAATTTCACCCAGGAGGTGGATGTCGTCTGGCGGAAATTCTTGAAAATCAGGTCGCAAGGCTACCTGGTGACCTACGGCAACACCACTGGCGATCCTCAAGTTCACGGGATTTGAGGTTTGCCGAGCAGCCGTGACTGATCTCATCAAAAAAAGCCGATGCAGCCGAACACTAAGCGGAGTTGAAACTAAGCCCTGCATCACAGCACAGTACGACCCGATTTACGCGAAACATTCTTCGCTTTGCTCCTCATCAATCTCCCTGTCCCAGCTCCCTGTTTGTTGGTGCACTGAGCACCTGATTTTTTCAATCCGTCGGTCAAGAACAAGATACGCGAAGAAGACAACGACAAAATAAGGTGCAACACGAACGAAACTACAAACCTAACGAGGAAGGAATCCCAAGGTGGTTTGGACAACACGACGTTGGAAGTGCAGGTTGGACACGTCGGATAAGATGGCCGTAATGTACGTGGTCATGCCTGCCCATAACGTCCTTAACATCTTCCATGTAGGGTATCGCTCCACGTCACAATTTGAGCCCATCATCTATGCCGACGTCAGACCTGCCGCTCCCCCTTAACTTTGGCGCGAGGGATTAGGAACATGCTCGCTCCACATCGGCCGATCCATCCCGCTCCTGAGTTAGAAGCCTGGAGGTAGGAAGTTTTCCAGCCACTACCTGGGTCGGATTATTCCAAATTAAGCGTCAAACGGGTACCCACTGGCCGTGGACGAGACGACTTGAACTCCTTCGCCCACTCCATCATACGAGCCCAACAAGGCACAGAAACCCGTCAGCCTCGACGACGGCCTTGTGGTAGATACAAACGCATGCATCTAACCTAAAATGAGAATGGAGTCAAGATGTCGTGCATACTCCGGTGGGAATGTGTCAACCAAATAAAAAACATCGTTATGAAGCACCGTTTTCTGGTACTCTATACTTGATGCTACCTACTCCAAGTTCAGCAAAATCATTGACCATCTTGAGTTGTCGTTAATTCGACGCCAAAAATTGCCAATCACCCATCGCCATTTTTATCGCGCCAACTCATTAGTTTAACTTGGCTTGTGAAAGCGTATTGCCTTGAGCATCGAACAAATTCGACATCGATCAGGAGTTGACCCCAACCGGCCCCTTCCTGAGGGCTAACATTTCGTTTTTATCAAGCGAAAGAATAGGCAATCATTTTGTACACGACTACATTTCATTTTACTTGTCTACGGATTACCCTTGCTACTTGAAATTCTCTAATTCAAATTACTAGTTACTCGAAGACATTTTTCAGGATAAACGATAATAAATCAGGACTTTGCCATTTGTCTAAGCTGAATGAGAAGGTCACCAATATGTCCATTTCCGCACCTATGTTTATATTCTTGGTCGCCCCATTGAAGAACTATCGTGAGGCCAGTAAATTCGTCCAGGGACCGTAGGTCCGTGTCGGAATCGAGATCCATTGGGATGACAAGAACAGCAATGGGCTGGCCCATTGAAATTCGTGAAGTGAGAAATTGTTCAATGGTTGACACATGCAGTTTTTTTTCAAGTCGTCCACGGTTGATTTTGACTGCATGGAGGAGTGGAAATGAAAGAGTAAGGACATCCCCTGGAAGACCGAGCAAGGAGCGCAAAGTTTCAAGATCAATGGTCAAGGTTTCGACGGCGAGTACTGACAAAATAAATTGAGCGATTCTGCTATCGGTAGGTTCAAAAAATACTGGCGCAATTCCGAGTGCAAGGGTTTTCACATCTTGAAACTTGACCGAAGGTAAGGCTGCAAAAAGAGCCATTATTAAATCGCGTGGAAGTATGCTATAACATCAATTTTGAATTGGAATTGTCCTTTGCCAGTAACTCGGGTCTCGAACTTGAAGGTATGCTGATACAAGTCGAGGGAAATTTCGTCCGCGCTCTGAAGATCGCAACACCGGGAGTACTTGCACAGAACTTGACTAGCGGATATCAGTCCCTCTCTGCAGATTACGGCGCCAACTTGACTGAAGGTTAGGTAGCATCCTTCTGCTGGTTTTATCTTGGCAAGGAAATCCATATACGTCCTCAACCTGTTCGATGCGAGTACAAGTTTCTTGATGGAAGGGGCTGTGATTTGTGCCAGGGTGGACATAGAGTCTCCCGTGCTTCCGATTGCATAAGAAGTGTCGTCCGTCAGGCATTCGAGATGCGGCATGCGTGGGATCGCTCGAATCACATCATACGCGGATACCTCACCATTCAAAGCAAGAAATGTGAGGTTTGCCAGCCAAGGAGCGTCGAGGTTGAACTTGATTTCTGGAGCGAAAAATGCACGCAATGCAGGAGCGTGGTTCTTGAAGATGACGAAATCGGGGGGAGAGAATATTGGTATAGGTCTTCGCTCAAGACGGTCAAAAAAGACTCGGAAAGTCTCGAGGACATCCGAAGGACGCTGAAAAACCTTCCAGAAGTGTAGGGCACTGTCTTCAACGGCCACATCCTGGTCTGTGAAATCGAGTTCGAGCCATCGAATTCGGTCCCAATGATGACTAAGAATTTTGGCGACGACTATCTCAGAGAGGCATGCTCGCTCTGTACGACCCCAAAACACGGCGAGCAATGACCTGCCCGTCCTCCGAAGGACCTCTTCCCTCCATTCGTCGTGCATAAGATGGGAAAGATTGACGACTCGGCCCCAGAGCGTTGAAGTGGAAAGGATGATTTGACGCCACGTCGAACAGACTTGAGAGCTATGTCTAAGCGTATCAATTGCTGCTATTTTGTTCTTCTCTTTGGTTTCGTCTTCCATATCAGCATTTAGCAAGAAAATTTGCCATAGCACATCGTTGTTGAGGTTGAGAATCGGTGACTTTGGGATAGAAACATTGTTGTGGTTTCGGTGAGAACGGTGATTACAAGAATGTAAACCTCGAGCACCTGTGGTATCAAGTTTTTTCATAGAGAATAAAGGCGTTGTTGTGAAGAATGAACCAAAAAAAAAAACGCAAAAGTGTTCCCAAAGCACAGCCACTTCCTTTTTAGTATGCGCATCAAAAACTGCAGGTGCTCGGACCAGGCTGGAGCAACTATTGTCAATCGACTCAATACAAAGTGCGCGTTTCCGAGCAACAAGAAAAAATTACTATCCTAGCCTCGGTCTCAAAGAAAAACAGTGAGCGCTCAGCCCAAGTTCATTGGTTTCTAGCATACATTCGAAGCACAAATCGCCAGACAACGAAGAGAAGTCGCGCTTGAACCAGGCGCATCAGGAAATAGAAATGGGACCAGAGGAAGAGAACGCTTGCGATGTGCTGGGAGAAGCAAGATGCTTCCACAAGACCCGAGGGAAACGTTTGATCATCGCTGAGAAAGCATGATACAAGAGACCACCGTAAGTATGTTTGAGGTTCAAGAAAACCCGCCGATTGGCTTGAAAGCCACAGAACAGAAAGCACAGACGTCAAAATTGACGCGCGGGCGCGGGCTCACGCGAACGTCGAGCCTATCGTGCTCCGTCCTACCACCTCGCACCTCCATCTCCCTACCCCGTCATCTCAACGCTGCTAAACCCACCAACTTTCAAAAGTACGAAGGCCCCCATCAATAGGCAACTCGTACACCCACCCTCCCCAACCGACCCAAGTGCCGAACTCAGAGTAGAGTTGAGGATCAACGCATCCAAACTTCGGCGCCGCTCCACGCTCCCGTCGCCTCTCGGCCCTCGCGCTGCAGAAAGTCGGCGCAGTTTGCTGTGCCGGACGGGACGACGAAGACAGAGAGGAAAGGAAGTCGAAGACAGAGAAGACAGGAACGAAGCGTGGAAGTAAAAAAGAGGCAGTTGTTGCGCTCTCGAAGCCCAGAGCCTCCCCCTTGACGGTGCAGCGGGGGTGGGAGTAAGTGAAGGGGGTGGATGGGGTGGGGCGGGATGGCGGAATGAGCGCGGGGGGTAGAGGATAGGGGTTCCTTGAGGCTGGACGGGATGGATGGTGCTGTAGCTCTGCGGCACTGTGGGTGTGGGTGGGGAGGATAGACGAGGGCGGAATGAGAACGGCAGGATAGAAAAGAGGATGGAGTGCGACGATGATCCGGCTGTCGGGTGTGTGGGGTGGTTGCATGAGAGGAGAACGGCAGGATAGAAAAGAGGATGGAGTGCGACGATGACCCGGCTGTCGGGCGTGTGGGGTGGTTGGATGAGAGATCGGCTGGGCAGATGGGGCAGGGAGCAGCCCTACGTTCGCGGCGTGGACGTGGAAGCCGACGACGACGAAGACCTCGCGCCTTGTTCAGGCGTAGGAGACGGCGCACGATGTTGGGACGGCGTCACGGACGAGGGCTGGGTGGGGGTGGATGGGTGCGGACGGTCTGCTTGACTCCACTCGCAGACTGCTCCTGCCGTCCCACCCCGCCCTTCCCGACGCCCGTCAACGCACCCATCTCGCCTCGCAGCCTGAGTCAATCGGCGTGCTCATTTTGCCGACTAAATGCTCGTGCTAGTGCCATTCGGGGCGGTGGCAAGGTGCAGGCGTAGGGATGCTGTAAAGGATGTCGAACCGGGCTGGGAGGGGTACAACACCGCCGATGGTGGGTCAAATAGAGGGGCGGAGTAGACACGGGACGCTGGCGCAGATGCACGAGCAGGGGCGGCGGTCGTGGATAAATGGGAGTGAAATATGGCGCGACGGCGCAGAGGTGGGTTGGATGTGGAGGGCGCACGCAGAAGCTGGGCGAATCAGAATGATGGAGGGGGGGGTGCGCAATGTACGATACAAAGCACGTCGGTGATGGTGTTGGAAGGCTGGGCGAAAAAAAAAATAAAAGCAATCAACACGGGATTTTATGGGGAAAAACTTAAATAAAACGCACCGTTTACTGAGCATGGGCAGTTTACAGTGTATGAGTTCCGCCCGTGAGTTTGAAGAAAAAGTGTCAAGGTAACTAGCAGGTCGTGTACGACGCTCCCACAAGGCGGACAGGTCGAACGACGCGTGGACCGAGGCGAATCTTGGTCCTAACCGACCTGTGTTTCGCATCATCCGAGAACCTGAGTGACACCCAGCAGCGCGCCAACGAAATAGGCCATGACTTTGGCTTCATTAAGCGGGCTCGCGTTTGGTGGGGCTGCAAGGTAATTCAAGGATGGTGCGGTGGTGCGGTGGTTAAGGTGATTACTGAGCTAAGAGGATGGGACGGGGGCGGCGTAACATAGCCCACATGCGCAGAAGAAAACGGACAGGCGGAGATGGGATGAGAAGAGGATGCTTCTGTCGGCGAACAAGGTCAATTCGTTGATTGCTGCTACGAAAATGCTTTGCGATGGATGAGACCGCGAGTCCGGCCTGCAAGCGGAAGGTACATAAGTAGGTCAAAAAAAGTAGTCAGAGAGAGACTTACCCATGAGCTTGTGCCAAAGAAAAGACGCCTACGCAAGCAGAACTTCGCACAGCGTAGGAAAGGCTTTATCAGACAACGCTGGTAAGGAGGCATCTGGGCTGATGCGAGCCCCGGTCCAGTTGGTGCCTCTGTTAGCCATCTTCGAGGAGATGTGACGCCGGCTGCACCGCAATGGTCTCTGCTGTGGCGACCAGCGTCGATACTCCCAAAAAATCAGCCAACATCGATGTTGTATCAGAAGACTAAAGAGTGGGAGGAGAACGGCGTCGACTATAAACAAACATATCATGTGATCTCAGATCAATTGCACGTGGTTAGCGTCGCGGTCTGGGACATATTTCTGTATCCTCTCGGAGAGTTTGTCTTGCCTCTTTTATCTTCGTGCTTTCTTTCATCATTCAATTTTGGTTACATTCCTCTCATCCCGTCTTGAAAACTACACAGCCATCCGGTAAATTTTTATTCTACGTCTAACCTCGTCAAGTTCTGACATTTTGGCTAATATGTACTCGTAGGCTTTACCAAACTTTATGTGGAGTAAATAGGCAGAACCGAGGCGGTGTAAAAAAGAAAAACGAACGTTCGCCAACATCAATGCCAACGCGTGATGGCCGATGCGAAGAGGGAGGGCTGTTCTTGGAGGACACACGAGCGGGTTGATGAAGGGGTGGGGTTGACGTTTGTATTCAAAAGGATAGGTAGGTGTGCTTTGGCGGAGAAGAAAAAAACAGGGAAAATCGCGATGTTAGGTATATAAATGGAGGAAGAACTGCATCTCCTTCACTCAGTCTTCCGCGTGGGTGTTGGACAGATCGCGGGTGATGAACGTTTACTCGATGACGATGATCACGGGATAGTGGACGATGGCGGGGGAGGCTGCTAGTCGTTAGTAGGCTGCTAGTGTGCCGTGAGGAGAGGAGCGGGGTGGGAGGGAGAGGAGAGGAGAGGGCGTTAGCTGGGAGTAAAGAGAACGGGGAGGAAGAGTTAGACGCTCATAGGTCGCATTAAGAAAAGAAGAGAAAACAGAAAGTCACAGACACCTAGCGACTGCACCTGCTTGTCTACCAGATGAGTGCGAGGGTCCAGAAAGAAAAGACGAGAGAATTCGAGTGGTTTTAGTAGACCCACATGAGTTGGAGAATGAATTTCGATGACAAAGAACCAGCCAGCAGTGACGGTGATTGTTTGAGTTCTAGAAGCCGCACCCTTGAAATTTCGAAATGAACTTGAACTCAGTTCAAGCGGAGAACGGACATTTATTATCTTTCTTCATAATTAGCGCGTAGTGACCACACGACTTCCGAGGTCCAATATATGAAGTCGCAAAGAACGATACCAAAGGAAATACATTGTACGAAGACAGTGGCAGGTAAAAAAAAAGATTTGTTTGGCAGAAAGGTTATTGGTCTGGGATGGGAAGCGGGAGAGGGGCTGCGGATCAAAGGATAGGCTTTTAAATTTGCACTAGCCGGGTGACTGGGTAAGGCACGCAAATCGTGATGCAGCCTACAGTACAGTTGGAGCAGCGCACCATGGAATACCCACCGTCAGGGCTGAGAGTAGGGATCCATGTCGCGTCGATGCTATGAATACTCTGCAAAGCTGAGGAATGAACGAGTTTGGTAACTTGCTCCCGATCCCCACGTCCGGGGGACTCCAAAAACACATATCCATCTGCAAGCTTGCCCGGAGTGTAGCAAACACCTATAATGTCAACTCCGTGATCGTTAAGGATCGACCGGAATCTGTCGAAAAATTTTGTAGGTGGAGGTGGGGTGTGGGATGCGGGATCGTCGGTAAATGCGAACTCGAAGGCTACACCGTTGATGGTCCACCGGTCGGCCACGATATTTGCAGAAGTGTCTATGGAGGGTTGAGTACTGGCGCCATTTGTTACCATGCGCTCGCCGTCGTTGAGGCAGTAGTGGCGGTGGATGAGGCAAGCGGCGTATTTCCCGACGTACTCAGAATCGAGGAACAGAGAAGCCAGATCCTTGAAGAACTGAGCACGCACGGAGCCAAGAGATGTGAGCTGGCGTTGGAAGAGCGCATTGGCGTCGGCGATGGGGGGTAGGGCGTTATATGCTTTGACGTCGATTTCGGACATGATAGGCTGATTGAGAAAGATTGCAAGTAGTAAGTGGTGTTTTGAAGGTGGTCGAGGAAAAAAACTGACTGGATGGTCCTGATCCTTGCCGTTTGCGCATTTATATTGTTAGCCCAGTGGCCACTTTCCGGATTGCTCCTGACATCGTTGAAGAGGCGTGTTTTCCATCACATCTATCACATCGCGAGCCATGGATTTATATCGCGCTTGTCGATTTGGGCGTCTGAATTCAGTTTATCTGAACATCGATCTTTGTTTCAGTTTTGACATTATTCCGTTTCTGAAATGACTGCGCATCGTTATCAGGCATCGTGTTCGCTCATCATGAAAAGCGAGGGCGATCTAGACAAGGTTTGGACAAAATCCAAGAAGAGTCAAAGATGACATTCAGCATGAGGCGCTGAATTCAACGATCTAGACAAGGTTTGGACCTCAAAAATCCAAGAAGAGTCAAAGATGATATTCAGCATGAGGAGCTGAATTCAACGAACGCAGCCATGGTGCATGAAACCCGGATCTTCTCTAGGAATGGTGGCAGATGGGTATGTGCAGGAAGTACAACAACTTGAGGTAATGAGGGGGATTAACAGATACACCAATAGTCATCGTAGAGTGGCATGAGGTGTGAGTCACAACGATGGATGGGTTAGAATCGTTCTGCGGGTCCGGATAAGAACCAAATAATTCAATCGATCATTAGTCCAGGGGGGGAGAATACACGGACAGGCAGGGTGGTGGCAGACGCCAGCGCGATGTTTTTGCGCCAAAGTGGAAGTAAGGCAAGGCTTGCATTCCTCACTTTTGGGCGGAGCTGCTGGTGGTGTGCGCGGAGTCGATATTCGCGCCAAATCGACCCGAAGGCGCGTCCCGCCCGCATTCGCATACTCATCGTCAACATACAATTTCCACCCCAGCCTCGATGCTGTCCACTTCCTGTCCAGTAGCCGCCTCCCTCCCCCCTCTCCTCTTCCGGCCCTTATTCAGCGTCCATTTCTCATTGCCTGTATCTCCTGCGAGGCCCCACCTGCCACTCGCAGTGCCCCGAATCGCGATGCGCGTGAGCTAGAACTCGCAGCGCCGCCGCAAATTCAGCTATTTCCCAGCGTCCCGTATCCCAATCACCCAAGAAAGGTCCCATCCCATCCGCGCTCTTGCTGCCGCCCGCCTCTGGAATAGATTCCTCCTAACCTCGCACTCTTGCGCTTTCTCTGAAGCTGGCATCTAGAAGACAGCGAGGGGCGGCGGACTGACACTGGGCGCAAAAGTCAATTTTCCGAAGACAAAAAGGTATTTCTCAACCTATAAAAAATAATGAATGTTTGAACTTCATAAAAGTATTACCGTATGGAGTACCGAAAAGATATATGGAGTACCGACGGTACTCCATAAGGTAATGGTTTTTTCAGTTTCAAACAGTCAATATTTTTAAATGGTTGAGAATCGCTTTTTTCGAGTGCGAAAAACATCTTTTGCGCCCAGTGTGACGTTCAAGACGGGCGCCGACGGAGTGGGTATCAGGTACAACATGGAAAAGGAAGGCAAAACCCGCCCGCGACGAGCACACAAGTCGGCCGGGGTATCAAATGCGGTGTTTCGACGATGTTGTGCAGTAATGCTGTCACGTCAGGAATGGGTGGCGGGTGTTAGTTTGACGAAGGACTAGTGCACAAATTCACGAGCTCCGCGATGAAAAACCAGCGAGAGGACTGGTACCAACACCAGCACCATCACCCTACGTAGACAACCCGAACGCGGATAAGTTCCTCAGTGCGGGAACGGACACATTCCTTAGTGGGAACGCCGACATCGGCGGGTACGGAGAAAAGGGCGAGACGGGGATGGGTTGGACAAGAGGATACGAATGACAGGAATAGTCAAAGATGTTGGCTTCATGTCGGCTTGAGGAGGTGGGCAGCTTGGGAAGGGAATGAATCTGGAAAGTCACCAACAGGCCTGGCGATTCAAAGCGACAACAACGTCAAAGTTTGAACTGGGCATTGAGATTTTCAGGCGTAAGCACGCACCAATTACCGCAAGTCGTTCACTCCTAACGCATCAGCCTATGATTGCTTTCCTCCTCGACGCCCAATCGATTCCTAAGACCTCACATTCTCAGACCCTCATACCCTCGGATCCAAACTGTGTGTACCAGCCAGCGCAAGTTGACCTGCGACCTTATCTCGGGAAAAACCAGGCATACAGCAAGAGAACGGTGAAGGTCGAACTGTGAGTGTTGATTAGTATCGGTGATACCAAGGTCCAAGGTCGACTACGATGAGGATGCGACCAAGGCTGTTCGATGGTCCGGTGCGTATGAGTCGTGTAGGAAAAGACCCCGAGTGCTCTAAACGCAAGTCAATCATAAGTTCTGACTGTACGGCGGAGGACAGGAAACGGACTGGACTTTCGAGCAACAAACAAGACCACCATCGAAAGCGGGACGAATCAGAGATGATGTGATACCCTAAAGCATAGACGAAAACGGTTCACAAATGCAGTGGATCAAGATAGTAATGACTGATGAGACGGAGACGCATTGATGCAATTGAAGGTGGGGAGGAATGACCGGGTGACCACTGAAGGAGGAATGAAAACTTTCCAGTTTGACAACCCGCAGTCACGTGCGCGTTCGAATCAAATGTTTCCTCGGCACATAGTTGACTTGATTATAATTTAACAAACGCGCAAACACTTAAATATATATTATAAACGTATGAAACAGAACAGCGCAAAAAAAATCTACTCATTTACGAACAGAGAGCAGATTCTAGTCGGAAGGCCGTGATGCCGGACCCTCGGTGTTGATCCACTCACATCGGCATCGGTGTCGTGTTTCCCTTCCGTTGCGTGTCACTCGGCAATGCGTTCTGGGCACACTTGTTTTTGGACAACTTGTTTTTGGAATCAAGATGAAAGTGCGTGATTATCGCTGAACCTTTCAGATCATATGACAGGGACATTTGCACCTCGAGGACGACTCGGGGACGCACTTCGTCCACATTCTTTCTTCTACACACCGAACTCGACTCTCCCAGTTATGCCATCTGAACAAACATCAGTTCGTAAACGTGATAAATTCTTGGGATTAATTGGTTTGCGACCCCGCACTCCACAACCCCACGAGTCTTCTGTCAACTTAGCGGCGATAAGCCATCCATCGATACCAGAGTTAGTAGACCACACACGTAAACGCGATAGAATCAGGGAATTCTTGGGATTGCGGTCTCGCACCCCCCAACCCCACGAGTCTTCTGCTAACTTGACACCTGCAAGCCTTCAATCGGTACCACGTTCGACAAGCGTTCCGAATCTCCAAGCTATAGAAAGTCCATCTATCAAGGCAAGGAAGGGATTCACGAAGGGCGAATCTTTCAAAAAAGATATGGCCATTCTCTATACCGCACATATCCTCGAAGATTGGCCCGAACTCAATGCGCTTATCCAACTTATTGTTTCAATCCGCGACAAGGACTCGGAAGGCCAGGTGATTAGTGTCTATAACGTATCAAGGATATTAATCTCTGACGGACAGTCACGGACTTATCCTCCAGCTCACCGCAGTCCTCGAAACCTGCGCTCGGTTCAGTGTTCAACTTGCATCCGCTACCGACGCCCAGCGTGCATTGACCACAGAGGCGATTAAAGCGTTCAAAGAGTAAGAATTTAGCTTCAATATTCCGCAGATGTAATCGTTCTGAACGTCTTCATCAATTGTTTAGATCAGTTTTGAAGCTCAAGAATTTCCAAGATAACGGTGATGGAAAATTGGATGCATTGATAATTATGATAAACGAAGATATTGATAGGATTAAGGTCAGTCTCGCCGGCCCGATTCATCCTACCCAATCTCACATAGTTTAGCCTTCGTTTATCGGCGATGGAAACATCAGTACTTCGGAAGGATTATCCAAAGTTCTAGATATGACCATCGGTACTGCCACGGCGTTCCTCAGCATTGCAAAAGAAGCCAGCTCTTTGATTCCCGTGCCCTGGGTTCAGCCATTAATCGGAATAGCCGTGAGTCTTTTGAAGGCCGTCTCGGTACGTTCCTGAAACTCCTTCTGCTTTCGTAAATCTCATTCACGTTAGCAAACTCGCTCGAATTATAACGACATGGGACGGATTGCAGCTACCGCCGGAGATTTTGTTGTTTCCTGCGCAGTGATTTGTTCGATCAGGACGGTGGAGCCATCACTCGAAGGCGCTCTGAATAAATTTTCAAAGTTGGTAACCACCTCAGATCCGAAACTAAAACATATTGAACAGAGAATCGTGTAGGACGCTTAGAAGCATAGCTGAAAGATGTGACAAACTTAGTCAACTTCCATTATTTTCACGTTACTTGCAACAAAGTGGGCACAAGGACGACCTCCAATCTCTTCGAACGGATCTTGATAATGCAATTAAACTATTTCAGGTTCGTTTTGTTTGCTTTGTCACCTCCTAGTAGTCGTCAAATCTCTTACCGACCTGAATTTAGACTGAAATTCAGCTTGAGATGAAGCTGGATATCGACGCCCTCGACAGAAAAATCGGTAAGTCTGGGATTTCCAGCTGAGCGGTGAAGCGAACCAACATCAACCAGATTTTGCATCTCTAAACGCTCTACCAAGCCATCCACGCTATACTCCCAACGACTATTTCGAGAAAAGTCGAGAAGACGTTATGGAGTATATTTCTGACTGGATATCTAACGGTTCTGAGTCTGTCCTCTGGGTACACGGCGCCGCTGGCCTAGGTAAATCCACCATCTCTCAGGAACTAGTCCGCTTTCTTAAATCTGAGGACTGCCTTGCTGGGGCTGTATTCCTTTCAAATCTCACTATGGAGCTGCCTGCGAGGGTCATCCAGATGATCTCCAGAGATCTCGGGATGGGAAATCCACGAGCTATCGCAAAAATTACTGAGGCGGCGAGGAAACTCGATAGCGCGCATGACTCTCTTAGGGATTATTTCACGGCATATATTATTGATCCAACCCGTGCATTGCGGTATCCATATCAGCTTATCGTTATCGTGGATGGTTTAGATGAATGGCAACACTATGAATCATTTCTGGCAGAACTTGTCCATATTCCTTCAGCCTCTCCTTTAAAATTTGTCCTGACAAGTCGCTTCAACTACTTGATTGAACGAGCTGTCGATAAAATGCTATCTCACAAGTATCCACTTCCTTGGCCTCCGAGGCTGTTATCGAGGATTACTTTCGTCATCACTTCTCATCAAACAAAATCGATTGGAGAGGGCGAAAACCTGACGACGGCAGGCTCCATCAGTTGGCGGCTCGTGCGGACGGCCTTCTTATCTGGGCAGCAACAGTTCGATTAATGATAATGAACGAATTCGACCATAGATTTCCACACGAAATACTTGATCAAATACTCTCATCGGAAGAGAAGGTAGTTGGCCAGAAAGACGGTCTAAAAAATGGGCAGCTTGAGCGTCTGTATTGCGACGCGATATCAACCCTTTTCCCAGCAGATATTCAAGGAACACTCCGAAACTTCCTAGCAGCAACAATAGTCCTTCAGGAGTCTCTATCAATTCGTGATTTTTCACGCCTCTCAGGCATACACGAGCGCAGCGTGACGGAGATTCATAAGCGGTTGGCAACATTACAAACACAGGGCGATCCTAAGACCAATCTCATAACACCAGCAGCACAACGATTCCATGCTTCTTTTATCGAATTTATCACAGGGTTTAATGACCAAACTTTCAAATCTATTAATTCTACAGAAGTGCACTCTCTGCTTGCAAAACAATGTCTCAAAATTGTATTTGTCGAGTTACTGCCGTCTTTTCATGGAAAAACCTGCACTTACACCAATCTTCATGGTGTGGAACCGTATGCAATCAAATTTTGGCCTCTGCACCTTTCAAGTGGAGCGCCACCGGATGGTATAGTTGATATGGGTCTCATATCTGAGGACTCAGAGGCAATGTGTCGGTGGGCTACACTGTTTCTTCCTTCTATCTCAGCCAGATTCCAGGAGGGTCATAATTCTCTGGACTTGATTGAAGGCTCTGCACTGCCTTATGAGGTGGCCAGTCTGATTGGATATGAAGATGCCACCACACTGTCATATCACATTCATTGCCTTGGGGTTGCTACACAACTCCAGCCACTTGATTTCAAGGTCTGGAAAGCATTAGGTTTTGCCTATGGCAAATTATATCAACAAAGTCTATCAAAAAGAGACCTGGACAAGGAAATTGGGGCATCTCGTCATAGCCTGCAACTAGCACCTCATGCAGATCGCTCCAACTCACTCTTGAAGCTTGCTTTGGCCCTTATAACTCGTTTTCAACAGCATGGCAGCTTAGGTGACCTTGACGAGGCGATTTCCTTGAACCGAGAGGCACTTCTTCCTCACCCCTCACCACATCCAGAGCACTCTTCTTCACTCAATAACCTTGCCAATGCCCTTGGGACTCGTTTTCAACAGAAGGGCAGTTTGAACGACCTCGAGGAAGCGATTTATTTTCACCGAAAGGTACTTCTTCTTCACCATCCACCTCATCCAGAGTACTCTTCTTCTCTCAATAACCTCGCCAATTCCCTTTGGACTCGTTTTCAACAGAAGGGTGGTTTGAACGATCTGGATGAAGCAATTTCCTTGAACCGAGAAGCACTTCTTCTTCTCCCTGCACCTCATTCAGATCGCTCTATGTCACTCAATAACCTCGCCAATGCCCTTTGGACTTTGTTTCGACAAAAGGGCGATTTGAATAACCTCAAGGAAGCAATTTCCTTGTACCGAGAAGCGCTCCTTCTTCGCCCTGCACCTCATCCAGATCGCACTTCTTCACTCAATAACCTTGCCAATGCCCTTTGGACTCGTTTTCAACAGAAGGGCTGTTTGAATGATCTGGATGAAGCAATTTCCTTGAACCGAGAAGCGCTTCTTCTTTTCTCAGCACCTCATCCAAATCGCTCTTCTTCACTCAATAACCTTGCCAATGCCCTTTGGACTCGTTTTCAACAAATGGGCAGTTTGAATGACCTTGAGGAAGCAATTTCCTTGAACAGAGAGGCACTTCTTCTTCGCCCTGCACCTCATCCAGATCGCTTTTATTCACTTAATAACCTTGCCAGTGCCCTTGGGACCCGTTTTCAACAGAAGGGTGGTTTGAACGATCTGGATGAAGCAATTTCCTTGAACAGAGAAGTACTTCTTCTTTTCCCAGCACCCCATCCAAATCGGTCTTCTTCACTCAATAACCTTGCCAATTCCCTTCACACTCGTTTTGAACAGCAGGGTGGTTCATACAACCTTGATGGAGCAATTTCCTTTCACCGAGAAGCGCTTCTTCTTCGCCCTTCACCTCATCCAGAGCGCTCTTCTTCACTCAATAACCTTGCCAATGCACTTCTTACTCGTTTTAAACATCAGGGTGGTTCATATGACCTTGATGAAGCAATTTCCTTTCACCGAGAAGCGCTTCTTCTTTTCCCAGCACCTCATCCAAATCGCTCTCTGTCACTCAATAACCTTGCTGAGGTTCTCCAGGCTCGTTTTGAACACCAGGGCGTTTTAAGCGACCTTGATGAAGCGATTTCCTTGAACCGAGAGGCGCTCCTTCTCCGCCCAGCACCTCATCCACTTCGCTCTTCATCACTAAATAACCTTGCTAATGCCCTTCTAGCTCGATTTAAAGAGCAGGACAGTTTAGGTGATCTTGATGAAGCTATTTCATTGTGCCGAGAGGCACTTCATCTTTGCCCAAGAAAAAATCCAATGTATTCCAAGCGACTTAAATCATTTTCTACCACTCTTCGAATTCGGTTTGACCAAAGCCATCTTCTAGAGGATCTCACCGAAGAAATTTCATTGTATGAAAGACTTCTTGATTGCTCTGTTGAAGATCCCAATCGCTCTTGGGCTTTGGAGCGCTTGCCCGCAGCTTTAAAGGAGAAGAATGAGCTGATAGCTGAACACAGGGATGTCATCGAAGGCATTACTAACACAGAGGGTCAGTCGGTCATGTAGCTGTTTAATTAGTCAGATAAATACGTCTGAATATATGATACACTTCTTCAAGTCAAAATCAACTGTTTTCCATTTTTGTATGTCTTTCTTTCAAAGTGGAAACATTTTGGTTTCATTGTCTACTCAAGCTGAAATAACACGATGTCTAAACTTGATTCGGAATGAATCTGTTGAAATTTATTAAGGCTTCATCCCTTTCACTCGACTTGTTAAAGAATTCCATCAGAAAGTAACGGAAGTTGTGGCTACGTTGATAGAATAATCACGTACGGGGTGCAGGATTAGGTGCCTGTGATCTTTCAGTAAAGAGTAAGAATATAGAATTAGAGAAGTCGGACGCAGGAGCTCGGACACTACTTGGAGTTTCTTTTGCGAAGGCTTGTTTTACCTTGACACAAAAATCGATTTCAGACGCGACGAGGAATGCGCGAAAAATATTTAGGGTGAACCAAAGTTACCAAACTCGGCACATTAAAGAATTTCTTTGAACCAGTACCCCGAACGTGTTTATTCCCGGTCATAGTTTGGACGATGCTCGTGGAATTTCGAAGTTAAATCGTTGTTCTCTACGCCCAATCCCCCCCCCACACGCCCGGCCCAGTCTCGCCAGCGAGCCAACGAACACTCCATATCTCTCTGGGAGACTGGGACTCAACCTGAAGAAGACAGTCTGTATCTTGTTGATCTTCGATGACATGCAGACAACTTACAGCCTATAAGGCGAGTGTTTATAGCCCTGGGCCCGATTGCAGGACGGCTCTAACGCTAGTTTTTCTGTATATTTTAAATTTGTTAGTAGAGGGTAGCTTGGCAGAGGACACGTGTGTGCATCTGAGAGTTTAGGAAGACGAGCAGAAAAAAATAGAAATAAAACTTACTGTATTTGAGAAATCTGGGCCAATAAACGATGGCTCTATTACTCGCCTCCCTGGTTATTGACGAAAGTCTCAGTAGGCATGTAGTTGATCCCAAAAAGTGGCCTCGAGTGGGTTGTGCATTGAAGGCCTCCACGTCCGGAAATAGGGCCAAATCCCGACCTCAGAATTCCTCTATTTGAGCGAGAACACAAGAAACTAAGAACCATCGACAGCACGCATGTCATCGGAGGTCATCAATGATTTTCTCGTCGTGAAGGTTGGCTTTGAAAGCAGGCGTTGCGGAGCTCAAATTCACCAAAAGAAGTGAGTGACGTCACACCAAGTTTTGTTTTCTTCCTCCCCTTGACGTCGAGGAATTATTATTTTTGGTGCTCCAACATGAAGGTGAGGGTTATTTTCCTGCTATGCGACAAATTTCTCATGTATTTTCCACCTACTACAAAAGATGTCAGTGCCCAAAGATGTCGCTGCCCACCGATTATCGAGGACGTCAGCAAAGACAACGTTGGCAGAAAGGTTTGTTCTTCACTGTCATTTGGCAGTGTGGAGGTCTTATTATATAATTAAGGTACTAAATTCATTTACACAGCGTTATATATGCATTCAAAACCGGAGAACTGCCGTCCAATGGCCTGATCGACTGCACTTCTCGACCACTCACGAGTACGCTTCAACGACCTGCTGTCCGAGGACCTAAAGCATGCCTAGGATAACTCGCAAATCTTTGTTATCGCGGGAATCATGGTATTGGAGAAGAACAACGACGAACTCCAAGGCTCATCTGGCATATGAGTGACGTGGCACATCAACTGCTTCAAGTTGGCTTCGGGCTACCTCAACAAGAAGTTTTCCATGGGTTCATCTGAGGATCGGGACGTCGGGAAAAAAGGTGCGTTAAATATTTCCCTTTGGCTGGTACAATGGTGCTGAAAAGCGTGAAGTAGCTGTAAAGGACTTTCGCACTCAGCTCACCCTCGTCCTCTCCAACCCGGAAGTCCCCAAAATTTTCTCCGACTTCTTCCTGATCGGCCACGACATAATCTCCATAGACATCGCCAAAGCTGCCTCCGCCATCGTCTACGCCATCGTCTCCATAGTCGCTCTCGCTTCCGTCGACCAGAGCGCACCGAACGACCAATTCATCACTGGAGGCGGACACGGGGAGACGTTGGTTCTGGAGGCGTGTCTACCTGAACGGATACAACTCTCAACCACTACCTGAAGGAAGGCTCGCAGCCAATGTTGAAGAACGCGGATGGATTTCAGAAGCCGGCGAGTGAGCCAAGAGATCAGGCGATGGACCTGGCTGGGCAAGTCGGACAGCAATTGAGAGAGCAGGCGCAGCCCATGGCGGAGAGTACTGTTGGACATGCCCAGGAGATCTACGACGCTGATTCAGAGTAAGATGAGGAGAGTTTGTTTGGGTATATGGAGAAGGAGATACGGGTATGTCTTCGGATTTTCATTGAATTTAGGTGCATATACTCACGTTTCTTACCTTTAGGATAGTGTCAGTACCGAGTTCAATGACCGTATCCCCTAGCAGCGCAAGGACAGCTCAAGCAAGTAAATTAAGCGAAATGAGCGCGTCCTCACTGAGGTGTATTTCCTCGAAGAATGTCATGTCCACTTAATCTTCCTTTAGAGAAGGTAAGTTCGTGTATTTACCATTACACAATGAAGAAAACTCATCACGATTGTCTTTAAGTGATCTTAAAACACCAGATACATGAAAACTAATTAATCTAGGTCCTCAGTGTCGAAGAATATGCTAGACACGCTCACACAGCTCCTACCATCGGGAAGGACCTTGCCCAGGGAGCATTCGAGTTTTGTATTTTGCTTTTCTCGCCTTTTCATTCAATTGCCTTATCACCGATGAGCAGAGATTGTACCCGAGCCCGGAGTACACCACCGAGCTTCGAACTTCCCCGAGCGGTTCGCGAATGGTCGATCTATGGATATCGTCAGGATGGATGCTCTGATCGACGACGCGAATATGAACGACCGATTTGAGGCAGCAGTTCAGTTCGTTCGGGGCCGTGGATTTGTGTATTTGCATGGCACGTTTTCACTTATATTCTGTGCATGAGTTCGTGTATTCATTGGTCTTTCTATTTAAGTCCATCGGACCTGGATGTATTCTCGAACTAACTTAAACAACTACACAACATACTGTCCGATATTGGGAAACTTTGATGCGACAAGAGGTACCGCGACCATTTGATAGCTTGTTCAATAGCTTCGGGTACTGGTTCGAGCAAATGGGTGGCGATGCTGTCAGCACTTCCTCGGTCTTATTATGTTATCGACTTACTATTTTGTTCGTTCTTAGCTTAATGACCAATTCAGCGAGAACTTAGCTCGCTTTACACGAGACTTGCTCAGCGATTACAAAGGCAGCCTCAAGATCAAACCGAACTCGTGGAACAATATTTGACCAGAACGAGTCGGATCGTGTATGTCGTTCAAGACGATGAAGGCTTGACAGGTACCCATCTTTCTTTGAATTTTCAGGTTACTGTCGAGTTAGTGTCAATATCAGCTTATCCGTCAATCGAGTCACCGACTTTCAAGTGAAGGTTGACTTTGTGGCCTCTCGCTACGGTTTTATCGAAAAATATACCCCTGAATACGGTTCGAGAAATGCTTGTTATGTTCTTGTTGGAGGACATCGACAGGCAACTTGTGAGTGTTTGGGACTGTATTCGTGCAGAGAGCGAAAAGGGTGGGTCGCAAAATCACGGCAGGTCGAGTAGTTCAGTATGTTCTTGCTACTTCTGATGTAGTACCCAATTAGGTCTATTACCCACCCCCCATACAGCGATTTAGTCGGGCTCTCTGTTCTCCTGGGCCAGTAACGACTGACTGAGAGATCAAACTTGGTGTGCCTGCCCACTTGGTTCATCCTCTAAAACGTACCTGGAGATATTTTTGTACGTCAATCACATTTGAAAAACTAGCCATTTGTCGGTATAACGCTTTCTCGAAGTTGGCTACATTGTGCAGAGCAGCCGTGATCAGATTACAGGTGAATCTGAGCTTAAAGATGCGACGGACCAATTCAAAGATAGTCCCTCGGAGGGGCTGTCTGATAATACTTCTATTAATTAATAGCGTGTTTTCAGGTCACTACTTTTGTAGCGCCGACAAAGACCTTGAATCAGCTTTCGCGAAACATGTTTCCGGCTTCGAGAAAGCTTGAGGTCCTACACAGGCTTGAAATATTAACAAAATTGACGTACTGTGCAACATGGGGAAACGAACCACCTAAGGGTATTTGATGGGCTACTATACGAATTGACAATTTTTTGTTCCAAACCTTCAATCATTGTGTTCTCACCTATCTTGACCATTGATTCATAGCTTTTCGTGGGTGTTGGAGTGCGTCTTCGACCGTGGTAACCAGTTTCCTGGAATGGTTGCCATTTTGGGTGAAACCGGGAAACAAACCACTCGTGCATTTATTAGCAATTTACGACTTCTGGAAATGATAAAAAGAGCTCATACAGTGAGTAATACTAATAGATATACTATAACCACCATAAAAACCACAATCTAGTGACTGTTTTTATTTCTGTGGCCTCATCTCTGTCCGCACCCCCTGATTCTTCGTATTTGGCATTGTTTGGCAAAACACCAAACTTCACACGCCCTCCCATCTAATCTACAAAGCTCACAGACACGAAAAGTTGTTCATACCATCTCTGGACTTTCTTCTTCCGGGAGGAATTAGAATATTTTAGCTAGGTACGCAACTTATCAGTATAATACAGAAATGGTTCGTTTCCCAGGGTGGTTCGTTACCTGATCCTGCACAGTATTTCTACGCGGGAATTGCTCTCGGGGATCAAATAACAAATCCACGTCGAAGGGAAGCGGTCAAAGGAGCAGAGTTATGAAGAGTTAGGACCGATGTTGCTGATAGAAATTAGGTGCGGTTAGAGGCTCAGCGAAATGGAATTGAAACCAGGAAAGGAAGGAGGTGATGTCATTGTTGTCATGTGACACTCAGTAAAAACGGAAATTTTACTTTAGTCAAGCAAAAATCATGCAAAGTCAGGCAAAGTCATGCAAAAGATGCACTTGCAAGAAGTCTGACTAGAGCCCGACTAAATTTTCTGCACTATTGTACGACTATTACATGACTGGCAGTCATGTATAAGTTGGCGAAGAGAGAATAAAATTCCCATGGACCCTAATTTCAGGCACAGTCGATTCCCAAGAAATGTCAGATGTGTGAACTGGTCGACGATTGCTAGACTAGCATTTGACTAGCGCCGACCTTCAAATGACTTTGGGTCGCCGCAAGCGCCGCCTCGAAATTCCATCTACCTCAACAAGGAGAAGGGTTGTGGCCTCCAATTTTTGGTGAATAGGAGCTAATTATATGCTTTTAAATTTGACCTTTCTTTGTCGCTGAAACAGAACGAGGGGGACTGGCAATTCTCTGCGTGCAAGAAATCTGACTTTCAGTTTTGACTCTAGCTAGCCTAGCGTGTGACTTTCATGACTTTTGCATGACTAATGCAAAATTTCTCTTTTTACTGAGTGTGACATCTGTTCATTTTCAATTTCTCAGCAAATTTTTTAGACTCGCCAGCCAGTCACGCTCGCGAGCTCTTGTCACAGAGCATAACAACGGCACATGACTTACGAAAGAGGAAGGGCGAGCTCGCGAGCGGACTGGGCAGTCTCGGGCCCATTTTGGGTGATGGCCGTTTTCCCCGCCATTCTTGATGCACGTACTTCGTCAAAAAAAAGTGGCCACAACACAAAAAAAAGTCCTCAAATTGAGTATACATAATATGATTTTTTTTGTATTTATATTTGAATGAGATGGTTCAAAAAATATGTTTTTTTTTTCAAAATGTCATATACGGACTGGGCTACTTTGGCGTACTGCTAAACCTGGCCAAGAAATCATCATACCCTGTTTGCGCAAACCATTACTAGGAGCAGTGCGAGGACTGAATCAACGGGGGCAACACGTTTGACGGCTTTCTGACGTGTGGCTTGGTGGGGCTTGCTTGGGTGGACCTCGCGCTCGGGCCTGCCAACGAGGACGATGCAAACTTGAAAAAATTTTAAAAAACTTGTATACTCTATTCTACTTAGAATTGAAAAATAACCATCTTTTATATACCTAGTTTTGTAACTTTTTTTGAGAGTTGGAGGCCATGTTTCGTTGAAGTCCGGACATCAAGATTTGGCGGGCTCACCCAAAAGTGGCCCGAGACAGCCCAGCCGGCTTTCCCATTTGTCGAGTTCACAAGATAAACCACGTGTACGTGTGGGAAAGCCGGATGGGAACGAGCCTACAAATTTTTGTCCGTGTTTCCTTCCTTCCTCCCAAATGGGCGTCCTCCAGCGTGTCTGGCCAACGCTTGAAGAAGCTCCAACCCATATACTTACCTCCTCTACCTCCGGCAAGCAGCACGAGCCCATGTGAAGCTCATACTGTGCTAGCCCACATATGATGGCGCCAGCGCATAGCGTCATAATACCTCATTTCAACAACAACAACAACAACAACCACCACCACCACCACCACCCCAGTCGTCGTCGCTGCTGCTGTTCCGGCCACTGTTGAGCCTCGAGTCCTCACCGGTCGTCGTCAGATCCATCATAAGCTCAGTACCGCTTGCTTAGGCTTGCGAGGTTTTGTCCAAATACGCAACTCAACACCAACATCACCGAAAATTTATAATGCCCACTCTACCACCATTCACACCTCGTCCTCCACTTTCGAAATCCAAGTCCAAACTCATCAGTCGTCGATCTAAATTCCTCAGAATAACAAAAAACCTTTCCCCATCGTCGAATACCAATGCTGCCTGCGCCCGCGTCCGCCTGCACCGCAAACATATAGCTCAGAGGAAACGACACGTGGAGCTCATCAAATTGCTGGAGCAACGACTAGAAGCACTTTCAACCACAACCCCATCCCTCCAGGTCCAGGCATACGAGGACATTATCAGGAACCTTACCCTTGACGCCGCATCTCGTTTCACGTCCATATTTTCTGGAGCACGGACCATGTTTCTGGAGCACGGACCATGTTTCTGTCATCGCCCCTCATTCTCCTCCAGTCACGCCCATCTCTCAGCTCATTGCGCCATCCTGATGCCCCGTACTCTTCAGCAAACATACCGACTACGTGACCTGTGAACTCAAGTTGTAGGATACATATCTTATAGCATACCTTCACCTCTCGTCGCATTTAGTCATTCACTTAACGGTCTATCGAGGATAGTTTTTAAATTACCCTTAGTCTTTTGTAGACGTAGATAGATGTCGAATTGTAACAATTGTAACAAGCGCGCCCGGCATAGGGACCACACTACCAACTCGCGTTCCTCACAAGAAACCGCATCAACCAATCCTAGTAGCTTCAGAGGTAAGTCTAGTTCTATTCCTTTGAACGTCAGTACCGCGGGAAGCTAATTTCTCTCCGTAGCTCGCCCATTTCTGCCACGTCACATCGATATCACTTCTGAGTCTTCGTTCCTCATCGACGCCGTCGTACTCGACCTCTCAACATTTAACGGCGAGCCTCGTACCTGCTCTGGGAGACCCGACGCCTGTGCGTTGAACCTCCCGCGGCCTCGTCACTTCCTCCTCGCTTTATTGCCTATTTGTTGGTCGACCTACCCACGTCTATTCATTCGCCTTTGGGATGCATTACCCACGTAGTTAATCCTTCCACACGTTCGCGCGTCTGCTCGTCAGCCACGTCTATGTCCTCTTCCTGTTCACCCGTCATTCGTACGTCGCAGGCTTCTGTTTTCTTGCCTACTGTTTACGCCTAGGTTTGAATTAGACTCAACGCTATCCAAGCAAGTCATCATCATATCAGACTGCATATCCCGGTTTCTCGGCATACGATGCTCACGATGGTACATGCGCGACGTGGCTGCTACCCCGACTGCTCAGTTCCGCCCTGCCGCCGTCGGAATGGGTTCGTCCTTTCGCGTTGGAGAGCAGCCCTCGGGGATGGGGTTCGGGGCTGTGTTTCTACGCCCCGTTGAGCATTTACAGGCGTTGACGTGTCCGCTGGCGAGCAACACTAGCTCAAGTGAGGCTAGTGCTTGTGCTGGAGCCCTCATGTGAGGGGCTGCAGCGGCTGGCGGATTCGCATCAATACCTCGCGCGGCGCCTGCACGCGTCAACGCACTCCCTGACGAGTAGCACGGGCTCATGTGAGGCTCGTGCTGTGCGGACGTCCTCATGTGAGGGACGGAAGCTGCCAGCGGTGTGTGCTTTGATGCTTCGTACGGTGCTGGAAGGCGTTAACGACGTATTTGCTGGCGAGCAGCATGGGCCCATGTGAGGCCTGTGTTTGTGCTGATGTCCTCATGTGAGGGATGGCAGCTGCCAGTAGGTATTTGTTCACCGTCTTCTGCGGCTCTTTAAACCCTCCCCCGGTTCTTCAAAACCTCACACGACGTTCTTCGCTATTCGCCGTTGTTGATTTTGGTCACGCAAACTCCTACCTGCCACGCGAAGTACGCGAAGGGGGTCGGTTTAGGTTTTGTTACCTCCTGAAACAAAGTGAGTCCTTACCCTTTCTCTCTTCTTCTCGGCACTAGACTCTATCCGTATTCCCTTTTATTCCCTTTATCAGATAGCGAACGCGAAGCTGTGCTCGCCGGCGACGAGTGCATACGAGGCGACCCGCGCACTAGCTGTTGCACCAACTTGTTATAACACATGACGCGCCACGAGTAGTCCCTAGACCCTTGCCCGCCCACCCGCATCTGCCAGCCCTGCTTCATCAAACGCCGTCCCTAACTCGAACCATACCTTATCGACTCTCAAGTTAATTTGGCATCGGAGCTGGGACTAGACCATCATTCCACGGATGCAGATCCTACGTTCGTACCCAACACCTTACCCGCCTATCCAGTATCTTCTCTCTCCTTCTCCTCGCTTGTTTGTGTCACCACCTGCCGCTCCACCTGCACCATCCCTCCACTTCATGGTTGATCTGCGCACCAGCCCCTCTCCTCCGTCTCAAGCCAACCTCTCCTCATTACACGTGGTGTCCGACGCTTCATCAATAAATCATCGACTTTCAATATCTACGACTGCGCCTCCACGTTTAACATCTACGACTGCTCTTCTACGTCCAACCCGCCAGTTCGTCCTGATTTTCAGAGTTTGACGTCCGAAGAATATTACTCTGCAGGATGGGCTGTGATGCTGGTTCATTTTTGTGGGTTCGACGACTTGGACACGTCGAGTACTTTCCGTCAGGCTCCTCGGTTAGGTTAGAAGCTGAGGAGGAAGAGTGGGAACGAGAATGGGGAGAACCAAGCCCTGCTACGAGTTGGGGGCAAGGTTGACCAGCGTCGGGAATAATCCGGTTCGTTATTTTTTCTCTTACAATCTATTGTCGCGATGCTCATATTTATATCATTTTTCAGCTCTAAATCTGGCCTTCCCATTCTTAGATGACTGTCGGGTCATTTCCATCGTCGAACCACGGCTCATCATGCCCTAGAGCACGAACCGTCGCCTCTCTAGACCGTGCCGCGGCTACACACTTCAGATCGCGCCGGAGTCTAAACAGAAGATTCGACCATTCTATCATTTCTTTCCCCTCGCTCATCCTACCTACGACCCCACTTCGCAGACCTCCCGCTCGTCTGCGGCCTTGTTCAAGTTATTGGTCTCAAATACATCTCTAACATATATGCGTTCGCACCTATCCTCATATAGGATTGGACGCCGACGAACGTCGCACTCGCGGATCTCGTCTCAACTTGCAGTCCTCGACCTGCCGTGCTCCTTGCTCCCTGTTTCCCACACCCCTTCCCATTCTCCACCCCCAGCCTTACTCCTCTCCCCGCCTCCCCGCTACATCGCCCTCGCCGACCCATCGCCAACGGCTCTCCTTCTCTGATATCGCCAGGACCAAGATTTCGCTGTCACGTTTTGACAGGGATCACATGATAAGTGTGTTTTATCAGTCTATGCGATTCCCATCCGACACTTTCGACTCAACCTCGTTACTCGTACGTTGGCGGCAGCGACCATTGCGGACAACCGGCGTCGTCTCTCCTTGAGAAAAGTCAACAGAGGCGTCGATTGACGCCTCAATGAACCGGTCTCGAATCACCTTCGCACCAGTCCACGCTCGAAGCGCAGGGCAAGGTGAGAACTTTCTTTCTTGCTGTTGTTTTTACCTTCCTAAGCCAACTCCCCACCCTTAGGATGTTTTCAGTCATGCATTCGTCTCAACCACCATGCTACATAATGGATGCTCGTTCGACGAACTGACAAACCAACCGCCCTAAAGCGCACAACGCGTATGCGCCCCCCGCCCTGGCGTACCATCCCACACATGCGGGCAACCCGCCGCCTGGTCTCGCAGCTCACCCCACTTCCGCCGTTGTTCCGTCCCCGAGCCACCTTGCGGACACGGACCCATCAAACGCATTGAGTCCTTGAAGCTCTAGTGCGTCTCGCGGGTGCGCCTCTGGGTTTTCGGCAGGTGGAGAATGAGGGTCGGTTCGTGTGACGTCGGGGCCGGACGGCGTACTTGGTGTTGTCCCGCGGTTCGTTTTGAGTGCGAAGGTGAGCGGGGGGGGGACGGTTTGAGGGTGACGGAGAACCTTCTAGAGTCAGTGTCTGGGTCTGCGTTTGTTGTTTGGAGCAGACGGGCGCGTTGTACCCAACCCGGCTACGCCGATGGTGATTTCTGTTCGTTTATGTGCGTTATGGTTTCCGTTTTCCTTCCTGTAACACGCTCTTATCGATCACGCAGCCAATGCCCTCCCCTTTCTTGAGATTGGATCAGGAGCCTCGCATGCAGCATACCCTCCTCGATGTTGCTGTCCCCTGCCTCTCTGCCTCGCCCCACGTCCGGCCCCCCTCCACATCGAACCATCCCCCTTGCTCTCCCCCTCACCCCTCCTCGTTGAACTCCTGGCTGCGCCGTCGTCCCCGTTTGCCGTTCATCATCCCCGTGCAGGTCCTACGTCCGGCGCGCCGCCCCCGCTCATGCTTCTGCACCAGCTTTCGATTCCCTGATCTCTTTTCCTCGACGCCGTTTCCCCAGACCATCGGACCACCCACATCCTCTGTTTGATCTGCACTCGTTTACTGCGTCACTCTCACCTACCGTGTCTGGGTTGGACGTCGACGAACGTCGCACTCGCAGATCTCGGCCAACCTACCGTGCTCCTTGCTCCCTGTCCCCCACACCCCTGCTCATTTTCTACTCCCTGCCTTACTCTTTCCGCACCCCGCCACACCGTCCGCACCGTACCATTGCCCACCTCTCTTCTTCGTTGATATCGACTTTGAAAACGCCGCCCCTTCACATGTACGGCTCGCCTCATTCCCCCACCCTCTAAGGCCTTATATCTACCATGATACAAAATCGCTTCAGGCGGCGCGCGTACGCTCTCTGGACGCATCCAATTGAATTACCTCATTACCGCGTCGCCGACACCTCGCTTGTGTCTCACTCGCACCTCCGCCGCTATTCCCCTGCGTCTAACAATGCGCCTGCGTGTTAGGGAGGGTATGGGTTTGTGTTGTACTACTGTATTTAGACCCTCGTAGCATCCATGCTGTATTGCGCGACGTTAGCTGTTAATGGTGTCGATGTCGATGCTGCCCTGCTCGCGCCTCGCTGGCTGCTGTTGTTTCAGTTACTGCTATTTTTCCATCGCCACCCTGTACCTGACATGTGGCTTTCGATTTGAACCTGCCCTCGCAGCTGGGCGAAGTGCAGGCGGTCTGGGTGCTATCCGGATTGGATGATTGGGCGCACACTCGCTTGGCCTCATGCTTCACGTCGTGCTTGCTTGTGCAAGTTGGAAGCTGTAGTAGCTTGAGTTATAGCCCTGTGTGGGTGGGTGCTGGGACTGGAGCAACGGAGTCCTTGTTTCTTTCTCAAATTTTGTGCATGAAGCCTCAAATCTGACCGGGACCTGGGGCTGCGATGAATATTTGCCTTATAATACAGTTGTGTTCGCGTTGAAGTCGGATGGGAGAAATTCCCCGCACTAAGTATGGTTGCATGATTTGTCAAAAGTTATTTCCATTAGATTTTTCGTGTTATACGCTTTTGTTTTCTCCACCTACGATTGCTTTCAATAGCCCAAATTTACCTAACCTGCTTCGTCTAAATACACGATTGTCACCACAAATTGCATGGCCTCTAAAGACTATGCCAAACTGAAATCTGATGGACCCCAATGTATTGCAAGAACCAACTCTCGTTCTCTACGAGCAGGGAACCTCTATGCCAAAGAACGAGCCCAAGAAATGCACTAGCCCCTCTATATCGCCAAATTGGGTGCGCAGGATGGCTCGAGGACGAAGCGGCGGTGGAAACGAAGAGGAATGAGGGCCGCGAGGCCAGGACGGGCTGGAAGCCGCCTCTAATTACATGCGGTGGCGGTTGTCGACTGACAAACAACGTAGTTGAGGGCAAGGGCTACAGCAGCGGAGAGGGGACGTAAGAACCCGCACAGCCGGCTAGGCGCGAATGGCGTGGAGTGGTAAAAAAGTCCTATGACTACTGCTGATAGAGGTAAGGAAGCTTCAGTGGATTCACAACAACAGCAAAACGGGACTCACCCCTGTGCCTAAGACGAAAAAAAAAACGCCTGCGCAAGCAGAGCTTCGCATGAGGGGTCACAGAGAACTTCCAGGCTGGAGGAGAGGGATCTGGGCTGATGCGAGCTTTGTTCCAGTGACCGTCACTGGGCTATCACGACGCCGGCTGCGCAATGGTCGCTGCTGTGGCAACCAGCGTCGAGACACCCCAGAGATCAGCCATGTATGACGGTCAGTGGTGAAAGGACTTCAAGGGAGTCGGGCATCAAACAGATTTATCATGTGATCCAGGAACGAGCTCACGCGTGCCGCGCGACTGTGACGCGTCGCGGTTCAGTAGGCTGGCAGAAATTTAGGTGTGGGATGTTGGCTTAGATCGAATTATAATTAAGGTTGCACTGTTCTCAGGGTCATCACGAGCTCCTTGGCGTTTTTCATCCCCTGTCTCTGCATAAAGTTTGAAAAACAGCATAATTTCACGCAAGGGCCTTCCACCGGAGAAATCCGTGAAATCAACTGGTGCACTCGGGTCGTGAGACTCAGGGCTTGATGTGATGGTGGCAGTGCTCGGCTACCCAAAAGCGCACGTCACCCTCTGGCCTCGGCTTTTGTCCTTTAAAAATATATCTTTTTTTGTTTTACCAAGAGATACATTGACGTACATCTTCAGGACCGCAACTAGCTTGGACTCACAAAATGGTCTGACCGCAGCTCTCTATCCCAGTTTCAACTCCAACTGAATGTAATGTAAGGCTCAAAAATCAAAGCGACCTGTGCAGGTCGATACAAATAGGCGGGAAGAATGAGGAATATAATTAATCATCCGTTATCGGTGTATCACTTGTATACTGCAGTCAGAATATTTGTCGATAGGTCACGGCAAGTCGCTCAAAAGTCGCTTCAAGTTTGATTTCGACTCTAAATTTCGCCTTGTGGTCACATTCAGGGGTCTCAACTGACTTCGAAAAAATCCAAACGATGTAACTCCAGCTTTGAAAATTGGAAAAATTCTCTTAACGAGTGGTGTTTGCATTTACGCTGACTATCTATGGACGACGCGGTGAAAGGCTGCAAGAATATCTGACTGCCGAGCTCTGCCGCCATCACATCAAGCCCTGAGTCGCACGACCTGAGTGCACCAGTTGATTTCACGGATTTCTCCGGTGGAAGGCCCTTGATTTCACGCCCTCATTTCCATTCCTCTGATGAAAATTGTATTCCTGAAGACACTTGCTTATCCACCGCTCAGGCGTCCTACATAACTTCTCGCTCTGCATTACAATTACATCCGAAGCTGCGTAAGGTTGTATTTCCCTGTCGATTCAGTGGATCTCTTCCTTGGTACTATGGAAAACCCTATCATTCTGCAACGTTAACGCCCTTGCGTAAGGTGCGCTGGTGCTGGTGGAAATTGGGGAACTGAAGCGTATGTGTTCTAGAGTGCGGTTCAATCCGGGATGAATTAGATCGGTGGAATTTACTGTCGTTGTGACCTCCGTTCCTCGTGCGACACGGTGCACAATTAAAAGGGGAGAAATGACCTGAATTGAAGTTAAGCAATAGTCTAAGTAGAAATTGTTTATTCCACCTACGCAGACGTGAGGTAGAAGAGAGGATGGAAAATCCGTGAAGTTCGCGACCACCGACTTGGATTGGAATATAAAGATGAGGTATGCAAGCTCGAAAATTACTATCAAGCTGCAAGATTCCACACACATCACTATGACGCGGGTGTATAGTGAGCCGTGCGCCCCGCCTAGTGCGTTTTGAATATAGGATTGATGGTAAAAGATGCGAAGGATAATCAAGGTTGAGAGGCAGATATTGGTAGCACTTGACGCTGTAACGATGATAAATATGATCCACTGTGTTGTAACGGCTGACCCTCCAGAAGTATTTAAAAACATCGAGAATGACATCAGGCAGAAACCTTTAGTTGGAGTAAATGACAAAGAACATAAGAGTAGATAAGACTGGGCTGACCAGATGACGAGAGGAAAAGAGTAACAAGAATGCCAATTATTATTGCACGAAGAAATCTGGATGTGCCTTGATATAAAGCCAGACAGCGCCACATCTTTAACCAGTGCCAGATTATTGTCTGATGTCAAGAAATTTAAATATCCACTCACCATAAGTACATCCGCTCCCAAAATGGTCAGTGGAAAAACCAAAAAAGGCGCAAAAGCACTAGTTACAGAACTGCCCTGAACAACTTCGAGAAAGTTAGGGCTGGTACTCAAGGCGTCAAAGATGTCATGCATAGAGCTGAGTATATCACCTATGAGGGACGCCGTGCTTAATAGAAGCATGAGATTGATATATATCCGAAGTAACCATTTTCTTTTAGTTGAATAGTCCTTTCGGCCGCTGGATATCCCCTGGAGGCAGAACACATAAAGAGAGAACACCGTGCCATAAGCAATTGCAGATACGAAAGTGGCGATCAGTTTGAGTTCCGATGGGCTCCTTATAATCAGAGGGTTTGAAGAGTTGGTCCAATTGAAGATCGCAGTATGGTTGCAAGTTAAAGACTGCTCTTGAACAGAGGATGGCATTAACCAAGAGGTGATGCTGACTGTTTGTTTAACGCATAATACTGGAGGAAAGAGGACCGCTGTTGAGTTTGCCATGTACAACGTGTGTTAATGCGTGGGGTGCATTGCCTGGAATCTCGTTTCTTAAATTGAAAGCTAATATCCGGCCTGGTTTGCTAGAGAGCTCCGCGGATTGAGCAAGGAGAAACAGGAATTTGTGCACAAGGGAAAATTGAAGTCCGTCTTCGGAATCAGAACAAAATGAACGTTTCAAGTACATCACGGTTCTCAGATGCGTAGTCGATGAAGCACAACAAAAATAACCATCCCAATGATACTGAATGCAGGGAATGGGCAAGCCGAGGTGAATTCATTGAAGCACAGATATTGAAATAGCCTTGCGAGTCTCACTCGGTGGAATAACTTCCACAAATAGTACCCGACCTGATAGGTCGAATCTTCGCCCAGTTTTTTGTTGGCACAAGAAACTGATGAGGCAGCTGCCTCTGATCGTTCTGAACACCTGATTTAGATCATCAGCTTCAGCTGTGATCTTAGAGTCTAAAGATATATCGTTTGTTCGTTTTCAAATTTGAGACCCATGCTCTATGATTCATGACCTCTCAGGCCTCCTGTTCTCTCGTGCTCAACCGGATCCCACAAACAAACAGATTTCCCTCCCACACTCCGGTTTCATTTTGGGTTTGATTTGCATCCTTTAGCCCTGGTTAAATTTCAGTAGATTGGTTTATAAACCATGCCTTCTTCTTCGTATACTCCACCCATGACAAAACTGGTTTAAATCTGTCCCGCCGATTGTCCTCTCAAGCTTAGCGGGATCAACAATGTCGCTCGTAACCGCATTTATACTCCAGTCACGGGCGATCCAAAGTCAAGCTGTCTGCATAGCAAACTTCTCTTGGATGCACAACGCTGAATTGAACTCCCCATGCCTGGTAGTGGCTCAACTAAATTCGATATGCAACAACGGGGGTGCGTTCTGGTTTTCTTGGGAGGTGCTCAAGCTAAGACCCTATTAGATTGGGTTGTGTCTGCATTGAATGAGAGCTCCCAATACAGCATCCCTTATCCCGAAGATGGAACTAATACCCCTTGCACATGGTCCGTTTTCTGTTCAATATTACATTGCGTGTGGCGTTTAAACTAGGCTATAGCTCATGGGCATCCTACAACTTGTTGAGCGCTTGTACGGCTTGTCAAAGTGTCATATTTTCTTCAAAAATCTATGCGTATGAAATCTCATTCTTCATGAATGCTTGCAATAGATAATTTGTTTGAATAGATGGTCCACCTATTCACAATTCTGTCACCGTCCACTTTCTGATATGTATGTGACACATTTATTTTTAATTTATTTTCTTGACGCATCGAAAGCAGGTACTTCCCTACAAACTTGAGTTTACCACCCGGAGTCTCAATCCCTTTCTGGGCTATCACTGATCGTGAGTATATGTTCCTTAAGGACGTTGTTAATCTTACTTAACACTCTTTTAGCCGCGCAATGGCCTAACGGCACATTCAATGTGACTGTCGCAGGACAAATTGCAGAACAAAGTTAGTCAATACCTCTTTTTTCCCGAAGATTTGGAATTTATTATATTTGTGACCTAGATTATCCAGACTTTGGCGATGCCAGTGTGGCTGATTCGCAGAACACGGGTGATCTCATCCGTCCTATAGCCGGAGGTGTCGTTGGCGGATCTGTTTCCATTGCAGTCATAGTAGCGATCGCGTACTACTTGCTGGGCAGGCGGCGACAAGCCCCAAAACATAGGTTTACAGAGCTGCGCATCGACAAACCGCTTCCCCTACACCAAATATCTGACATTGCGTCATTTCCCGCGACGCGTGGGTTCTCTACGTTATCCTCATCTCCGTCGACTCAACAGGCCGATCCCACTACAATGGTGCATACTTACAGCGTGCCATCTGCCCCGTACTTTATGTCAGCAAATAGTAGAACTGTTTCCCCAGGTTCACTGCCGCTCAGCCGACAATCTGAATCATCACATGCATCACACCCAATAAGCCTCAAGCCTGATCTTGACCCTTTCGCAATACCGCCGTCGGGCATTTCGGGGCGCCCGTTTGCGACGCCGACGTAATTTGAGGGTTAACGCACTGTTTGCAGCTCAGCATGCTCGTTCTCTAAGATGGTTTCTCCTCCGACTTCATGGCGAGGGGAAAATAGGCTGCACAACGAGTCGGATGTAAAAACAAAATATCAAGTCGGATGTAAAAACAAAATATCAAATCCTTGATATAAGTTATTATAGCTGAGCAGACGGTTGGGTAGGATCCAAAAAAAAGATGAGAGTTACGATTGACAGATTGCGCGAAGGGGCAATCAGTATAGCTCCACCGACATCAACGAACATGTCAAACGCGAGAGATAAAAACAGGGACCTGAGAGATAACGCGATGGGGCGGGTGGTCACAGTAAACGCAGACGGGTAGGGTTCCAAACGCAACAGCGGCAAACCGCATTACAGTCAATAAGAGAGGGCAGTAGTGATGAACCAGTTCCATGAGACTAGCGTCGAAATGCTTTAGAAAGGGGAACAACCAGCACGAGCCTACTGCAAAGGTATTTACCAGATCTTTGAACAGATACAGGAGCATGACACAGGGGATATGAGCAAATGCAGTTGGCGATAGAATATTTACTTAGGTCCAGGAACCGTCGTGTTCATGCATGAGTGAAAGCCAAATTACGGAGAGACGTTTGCAGAAACAAGGATATTTATTGAAGGTGAAGCATCGTGTAAAAATCTAGAATACAAGATTAGAAAAAAAGGAGAACCAATGAAGAAACGTACGGGTACTGAATGAAATATGAACGCGAACTACTCACGATGATGATGCGCGAGGGTGGATAGCGCGCGTCGTACACCTGGTTTGTTCCCTTCCTCAAACTTTATCGTCTCGGATATTGATGACGATCCCGCCTTTGCGTCGGTGAAGCTCGAGTTGCTGGACGACTGGACGGTAAACACAAGGTCATTTACAGGCACCCGCAGCTAATCTCGACTTTGGTCTTCACTCAACTAGGACCAGGCGCGAACGAGGACACGAAGCGTAGCTTCGCACTGAATGCCGAATGTGCCGCTACGTGTATCCCGATTTCTCTTCTCCCACTCGCATCCCACCCCGGAAGTACATCACCCACGAGTCCCGGTTATCAAACCCCAACGCCGTGCCTCCCATCGGATGCGGTGCGTGTCCGCCAATTTCATTGCGGCAGATGGGGCGTATGGTCGCGCTTGCTGCGTTGATCTCTGTCGTGATGCTTCGGGAGTTAGCGCTGCAAACCCCCTTACCGACTGAGATGTGATGGAAGGCAGGGGGTTGGACAGGTGTATCTAAGGGGTGGGTTGGGTCGGGGTGAGCAGGAAGATATGGGGCAGGAGGAAAGGCGAAGGAGTAAAGCCCAAAGGAGAGCGCAGGCTCGAAGGGTTGGGTGTGGACGCAGGCGGGCGAAGCAGTACGAGCAGAGGCGGGGCGGAGGGGTAGGGTCGGCGAGGGGGGGAGAGGGGTGTGAGAGGGGGCAACGGCGGAGGGGGCGTTAGATGGAGAAGCCTGGTACTGAGGCGGGGTGAGGTCCCCGACGAAGAGGGGTTGTGGCGGCGTAGACGAACAGGAATTAAAACGGCTCACTGTGCGTAAGTTCACTAGTAAATTGGAAGAGAGGAGCAGAGTAGGCTGCGTCGTGAATGAGCGCGTGATACAAAAAGAAAAAACAATGACTTACAAACACGCTGGGGGATTTAGCAGCAGAGGAAGGTCATGTACGAGGTTCTCGCCGATTAGACACGCCGAACGACAGTGCAGAGCGAGACTAGTCGGCGTTCTCAATGACGCCTTGTCTCTCTGTTTCTCCATTTGGGTGAGGAGCTGCCGTACTACCCTAAAACCTTCGTCTCCTTCAAACCCTCCTCCCCAGCACTCGCACCTAAAATGAGCTTGCAAGGACTCTGAAGTTCCAAAATAGGCTCACGCAGTGGGTCTGCACGGTTGCTCGAGGAATGGGGTGGGAAGGCAGAGGGGGCGGCGAGTTGCGACGTCGGAGCACCCGAGCAGTGTATAGGGTGAGAAGAGTGCGTTTTATGTCCCTCAGGGAGGAGTTCCGTTACTTCCTGCAATAAAAATGCCTCAGCGCGGTGATATGAGGAAGTGGTGACTAAGGGAAAGAAGCGGTAATCGAGCATTGGCAACGCAAGAGCGCAGAGACGCTGATGTTGACAACGCCGATGGGGGAGAGGGATTACTCACTGGTTCATTCCATCACCGACGATTGCTGATATGTGTCGCCGGGGTCAATGCGAGAAGAAGTGCATGCATTCGTACGAGGGAGCGCAGTTCTGAGGACGCCGAGGTAGACACCAGCGTTCTCATTCTAGTATGGTCAATGCAGCGTCAGTAGGGCCAAAGAAACAACGAGAGGGGGTTCACTTGTATGCTTTAGACCAAGCAACACTAGAAACGCGTCCTACGCGAACCGAACTTCGTGCAAGAAGGACAGAAGCAAACAAGGCCGGCGGAGAAGTATCTAATCTGATGCGACCCCCAGGCCAGTTAGCGTCTTTGTTGGCTATCTTCGAGGAGGCACGACACCGGCTGCTCCGCGATGGTAGCTGCTGTGGAGACCAGCGTCGATACACTCCAGAGAACAGCCATGTACGACGTTGGGTTGAAAGAACCAAAATGGACCCGATAAACCAAAATATCATGTGATCCCGGAATTATTGCACGCGCCACACGCGTCGCGTAGTATTTGTGAGCTTCGACTGTGGTGTGTTCGGGTCATAGATCTTACTTTCGACCCAACTATCCCTCGGTGACTTTGTTCCGACTCCTACCCTGCCTTTCTCTCTTTCATTCAATTTCGATCATCATTGAAGTCCTCAAGTTATTCTTGGCTACCCACCAACCGTTTGGCGCAAACACGCTCGTAGATGAGAATAAGAGGTCTTAAACCCCACCCCAAACATATCGTTTCGCCACTCTGAATTTTTGCAGGTCATGATATATGATGCTCTCACCTTTCGTTTGGTTAATCGTTTCTCTGTTTAATGGTTCTACAATATTGATCACGAAAAACGCAGTGTTATAAAATTTGCGTCCAATTTGGGCCTACAATGTTCATTATCTGTAATCCTGTCTCTCCCTGACTGTTAATGGGACTCGATTTTCGAATCTCATGATGGGAGGGATTGGTTTTGAGCTGAATGCGCGCTGGCGAGAGGCAGGAGAAAGGCGCACAAGTCGATGCATGCCCGAGCTCCACCTACGACGCCTTCCTTTCAGCGGCAGACAGCAATCGTCCAGTTTATAGACCGCACGTAGCCGACTATCGCTAACGGTCAGAACTCAGGTAATCCAACACCCGAAATTGTTGACAGTAGCTATATCTTCTGCAACCTCGTCAATTATAAGACTGCAGGGGTTTCTAAGGAAGCGAGGAACGTCACCGTCAAAGCAACTTCAAGGACGAGGATGACAAACCGGGGTGGAGATTAAAAAAATTGCGTCTATTGTGCACACTCAAATGTAGAGTATGTGTCTTTGGAAGTCAACACGCTTCAAGGTGCGTCCTATTACGCTCACTCCACGAAATGAACTCTACGAATTAAGCTGAGTGATCAAGGAAGCGAGAGCGAGAGAATTTGTCCTCACCTAAACTACGGACTGTGGGACGTCTATCAAAGAACACGTCGACGCCAGGTTTTTAGAGAGAGGAGAAGCGTTTAAGGTGTATGTATGCGGAGTCATTTCAATACAATATCAGATGTCGGGAAGTAGATCAACAGTTTAGAAACCTCGAGAGAGACGATCGAACATTCCTCAGTGCCTATGACATTTAAATCAACGCTTCCCAGGTCGATTCTCGTGCTTCACAAGGATATGAGGTCGACATGGCTCATAATTTGGAACTCCTAGTTAGAGAAGAGAAACGTATGCGCATGGGGTTGATATCATCATGAAGGCGATTTGATGACAGAGGTACGTCACCAATACCGGGAGACACCAACGCTGCTCAAACAGAGACGTTCAGCGTAGCTTTTAAGCGAAACATTTGGCCAGATGTGAATGCCGAAATTCGCTCTCGAAGGTTGAGCAAGGAACAGACACGGAAGGAGCCTGGAAGACGACGAGTCGACAGTTCACGACGCAGAGTGTACAGTAGCAAGAGGGCTCTGAGCCTATTAGAGCGAAGCAAGCGTCACGAAAGGCACGCAGAAAGCATCCTGATACTTGAAGACGTGGAGGAAAGGGGAGAAAGAGGACGACCGCGATTTGACGGTAATTTGAATTTTTACGAGCCCACTGAGGAGTGCGCCGAGGTGTAAAACGCACACGCTTCAGGTTATCAATTGGTGGGTAAGTCTCGATAGATCTAGATGCAGTCGTGGTGGTGGTCAGTGGGGAAAAGGAAGAATTGCGGGGTTCTAACGAATTCTAACTCCCATCAATTTACCCAATAATTTTCGCACAGCCTGGATCATTTTCCAAATGCGGATGGTGCTAGAACTAATCATGAAATAACTTCCCTCGGTTGATAAATGAATGAAAGTTGAATAGACAGTCTGCTTTATATACATTTCTAGTAACTAAATGTGCACTCAGAATATATATTCGAGGCGACTAGGTTATGCTACAGCAAAGCCGAACCTCACAACCGGATCAATGAAATTTGACCCGTCTGATCCGAAGGGTGTTGTAGGCGAACAGACTTGACCTACATCCTGTAAGCTATCGTTCTACATATGCACGCTTGCATTTTTTCTGGCTTGACAGATTTAGGGAAAAATTGTACGTGCACGCTCAATTCAACGAATTTCGTCGAAGCAGTGAGGATGTGCTTGTTCTCTACAAATCGGAAGAGGCAGGTAGATTGAACGTGAAAGGCTGCCGTCTGAGAAGCCTCACTGAGCGGTCACAAGCTTGATAGGACCATGTTGTATTGTCGAGAACAGGACAGCACGAGTACGAGCGTAACGGTAAGAGTAAAGACAAAGGAATGAAAAGATCTCCCTATATACCTGTCCGATCGCATCACGTGAATAAGATAAGATAAGAAACCAAAAGAGTGTCGTGAGTAAGACTGGCGGCCAGGCTTACAGAACGTGTACCTCTAGGCTGAGAAGGGCTATAGAAATGTAACACGCTACGTTTAAACCATGCGATGAACAAATACAAAGAAAAAAGGAATAGGTTGGCGTATGTAGTATTCAACGTATCGAGGGGATAATGAAGGCAAGAAGGAAGAACCGACGTTCAAAACCTCGTCAATCAACAGCGTTTCCGTCATCCCATTTGTGGTATTCTGGACTGTATCTGGGTGTTGTACATCCTGTGCGCGTTGCATACTTATCCTGTGCTTCATTAAGCAATAGTAATTGATCTTGGATTTTCAGTTCAACACGAATCCGTGATTAGAAGCAACCCGGTCCTCGCAGCGAGGTGCCTTTCGTGTCGATACATGCTCAATGAGTAATTCATGATACGTGAATCTAACTTGATTATTTCGCCCCCCAGTCCTGACTCCTCCTTCATGAACAAGTTGAGTCAAACGAAGGATTTTTCCTTCTTTGGACTTCACTGCTTTCAAACCTCCCTCACTGTCCCAATTGTGCACGCCGAGTATCAGCACAGTACGATACTATGAATTTTGTAAATTTAATAACTCGGACGTGGAAGTTGACAACGGACAGAACTCGCTTTAAAAGCTCGACGAATCGAAACCCCTTTAAGTAGGTAAAAGCTTGAGGGTACTCAACGACGAATGACCAGACAACGCGGCGAGATGGGATCTGGAACGATATCAAAATAGAACAAATGTGAAAAGAAACAAAACTCACGATGACTCGAAGGCCAAATATCGTCGAAAAAAAGGGGGCCGTTGAAACACCAAGCCAACAAATCCTGAGGACATCGAAGAGAAAAAGAAACACCCGAAATATCTTAGAGATCTGAACAAAAATACGAAGAAAATTAGACAAAGCGCAAGATAGGAGCCGACAGGCGCAGCCGAGATTGACGTGTTCACCAACGAGCAAGGCAGATGCATTCTTAAAGAAAAAGCGAGTCGTACCTCAGTAGGCCAGCAAGTTAGAACCTCCGACACGTTTCTTGGTGAGAGGTACATGGAGCGACTCTATCGAAGTCAAAGGAGGTGGTGGATTGGGGATCAGGCAAGAGCGGGGAAGTCAAGGACGCTGAATACAGAATCTGTCTTCAAATGAATGCATAGAGCCTTGCATTAGACGCGCGCATCATGCAAACGAGATGGTGTTCGATGAAAGCCCTTCCGGTATGTGTCACAGTACAGGAGTGTGCTGACCGTTTTCTAACCGACTTCACTAAAATGCGATGATCGGAAAAGAATGCTGCGTGCTATCCCTTTTGAGTGACCCACTTTACTCATCGAGTAACTGAAAATCAGATCGTGGATTGGAATGAGACGCGCAATAAATGAATGAAGAATAAGAATTGTATGCACCAGTTTCTAGATGGAATTGGGTACCAACTTCGCCACGACGCCAGTTTTAAGCCAGATCAGTGGAGCAACAACGCAAAATACAGGACATCACGCAAGAAATGGAAGAGAGTGGGACATTTTCCTATTGAACGACTTCGAAGATACATAGAAGTGGATTTATGTAGAAGAGGAGCAGTAGAAGAGTCAGGACAGAAGCAGGATTTTTTGTCGTGCCGACATAACACGATCTCACCGAAGGAAAAACACATTCTGTAAAATGCAGTGATATGAAGGCTTCACCTGCTGTCTGTCCTGCTCCTTCTTGATAATCGTCCTCAATGAGTAACCGGTGGCAATTTGCCACCCCAACAAATTGGTGTGGAAAGGGAAGTGAAGGAAATAAGAGGAGCGCAAGTCACTTACTTGAAAGGAAACATAGAAAAGTGAGCCGCAAGATCGTATAGTGGATGGGGTACCTTGGTGGCGTTCCCGCGAGTTGCCAGAATTTCTCGGTGAAGTTGCAAAAGACTTCGCTTCGAAAGTGTGAAAGAAGATAGGTGAGATACGAGACCTGACAACACCTTAGAAGACGTCCTCACCTCTGGGAACACATGCTTGTTTATCGTTGAGTCTTTGACAATGCGGAGGCTGAGGTTGGAGGACGGACCATTCATGAATAAACAAGACTGCCATCAACATCGAGGCGAAGTGGCAGGCGACGCTTAAGGTGTCATAATCCGGGTGGCGGTGCTCCCACCTTGATGGGTGGGATGGATGGAGAGGGGGGAAGGCGGGGAAGGCAGGACGACAGGATGCGGCAGTGGGGAATCAGTTGGAATGCTGCCTTCATGTCGACATGGTAGGATGGGATGGAGAAGAGTCCGGAAAGCTGACAGCCGGACTGTATAGGAAAGTCGATACGAAAGTGAACGAACGCCAATGTCGATGCAGAGTAACGACGACATTGAAGTTTGAACTGGGCACTGGAATTTTTACGTGTGAGCATACACCAACCACCGCGAGTCGTACACTGCTAACGCACCAGCGGTTACACGTTCTATAATTGCTTTCTTCCTCGACGCCCAGGCCCTAAATCCTCCGATCCCTTGATCTCCAGATGCTAAACTGTATATGCCAGCCAAGGCAAGCTCATCTGCGACCTCGTTGGGGGTGAAACCAGCTGTGCAGTATGAGAACACTGGACGGGGGGACAGTTAACGTTGATCGGTATCGGTGTTACCAAAGTCACCTGTGAAGACGATACGACCGAGGCCTGTTCGATACTCCGGTGCGTATGAGTTGTGTAGGCGAAGCCCCGGGTCCTCTAAACAAAAGTCATTGATAGTTCTGATTGTACAGGGATGACGGAGAACAAACTTTCGAGCAATGAACAAGATCGTCATCGATAGGGGAACGATGTCGCCAAAAGCATGGAAAAATATGGTTCACATAAGTAGTGAATCGATATAGGATTGATTGATGAGGCGGAGACACATTGACACAGCTGGCACCGGTCACTGTTTACCAAAGAAACAGCACTAAAAAACAGGTCTTCTGTTTTCTTTGTCTATTTCTGTGACAAACAGCCCGTCGGCCTTTCCTTTTTAAGTATCCCCGACCTGCTTTTTCTTTGAGAAACAGCCAATAAAAACAGAAGACATATTTTTATTGGCTGTTTCTCTCGAAAACAGCTGCCGCCGTCAGCTGTGTGACGCAGTCGAAGTGAAGCATAGAGGAGATGAGACCACTGAAGGACGCCGTTTGACAACGTGCAGTCACGTGTACATTCGGATCAAAATTTCCATCGGCATAGTAGACATTGTCGACTTGATTATAAACGTGGAAACAATTAAATTTATATTCTGAACCAGCAAAACATGATTATATGTGTTATGAAATGTCCCAGGACGAACAGAATTTATTCATTTACGAACCGAGAGCGGATACTACATGTATGGTTGGAAAGTCGCCTGATTTGGGCATTGCCGGTGTCTCGGCAAGGCATTTCTGATCCAATCGTGTATTAAGGCTTTTCTATTTATGCCGCCTTCTTTCTCGACAGAATTGTTGAAGACTCGGTCCACCGTCTGTGTGGTTATTGCTGCCCCGGCAGTGCCAGAGGACCGAAGAAATTGATGTTGTTTTCATCGAAAAGATTTGCAGAATGCGTATTAGGAATTTTGGGCTTCATGTAACACGCATTTGGGGAGAATCTAACTCCCAGCAATATATAAAATAAATTTGAAAGTAAAGAGTCAAGCTGCTACCGTGCAATAATCTAGTCCTAAAGTCGCATTCCTACATTCTGATCTAAGAAAAACTGCAACTTCGTTCTCTTGCCAGGACTTGATCTACGAAGCTGACTCAGAAATTATGAAGCTCATCACCAGCGTAGTTCTTGATAAATCCCTTGACGGCAGCAGCGTTGCTCGCGTGAGGGACTCCGAGCATTGAGGCAATCCCCAAAGCGGAATCAGCAAATTTCATGAGCGTGTTTTCGACGAAGCGGTGCTGCAATTCATCCGTAAGTATCCGTTTCTCAGATGTAAAACTACAATTTACCTGGTACATCTTCTGGGATTTATCATGGAAAGCAATCCAGCGGTTCTTCTGGGATTGATCCTGGCCGTATTGGAAGCTATCGTCGACTTTGAACGTGATTTCCTTCTGGCCGGCGATATGTTTTCCTTTGAATGCATCAAGCATGCTCTTCTGGATGAAGAGGAGTCCTGAGTTCTCGGATTCCGCAGCTATTACACGAAGATGAGGGAGAACGATTAAAAGTAATTCGGTCGAATGTATTAGATACTTACCGCGAGTAGTGTTGCTGTAGGTGACCAAGTAATAGTCTTGCGACCTGCTTTTCAAGGATTGCTGCCAGACGACGTGCACCTCCTTCTGGGTGAGGGAGGCGGCGTCGATGACAAGAATGTCTCCTTTGCTAACAGGCATTGTTTGTTGGGTAAGATTTCCTTTGATGGTTTGAAATATGAGTTGTGGGATGAGGAAAGTCGTTTAGACCTCATGTCTCTTTATACTTTTTCAATTCAAGTGGGTTGTATAGTTTCTCCGCCGATGGCTAAGTTGTTTTCGATCGGAATAGTCGTTACCATATAATTCAAAGCATCTCCCAAAGTGACAGAAGTGTCAGCTCATTACTGGCATTGACCTAAATTCTACAGGTCGACTCCATTCACGCAATCTGTATCTACTCATGAAACAATTTTACCATCGTTCTTTCCATCCAATAGCATTTGTTCTCCAGGAGATGCAAGATCTCACTGATGAGGTCCCAGGATTGACTATGCTCGCCATCTTTCTTGGTACACTGAGTTCAAAGCAACGAGAGTTCTGTCATAAATCCATTGTTAACGCTTATATCAATTCCGTGGCAAACTGCTCAGTATTTAGGTTAGACTGAGAGCTCGGAGAGTCCAACTTGGATCTGAGAAAACCATCTATATTTTCGGCCAGACAGGACAGCCAGAAGAATGCCTCCCATGCCGCTTACGATACCCAACCGCTTGATCATTTTTTACTCGAATAAAGGCGCCGAAACATAAAGCCTGTTTCCGTTGATCATAAAACAGAGCATAATCCTCGTCGGGAGACGAAACTTCCGTCAACAGGAAAATGGGAAATTGTTTTTCCTTAGGAATCAAGAGTGGGTCGGTCGAGACTTCGAGCTACACCAATTAGCATATGAAGGACTATTCGAGTGCGGTGTCAGTCACTTCAACTTGATATCCACCCACCACTCACTGCGTGTTTTGATGTCTGCTGTAATACCGCCCTGTTTCATCCTTTTTCCCCCCATAATACCAGCCACTGGTGCTCGCATATGGAAAATCCAAACTTCGGAGACAAGCTTCTCCAACTGGAACGACCCAATTTTCGCGGGGGGTGCATTCAGTTTTTCGGTCTGAAGGTTTCAATAAAAATTCTATAAACTAAACTTTTTGTATATTCTGAGGTTCATATATCGGCTTTACCCCTAATGAATTTTTTAAAATCAATCTCTTGTCTCTGTAGGCGTGTTTAGGGAAATGTATGTTCCATTCTCCGAATGTCAGCATCGAATCGACAGCTCTGTTCGTGCGAGAAGTGCTATCAACCTGACGGTGGACAGACTGTGGGGATACCTGCGTCGCTTTGAGTTTGATGTACATGGAAATATGGCGTGCACAGTCGGTTTTGGGGTTTCATTAGCCAGATTTTTCACAATACATGCCTCGAATCTCCGAATTCATGTCAATGTCAGCGATAAGATGCGACTTCTGTCTTCCAAAAGGTATGAATGCATGCTATCAAAGGGGGTGTTCTCGCCATTGATACCGTCTCCCTCACCCAGAAGGAGGTTGCATATCGTCTGGCAGAAATTGAAAAGCAAGTTGCGTCGTAAAAAAATTGTCTCCTATTGTCAACCATGAATCAATATTCATGTCACTAAGATCCACGATGTTCTCAAGGCCTCACCGGTGGACGCCTTCTGTCACGTCGAAACGGTGTTTTTCTGCGATTTTATTGGAACTCAGAGAACAACACGACAGTCTGACAAAGAGGGTAAAGGCCGTGCAAATTTTGACCTGCGAGTCGTCTCCGCCTCACCATGAAGGGTTTGCCAAGCCAGCCAACCCATTCCTGACATCCCAAACGGGCCGCACTCGCGGCTGAGATTAAATTTCTTCTTAAAAGGGAGGTTGCGAACAAGATCCCCCGCTGGGGATTCTTCTCGAAATTCAAGAACGTGGCAAAGGTCTCGTGAAGTTTGATTTGAGGGCAAGGTCTGCGGTCTCCAGCTGCATGGCCAAGGTTGGGAAATTCATACAAGAAATTAGCGATGCGTCGACAAAATTCTCGAAGGCGGTACTGGCGTGGCTGCGAAGTCAATCCATTAATTAATTTGTTCGTTCGATGGGTTTTAGAAAAGGAAAATGGCCCACGGGCAAGTCTCAAATCGAGGATTGCCCAGTAGCCGCAACTAGCCAATTGATCCGATCAAAAGGCCGATGCAGCCGAATGCTAAGCGGAGTTGAAATTACGACCCGATTTACTCGGAACCATCTCTCTTTGCTCCTCATCAAAGTCCAGTCCCTGCTCCCAGCTTGTTGGTGTGCTTAGCACCTGCTCGTCTCCAGCCGTCGGTCGAGACCAAGACGCACGAAGATAATAACATCAACGAAATAAGTTACAACACGAACGAAACAAATTAAAAGGCTAACGAGGGAATCCCAAGGCGATTAGGACAACACAACGTTGGAAGTGAGGGTTGGACATGTCGGATAAAATGGCCTTAAGGTACGTGGTCATGCCTGCCCATGACCCCTTCCATACAGAAATTATCGCGCGTGCATCGCGTCACCTCAAAACCTGAGCCCGCCATCCACGCCGACACCAGACCTGCCGCTCTCCCTTAACGTTTAGATAAGGAATTTAGGAAAATGCTCGCTCCAAATCGACCAATCCATCTCGCTCTTGAGTCAGATGCCTGGAATTAGGAAGTCTTCCAGCCTGTGTCCCCAATACACCAACATGTCCCTGCACGCGTTGCATGGCTGCTCAGCGCTCAGCACGTTGTGGTGAGAACTGCGAGCTCAAGTGAGGTTTGTGCACTTGCTCCCTTGTAGAGTACACGATGTTCCGCAGCCTGCGGCACAGTCATGTGGCACTAGGATGGTCGTTCTGCCGTTCAGATTCAGATCCTTAGCTGGCTTGTGAGTTACCGTCTTTTGTGAGTTCATTCTATAACTTTGCTCTTCAACGTAGATCCCGTTCCTAAAGCCATCCCAGGATCGATCAATGAGACGATTGGTTTCCTCACCACTGCGTATTGGTTTCGCGTTATGTCAGGGTTCGTTTTCTTTGGTCTGATCTTTCGTTCGGTCTGCATCAGCTATTTTTTGTTTTCTGGACTCGGCATTGATGCATGTATCGGACCCTTTTGCACATTCAGAAGTGGCTTTCGATCTTTTCATTGAGTTCTACTGTCGCAATACTCGTGACTTCTCCTCGCTTTACCTTGCACCTTCTATCAATCTAGATACTTGTCATCGAACGAATGACGACTGCAGCAAATTCAAAATATGGATTTCCTCAGATTCTGGTCTGCCCACGTTGTGCGAGAACTACACCACAGGAAATATATGCGCGGTGAATAAAATTGTGCATGATTTGAAACTCCTTGATGACGTTTGTACTTGGTAGTCTCTGAAAACGTCGCCTATGGTGAGACCCGACCTCTGTTGAGGCGCTGCGCCTAAGTTATCTGTGCTAATATTTGGGGTAGAACTACTAGAAGCTCTTGGCGATGCATCTTTGTTCAATCCCCCTAGTAAGTTTCATCCGAACACGACTTTCGTCTCTTATCATTTTCCCTCAGAATCTATTGATCATCAAGTCGTCATGCCACCGTTCAGGTCCCACTTGACCGTCATGTCTTGCCCCAACCGCTGTGCTGTGCCCATTTTTTTATCCCCTTTTCTTACCGTATTTTCTGATCTTTATTCTAAATAAGCCCTCGTCGTTGACCTGCAGTGTCTATAACAGAACTATCGGTTCATGCAGGCACGAGATAGACGGTCAATAGGGTATTGAAAGGACCGCAGTTCATGTATGTTTCACCAATACATAGACCTTTGTGTTTGGGTCGCGTTTGCTATCGTGCGACCACTGAGCACAGGTCTAGACGACACAGATTTAACCCGAATTATATTTGAGAACGAATCCTGAGTTGTGTTGTACGAAGGGTTCATTGAAAAATGTATAAATTATTCGACAATACGGTACCACTACTCGCCGGTGACTCGTACAACCAGTTAGACTCACAAACAAGCTCGATCCTAGACGCAATCAGGAGCGTCAGTGGGAAGTTCATCTCTGCCCGTCTGGAAAGCCAGGATTTCTACATCCGCACAGAGCGCGCTTTGACACCGCTCCACCAGCTGAATCGAACACAGGCGTCATCCTCGCTCCCCATGTCAAGCAACGCGGGACGGAGAGTTGGAGAGAGACTTAGAGAGCAGTCGGGAAGGTGTGATTCGTTTGACGATGAGAAAAATGCAGCGGAGACGACCAAGATGCATGCCAGACGCACAACAAACAGAAGAGAAAATGAAAGAGCTCGAGATTGGACTCGAATGTATTCGAAAAGATATAATGGGTGGCTATACAATCTCCTTCATTATTGCAAAAATCAGGAAGCTAGGGACAATTTTGACGCGACTCGGAACACGGATGAGTACTCGAAACGAGATTAATGGCACCTATCAGCGCAATAAAAGGGGACATTTGTATTCGGAATCGAAGGAGATACTGAAAGAATAACATACCATCATCTTTTTACCAGCTCGAAAGGCATCCTAATCGCGCCTGTTTTTTTCCTATAACAAACGCCCGTCGCGCTCATCGGGTTGCATCTGCTCGTGCATCAGACGGATACTGCGGCGCTGGTCGTCGGTGATGGCGTTGCACAGCAAGAGCTTGACAAAGTTGCGCCTCGGGTTGGACGATATCGGGGGAGAGTTACAGCCTTCAAGTGTGAAATTATCGAGGAGCGAGTGGTGTTGAGTTCGATGCACGGGATGAGGGTGGGGATAACCTGAAGTGTGGTAGGAAGGTTAGTGAAATGTGTAAGGAATAGATGGAGTAATGCTGCTTACTTGGTCGATGGGAGTGGGCATCATGATTTTACGGATGTCATACCGCGAGACCGGCTGGATTGAGGCTGCCTTCGCTGTCGAATGGCATATCCCTTGAAAGACGAGCCCAATCGTCATTGGATTTACTTATTGAGCTGGTAGCGAACATAGGAAAGCATAAGTCAAGTCCAATCAAAAGGAGAATAAGACAGCGACGGACTTACGGGTTCAGCATCCATATCTTCGAACCAACTTGCGGCGCTTTGGTAGAGGTTGACGAATGATCGCGGTATTTCACGTCGTAGAACTGCCTTCTGATATCGTGAAATATGTTCGCACGGCCGTTACAATCGGGCTCGAGAACGTATCCTGGTTCGAAGGGGGACTGAATGAAGAGATGAGTTACCATACGAAGCTGAACAAAACAAATAACACCGACGAGCCTAGTAGATATACAGATCCAAGCGTTCAAACCTCTGCCTCAATGCTTTGTCTCCGTTTACGTTGTCGATCAAGGCGTCGAACGCGTACGTGACGGCGACCATCATTTGCGATGAGTTCGAAGCTTGGTGACCGTTGCGACTCTGACACAGCACGATAACTTAGTAAAAGTGGCAATGAGGTTTCGAACGAGGATCATGAAAAATCAAACTGACCTTCGCCAAAAATATGATAAGCTGATTGCGTTTTCTTCGAGGAGGTATTGTCCAAAGAGAAAGCGCGGTATCTTGGTACTGTCGAGGAATACAACCATTCAACGTGTACGGACAGTGTCCTAAACGAAAGCAGGATGACTATATGCGCCTCAAATCGACGAAAATATGAGAACGCACCCGTTTTCCTTGTCATCCCGCTCCTGTTCACCGTATCCCCCTGGAATCGATCCTCTGCACTTGCTCGACGAGACACTCCGCCATCAGGTGCCCCCAATTCCTCGCTTGTTGCGTTCAACAGTCGCGTCCGTCCCTGATAACATGCTCGAGTGTTCAGTGGGTCCGCAAGATGGCTCCAAAGACAAAGCGATGGTAGGGGTGATGGCGACGGTGAGTTGCAAAGCCAAGACGCGCTGGTGACGCGTAGCCTGCATACGCAGGACGGAACGTTCAGGAGAGAGGAAGGCGTCTTTCGGGTCGGTTCGTTGCCTCCTGCGTTGAACCTGTGTCAACTTGGTGGTGCTGGGATGAGCACAGGGGTCAAGGCTTACCATGTGCTAACCGGCATAGATGCGACTCACTAGCCGATGCAGCTGAAACGGAATAAAAGCGACGTGCAGAACTTGAGTTTCGTGCAAGAAAGGATGGCCAGCGGGGAGGCATCTGAGCTGATGTGAGCCCCAATCCAGTTGACGCATCTGTGGACTATCATCGAAGAGACGCGACGCCAGCTGCTCCGCAATGGTCGCTGCTGTGGCGACCAGCATCGGGGTACTCCAGAGATAGCCGCATACGACGTTATTGAAAGAGCGGGAAGAAATTCGTTTTGAAAACTTTTGACTGATCCACCGTCCAAAATCAGATGTTTTCTTTAGACCAAAGAACCAAACAGAACCATTGTCGATATCTCCAGGCAAGGGGAGGTCAGTAAAAAAATATGTGACATGGGGTTGGTTAGTTAGTCCAGGCCAACCAGTCCTTAAAAAAAAAATTTACATAGTCATATTTCAGGCCAAAGGAGCCTGCAAATATCATTTTACATTCAATTCAACTTCTACAACTAAAGTGGGTAGGCAATATCATGGGTATTACACCAGCAAGCCATACTAGTACCCTACCCGTGGTGCAACCCTACCTGCAACCCTGTGGGTTTACCTGCCAACCAAGCCCAAAAACATCCAAAATGGCCCAGAAATGAAGGAGATACAGCCAATTTCAATGAATTTTGTGAAACTGGCTGTATCTCCTTCAGTTTTGGTCTAAAAATATGTTTTTGGGCTTGTCCAAAAGCTGGAGGGTAGGACTATCATAACCCATACCTGTAAACCATTAGGATTATCCCAACCCATGAAGGAAGCATAATTGAAGACGCACAAAAATGACAGGAATCGCACCGATAAGATTATGTAATTTTACCATTTTTAGAAATATATTCCCACAGTGGTTAGTTAGTCCAACGATCTGGTCCTTAGAAAAAAATCTGACCCTATATCATAAATTTTTTTACTGACCTCCCCTTGTCTCCAGGGTCCCTCTGCGCCCGAATTGATGGACCGGATTTTAGTGGACTCAAGTTGGCAGTAACCTGTCGCCGCCAGTCACTCAACTTCTTGAGTAACAAAAAAATTCGTATTATCTTTACATGATTATGGCACATATAGTGTGCAATAATTCAGGTTGCGTTTTCTGTGTAGGTAAACAATAAATTTGCGCAGGTTGGCTTCTAAGTTAGCCATTTTTACACAGGTGCAGAAGTCGGGAATTATCTATTCACAAGATCCAGATTTCTTAAATTTACACAGGTTCGGAAAAGTTCCTTTTTTCGTAGGTTAAAAGGTGAGATATATTTTTACGCCAGTTTCCTTGATTGCGAAATAGTACTCAGGTTGAGCACCAGCAAATATTGACGCAGGTTTATTGGTGCCACGTCGTTTTTGCATGTTGCCCTTTGTCATCAGTACTGACACCACATTTGTTGCACATGCTCAGGACTTCGATTCTGATTGCCGTTGTACTTGTACTGATTCCTGAAGGCTGCCCGCCCATTAAAATACTCCGAAATCAGTAATGCGCTACATAAATGGTCCTCTAGACACCGCAGGACCCATCCTCAACACGACAATTGTATTAATAGATATACTGCGGAGGCGGAGAGGGATGGAGGCGTCTTTGTCAATGACGACGATGAAATTAACACAGCCCGCACCTGTTTAGAGGGAACAGACTTCAACCGGGATGATGGAAATTTCGGGATTGATGTTTATGTCGACGCCAGTACACGACTGACAAGTTTATTGGATTCGGATTTTAACGACGAGTCGATTACTGATTGATATTATTGCTTCTTTGGATCTCTGAGTGCGACGACTCAAGCGCCAAATCTCAATCTTTTTCAATAAAAATGATTTTACTGAGTAGGTAAACGTCCAACAAATGTAACCTAGAAAAAAAAGGTAACCTTCTGTACAATAACCTAACTCTGTCTTGTAACTGTGGGAATAACATCGTGGCTGAGGCAATTTCCGAGGCAATAGGGTCGCTCAAAGTTGACCTATTCGGCTCATTTTCGGTTCATTTTTGATCTCCTACTTGGTTTCCTACTTGAAAAATGAGCCAAGTAGGAACTCGACTAGGAACCGAAAAATGGCCCCATTTAGGAAAATGAGCTCATGGGGTCGATATTTGCAAAAATGGCCATTTTCAACTTCCTATTCACTTTCCTATTCCTCCGGCAGCATTCATTCTCCGATCTTCCCATCAATTGGCTTGTATCTCTCCCTCACCGCAGGTTTTTCTGCCTCAATAAGTCCATTTTGTCTTTTAAATAATACCTTATATGTATCCAGCCACTTTTGCAAAAAAAATATAATTTATTGAATATTCTAGAGCATTATAGCGTTTGTAGGAGGGAAGCGGCAGGAGGACGACGGTGGGATAGGCCAATCAGTCCTACCCTAGGAGTCGTCGGCTAGAGAGGCTCGGTAGTCGCGTCGAGCAGGCCGTTCGGCGTCGCGTCAAAGGCTAAAGCAAGGATGGATTCGTCTACTCAACAGCGAACACCTACATATGGACTGCACAGCCACTGATGGGATATCTACGATCAGACAGGCCAGAGGCCACTACTACATGTGCCCACCCACACAAAATGCAACATCCTCGTTGCATCACGAAAAAACCTGTCTACAAAAGTGTAAATCATGATCTCGAAGAATGGGAATGGGACCATCCCAATGTCCGCAAAACACGACCAAGTTCGAAAAGGCGGGGATCACGATCCCAATCGAGTGCTGTTGGTCCAAGAGAAGCCATGTTCGGATGAGGAAAAGGCATGGAAAGATGTGGATAGCGTTTAGATGAAAGCCCAGAGGGAAGTGGAATGGGTACATTGGTATTCGGCAATGGAAAGTGGATAGGTTGGGATCGAACTCGTTGAGTTGTTCGATTTCGCCGTCGATTTCGGTGTCGTAGGGTACTGAAAGGCTTGTTGTTCGAACGAAGGGCAGACAAATCGCGAGGAGTTTTAATAAGGGGTACGATTGGAAGTGAAGCCGAATCGTCAGCCCAACTGAGTTTCGGCGGTGGTGTGGGGACAGGTGTGGGTCTAGGAATTAAAGTCGGCGAAATAGGAGCAGGGGATAATAAAAGTGTGGCGAAAGGTGTCGGTAAAACGGGGAAGGAAAGGGATGGGTCTGTCTGCAAGCATACTTCGGAGGTTAGTGGTAACGGGATATCGACTGCGGTCGGAGTAAAAAATAAGTCGTTGTCGGGGGCTAGATCGACCTGCACGCCAATAGAAACCTGTCGTTCGCGAGCTAATTCTTGAAATTCGCGCTCGTCCTCGATCCCGGAAGTACGCCCGAGTTCAAAAGCGCTGACGCGGTCCTCGTCGTAGCGTTCTCGTGCAGTATTCAAGATGTCGGCGATTTCCCCCTCGTATTTTGCCTCGAGTTTCTCCGTGGCGTTTGCAAACCCAAGTTGAAAGCCGGCTGCAGAACCAGCTTGGTAGGATTCTTGAAGTAGTCGGTTGAAGGTGCTCCTTTCGATGTGCATGTTCGAGATTCGAATCGAAAGCGGCGTTCACGTCACGGAGATGTAGGTGGTGCGAAATGTCGTCGCAGTGGCAATAGTGGGCGAGGTTGCGAAAAGCGTGAGCCTGAGTTCGAGAAGGCAGGTGGGATTCGATAGATGTGTCCCAGTGGGTTATAGCTGACCCAAGACGCGTGAACTGCTGTCGTTCCGTGTAAAAATGTCGAAAATGGGAGTTTGCTGGCAATGTTGGTTCGAAAAATGGAGCCCGGCTGGTACGAATGCGCAGAGTCGAATCGCTCTGTTGTCACCAAATGGGATAGGCCAATCAGTCCTACCCTAGGAGTCGTCGGCTAGAGAGGCTCGGTAGTCGCGTCGAGCAGGCCGTTCGGCGTCGCGTCAAAGGCTAAAGCAAGGATGGATTCGTCTACTCAACAGCGAACACCTACATATGGACTGCACAGCCACTGATGGGATATCTACGATCAGACAGGCCAGAGGCCACTACTACAACGGGTGAAGGTTGAATATTCGGCTCCATTCGGAGTGCCAAGCGTGTTCCCTGACGCTAACCGACGTGGGAAGCGGACTTGGCGAATTGGCATGACCGCCGAACGTGAGCCGAAAAACGAAGGGAATAGGAAGTTTTCCTACTCGGTTCATTTTCCGAAAAAACCGTGAGGGGGGGTTCAAAGTTGGCCATTTTTGGCTCCTATTTGCTTCCTATTCGGTTTCCTACTTGACGAAATTTGGCGGGGCTGTCCGCCAAATTGACCCGAAAATGAAGTCGAGTAGGAAACCGAATAGGCTCAACTTTGAGCAACCCTAATCATTTGCCAGCGCCAAGTTAGGCCGGCGCTTATCCATTGCACGTCGTAGCTTCAGTTACTTGCTCATCTATGCAGGAAACTTCTAGCACTTAATTTTATTGTATGTAGTACATCCCAGTAGACATGTACAGAGATATGTAAACTCTCAATACGAAGGGAGAAAAATCTAATTATTCATTTTTACATAAACTGTGCTCAATAGTAACCGTAACAGACTCGTGCGATCCGAGTCTGAAAACTTGAGAAGACGTTGCTCGAGCTCATAAAACAAAAATGGGCTCCGGAGGTCACGTACTGTTCGGTTCTGACAGATTTTCTTTTGTGTTGGCCTCTCTCATTGACCTTTAGTTTTCCAGAACTGTTTCGAGATAGGCGCTTCCGATAACAAGCGCTCAAGATGGATGGCTGTGTCCGGCACGGAAGGCGAGATAAGTGGGATGACACCAATGTCACACCATCATGCGAAATCACACCATTCAGTGTGCCCTGAACGGCACTCCGCTTTGTGAAAATTCGAACAAGTCCATCTAGGATGGTAGAACTTGTCATATGAAGCCACTTGTGTTCCCTAATTAACCTGTGAAAGCTTCTGAACAAACAATTGAACCTGCGTAAAGTCAGTAGGAATAACCTGGGTAAAATAATTTGAGAATATACACCTGCGTAAAGTCGGTACAATGCAACCTGTGTGAAATATTTTAAAAATTTATACCTGCGTAAAATGCAAAAGCAAACCTGCAAAACAGATATTGACTTGCACAAATACTTACACAGGCAGGGCACCTGTGCAAATTTTAGGGAAACTTGAGGAAATTCCCTGTCTACCTGCACGAAAAATGCAACCTGAATTATTGCACACTATATGTGCCATACATGATGTGTCTTATGTTACAGTAATCGAGCTGCTCTTATGCTGAATATAGTCAAGCTCTTACGATGGATGGATATGAGCGAACGGTTGGACGATTAGATTGAGCTCTGGAAAAGCTTGTCGAATTTCTCGTTGAACAATTTGGACGACACTAAGCAGGTGTTGCGCCAGTGTAGCCCCGAGGCGCGTCGAATATTAACACACAGTTTGAACTTTGGCTATACAACTAAGTCAGCGCTCGTCGACGGCGCCGGTGATAATGAAGGGAAGGAGCGGGGAGGCTGAGGGAGGATGGAGGATCACGGCGATAAAGCTGTATCTATTCGTTGGAACTTTTCCTTGCTCGGCGTAGACCTTAGGAGAAAGAGTTTGGATCATGAACCACTGCCAAATTAAGAGAGGACTGGACCCGACGTGAAGCAATTGGGGGAAATTCGAGCATATCGGCCGTCTTCCTGTTCGTCGTTTCTTCGTCACTGACGTCTGGCAGTGCCAGTTGTAGCAGGAAGCCATATGGGGACCCTGACTCGTGTCTCGCGCCCGTGCGCGTGTTCGTGCCCAGCCCCAGCGCCGCCGCCGACCTACCTTCCCCATCGACCGGATAGGCATCCGACCACAAGTGTGGCTTTACGACCGCCAACATCGAAGAAGCCCTGAGCTGCCTAAACCTATCCGATTGCGCATGCGGGTAATACGCAGCAGCAAAGAGACAGCGTGACGCGAGCCATAGGGGGGGAGTCTCTTCCATGCATCCCTTCCTCCTCCTTCTCCTCCATCCTCTATCCAACGTACTTGGCTCACTCAGCATCTTGAGCTACGGCGTCGCGATACAGTATCATCAATTCGAAAAAAGCACACCCCGCTAACATTGTTGTCTTCCGTTGGCCAAGATCCTCGTCCTCCCTAACCTTGAATGTCGAGACCCTGGGCGACAACACATCCGCCCCGCGGGAGGGGGCAGCTTCGACAACATCATCGCGGCGTAGGGATGTCTTCCCCTCACTCACGCTGCCGCGCGGCGAATAAGAGGAGGAAAAAATGGAGAAGGTAGAAGGAATTTTCTCCAGGAGAGCGAGGGAATTGCAGCCCTCAATGACAGCGCGGCGTACTTCCTCCTTCGAGGTTTGGGACCGTGGTGCGGCAGAAGCGAGAGCGTTAGGCAAAGAGACAGACGCGATGTTACAAGTCGACGAACAGGCTACCCCGTGAACCGTTGAGCACATCATGCTCCATCCCACCACCCCGCATCTCGCGTTTCCCCACCTCGTCATCTCAACGTCGCCGAGCCCACCAACTATCAAACTTACGACGGCCTGTCGGCAGGCAACTTGTACGCCTATCATCCCTAAGTGACCCAAGCATCAACTGGGATGGAGGGGAGGATCTGAGCACCCGTACCTTTGCGACGCTCCGTCCTCCCCTCGCGAAGCACCTAGGCGGAACTGCGCGCTGTGCCGAACGGGAAGGCAAAGACAGAAAAGAGAAGAAGGGAGCTGGAGGGAAAGGAGGGGGACGGCTCTCGCACTCGAAGCCCAGAGCCTCCCCCTCGGCGGTGTGGCGGGGCGGGACTGTGAGACGGGAGTAGGACAACGGTATGGGCCGGAGGGGGGGAGGACATGCGTCGCTCGAGGCGGGACGGAGCGGCTGGTGCCGTAGCTCCGCGGCGCTGTGGGTGTGGGTAGCGAGAATAGGAGAGAGCGGAGAGAGAAGGATGAGATAGAGAGGAGGATGGGGTGTGGCGATGATTTAGCTGTTGGGGTGGATGGGGTGATTGGACGAGAGATGTGGGGGCAGACGGGGCGGGCAGCAGCCCTACGTTCGCGGCGTGGACGTGGAAGCCGACGACGATGAAGAGCTCGCGCCTTGTTCGGGCGTAGGAGGCGGCGCACGATGTTGGGACGGCGTCACCGACGAGGGTTGGGTGGGGGTTGGGTGGATGGGTGTGGACGGTCTGCTCGACTCCATTCGCAGATCGCTCTCAACCTGGTCTTCCCGACGCCCGCCAACGCGCCAACGCGCCAATCTGGCCTCGCCGCGTGGGTCAGTCGGCGCGTTAATCGTACCGCCTCGCTGCGAACGTTGGCGCCACCTGGAGTGGGGGTCACGGCGCAGGGGTAGAGATCGTCGAACCGGGCGGGGACGGGGTGCAACGACGCAGCGGGGTGGGGGATGATTGAGAGTGAAATCGCGATGGCGCAGGGGTGGGTTGGATGGGGAAGAAGTGGGTTGGATGTGGAAGAAGGCTCGCACGAAACGGCCCATCGGATGATGTTGTTGGAAGACAGTGGGCTAAAAAAGGATAAAAGCGATCAGCACAAGATTTCATGGGGAAAAAACTTATAAAAACACAACCTTTACTGAGCATAGATACTGAATTAGTTTACAGCGCATGACCTCTGCCCGTGGGTTTGAAGAAAAAAGGGGGAATGCACTGCGTATGGGATAAGCGCGAGATTTATGAAAAAGTAAGACGGCGATAGCTCACAGAAACGCGTCGAGGTAGCAAGCAGGTCGTATACGACACTCCTAAGAGGCGAACAGGCCGAACGACTGCGTGGATCAAGACAAATTTTGGTCCTAACGGGCCTGAACAGAACGCACAAGCGGGAATGGGACGAGAAGAGGGTGTCTTTGGAGGTGAGGGAAGTCATTCCGTCGATTGCTGCTACCAAAACACATTGGCATAGATTAGAGTGGGAATTGAGACCTGCAAGCGGAAGGTACATAAGTAGGTCAAAAAAAGTAGTCAGAGAGAGCTCACCCATGAACTTGAGACAAAGAAAAGTCGCCTGAACAAACAGAATCCTGTACAAGAAAGGCCTTAGGACACGCTGCGCTGGCGGGGAGGCATTGGGGCTGACGCAAACCCCGGTCCAGTTGGTGCATTTGTTAGCTGTCTTCGAGGAGATACGATGCCAGCTGCTCCGCAATGGTCGCTGCTGCGGCTACCAGCGTCGAGACTCCCCAGATATCGGCCAACATCGAGGTAGAATTCAAAGAGAGGGAAGAAAACGGCGTCAGCTATGTATAAACAAACTTATCATGTGATCTCGGATCAATTGCACGCGCCCCGACGCGTCGCGGTCTGGGATAGGAACCTGATGTGTCTGCGATTCTATAACCTCTCAGAGGGTCTGCTTTGGCTTTTTTTTTTCGTAGCACTTTCTTTCTTCATTCAATTTTGGTTACATCTCTCTCATCCCGTCTTGAAGCCTACGAAACCATCCAGTAAATTTTTATTCCGTGCCCTACCCCGTCAGTTTCCGACATTCTGGCTTGTATGCACTCCTGCGCTTTATGGGGGTAAATAGGTAGAAGCGGAGTGTAAAAGAAAAACGAACGTCATCGTCGCCACCAGGCGGAAATCTGGCGAACTAAGATATCAGCATTCCTGTAAGTGCCAACGTCAAATTCGGAGATACGCAGACGAATAATAGAAGTCTTAGCGTAGTCACTTCTCGTTCCTAACTTCTATTTTTTAAACATAAAGCCCGGGATCTGCAGAATCGCCATCAGTCCAAGTTCAAGCGCAATTCACCTGTTTCAAGCTAGCTCCACTAACCCAAACCGGGCTAGTCAGTGCTCATGCATGGTTGTCAATACAGATGACGACGGTCTTTGAAGTTAATAATTTGTCGTTATTCGTAGGTACCCACTCCATCCCAACCGCACACCTGCGATGGCTTAGCCCTCCGCACTTCAACTCGCTTTGCACCAGACCCCAAACCCGGACCTCCTCCTCGCCAACACCAATGCCAACGCCTGCCGATGTGAGATAGGAGGGCTGTTCTTGACGACCTACGAGCAAGCGGGTCGGTGAAGGAACAGATCTGGCGTTCGTATTCAAATTGATAGGCCTGTGGGAATAAGTGGAGAAGAAAAGAAAACAGGGAAAATAGCGATTTTAGGCATATAAAGGGAGGAAAGAGTGGGGTATATGCGCACCTTATGCCCTGTGCACTTGACTTTTGTCATAATGATGTGAATTTTGGATGAATTTGTGTCAGATGGATTGGGATAAGAGGTAGAAAATCAGGGAGGTATGCGTAAGGAGGTCTGTGTAGGAGGTAGGAAAGTAGGATTAGAGAGATAGAAAAAGAGGAATCAACACAGAAACAAAAAGAAAAAAAAAAAGCGAATGCGGAGACAAATACAAAAGCAAAAGCGAAACGCACGAAATTTTTCCTTGTCCCACATACAAAGTAGACAGACGGCTAATGACACACACGCCCAACCAACAACGTGCCTTTGTAGTGCAGCTCGACGTCGGGGGACGACTCCGCTTGATATCTTCTGTCATACTTCAGCGTAACCTCTCCCTCTTCTTCGCCATAGTCCTAGTGGCTAGCATCAAAATCAAAATCAGCACCTCCCAGCATATTCAGAAGCCCAAAGCACGACGTACTACCAAAAGCTAAACCAACCTCACACCCCAGACAGCCCACAGAATCGGCTTCCTAAAATACGCATACGTGAGCTCCCTTTCCCTCACCTATAGCACCGCGCGGTAGTGGCGGAGATGGCGAACTGCATCTCCCTCACGCAGTCTTCCTGGCGGGCGTTGAACAGATCGCGGGTAATGATCGTTTACTTGATGAAGATATGAGCACGGGGTACGGGTTGGAGGGGGTTGCTATTTGTTACATAGTAGGCAGTTAGTGTGTTGTAAAGAGGGGAGGAGGAGAGAGAGAGAGGAGGGGGGCGTTAGCTGGGAGTGGAGAGAATGGGGAGGAAGAGTTAGAAAGGGACGCACACGTTTGCTGCCCCTGCTGCACCAGTAGCACTATACGGTGTCTTTGCATGTGCAGAGAGGCGACGAATACGGTTAGAGCCGCCGACCATTCGTATATAGCCGCAATCGACGTGTTTGACGTAGATTGCATCCGCGTAGTCCCTATGGATTTGCCAACCAACCACGCTCCGCGTACGCACAAGCTCTGCTGCGATACGGTTTCGGTATAGATTTCGCAACCATCTTCAGCGTGGGTGTCGCGTCTGAGTCGTCCGATGGAGGTCCGTCAAACACGAAAGCCTCAGCAATCATCGACAGAGTTGGCTAACTAAACCCCCAGGCTATGGGAGCTCCCGTTTGATGATGAGTTGGGGAGTTATTTAGAGCCGAAGGACGTGGGTAGGGTAAAGTGGGAGAACGAGGTAGAGACAGAGAAAGGAAGCAGACGGGGAGAGGTCATAATCGTTCCCTCTTCTGGGCTGAAATGGGAAGTCGGGGAACGGATGGATGAAAGCTACCGTATGGAAGACGATACACGCGGTGGAGTAGAAGATTTAGGTGGGTATGTGACGCATATACAGGCTGAACAAGACCAGGAAGGGACCGAGTAATCGCCAGCGAAGCAGGAAAGTCTGTTGCAATCTCGAAAGCGGACGGGGGAAACGCAGAGCGTGCCGAGACAGTGCGCTTCCGATTTACCATTCACGTCGATAGTCTCATCGGTATAGTTGCGCTTATCGTTGAGGGGATGGATGTATGGGGTCCCTGCACCCTCTGCGTTACCCCGCCCGCATAGCAGGACGCGTTGCTGACAGAATGGACAGTCGAGTCCAAGTCGAGTCGTCAACATCGATAGAGCAGGCTGGGGACGGAGTACGTGCACAGAGTCTAAGGCGTGTGGGGAAGAAGCTTTAGCCATTGGGTATATCTAATATCCAGGAGAGGACAAGCCAAAAACCGGGCCATGGTGCACGGTGGGCGACTGGCGATACGTGCGGTTGTGGAAGAAAAGGAATCGTGGGAATCCGGCTTGACCCAAAATTTTCAGGGCCCGTGCGACGAGCCTGATCAATGCCATCAATTATTTCCTTCCATCTCATCGCCTTTGTTGCATGCCTCAGTCCCCCCATACGTACGTATCGAATGCCATTTGTTCTTGCCAATGAAACCTTCTTGTGAGTTACCTACTTTCGTCATCGCGCAACACCTATTCTGTAAACGGTATTCAGTCCCCTCGTATCTATTACTTGACTCGAATCACATCTGATCCTGCCGCAAAGAGACCGCCTTCTTGAACGTACAAGCTGGAAACTAGGTATGTACTCGTCCATATCCCTTTATTATCACTGATCTATGAATTTGTACACTCAGTTTGAACAAACGATCCCACCTTCCACTTGGCAAACCTGTTCCCTACACCATGATGCAGGGCAGAACCGAAGTTCTCTCTATATGTTTCTCTCTTCGACTTCACAATGGTGGTACTGGTGCTACTGCATACTGGCCTTGATGCATCAAACTCGAACCAAAGCTGCGCTCTTGTTCGTTTTTCACAACCTGATCCCTTTTCTCCAACGGGTTATTTAATCAACGCGTGACCGGTCTCGCCTCTCTTCCATTCACGCCGTTGATCTTTATGAATCGTCATTGCTCAATTCCATCTCCCCATCGCGGTATCCAAGCCTAGACTCAGGAAATTTAACGCCGCAGCGACGCGGTGCCTCATGAAGCTGCAGGTATTTTTCTTGATTCCAGTTTACTCTGATTGTGTGCTGTGGATTGGGAAAACTCGGTCTTTGTGATGATACGCCTCTCATTCCGAAGTTCAATGCTTCGCGTTGCCCTTGGTGTACTCTGAATCCTCTGATGTTTTACGAAGATCGACCCCATCCTTCTAGTTTTCTGCATGCCATTGTTCAGCCTCCGTCTGTTGCTAGTCTGTGAATCGCCTGCATATAGAACCTCTTTCATTTGAGCGGGTATACGAGAAGTGGTTTTAGACCTATCTCATCCCTTGGCGCGTTCAATATTCGGTATGTAAGGCACCTGAATCGAAATACAACGTCTATAAATTCTCATTCTTGTTTTGTTCTACTCCTTTAACATATTTTATCCATGACGTAGCCGCTTATATATAGCGCTCCGTTGGATAAACGCCCAACAATGCAGATGAATTCCGTACCACTAGTCGCATTCGTAGAGCGTTTTAATAAGGTTCTAGGCCGCGGATCGCCATTAGAAGTCGTAAGTGAGAACAAATCTATCAATATTCACCAAGTATTTTCTATTATTTCTTCCAGGTATAATCGCTTTCATACTTTGGATTATATTCACAGGCAGAGTAATACGGTGACAAGGCGATGTGTCCCCGAAAGCAAAGGCGGCGGGTACCTCCAGTCGCGTATACTTCACTACGGGTACAAGAAGAAGGAAAAATGTACTCGAGGTGGCTGTAGGATTCTGGGAAGCAGGGACAAGATCGAGGATGGCGTGGAGAGGTAAACGACAATGCGGGTAGAGGGAAGTCAAAGGGATGGCAGGACCGCGGAGTGAGCTGTTCGAGATCATAAATTGTCATCGTCTGTACGACGGCTGGAGGTACAATGTTGGAAGGTGAGGGAGGTAGGTATATGCGGGGATCCGGAGCCATAGTAGCGTGTAAGAGCACAAACACCCCCGTATTCACCGCAGGAGGAATGAGGCATTGCATCACAAGCAAGATGGTCGGTCGTACATGGAAATTGCGAGTGCAAATAAAGACGGGGTAAGGCGGGAGAGGTTGAACGCAAAGATGGGTTCCAAAAAGCGACGGCGTAAGGGTTTGACCGTAGCGGACGTGAACCCTCAAGTCCTGATGCGGTGTTGGGGCCTGCATCGAGAGTATCACGGTGGTGGAGGGGTGCGAGTGGATGGAATGGAGCTGTGATGTGTTGGCGATGATCCTGGTTGCGAAACGACTGCAATCGAGTGGGGAGTCGCGAGATTGTGAAAAGGGAAGAAAGTCGATACAAATAGAAACGCGAACGCATCTGAACTGTCTTTTAATTCAGAGCGACGACGATGTTGAAATTAGAACTGGACTTGTCATAAGAGGCTACGCACCAAGCACTGTGAATCGTGAACGCGAGAACTCCTAACCCACCAGCAGTCTCGCCTGTCCTACTTCCTCCGTAATCCCAGCTGTCTTCCTCAAGGCCTCTTCGACGCCTCAGACCCCACACCCTCCGACCCTCCGACCCCAATCTGTGTGCGCCAGCCAGCGCGGGCTTACCTGCAACCTCCTCGCGAGTAAAACCAGACGTACAGCGTTAGAATAGTGAAGGTTGAACAGCGAGAGTTGATCGGTTTCGGTGGGACCAAAGTCACCTGCAGTGCCGGTGCGACCAAGGCATGTTCGATATTCTGGGGTATGTATACGGCTTGTGTCAAACAGCAAGGCCTCAAATCCATCCGTTTTGGGCAAATATCACGTGGGAACACGGCACTTTGCATCGCCTTTCGTCGCGAGTCACTTGGCTATGTGTTCTGAGCACATCTGTTTTTGGACAATTTGTTTTTGGAACAAGATGACAGTGCGTGATTATCGTTGAACCTGTCAAATCATATGACAGGGATAGTTGTGCCTCGAGGACGATTCACACCTCGTCGACAATCTTTCCTCTTCACACCGAACTCCACTCTCCCAGTCATGCCGTCTGAACAGAAATCAGTTCGTAAACGTGATAAATTCTTGGAAAAAATTGGTCTGCGACCTCGCACCCCCAAACCCGACGAGTCTTCCTCCAACTTGGCACTTACAAGTGTTCAATCGGCACCACATTCGGCAAGCGTTCCCAATCTCCAGGCTATGGAAATCTTGTCTATCAAGACAATGAAGGCTTTCACGAAGGGCGAATCTTTCAAAAAAGATATAGCTATTCTCTATACCGCACATATCCTCAAAGACTGGCCTGAGCTCAATGCGCTTATTCAACTTATCATTGTAATCCGCGACAAGGACTCGGAAGGCCAGGTAATATTTGCGACGTATTATACATGTTGATCTCTGATAGTTCTATCCTCCAGCTTACCGCAATTCTCGAAACCTGCGCTCGGTTCAGTGTTCAACTCGCATCTACTACCGACGTCCAGCGTGCACCAACCACACAGGCGATTCTAGCTTTCAAAGGGTAAGAATTTAGCTTCAATATTCTGCAGACGTATTCTTTCTGAATATCTCCATCTATCTTTTAGGTCCGTCGAAAAGCTCAAGTCTTTCCAAGATAATGTCGATGGAAAATCCTTGGACGAATTGATGAGTACGATACACAAAGATATTGATAGGATTAAAGTCAGTCTCGACATCCCGATTCGTCCTACCCAATCTCACATAATTCAGCCTTCGTTCATCGGCGATGGAAACATCAGGACTTCGGAAGGATTATCCAAAGTGCTTGATATGACCATCAGTACCACCACGGCGTTCCTCAGCATCGCGAAAGAAGCCAGCACTTTAATTCCAGTGCCATGGATTCAACCATTGATCGGAACGGTTGTGATTATGTTAAAGGCTGTTTCGGTGTGTTCCTAAAACGCCTTCCACTCTCCCATAATTCTCATCGGTGTTAGCAAACTCGCTCGAATTACAATGACATGAGAGTAATTGCGGCTACCGCCGGAGATTTTGTTGTTTCCTGCGCTGTGATTTGTTCGGTCAGGCCAGTGGAGCCATCACTCGAAGGCGCTCTGAACAAATTTTCGAAGTTGGTAACAAACCAGATATCCAAAATTATAATATATTGAACAGTAAATCGTGTAGGACACTCAGAAGCATAGCTGAAGAATGCAACAAACTTAGTCAACTCCGATTGTTTTCTCGTTACTTGCAACAAAGCGAACACAAGAGCGATCTCCAATCTCTCCGAACGGATCTTGATAATGCAATTAAGCTATTTCAGGTCCGTTTTGTTGCCTCCTGGTAATCGTAAAGTTTCTTACCAACCTGAAAGACCGAAATTCAGCTTGAAATAAAGCTGGATATTGATGCCCTCGACAGAAAAATTGGTAAGTCTGAGATTTCCAGCTGAGCGGTGAAGCGAACCAACATAAACCAGATTTCGCATCTCTGAATGCTCTACCAAGCCATCCACGTTATACACCCAACGAATATCTCGAGAAAAGTCGAGAAGACGTTATGGAGCATATTTCCGACTGGATATCTAATGGTCCTGAGTCTATCCTCTGGGTACACGGCGCCGCTGGCCTAGGTAAATCTACTGTGTCTCAGGAATTGGTCCGCTTTCTTAAATCTGAGGACCGGCTTGCTGGGGGTGTATTTCTGACAAACCTTACTATGGAGCCCCCAGAGAGGGTCGTTCAGATGATTTCTAGGCAGCTCGGGGCGGGTAATCCGCGAGCCATTGCTCACATCGCCGAGGCGGCAAGGAAACTTGATGGCCCGCACGATCCTCTTAGGAATTATTTTGCAGCATATATTTTCGATCCAATCCATGAATTGGGGTATCCTTATCAGCTCGTCATCGTTGTCGACGGTTTAGACGAATGGCGAAATTATGAATCATTCCTGGCAGAACTTGAGCATATGCCATCACCATCTCCGTTGAAATTTGTCCTGACAAGTCGCTTCAATTACTACATTGAACGTGCTGTTGATAAAATACTCTCTCAAAAGTACCCCCTTCCCTTGGCCTCCCAGGCTGTTATCGAGAATTACTTTCGACATCACTTCTTGTCAGACAGAATTGACTGGAAAGGGCGAATACCTGACGATGGCCAAATCAGTCGATTGGCAACTCGTGCGGATGGCCTCCTCATCTGGGCAGCAACAGCTCGATTATTGGTGATGAACGAATTCGACAGTAGACCTCTGCATAAAATCCTTGAACAAATCCTCTTGTCAGAAGAGAAGATTGTTGGTCAGAAAGACGGGCTAAAAGATGGACAGCTCGAACATCTATATCGCAATGCAATATCAACCCTTCTCCCACCGGATTTGCAAGAGACACTCCGAAGCTTCCTATCAAATTCAATAGTTCTGCAGGAGGCTCTACCAATTGGTGACTTTGCACATCTCTCAGACATACCCGAGCGCAAAGTGACTGAGATTCATAAGCGACTGGCAGCATTACAAACACAGGGAGATCCCAAAACCAATCTCATATCACCAGCAACCCAACGATTCCACATGTCTTTTATTGAATTTATCACTGAGCCTGACAACCAGACTTTCAAAGCTATTAGCACTGTAGAAGCACACACTGTGCTGGCAAAACAATGCCTCAAGATTGTTTTTGCCGAGTTACTCCCATCTTTTCATGGAAAAACATGCACCCACTCTAATCTTTGTGGCGTGGAATCATATGCTATTAAATTTTGGCCCATGCATCTTTCAAGTGGAACCCAGCTGGCTGGTACAGTTGATATGGGTCTTATATCCGAGGACTCAGAGGCAATGTTACGATGGGCTACTCTGTTTCTCCCTTCTATCTCAGCCAGATTCCAGGATAGCCACGATTCTCTGGACACAATCCAAGGTTCCACAGTGCCTTATAAGGTAGCCACTATGATTGGAAATGAGGATCTCACCACCCTGTCATATCACATCCATTGTCTCAAAATTGCCACACAACTCCAGCCAGTTGACTTTGAAGCATGGGAAACATTAGGGTCTGCCTACGTCAGATTGTATGAACAAAGTCTATCAGAAGGTGACTTGGAGGAGGAAATTAGGGCATTTCGTCATGGCCTGCGACCAGCATCTCATCCAGATCGCTCCATGTCACTCAATAATCTTTCTGTCGCCATTCAAACTTGTTTTAAACAGCAGGGTGGTTTAAACGATCTGAATGAAGCCATTTCCCTGAACCAAGAGGCCCTTCTCCTTTGCCCAGCACCTCATCCAGATCGCTCAATGTCACTCAATAACCTTGCTGATGCCCTTCAAACTCGATTTGAACAGAAGGGCAGTTTGAAGGACCTCGATGAAGCAATTTCCTTGAACCGAGAGGCGCTCCTTCTTTGCCCAGCACCTCATCCAGATCGCTCAATGTCACTCAATAACCTTGCTAATGCCCTTCAAACTCGTTTTGAACAGAAGGGCAGTTTGAACGATCTCGATGAAGCAATTTCCTTGAACCGAGAAGCACTTCTTCTTTACCCAGCACCTCATCCAGATCGCTCAATGTCACTCAATAACCTTGCTATTGCCCTTCGAGCTCGCTTTGAACAGAAGGGCAGTTTGAACGACCTTGATGAAGCAATTTCCTTGGGCCGAGAGTAGTGATGTGCCGGCTCCGGCCTCAGGCCAAAAGCCAGGCCAAGCCAGGCCAAAAAAAGCCGGGCCAAGCCGGGCCCGGAGGTTGGCCTGAGGGGGCTTTTGGCCCGGCTCAGCATTTTGGAAAGCCCAAGCCGGGGCTTGGGGCGGGGCTTTGTACTGTAGGAAAATTTCTGTATTTGAAGGCAATAGACTACCTTTTTTTTCGATTTTTTTCGAAGATGTGCACTCAAATTTACATTTGTGCTCAGTTCCGGGGTCGGACACGAAGCTCATGGATAACCGCCCAGTGTTCTGCGCGCTCCATCGGAGTTTCAATCTCAGTCAAACCCATTTGTCGTCTTGATTCTCGTCAATACCAATCCATTTTCACTCAAAAGTCCTTAGTGTAGTGTAATTATGTTGTATTAAAAATATAGAATACTAATTGAAATGGTTTTAAAGGAAAATTTTCGCAAAATTGCTTTTAGCTGCTGATATGCCTACGATTCGCTATGCCGTCACGGTGCACAACACGAATGCGACCGTAATGAGAGGCTCTGAGGTGCGATTCGAGGTTCTAGGGATCCGACGACGAGACTGAACGAGGTGTGAAGGTCGAACGACGAGAACGAAGACAAGAGCAATGACGAAGCGCGCAGCTGCGACGACGAAGACGGCTGGAAACGAAGTGCGAAGACAAGGACGAGTCGTGAGTTCGAAGCGATTCGTCGGGGTGACGTTCGATGCGATTGATGAATTGACGTGTCGAAATAAAATGTCGGACGAGTTGGAAATCGCGAAAATGGGGCGAAAAATGATTGTCGGCGTATAGAGGGATTGATCAAACCGAGTGTCGGCTTAGTAGAGTCTGGCCTCCGATAGTGCGTGGTCCGCTTTGTGAGCGTGCGAAGCGTGAGACGCGCGCCTAGTATGGGCGGCAAAGTCCGAATTTGAGTGCGCAGGGAGTCGCAGTGCGTATCACTGCCAAAAGCCCCGGCTCAGGCCAAAGCCCGGCCAAGCCAAGCCCGAGTTTTGGCTTTTGGCCTGGCTCAAACTTTCACCAAGCCTGAGCCCCCTCAAGCCAGGCCAAAGCCGGGGCTTTCAGGCCAAGCCCGAGCCGGCACATCACTAGCCGAGAGGCGCTTCTTCTTTGCCCAGCACCTCATCCACTTCGCTCTTCGTCACTCAATAACCTTGCTATTGCCCTTAAAACTCGCTTTGAACAGATGGGCAGTTTGAATGACCTAGATGAAGCAATTTCCTTGAATCAAGAGGCACTTCTTCTTCGCCCAGCACCTCATCCAAATCGCTCTTCATCACTCAATAACCTCGCTAATGCCCTTGGAGCTCGATTTGAACAGAAGGGCAGTTTGAACGACCTTGATGAAGCAATATCCTTGAACCGAGAGGCGCTTCTTCTTTGCCCAGCACCTCATCCAGATCGGTCAATGTCACTCAATAATCTCGCTAATGCCCTTCGAACTCGTTTTCAACAGAAGGGCAGTTCAAACGACCTCGATGAAGCAATATCATTGCACCAAGAGGCGCTTCATCTGTGCACAGAAACACACCCACGGTATTCCTGGCGACTCAGATCCCTTGCTAATACCCTTCGAATTCGGTTTGACCAAAGCCACCTTGTAGAGGACCTCACCGAAGAAATTTCATTGTACGAGCGACTTCGTGACTGCTCTGTCGAAGATACAAATCGCTCTTGGGCTATGGAGCGCTTGCCCGCAGCTTTAAAGGAGCGTAATAAGCTGATAGGTAATCAGATGGAGGCCTTCGAAAACACTAACACAGGGGATCAGTCAGTTATATAGCCTTTTAATTAGCCAGGTAACTACGTCTGAATACATGATACTCTCCTTTCAAGTCATATTTAACCGTTTTGTATGTTGTTCTTTTTCATAGCGGAAATATTTTGGTTTCATTTTCCACTTAAGCTGAAATAACATTAAATACGATGTCTACTGATTAGGATTGAATTTTTTGGAATTTATTGCGGCTTCATCTCTTCCGATAGACTTGTTAAAGAATTCCACCAGGAAATCGGAATTTGTGGCTATGTCGATAGAATAATCACGTACTGGATTAGGCACTCGTGATATTTCAGTAGAGAGGAAGAATATGGAAGTGGAGAAGTTAGACGCAGGAGCTGGGATACCACTTGAAGTTTCTTTGGCGAAGGCTTGTTTTACATTGACACGAGAATCAATTTTGGACGCAATGAAAGGTGCGCGAAAGATATCTAGGGTGAGCTTCACTCGGCGCATTCAAGAATATCTTTGAACCACTACTCCGAATGTGTTTATTCTCGGTCCTTGTTTCGAAAATGATGCTCGTGGAATTTCAAACTTAAGGCGTTGCCCCTCACGTCGAGTGCCTGCAGCGCAATTCCCGCCCCACACGCCCGCCCCAGTCTCACAGGCGAGCCAACAAACACTCCGTGTATCTCTAGGAATCAAACCGAAAAAGACGGCCGGTGTCGTGTCAAACTTCGATGACCTGCTGACATTTTATGGCCCATAGGGGGAGTGTTCGGATACATAGCCGTTGAACGCTGGTTTTCCTGTATATTCTGAATTAAATACCTATTTAGTTGAGAAATAAATGATAATCCACTTACAATGTCCGCATCCTAGCGCGCTGTTTTGGTACAGGACAACAAAAGAACCGGACGCATGTATTTACTTAGAGAGATTAGAAAGACGAGCAGAACAGAATCGAAATCAAACTTACTATATTTGAGAAATCTGAGCCAATAAATGACGTATCCACTATTCGCCTCCTTGCTTGTTGACAAAAGTCTCACAGTAGGCATGTACAAAATTGGCTTCGAGTGGGTTGTGCATTGAAGGCCTCCACGTCAGGAAATGGGGCCAAATCCCCACTTCAGAATTCTTCTATTCAAGCAAAAACAAATAAAATAGGCACCATCGACGGCATGCATGTCATCGGAGGTCATTGAGGATCTCCTCGTCGTGAAGGTTGGCTTTGGGTTTGAAAAGCAGACATTGCGGAGCTCAAATGCACGAAAAGAAGTGAGTGACGTCACACCACGTTTTGTTCCCCTCCATTGGCTTCCTCTCCTTGACGTCGAGGAATTATTATTTTTGGTGCTCTGACATGAAGGTGAGGGTTATTTTTCTTACTATGCGACAAATTTCTCATGTACTTTCCACCTACCACCAAAGATGTCGGCACCGACCCAGCAAAGGGCTCCGTCATCGAGAACGTCATCAAGGCCGACAATGACAACATCGGCAGAAAGGTTTGTTCTTCGCTGTCATTTGGCAGTGTGGAGGTTTCATTAGGGTACTAAGTTCATTTATACAGCGTTATAGACGCATTTCAAACCGGTGACCCGCCGTCCAATGGCCTGATTCACTGCATCCATCGCTTCTCGATCACGAGTGGGCTTCAAAGACCTGCTATCCGAGGGCCAAAAGCAAGTTTAGGATAACTCGCAAATTTTTGGTATCTCAGGAATCATTAGGGCTGTTCACGGTAACGTTTTTCGTTCTATTTTTCGCTCGTTTTTCCCATTCCAAAAATGACATCAAAAATGAGTTCAAAAATGAGAAAGTCATGAAAAACACCATCGAGAGGTGTTTTTCGAGAACCGTCTCATTTTTCTCTTCAATTTTCATTCTCGTTTTTTGTGCTGGTTTCAATCTCTGCTCCAAGTGGCAGTCCCACTAATTTCGCCTCGCTGGCAGCTCTCTGTCCTTCCTCCCACCTTCCACGCTCTATCCAACGTCTTCCCCGTGGTCGCTGTACTCGACGCCCAAGGTTGGAACGCAACTGTGAGTCTACCTTTAGTAAGGTACATGTGATATTCGTAGCTGACAATGGCTGTCAGCAGTTGCATACCACCCGCCTCGAGCATGAACAGTGTGGATAAGCTACGCAGAACAGGCTTTGAACGAGGACGGACGCTATTGACCCGACCACATTCCCTCACTAGCCTGTAGCAAGTCAAATCAACAAGATGAACTGGTGTCGAGCACCTTTGGAGCGATGGGCGGGTGTGGAAACGAAGTTGGTACGCCGTGGCTCAGTTGTGTGCGTTACTCACCGTGATTTCTTTGTCCGCACACCTTGACGACCTCCACACCTCTGCCTTTAGTCCCTAGGGCCACGACCACGACCCCGTTGCCTCCATTCTGGCTATGACACCCAATGTTGGTTGGTTTTTCGGTGTTCTTTGGTTGTTTCTGTTGTAGCCTTCGTCATTATGTCTTATAATACAACCCAATATGATACTATGGCTATTAAATTACCTCTGAAGAACAAAATATGAGGCCTCGCAGAACAGACACTATGAGATTCTTCCATGGCCAGACTTAAGACGCGGGACTTAGTGAAACCAGTACCTCGTAAGGCCTTGAGAGCGGACTTTAATCTCAGCCGGACAGCCGAACCACGTCTTTTCCGTTTTTGATTCCATTTTTCACTCGTTTTTGAAGGATTTCCTGACCTGGAGGTTCACGGTAGCTGTTTTTTGGTCATTTTTCATTTTCGTTTTTCGTTTCAAGTAGGCGTCGGGCGAGCTGAACGAGAAGTTTACCGTGAAATTATCGAAGGATCTGGACGACGGGAACAAAGGTGCGTTAATTGATTTCATTTTTCTGGTACAATGATATTGAAAAGCGCGGACTAGCTGTAAAGGACTCTCGGCAAAAATCTCACCCTCATCTTCTCCCACCACAAAGTTCGAAACTCCTCTTTGCTTCTTCCTCATCGGCCACGTCATCCTCTCTTTCTCTCCTCGCCGCCGTTGACCAATGACCAATTCATCACCTGTGGCGGACGCGTGGCGGCCCCGAACGACACGTCGGTTCTGGAGGCGCGTCTATCTGAACGGATACGACTCTTGACCGCGATCCGAAGGAGAGCTCGCAGCCAGTAGAACGAGCGTGGAACTGAGCAGCAGTGAAGAGCTGAAATAGCAGGCTATGGATCAGTTTGGGACGAATCAGCCTGCAGGTGAGAGAGATGGGTTAGCTGTTGGCAGAGAGCGCTGTCGGACAATAACCCACAGGAGATCAACGACCTGTTCCGAGGAGTTTGAGGCATGGAAGATGGGTGTCATTAGGAATATGAAGCAAATACAGGTATGTTTTTGGATTTACATTTTAGGCGCATATACTGACGTTCCTTACCTATAGGATGGCGTCGGTGTCGAGATCCAAGACCGCATCTCCCAGCAGCGCAAGGACAACTTAAACGAGCAAATTGAGCGAAGTGAACACGCCCTCAATGAGGAGTATTTCCCCGAAGAACGTCACATCCAGTCCATCTTCCTTTTGAGAAGGTAAGTTCGTGTACTTTTCATTACATTATGAAGAAAACTCATCACGATCGTCGTTAGGTGACCATAAAACACGACAATTAATTAATTCAGGTCCTCAGCGTCGAAGAATACGTTTGACATACTCAGTGCGCCACCCAGCTTCGAACTTCCTCGAGCGGTTCGCGAATGGTCAGTCGACGGATATCGTCAAGATGCGACGGATGCTCTGATCGACCACGCGAATATGGGCAATCGTTTTGAGGCAGTGATTTGGTTCGTTCGAGGTTGTGGATTTATGTATTCTCGAGGTCTGTTTTCCCTTATATTCTCTGTATCGGTTCGTGTATTCATTCGTCTTTTTATTTAGGCTCTGTCAGACTTGGATGTAGTCTCGAACCCACTGTAACAACCACACAAACACACTGCGATATCGGGAAGCATTTACACGACGAGAGGTCCTGCGATCATTTGATAGCTTGTTCAATAGCTTCGGGCACTGATTCAAGCAAATGGTGTCAGTACCTCCTCGGTTTTATTCTCCTTTTAACGGTTATCGACTTACTATTTTGTTCGTTCTTAGCTCAATGATCAATTCAGCGAGAACTTAGCTCGCTTTACATGGGACTTGCTCATCGATTACAAAGGCAGCCTCAAGTTCAAAACGAACTCTTGGAACAATATTTAAAAGATGTTTTCCCAACACTCGTCGACGAGGTAAGCACTATTACTTTATTTTTTTGTACTACATTATCCGACTTTCATAACCCAACACTCTTCTCAGGTAGGCTGCATCCTCATTCCGCACGTCGATAAGATCAGCGACGGGCCAGAACGAGTCGTTGAGAGTGTCAATTTCCAAGACCCCGACCTCTTCCTGACCCTCGTCGAGCTGTTGACACGCAACGTTGTCAATTTCTCGCTGTACAATGCCATCGCCGACGGCTGCGTCAAGATCCGCTTGAGGCGTTTTGCAATGGGAAGAAAACAGGCACGATCAAACTGAGCTATTCGGGGATCGCGGATGTCGGTGAAGGCTTGATGCGAATAACCGCGCTTGATGGTGCGTTTGGTCTCACTGTAAATGTCAAGTACACATCTCTCTTTGTCTTTTCAGGCCACTATCTTTTCAGGACAATATCGAGCTAGTGTTTTAACCGTCGTTTGAGTCACCGACTTTCGAGTGAAAGTTAGTACCCTACAGCTCGTCACCCCCGACTCAAACCTCGACATGTTTCTGGCCTCTCGCCACGATCTCATCGAAAAATAGATCTTGAATGCCGTTCGAGAAACGCTCGTTATGGTCTTGTTGGAGCACATCGACGAGCACCTTGTGGGTGTTTGTGGTTGTATTCGCGCAGAGAGTGAGAAGGGTGGGTCGCAAAATGACAGTGAGTGGGTTAGGTTCGATACGTTCTTGCTACTTCGGATGTAAAATCTGACTAAGGCTCCAACCGTACAGTATAGTATACCGTATATATACAGTATAAACCGTATCCATATTGGTATACGTATAGGCCTGGCCAGGACTTCTATACTGTACGGTAAATATATGTATACGGTTATCCTATATGGTTTATTCAAAATAGATGTTTCCCCGTGGATTTTGACTCTCAATTTCAGATTTTCACCTCAAAACACCTACCCTGGTGGTACATGTTAACCCAAATGATTTTTTTGGACGACGTTTTGGTATTTTCAGCTGCCTCGAACAAATCTCGAAGTCCGGATCAATAGCAAAGTGGACCAGGTAGCCATCCTCCGGCTCACCTTAGCCTCGCTAAAGGACAAAGTAAGGAGTATTGAACGCATTTTTTGATGTTTTTGGGTCTTGGGTGTACTTAGTTATGTTGTAAGATGTAGAATGGAGTTTTCGAAGGGAATAATTATGGGTCCCTAGAGATACCGTATACAAAAACCGTCTAAATGTATATATACTGTATATACCATATAATATACTGTATCCGTATATATAGACCCTCGGGCCTATACGTATACTATATGGTTGGAGCCTTAAATCTGACTTAACCGTATTTTCTGCAGCTCTTCGCCCAGAAGAAAAAAATATGTTAACCCACCAAAGACACCACAGCAGAGAAGCTCCGACAAATGAGACTCGTTGCTCGTAAGATTCGGTATTCCCCTGACTGGGTGAACCGTGCGGCGGAGAAGGAGAAGCCGTCGGCAGGCCGACTTATGGGTGGAAGTTGAATTTGTATGTCCCTACTTTATCTTCTGTTTGTTATTGACTGACGCGTGTTTCTACCCAATACATCTCGATTTTGTATAAAATGATTGAACAAAGCCGTTGGGGTGTACAGGGGGTGTGTGGATACGGAAACGAAATTGGTCGGACTATGCGGCAAACCACCTTGACCTGAATCCCCGCCCACCAATATAACACGCGTTTCTCTTCCTCTCCTTTACTTCACCTTTACCTCCTCCTGTTCTTACACCTTTTACCGCCTCTTCGAACAGGGCGAACTCAGATAACAATTGCCTTATTTCAACTTTTGATGATCGAAGAACCCGAATGTTATTCCCATGGCTGGTATTTCCCTCCCCCAATGCGACTCGTAAGTCTTCTTTTTTGTTTCGCAGTCATTTATTCATTTTGTCCCAACGTCATACAGGGATTGTACGACAAATTGGACATTTACATAGTTTCCCGCCGTATGATGCGGCAGGCTGTGCTACTAATCATGACCTTCGAGGTGGGACCGTGCCCTCCCCGCTCTGCAGAGCCTTGTTCTCCTGATATCTCCCTTTCCCTTTTGCTTTGGTCGTGTCAGATCTCCAAGTGTTTCTTTGAATCTCCACGTATCTGCGATGTATCTGAGCCCGGCCCTCGGACGCTTTTTGTCTCCCAGCAGATCTAGGTCTATTTCCTGCCCATTTCCTGCCCCAAATGCAGCGTTTTTGTCGGGCTGTCTGGTTCTCCTGGGCTAGTAACGACTGACTGGGAAATTAACATGGGTGTACTTGCCCACTTGGTTCATCCTCTAGAACATGGCTGGAGATGTTTTTGTACTTTAATCATATTCGAAAACTGACCATTTGTCGGTAGAATGCTATCTCGGAGTCGTCTACATTGTGCAGAGCGGCCGTGGTCAGATTACAGGTGGATTTGAGACTAAAGATGAGACGGACCAATTCAAAGATAGTCCCTCGGAGGGGCTGTCTGATAATGCATCTATTAATTAATGGCGTGTTTTCAGTTCACGACTTTTGTAGGGCGGACAAAGACCTTGAATCAGCGTTTCGCAAAACATGTTTCCGGCCTCGAGAATGATCCCTGAGGTCCTACACAGGCTCGAAATACCAACAAGATTAACGTACTTCAATGCCGATATCGCCCTCGGGGATCAAATAACAAGTCCACATCAAAGAGAAGCGCTCGAAGGGAAGCGGTCAAAAGGAGCAGAGTTATGCAAGAGTTCGGGTCATTGGTAACTGTCATGCTTCAGAGGGATGGATGTTGCTGATAAAAATTAGCTACCATTCGAGGCTCAGCGATAGGCCGGTGACCGGCCCCTCCTAAAGAGGAAGCAAGAACCCAAAGGGCTTCCTCGACAGAGGGGCCGGTACAACTGAGTTTGAATTAGCAGAGAATCCCTTATCACCTCGGCGATCAGACGGCATCGTTTGTCGTTTCTTTATATTATAAGATATAGGCAACGACATCAGTTCTATTTTTATCTCACTGACGCTTTTGGATTCGCTCAAGAGCGCCATGCAGATATTGTCCTCGCAACTCAAGTAGCCTCCACATATACCATTGAAAAAGTATTTTTTGATAGTCTTTTATGCTAAATATTTGAGAACAGCGACGGAGAGTCTACAGAAACGACCCCTTTAATCTTGATTCGAGTCTTCGTAGCAGCCAAGCCGCTTGTGTCCAAATTTGAGCTAGAACTTCAATTTTTCGAGAGAACTAACCGTACAGAGGGTTCCGCGATACGTCTATCACATTTTTTGTGGTGAAATACGCAAGGAGAGGCACAAGAGCACAGGAAGTTGCGAGATGCATTCCCAAAACGAATCGGTTTTGATGTCGTTGCCTCGATTAGGAAACGACAAACGATGCCGATTGATCGCCGGAGTGATAAGGGATTCTCTACTAATTTCGACTCTGTTTCACCAGGCCCTCTATCGAGGAAACCCTCCGGGTTCTTGTTTCCTCTTTTAGAAGGGTCGGTCACGAGGCTAGCTCAGCGAAGTGGAATTGAAAGAGGGAAGAGCTTGCTGCCCAAATTCTCAGCGCAGACAAGCTCTGAATGTGGGAGCGTGGTCCGATTACTTGAGAACCAAACACGATGCTCCCACACTGAATAAAAAGGAGCGGGTGGGTGGGTGATGAAAATTATTGGACACGGCAGACAGCAGAGAAATATTATCAGAATGATATCCGAGACGAGAGACGAGAGATGTTCTCGCTGTCTGCCGCGTCACCTGACTTATCCTCAGATGAGTTATCCTGCGTATAACTCATTTCAGTGAAACGGAAAACCAGGAAAGGAAGGAGGTGACGTCATTGTCGTCATGTGATATATGTTCAACTTTTCTCTCAGTAAATTTTTGTCCGTGTTTCCTTCCTTCTTCCTCCATGCGTATGGGCACCCTCCAGCGTGTCTGGTCAACGCTTGAAGCAGCTCCAACGCATTTTCACACCTATTCTACCTTTGGCAAGCTGCACGAGCCCATCAAGCTCGTAATGTGCTGGCAGTGCCAGCGGATGGCGTCGTAATACCTCATTCGAATTTCCAGAGAAGCGCGCCCAGCATAGGGACCACACCACCAACACGCGTTCCTCACTAAAAACCGCACCAACCAATACTAGTAGCTTCAGAGGTAAGTCTAATCCCATTCCTCTGAATGTCAGTACCGCGGGACGCTAATTTTCCCTCCATAGCTTGCAATGTCTGCCACGTCATCTCGATACCGCTGCCCTATCTTCGGTCCTCGTCGACGCCGTCATACTTGACCTCCTGGCGTTCTACGGCGACCCTTGCACATGCTCTCGGAGACCCGACACCTATGCGATGAACCTCCCGCTGCCTTGTCGCTTCCTCTTCGTTTCGTCGACCATTCGACGCGACGACCCACCCACGCCTATTCACTCGTCTTTTGGGACTCGTTACCAATGCAATTCAGCTTCCGACACGTTCGTGCACCTGCTCTTCTTTAGTCTCGTCTAGCTCCCTTGTCATTTGTACGTCGGAAGCTCCTATTTTTTGTCTTCGGCTTATAACCAAGTCAATAGTCTACACTCCTTGCGATATACCTGTCGAACCTGGCTACTAGCCCGCTTATCGACCATTCAGTTCTCGCCCACCGTCGCTGCAATAGATCTTGACATTTCGCGTTGGAGAGCAGCCCTTAGGGACGGGGTTCGGGGCATGTTTCCACGCCCCGTTGAGCATTTACAGGCATTGACGCGTCCGCTGGCGAGCATGTAACGGACGCTGGACCGTTACCAGCACATTCTTGTTATTTCTTGTTTGGCATCGCCACTAGCGATGCCGCCTTATAATACTTGATTATGTACACAAGAAAAGTAGATCTTTAACTTGTACTACGTAGTCTACCAACGCAGATTGGTTCTGGCTTAGCTAGTACGAGTAAGATCGCCCACCGTAAAGCAAAGCTTTACACTTTTTTAAGCCTTCCAACTACATTGGAAGACTACCTACACACACCAAAAACCTCCCATAAACCTCGCGAGAAATACGTTACGTTGACCAATGGCAGATGACGTGTCAGCCAATGGGAACACCCCAAACACGCACCTGCCACCTACCCCGAGTCAGCAGGTAGGGTTGAGTCCCTACCACCACCAGACTCAGTACGAACGCGCGGAGTCGCAGTTACCGCCAACAGGCGAGACTGCACCGTCCCCGCGAGACAGCGAACACAGCCTTCGCCAACCTCGACCAAGGCTATTCCATGAACCTGGCGAAGGAACCCCGATCGTACAACGATCAAGTGGTGCCAGGACACCCCTGGATGACGACCAAGACATGGACTCTGCCATGTCCAGCCTCGAGGACCGGATAGAACTAATATGGAAGCTAAACGGGGTCGATCGAGCTGATCGACGAGGAATACTCAGGGCGAGAGCACACGAATACGTGGTTGAGGCGGTAGGGAACTCGGGACAGAGGATATACGAAGGGTCGAAGAAGTGGGACGAACTCTTGGTATCGACGCTGTCGAGGATGGCTGTAAGGTACCGGGAATACCGAACGAGCAAGCCGAACTCGAGGACATCTACGCCCATGCAGGCAGTCCTCACGACGACCCCATCAGTAATTCCGACGATCAGCAGAAGGGAGGATTCAAGGGCGTCGTCTCCGATAGAAGTGAGACGACATAGTGAGGATTTCGCGCAAGCGATTAGTGCAGCCCGAGCACACATAGACGCTCCAAGACGATTCGAGGAATCAGACGAGCAGTATGCGCGCAGACGAGCAGCGTCGGCAAGACTGCACGAGCACGACGAGAACGGAGCTCGGGGTCACACCGGACCACCAGCTAGACAGTATAGTAGCATAACGACGACGGGGAGAGGACGAGAGTCGTATACCAATAGTATAGAAAATGGAACGGTTCACCCGTTCGTCACCATGAGGACACCAAGAGCTCAACACTTGGTTGATAGGATTGCCTATCAAAGAATGCGTAGGGAAGATATGCGAAAACACGGGGAGTCTATGTTCGATGACCAGAACATAGATCTCGACGGGCCATACCCCGTCGACAACGACAATAGGATGGTAGTGAAGGTGGAAGAGATAAGCGGAATGATCGACCCCCGATCAGCCAGCGCAAGGAATAGTTATCGAGAGGATAACCGTGAATCGTCGTGGGGTAGGATACCGGAACCACCGGTAAAGCCCAACGTGCGATTCACAACAGACAGCAGAGAGAAAGATGACCGGAGGGAGGGGTCGAGGGTCCGACAGGACAGTAAAGGTTACTCCATGCCTAGGGTGGCAGGTCCTCGACAGGACGCACCAGGAGTAGCGGAGGCCGCAAACCGACACCGACACCTGATGGAACAGAGGCTGTCAGATCAGGAGGACCGGACATGGATCGCTTTAGAGTACTAATCCTAGGGGAACACCTGGGAGGAGAAGCGAGTAATTGGTACATACGACATGTACTCAGCATCAATCGTACTAAGCACGATTGGCGGTTCGAAGATGTTATTATTGGGTTGTACAACAGATTTGTACATCCAACCACGATGCAAGACGCACGTGAAGGGTTCAGAAAGGCCAAATACTCGGCACTACGTGGAGTTCAGGCCTTCTACGACGAGCTCATGAACCATGCCAAGAACATGGCAGTATACCCAGACGACTACTCATTCGTCGAGGTATTCTTAGATGGAATACCAAAAGAAATGAGGACGGAGTTAATTCGCGACCGCGGACTATCACCAGAAATAAATACAATGGAAGACTTTGTAGCCTTCGCGGTAGCGTATGAGACACGCGCTAAGACTGACGAATACTACAGTCGTAGGGCAAAGTCCTACACACAGAACCCCAGTCTGAAGGACAATATGGGGATCGAGCAACGCATACGCATGAGGAGCGGCAAGCAGCACGTCCGACGGTTGAAACACGTTAGAAGGGCGGATGCTGAGATCAACAGACCAAACTCGCCTCGAGAACCACTCAAGGACAAACCGGAGGTGACGTTAAATACGTCGCGGGGTCCAACACCCGTAAACCAAAAGACACATAATGACCATTTGCATGACGTTACATGCTTCAACTGCAAGAAATTAGGTCATTACTCCAAAGACTGCCCATCTCCTAAGATGGGAAAAAGAGTGCACATACGCGCGGCACACACGGAGGCCGAGGAGGCAGATAACGAGGATAAACTCGAAAACACGGACGCCGACGACGGCGAGAGCGACTCATGCGTCAGCGACTGTGCAGGATGCCGAGAAGAAGCAGACGAGAGCGGGGAATACACCGAAGTTGAAGTAGCAGAGTACGGCACGGATACAACGTCCGAGTTCATAAGAGCGATGGATACAATATCCATCCAAGACACGAGAGATAATGTAGCAATGGCTACACCCAACCCCGATGTAAACCCAGGGACAGACACAGGGATACAAATGCGTAAGGTGCGGTTGCGTGCATCAAAAAATGGCAGAGTACGACCTGTCGTACCTGACGAGGATAAGGAATGCCTCGCAATATACGTTAAAGTAGGGAACATGGATGCATGGTCCCTACTCGACACCGGAAGTACAACTACGGGAATTACCCCGACATTCGCACAGCATGCAGATATTAAGGTGGATACCTTATTAGACCCACACATACTACAGTTGGGTACAGTCGGCAGCCGATCCATGATTAAACATGGCGCCGATGTACCAATAGAACTATGTGGAGAAAAGCACACCGAATACGTCGACATAGCGAACTTTGATCGCTATGACATGATAATAGGCACACCATTTATGAGGAAGCACAAAATGGTACTAGACTTCACCAAGAATGAAGTCATAATAAATGGCAAGGCTATACCAGCCGTCCGAGTGAAGCAAAAAGACGCGGATAGTAGGGTTCGAAGACATCGAACCACGGAAAAGACAAAGGCATGACTATCCTCGCAAAAGGCTAGGGTGGAAGACGTCGAGGATGACGACGACGAGATGAAACACCCCAGCCTACCTTCAGACCACCCCAGCATGTTGCTAAGCGAGGAAGAGTTCTTATCTCTTCCACAAGGGGGGGGGATAGGTGAAACGAAAAAGAAGCACACTACGAAGAAAGAGAGACAACATGCCTCTCAAAAGACACGGAAAAGTAATGAGGACCATTACTGTCAGCCAACATCTTCGAAAATCAAGGTCGAAGACCTTGTTACAGACGAAGAGGAGCAAAGAGTGGCTGACCAACTAAGAAAAGAGAAGATAAGTGACAATGGACAAGAAGAACCGCAAAGACGGAGGTCTTTCTGGGACAGACCTACGCCACCACCCGCATTCGAGTGGGTTCATGACCCACGAATGCCAGCGGAATGGAATAATGTGATCGCAAATATGCGGATGGAGGAATGGGCAAGATATAAATCTTGCAATAATACATTCCGAAACCCGAGAGAGGACGAAATATCAGAAACCCAAGAATTCACAAGAGCTTGGTACCCAGACATCGAAACTAGAGAATATATCAGGGCACAATCTACCCTGAGACTAAACACGGCAGACGAATGGAATACATCCCTTGCAAAGCTAAAAAAGCGTTTCGAGCACACGAAACGAATAAAGCCCAAGGATAAAATTGAAACCAAAAGGGATAAAGGGAAGGGTAAGGCCACTGACCTTACTGAGGACGACTTCCCGAGACTCCGACAACAATGGCACGACAACTTCTCGGACATGGTCCAAGGTGTAAAGGAGGTTCTACCCCCATTTCGGGAGGTCAATCATGAGATACACCTCATAGACGAAAACAAACGATACACATACCACATGCCACGGTGCCCACTATCACTACGAGATGAGTTTTACCAAAAGCTTAATCGATACGTGAATGCGGGATGGTGGGAAGCGAAATCGTCCCACCAAGCAGCGCCGATCATGTGTATACCAAAGAAGGATGGAAGATTGCGAACTGTCGTCGACGCACGACAACGAAACGACAACACGGTAAAGGATGTAACACCTTTACCAGATCAGGATATAATACGCGAGGATGTCGCACGAGGGAAGTTTAGGTCGAAGATCGACCTAGCGGATGCATACGAACAAATCAGGGTCCGTCCCGAGGACGTCCACAAAACTGCATTCGCTACGATTGCAGGTACATACGTTAGTCACGTCATACAACAAGGAGACTGTAATGCTCCTGCAACATTCCAGAGGTTAATGACCTCTATTTTCAGAGAAGCAATTGGACAATTCATGCACGTATATCTAGACGATATATTCATATACTCAGATACAATTGAGGAGCACGAGAAGCACCTCAAATACATTTTCGAAAAACTCAGAGAAAACCAATTATTCCTAAAATGGAATAAATGCGAACTATACGCAACACAGATTGACTGCCTGGGTCATGTAATAGATGATCAGGGCATACACCCTGACAGTGACAAGTTATCACGAATACGAGGATGGAGAACGCCCCGAAATTATAATGACATCCAGAAATTTGTAGGACTAGTAAACTATGTAGGAAACTTCCTACCCAATATATCAGCATATACAGCGCCATTGCTGGCAATGACAATGAATGGAGCCCCATTCTACTGGCGACCGCTACACCAACGGTGCTTTGACATGATCAAACGAATCTGCTGCAAAACACCTATCATAAAGCCGATTGAACCCAAATCGGAAGAACCTATATGGCTAATATGCGATGCGTCAAAAACGGGAGTAGGCGCAATGTATGGGCAAGGCCCATCATGGACGCAGTGTCGCCCAGCAGGATTTATGTCCAAAAAGTTTACAAGTGCACAGCAGAACTACGCTGTGCACGAGCTAGAGACACTAGCAATCCTAGAGGCTCTCATTAAATGGGAGGACAAGTTAGTAGGACACCGCCTACACGTAATCACGGACCATAAAGCACTAGAGTTTTTCAAAACACAATCAAACTTGTCCCATCGACAACGACGATGGACAGACTACATGTCTCGATTCGACTTCGACATTACATATGTCAAAGGAGAAGATAATAAAGTAGCAGACTGCCTGTCATGCTACTATGAGAACGACACAAACGCCGACGTATACGAAATCCACGAATACGTACAGGCAGATGCTAGGATAGACCCTACAGGGGAGGATCTACCTCCCGAGCGATTCCGCGAAATCACTAGCCGCGTCATTGAGATAAGGGCAATGCAGGATAAGGAACGCAGACGCAGTAAGCGCCTGCAAGATTTACAAGAAGAACGGGACCGCCAGGCACAGGAGATGGAGGCGGCAAATGTGTCGGACTCGTTAACCGACATGCACAGCGACCAGGCAAAAGCGAATGGAGAGGATATAACCCTCGCAGACATCGTAGCCAACCGCGCTACACTACCCGCACCATCGCTGCCCAACAATGATGAGTTTATAGCATCTGTAAAGCACGGGTACAAAGAAGATAAGACCTTCTCTCTGGTAATGGACAAACCAGACGAATACCCCGCATTCAAAATCATAGACGGTACCATATGGCATGAACATAATGGAAATCATGTCACCTGCATACCAGACAATCGTATACTGATAACCAGTATCATAACACAGGCCCACCAAGTGGTGGGCCATTTCGGAGACCAAAGAACGGCAGAGTATATTCGCCGATGGTACTGGTGGCCAAAAATTGTAAAAGATGTGAATGAATTCTGCAAGACGTGCGAAGCTTGCCAGAGATCGAAGCCGTCCACGCAAAAACCTGCTGGGAAACTCCACACGCTCCCAATACCAACAAAACCATGGGACTCGATAGGGATGGACTTCATAGGCCCATTCCCGGAGGCCAAAGGTTTTAATTACCTATGGGTTATAATCTGCCGTATGACAAGTATGGTACACCTCATACCCGTTCATACAAAAATGAAGGCATCAGATCTGTCATGGATATATCTCAGGGAAATTGTAAGGCTACATGGCCTTCCGAGCTCAATTGTTAGTGACCGAGACTCGAAATTCACCTCAAGATGGTGGCGTGAACTACATAAAATACTAGGGGCACAGCTCCTAATGTCAACATCATTCCACCCACAAACGGATGGACAAACAGAGCGCGCCAACCGAAGTGTCGGACAGATATTCCGAACAATAGTACACGCAAACCAAAAGGATTGGATCGACAAAGTCGATATGACTGAATTTGCCATTAATGCGAGCATATCAGAGACAACACGATACGCACCATTCGAGTTAAACGGAGGGTACATGCCCTCCATGATCAAGGAGATACGAGGAAGCGCCGGAGCAGCCAAAGGCATTAAAGCCTTTGCACAATCAGCGCTGGAACACCTAGCCGAAGCCCATGATGCAATAATTGCATCGAGAATATTACAAACTCACGCAGCAAATAAAAAACGAGGTGAAGAACCTAACCTCAAAGAAGGCGACTTGGTATATCTATCGACCAAGAACCTTAATATTGCAAAGAACAGAACTTGGAAGCTCTGCCCGAAATTCATAGGACCGTATAAGGTCCTAACGGCATACCCAGAGACATCGACATACAAATTACAACTGCCAGCAGCATTGCAAACCAGGCGAATAAACCCAACATTCCACGCATCCCTGTTAAGACCATACCAAGCATCAAATGATGCATTATTCCCGAATAGAATGCAACCGGAACCTTACGACTTCGGAGCACCCGACGATCAGGAATGGTTCGTCGATGATATATTGGGGCACCGTTGGACGAAAAACAAAACCATCGAATATGAAATTCGATGGAGTGGAGGTGACACCACATGGGAGCCACACACAGCATGCAAGGACCTCGAAGCCCTTGATAGATACTTAGAGCTGCAAGGCGTGAAGCGGCCCTCACAGCTTTCAAAACGACTCTAAGAGACGCGACGTCGAATTGTCACGTGATCGTGAAATCGTCGGAGTTTTTTTTCGTCTCTTAGAACAGGAACGAGTCGTCCTGAACACTTAACCACACCACCACCACGCTGCACCCAACAACACCAACAATACATGTCATACCGAGACGAGAGAAACCCAGGAAGGGGAGGACGAGGACGCGGGCATCCTCGACCTCCAACCAGAGGCTATTCAGACTCTGGATGGGGGGGGAGAAGCAGAGGCAGAGCGCAGAGACCACCGCCGTACACGATGGGAGGGCACGGCCCTCCCTACGAATATACAGGAGAGTACAACCCCCCCAACCAGGCCCTAATAGGAGGATACAACCCCCCTAGTCAACCCCAAATGGGAGGATACAATCCTCCAAACCAAGCGCCCATGGGAGGATACTACCCCCCACCGGAACAGCAAAGCGTGACACCGCTGACCTACCACCCCATATTTGGACAGCAAAATCAAAACATGCACGCGCAGCAGATGACGTATGCACCACCGGGAGGGTACAACCCTCCCAACCCAACATACCAGGCGCCAGCACTGGCCCATACACAGCATAACGAGGACATGGAAACAGAAGAGGATAACGGTGGGAATACGCCACCAAGGACAAGGAACAAAGGGAAAGGACGCGTGACAGACACCGGAGAGCAGAAGGACAGGAAGGGTAAAGGACGCGCGGTGGAAGCAAACGATCAGGTGGAGATCGTACCAGAAGAGGACGAGTACATTCTCGACATCAACGCACGCCTACGCGAAGTAGGGATATCGGCGGAGATTGACGAGAACACAACCGGTGAGGATTCGGTGATCCTCATCGACCAACTCGTATCGCTCTTAATGGCAGCAAGGTTGGAAGGCGACCGCCTTCGCGACGTGAATAAGAGGCTGAGGACGAACCGCAAGCGAATTGCGTCGCCCGAACAGGAGACAGAGATAGGTCAGAGACCTATCAAACGGCGAGTGACCAGCTCGTGCGACGAGATCGCACGAAACAACAGTCAAGAAAGCACCGACTGGGCAGCAGACGAGGGGATCGCGGAAGCAACAGCCCCGCAAACGACGACGTCGGCTGGGTATACCCAGCCATACAACTATGCATCCACCAGTACGGCGGCCTGGACTACCAGCACCAGACCACTGGAGTACACCCCAGCGAGTATCGCACCATGGAACAGCGCCCCATCATCGTCGAACGTTGCATCGACGAGTACTGCGGCACGACCCACGAATACCAGACCAAGGGGATACGAATACGAACGAGGATACAGGCACAACACGCGAGCGTCATCGTCGAGATACAACTCGGAGTTGTATCCACCATCACTGCCATACGGACGAGGAGAGGATGTAGTAATGACGGAGAGTAACCGATTCATACCCCGAGGATATGATAATCCGGTGACAGCAGAGGTCCCAGGGGCGTTGAGACCCACACCGGAGGTTAGGTTGGACCTGAGACCAGAAGATAGACAGTCCAGGGGTGAAGAGGAGACGAGTGGAGGTAGTGACACCTCCACGGAGGACAATGACACGACATCGAAGAAGAGGAGTGAGAAACGGGCGAGGCGAAGAGCACGAGAGGCGGAACAGTGGGCAAACAGAGCCGAACGACGACCCGGTCGCATCCCAGACGGGCTAGGAATGGTTCAACCATTCCCGGGCAGCGCCCTAGAACGAGACAATGCGTTCTTCGGGATGTGGTCGGAACGAGTTTACTATTCCGAACGGACGAATATGGTGTTCGTTGGGGAATCGGCCAGGGAGGCAGCTAGAGCCGAGGAGAACCCTCAGGGGACGTTACAGATCCAACGACAACATCCCATATACGCTGTGGCAGGGAGAGGCGTACCGATGTCGGTGCACGAGCTCAATCACCTCCTCAACCTGTGCATAAGCGCGAGAGCCAACAGGAGATACCGAGCAGAGGCATACGGGATACTGTGCGAATTCCAGGACGTGGTGAGGCGAATCCACCCATCCCTGCATGACCGCACAATGTCCAGGATCGCGAACGAGGATACGTTCAATGCGTCCTACATGCCTGATATTGACCCTGGCTTCTTCGCCCAGCCTGAGATACCGCGACGAGAGCGGCAGATAATCACGGGGAACGTCAACAACCCCACCGGCGGACTAGGTATACAGCATCCAGAACCACATCGAGTACTCGAAATCGATGTGATGGGGTTGTATATCCTATACCACGGACGACCGGGCTCGCGAAACCCATTCCACGAGGTCGCAATCGACCACGCCTACCGCACAAATCGCCAAGCCGCATTCGGCTACGGCCTAGGCAGGATCATGGCTCCTGCTGAACAACGCGGACGGGCAGCATTCATGCGAAATTTTGCCATCGTAGCCGCATTGGTCAACCGTTATCGCGAGACGATAACGGCATACGATCAGGCCCACCCGGGAGCACCATTCGTAGCGCAGAGTGGCCCAGAATACTCATTCCAACGCATGAGGATAGACCCGACGCACGTGGCGAATATGACGATTGAGGACGTCATCGAGACACTCCTACAGAACCGGATACCGGTGGAATGGATGGATCACGCGTATCTGTATGGAGCCAGATACTTACAACGTCGACGCCAATCGCCAGCGATAGGCGACAGCCTATCAGCAGCCCACGAAAGCGACTGACAAAACCGACTTCGAGCCCATGGCATACCCCCTGCTATACCACAATGGAGCGGATGGCGTCATCCCTCACCCAGCGAGATAGCTCGTGTCAGGGCGCTGATGAATCGTGAGTACATGTTGAGGGGAGACGATGGGTCAAACAATAGCGAGTGGCTATTAGTAGGTGAAGACCCCCTCGACGGCCTAGGACCAGACCCGGACGAGACCACCACAACCGCTGACACGGTTGAAACCACCACCACAACCGCTAACGCGGTTGATACAACCACCACAATGCTCGCTAACGCGAACGCTGTCGCATCCGGGTCTGGCCATAGTGCCAATCACGACGTGGAGATGACTGAGGAAACGGCAGACGAAGCAACCGCGGCGGAAGGACCAGCTGGTCCTTCCCATACCGTCGATACTGAAGATGAATGACTAACGTCATTCGACGCTCATCGTAGCAGGAGGAATCGGTGCAAAATATTTGTAGCATCATACTTCAAGTGTTAGATCGTGTAACGATCTCAAGGGGGGGTATGTAACGGACGCTGGACCGTTACCAGCACATTCTTGTTATTTCTTGTTTGGCATCGCCACTAGCGATGCCGCCTTATAATACTTGATTATGTACACAAGAAAAGTAGATCTTTAACTTGTACTACGTAGTCTACCAATGCAGATTGGTTCTGGCTTAGCTAGTACGAGTAAGATCGCCCACCGTAAAGCAAAGCTTTACAGAGCAACACTAGCTCATGTGAGGCTAGTGTTTGTGCTGGGGCCCTCATGTGAGGGGTTGCAGCGGCCGGCGGATCTGCATCAATGCCTCGCGCGGCGCCTGCAGGCATCGATATCGTACCTCCTGGCGAGCAGTACGGGCTCATGTGAGGCTCGTACTGTGCCAACATCCTCATGTGAGGGATGGAAGCTGCCAGTGGTGTGTGCTTTGATGCCTCGTACGGTGCTGGAAGGCGTTTACGCTGTATTTGCTGGCGAGCAGCATGGGCTCATGTGAGGCCTTTGTTTGTGCTGACGTCCTCATGTGAGGGATGGAGGCTGCCAGTGGATATTTGTTGTCGTCTTCTGCGGCTCTTTGACCCCTCCCCCGGTTCTTCAGAACCTCACACGATGTTGTTCGCTATTCGGTGTCGTTGATCTTGGTCGCTCAGACTTCTACCTGCCAGACGAAGTGCACAAAGGGGTCGGTTTAGGTTTTGTTACTTTCAGGAACAAAGTGTGTCTTTACTCTTTCTCTCCTCTTCTCGACGCTCGACTCTAATCGTGTTCTTCAGATAACCAACAAATTGAGAGTCAGCGGGCACGCTAACTTTCACACCAACTTATTGAATGGCCATCTGGCCGCAAGGGATGGCGTTGTCACCACCCTCCCATATCCTCAACTCTCCCATATCCTCAACCAACTCTGCGGATCCTAATAACACAATAACTGACCCGACACCACCCCATTCCTTTTTCTATTCCACCTGCATGAACGTCATAGAGGTGCGAGCGCAGTCACCGAACCGCAGCACGATCATCCAAAACACTGCATTCGCGTCGTTCTTCCAGCGGGTACAGTGGGTTGGCTGTCGTGCCCACAGGCATTGTCGATTGGTCTTTGGTCGCGGAGACTCTTAGCTGCTACACGAAGTAGGGGACAAGGGTCAGTATAAATCTTGTTGTCCCGAGAACAAGTGAGTCGTTGCTCTTTGTCTTTTATTTTCGACGCTGAGCTCTAACTGTGTTCTCTCCATCAGGTAACGGACACGTTTCTTTACCTGTACATCCAAGCTAGTGACGAGCATATGGAGAACGACGCGATGGACGTGTTACTTGTCACCACTTGCCCCAACACTGCCATGCTTCGTCAATCACGGTTCCTACCTCCAACCCTGCGAAAGCGGAGTTCATACTTTATCAAATTTCAAGCTGGCGCTGGGAGGGCATCTCATTCTTACGAACGAAAGCAGCCGGACTGTCTGTCGGACTGTCCATGGACAGTCCGGCGGATGGTTGCCTTTTCTGGTAAGCTTTGCGGTGTGACATGCCCTCCATTCGTTGCAGCTTGGGGATCAGTCAACCCTACTACAGCCATCTTTATCCAAGTACATGCATTTTTTGTCGATGAAGAGGGGGTGTAGGCAAAATTTGAAATATCCTACAACCTACAGCGAGACGAAGCAAGCCGTAGCTAACGCTTTGACTTCGCACAGCCGAGTCACTGGCACTCACTTTGTGCCACTGACTTTGCGCTTTGATTGTCGAGTGACGCCATCACAAATTCACAATTCCTGCAGCTGGCGACACTGTTGGACAAGTTTTTGGCGCCCTATTTGAGCAGGAGATGTTAACCGTCAGGTAGGTTGGCTGTCACGAGTAGGTAGCAGGAGGAGAAAATAATTAAAGGCTTTGAGGCGTCGGTCGGACCGACTTTCTTCGGCGTCGGGAGGTGGGGCAGCGGGAGGTCACAAGAAGTCACAGAACAGGGAAAAGGTCAACCATCCGGCAGACAGTCCGGCGGACTGTCCGCGAGCTTTGAATCTCACAAACGTGATTTATTGGGCGCTGGCGCCGAGTTCCATGAATGCCAATCCAACGTTCGTAGCTATCATCGTATCCGCCTAGCTGTGTCTTCTCTTCTCTTCTCCTTCTTCCTCTTTGCTTGCCTCACCAGCTGCTGCTCCACCCACCACATTCCTCCACTTCGTGCTTGAGCTGCGCATCACCCACTCTCCTCCGTCCCAATCGAAATCGGCATTAACATAAAGCCAGCCTCGTTGCGCCTGACCTGCGATGTGTTAGCACACGACGGACGAACTCATTCGTTGACGTCTTCTACGGCTCTTCAACCCCGCCCGTGGCGCTTCGACACGTCCCGCAGTTCTTCAAAACCTCACACGTCATTGTTCGCATTTCTTCAAGTCGTATCTAGTCGCGCAGACTCCTAGCTGCCACGCAGCTAGGAATAAAGTGAGTCCTTACCCGCTCTCTCTTCTCAACGCTCGACTCTTACCGTATTCTCTTTATCAGAGAACCAACGCGAAGCTGTACTCGCAAGTGGCGAGTGCATGTGGGGACGACCGGCGAGCTAGCTGTCGCACCAACATCTTGTATAGCTATCTAGCTGAAAGGGACTGCATTTTACCACCCACCCGTGTCCAGAAGCAAATCTGCGCCGCCTGATCAGACAAGTACTTACCCGAACACCGCCCCCATGCCTCTTTCAAGTCCACCTGTATGAACATCCCGGAGGTGCGAGCTGAGTCGCCGAACCACAGAACGCCCATCCAAAATACTCCGTCCGCGCCATTTTTCCAGCGGGTACAGCGGGGTTGGCTGACGCGCCACAAGGGTGGTTAGCAGAGACGAAAGTAAGGACGGAGTTGGTATACACAGGCGTCGAGGAAGCGGTGCCGGTGATCGTGAAGCGAAGAGGGGAAGAGGAAGGGGTTATGTCCTCTTCCTGCTCGTGCTCGTGCAGCACCCTTCTTCTGCATAGACTTTCCTTCCGCCCCTTCCCCCAACCAGCAGACTGCGAAGACGCCACGATGCAATGTCCACGAATCGAACGAAGCCCGCCCCGTTGAAGTTGAGATTGAGATTGGGCGGCGACGCCATTCGTAGCCGAGACGGTGAGAACAGGAAGTTGCACACGTCGTGGACCGGGCAGGGTCGCAGACTACGCGATCGTTGTCGTTGCCTGCTCGCCGGGTCGTGGTGGGTGTGAGGGCCGGTGCTCGCATATGTTGAAGAATGTTCCCAAGAAAGGCGACCGCGATTGGGATCCACTGGATAAGCAAAAATCCCTCGAATACGGCTCGCCCCAAAGGTACTCCACCGCCGTCAGTCCAACTAAAAGCGCCCGTTCAAACACGCCCACCCCCCCTGCTGAAGCATCAACTCAACGGGCAGGCGGGCTGACACGTGGAGAGTGGCCAATTGCAGAATCAGGACGGAGATGACGCGAGGGAGCAACGCGCAACAGGCAGGACGCCTAGGCCATGAGGCGAAGGTAGTGATGGGAGGGAAGGCGGGAATACGAGTTGTCCTCACTCCGGCGTCCCCGTCGTTGCCGTTCCCATGCTGCTTTCTCCCAACGTTCTCGCCAGCGTACACCCTGCTCGAGATGTCGCAGGCCCACTTCAACTTCCAATGCATGAGACCCATCACAACCAAAACGGATGCCAAAATAATTCCGCGGGACGACGAGGGTGAATGAGGATAGGAGCTGTCGGGTGGGTATGGATTGGCCAGTTATGAAGGATAAGAATGATGACGCGGTAAAGTTAGGTTAGGGATGGCGGCGTTGGGATAGACGCACACGCCGGCGACGACGTTCTGATCTGGATGGCGAAGATTTCGCAGTCAGGGGTGTGAGGGGTTGGTTTGGGAGTTCATGCAGTTCGCTGATGGGGATGGAGTGGGTAGGCGACGGATGACTGGCGAACGGTGTTGGTGAAGATGAAGACCAAGAGGGGAGGGGTGGGGGGCTATCTCCTTCTGCTCCTTCCTTTCCTTGTTCTCCTCCTCTCGCCGTACCCTTCTTTATCTCTTCCCCTCCCAACCACAAATTCCCGCCCACCCCGTCTCGGGTGCGATGGCGACGCCGGCCTAACCTCAACAGGCGTTGTTCAATGAGTGGGCACCGCACTGTTGTAGTTCGTACGGCTTCTGCGCGTTATAGGTCAGGGCGGGGCCAATGAATGCATGAGCTTGTTGTTTTGGCATGGGCGCCGGGTTGTGGTGGGTGTGAGGGCGGGTCTCGCAGGCTTTGACGCGAATTCCCCAAGTAAGGCCCGAGAGAGACGCAGTAGCGGTGGATCACCCGAATAAACAAGCCGGCGCACATTAGGGTTCCTCAACGTCGTCGTTGTCCCGAACAGCGACTCCCACTCAAGTCCACTTCGTCACCTCCCTGCCCCTCCCTTCCATTCCACCCTCTCATGGCATATGGATCAAGTATATCCACATAAACCTCAATGAACCGTGGGCGTAGCGTCCATGTAAAGCTCCACTTGTAGGGACTGGGGGTGTTTCGCAGAAATAAGGAGACGGGTGATGCGGGTTTATGTTGTCGTCCGACAGGCGGGCGATGCTGGTGACGCCTAGGGCATGGGGTAGCGGTGGGGAAGGCGGGGAAGGCGGAATGCGAGTGTTCTCCCCCGTTGGAGGTGCCCGTCGTTAGTTTGCCTGCCTTACTTCCTTCGCCCGACGTTCTTGCTCGCACATATCCAGCCCAGGATAGGGCACGTCCACTTCGAGTAACAAGTCCTATCGTATACGAGAGAGGAGCAAAAAGAGTCAATGTGTAATGAGAAGGAGGAGGAAAAACATGGCGGGTAGTTGAGCGTGGATAAGACGTTGAACTCGGGTGCTTGTGGAAGCGTGAGGGAAAGGGGGTTACGAAGGAAGGGGGAAGGACAGCAACGAGAGGTATTGGAGGATAGAGTAAGCATGTGCAAGGAGGCAACGACGCAAGTAGGAATAACGTACGTGTGGAGCATCAGTAGGCCTACCTACCCTACCCTCATCCATTAGAAAACACTTTATTTCTCCTCGTCGCAGACTCCGTCTGACGGTTGCAGTTCGCTGGTGGTCTACTTCATCTCAGCCTGTCGGGCCTCTGTGATGGTTCGTTCCAGAGGGCGACGAGGATCCTGATTTTCAGGGAGGCTGTGTCGCTGGAAGGACAAATATAGATTTGGATGATTTGCGTGTGCTTGATTCAGAATATCCTTATCTGATCTTGTGGATTTCGTTCTCTTCCCCAAACCACTCTGAATGGGTTCGATTCAGCCTACTCCAGCCAACGCTCTCTATCCGGAAGAGTCTTCCAAAGAGTTCTCGGAACACTTGAAGGCTGCGCCTTTGCGGGATCTTCGCAACCCTCGTTGCACGCACTGCGGAAAACCACCACCGACTGATAAACGTTTCTCAGAATGCGCTCGGGTAAGTACATCGTTCTATAACTGAAACTAAGGGCTTTTGGTGATTATCGTGATACACGCAGTGCAGATCGATTGTCTATTGCTCTCGTGAGGTATGTTCCTTCAACTTCCTTGACCGTTTCAAACGCCTGCGCCAAACTAAAGGATCACTATACAGTGTCAAAAAAAAGACTGGTAAGTTTTGAGGATGCGTAGCTAGACTAAAATATACTCATGCGGAAATACTTAGGCCGAGCCATAAGCCGATGTGCAGGGACAGCGATAAGCAAATTGATTTCGCTTCAAAATTCCTACACCGTCTAAGCGACAGGAAGGAGTTCTTTTCCTACCTAAAGGAGGCCGTTGCTGAAGAGTTTTACGAAATTCTAACCAAGGAGAAAAATACCCAGAAAATGAGGATTGCCGGCTTGCATCTGCAGCTTGTTCCTCACGGTGACAACCTTGATAAATTGACCTCACCTGACATTCCTATCGAGCAATTACTATCCAAACCAATGCTGGCCCGTCCCACAATGGTCATGTGCAAAGACATGACAGACGATAATGTGCCTCTCGATGAGCGAGCACTTGCGATGTGGCGCCAATCTAGGGAGACATTGGACAAGGCTCGTTGCTTCGACAGTCATCCGATAATCGTTTGTTTCTACTTTCGTACGACAATTCTCCACATCGCCTCTCAGGGCGTGTATCCGCAAGATCTTCGCAAGGTAGAGGTTAATCGTCTTCGGAGCGACGTTGGAAATTGGAAGGCAAAGGCGAAATGGCTGAATCCTGGCGTGAAGTGCGACTTACTGTTATATTCTTGAAAAAGAACTGACTGGACAGTTTGGTTCAGACGGTTTAATGCTGCGGTCGCCCTTGAAGATTCTGAGACCAAGAAATTCAGGTGCATTATGGGCGAAGAGGATAAGAGAATAATAAGGCGTTTTTCAGCCTCAACAGCCCGCAATTCAAAAAAGTCGCAGCTCTATCACTCGTTAAGGTAGACTGCTCCTGAATCTGAGCAGCCTACAATTACACTCTCCATTTTCAAAGACTTTATGCGATGAGGTGCCGTTATAATGATAATTTTTACTTACATACCAGGTCCATGTAAATCAAAAAATTTGTCGTGTCGCTGTCAATATAATTTCTGGGGGCTTATTTGAACTCCTGACGCTTCCCATCTCTATAAGGCTATCCGGCCTCTGGAGTGCTGAATACAAATCCAGATTGCGCCCACCCACAATATTTGCGCTAATTTCCCAGTTCGACGCCGCATTTATGTGGTGATATTATTATTAATATTAGTACGACGGAATGGGGTTGTATTTTTTTAGGACACTTGGCGGTTTCCTCGCACCGACATCATCCAATTCCGCTGGCTCAGCCCCGCCTCGGCTCATGATATAAACATTCACTTCCTCCTCCTCGCCGCATGTATCAGCATCCGCGCCTGCGTTGAGGGCGAGAAGTAAGACACGGTTCCCGCTGAGACGGCGCGGGAGGGAAATGGGGTCAAGGTTTGAAGGTCGGATATGGAGACGGGTGCAGAAGAGGAGGAAATGCGACCAGGATGAGCATGACAACGCTCCAGGGTCCAGAGCAAAATACGGTTATGAGCTCGCGTTTACGTTTCGGCACAATTTGGGCTAGGGATGTTGATGAGGGTCCTAATTGTGGAGCCGGATCGAGGTCAGATGTAGATGCAGGCGCAAGGCAGGGGGACGATCCCGACGATCCAGGGTCTACAGACACGGTATCAACCCACTCTCTACCGTGAGCGGCGTCGTCACCGCCGCAATCCGAACAACGTCTGGCCCGTCGAGATTCGAATTGGGCCGGCGGCGCAATCATCCCAACACGCAAGCTAACGCTGGGAGTGAGCCTGCTCCGACTGCAGCGCCAGTGACTGCGACTGCGGAGCCGTACGACGCCCCCCGCCGCCATCCGTCCTGCCCCTGCCCCTCCCGCAAGCACCTGTTCCTAACTTACGGCCCTCTATGTGTTGACTGAGTAGCGAGATGGAACGACGACAACCCCGAATCCAGCAGAGTCCTCTACACCCATGTCTGCATCCGTGAGCGCGGCGTCGGCAGGGGTGGGGGGTGGGGAGTACAATGGGCGCGAGGTTCGTGCAGCGCCTCGCCCCGTCGTAATGCCCAAACGTGTACACACACCGGCACCCATGAAGATGCTTATGCTCGTACGTCTGCGCAAACAACCGCGACTGCAAACCGGTATGACGCGCTCCCGCTCCTATCCGTCCCGCCCCCGCAGCCTGTCCCGAACCCCACCCCGTCCCAAACCCCGCCCTGCCCTCCCCCCATCATCTCCTATGTCCATTCTCAACCCCGCCCCGTCGTAAACCCAAACGTGTACACACACCGCCACCTGTACAACTGCCACCAGTCAGTCGGACCAGGGCGACAGTTCGCCCCAACCGCCGAGGTGGTAAGAAGGGTAGGGGTGTGAGTTGGACGTGACGACGGGGACGGCGTTGAAGGTTATGAGGTTCGGGGTTGACCGCATCCTTTCTACAGGAACTCTATCTGCGCTTTTCACTCGAATGGTCGGGAGGGCCAGCACGACGACGACGACGACGACGTTTCCTGCCCCCGCCGTCTACATTTGCGTGCATAAATGGTGCAGCGGCGGCAGCGAGGGATAAGCCTTCTTCCCGCTGTCCTCCCCACTCCCCCAACACCGTCGACGGCGCCTGCCCCTACCTCCCTTCTGTCGGTGCTCGTGCTCGTACCCGCACTTCTTCCTAGGTCCAAACATCCACCCGCTCCTCTTGCTGTCGAGCTGTACCTCCCGCCTCCCGCCTCCGCCTCCCGCCCTCCCCAACCGTCACTCCCCATATCCTATCTCCACCCCTCGAGCTGTTCGCAAGCACAACACCCACCGGCCAGTCGGATCATCTCGACGGCTCGCTTAATCCGCCAAGGCGGAATGGGCAGGAGTGAGTCGTACACGGCGATGGGGGCGGCGTTGAAGGCTTGAGGCTTCGGTATCCACGAGGTCAGGGTCCAGGAGCTTGTAAGTTCAAGGTCTGGATACGGAGTCGGGGGCGAGGAGAAGAGATCGGGATGGTGTACGACGGCGCATTGAGTACCCAATCTAAGGTACGTCGTACTTGTTTACGTCTTCGTGGTGGTTTCGGGTGCTTCATTCGGGGCCAAAGGTCCACGACGTCCGCTTTGTTGAGTTTGAGGTTGGGGGAGAAGGGGATGGGGCATTGATCACGGAACACGAAACGCGAAGGATGAGAGCGTTGAAAGAAGAGGCCAAGCAAGACGGCATCCTTCCGTGTTTCCCCGAGTCTCGAACCCCCCAATTCTCTCCACGCGAGTTCATCCCAGTTCCTCCTCCCGTCTGCTCCTCCATCGCCTGTAGCATCGACAATCTTCGCCGTCAATCAGTGAGACATACGCCCCATCCGCGCGTCGCCCGCCCTTCCATCAAGAGCCCATGCCCACCTTCTGTGTGTCGACAAGACTCGACAATTTGACACATTGACAAGCCCGTTTCGCAGAAGGAGGAAGGTGAAGAAGAAGCGGGCGTACGACAACGACGAGCAGATTATGGGTGATCTATGAATCTCGCGGGAAGGGGGTGGAAGGAGAGATAGTGCAAGTCGGGAGGAAGGACATTCGTTGTTCGAGAGTCGTGGTTCTCGATGCCACTACGTGTGGCCGTCTCCTCTCAGGCGCACGATCAGCGAGGGAAGGAGGAAATTGTCCCGGACGGTGCGGGCGTTGAAAATAACGAGGTTACGAAGCAGGGGAGGGAATTGGCGTGATGGGTTGGGTCGGGCGGATGCGTAACAAGATATGCATCATCTTCGTCTCCTGCTTCAAGTGAACCGAAAAGGGCTGCGGGTGAGGGGGGTGGGGGGAAGCGCTTGACGGACCAAGAAACCAGCTGAGGCAAGGCTGATCTGCGAACATTGGTTTTAGTGAACAAACATGTCGAAAATTTGACTACTCACCTTGGAAAAGCATCAAGCATTCATCCATCGAAGATGCATATAAAACTCAGTGAACCACCCTCGCTCAAGAGAGGCCAGAGACGAGCACACCTATATAAGACCAGAATCTGGGTTAGCCAATGACTGCAGTTCCTGCTTGAGATAGAGATCTCCCCGTACCCTACGTCGATCCAACACTCCACTTCGGGTTGGGTATTCGCGTATTGAAGCGCTAAGTAGAGAGCTGAAAGAGTTGGAAACAGAGTCGAAAGAGCCTAAGACAAGGCAACAGGGATACACAGGACTTCATAACGGTAAGTGCTTGACGTCGCGGACGATGAAGGAAAGGAATTTGATGGCAACCAAATGGTTTTCGCACGAATTTCTTTCTCTCACCCCTAATTTACCTCAAAGCAAATTGGTAGGTGGCGGCCCTCATCGTGGAGACCGAACAGAAAGTGTAATGTCATGGAGGAGGTGGTCAAGGTTTCGACGGCGGAGAGTGATGAAAAAAATTGAAGAATTATGGAGTCCTTAACCGGGAAAGTCGTCGGTGAGATTGTGATGTCAAGCGAGATGAATTTGACCTTATGAAACTTGTCTGCAGGTAAGGCGGCGAAGAGGCCCTCAATGTCATAGGATTCAAATTCCTCGTTGGGTTTGAGTTCGAAACAAAAGTTTCCTTGCTGAGTAACTTGGGCTACAAGGTTGAATTTATGTTCGCTGAATTTGAGGGAAACGTTGCTAGCGCTCGTGAAGTCCCAATGCCCGTAGTAAGTGCTCAGAACTTGATTGGCCAGGTTCAATGTCTCTGCTTCGAGAACTGAGCCAGTGTGAATAAAATTCAAGTAACATCCGGCACTTGGTTTATTTTTCAAGTTCAAAGGAGGAGTTGACTCACGCTATTAGCTACATTTGGCATCGAAAATGCTCAGCCAATCAAGTATTCCTCTAACTGCAGCACCGTCAGCGCAACCCAAGATCTCCCACCATAGTGACCAAAGTTCGGTTTTCTCAGAGCCAACGCCGTATCGCGTATGGCGCATGTTCGCTATCTCTTCTGGAAGGACTAGGGTATAATTAAAACTCTAAACTCGCATCCAAAAAACTCCTGTGTAGACTACATCCAATAATTCAGAACAAGCTTGGGAATTTGCATTTGTATTTTTCGGAGTGTTCATATCGCCGGCGCCAATTTTAGTGCATGGGCCTATTTGGAATTCGAAGGGTGAAAGATAGAACTAGATGTGTGAAAGCACTAACTGCTCATGCGCACGCACAGAGTGCCCAGGGCATTTGTCATACATATTTAAAGCTGTTACGAAGCTTAAATTGTTCGAAAGCACCCAAAAGCTGCAGCAGTGTGGAATGAACAGGGTTGATATAATCAAACAGAAATTTATATATCGGTGAATCCAGGGGAATGACCCTCCTGCAATTGTGGGAGTGAAACTTTATTCCAGATCAACCGACACTGCGAAGCATTGGTCGGTCAACCTTCACGGAGTCATCATTTCCCTGTCAATTCACGGATCCGCGGCCGGAGTACAGAACACTGTCATCAATCCATCCATTGAGAAGCTGTTAATTAAATCGGGCTTATGGACTCGACCACCAATTAAATTTGGAAATCTGTGACCATGAATTGGTCAGATGCTCAAACTGACGATTCAGCTCCCCATTGACTGGGAATTACTGAACTTAGCTCGGAAATTGCGGACAGAAACATCTGGTCGTTAATTTACTCGACATATGGGGTCTTGTACTCCGCGATCTATCGACGATAAAATAGTAAGACTCCGTGAAGCTTTTGAGGTATTTTTGTTGACTAACCATCATTTTATTGCTATTTGCGGAAATGTTGGCGAAACGGGATTTTGATCCCAAATCAAAATTTCGGGAATTTCTGACATGGCACGCCGTGCGCGCCATAACTTCATGAGATTTTAAGCTATGAGTACGAAATTAAGCGCGTTGGAATTGTAAGAAGATACGCTACTAGAATATCCAAAAAAATTCGGGAAATGTGAGGATTAAATGAAAGTGGTCAAACCTTGACCTTGGACAACTATCTTTGTGTATTTAGCTCAAAATACAACATTCAATGAAAATTTTTACATTTCCGTAATCGTACTATCGTTTCGGATGCGTTGAAAAAAGAATCGAGGCAAACGGATGATTTTTGGCGAAGATAGGGAATGCCGGTTCGGATGCTCGATGACTTAGCATTGATTTCGGCACCCTGAAGCTTGTTTCGTCTCGTAAGTTCTGTCAGTTTCCTCAAAGCCTTGTCTATCCCAGGTATATTGAATGTTTTTGCTCTTAAACTTAAGGAATGCATCTTTTGCGAATGCCTGCAGGACCAGTGCAGGTATAGTGAACTCTTTGGCCTGTATTCATAGCATTCCTGCAATGGAAGCGTATCTAAGGTCTTATAAAGTCACTATAGTAGCAGAAGAATGATAATAGAAGTGATCTATTGTGTTTGGAACGAAATCGATGCTTGACACCGCCGAAATCAATGCCAGGTCATCGAGCATCCGAACCGGCATTCCCTATCTTCGCCAAAAATCATCCGTTTGCCTCAATTCTTTTTTCAACGCATCCGAAACGATAGTACGATTACGGAAATGTAAAAATTTTCATTGAATGTTGTATTTTGAGCTAAATACACAAAGATAGTTGTCCAAGGTCAAGGTTTGACCACTTTCATTTAATCCTCACATTTCCCGAATTTTTTTGGATATTCTAGTAGCGTATCTTCTTACAATTCCAACGCGCTTAATTTCGTACTCATAGCTTAAAATCTCATGAAGTTATGGCGCGCACGGCGTGCCATGTCAGAAATTCCCGAAATTTTGATTTGGGATCAAAATCCCGTTTCGCCAACATTTCCGCAAATAGCTATAAAATACCACCGCACGATATCAAACTAAATAAAGTTTTGTTCTCATACTTGGGAAAAGGTCGGCCTGCAGTACAATCCACACATCGCCTTCTTGACAGACTGAATTCACAGAGGCCTGGAAGTCTTTTTTATGGTAAAGGTGACAAGTAGGTACCCTTATGTTGTCTCGACATCACACCGCTTCGAGCTTTGGCGTGCAGGGGAATATTTCAATATATACAGCTTTTCTATCACAGATTATTTGCACCTCCTGCGCCTCTTTTCCTGCTCAAATGTAACTTTCTCATATCAATTTATCAAAACATCCAGAAGCCGAATGACCAGCTCCTATTGTCATTGATTTGGACATGCTATGATTCTCGTATCTAGCCAAGCCCCCATTCAATAGTGGGTTACCAATAGATCGGTTTGTTTGTTCAAGGAGAATGTAGCTGCCGGAGTACGTCGACACGCGATTCTACCTTCTTCACAAATCAACCAAATATCGAGCGAGCGTAGCCCTTGCACTAAAATTGGCGCCGGCGATCTGAACGCACCGGAAGCAAAGGCTCACGCACTCTCAAGGTTGTCACCATTTCGTATCTTGAATGTCACGTCAAGAGGGTATAAAAGTAAGACTCAAGCTACGGTCTTTCACCATTCTATCCTGTAAACTGCGTTCTCCCACATCTGCTATATACTAACACCATGAGCTCTTTGTCCAATGCCCCTTCTTCTAATACCGATGACGTTAAGCAGTAAGTTGGTGTGAAACTCAATATAGTTTACTACTTATCTCTGTATACAGGAAACTCGAACTTCTGCAGACGATTGAAAAGCTTGGTGGATCAGCCGGGTACGCTACCAACCCAGGAGCATACGAAAAGGTCGTCTCAGTGAGTTTATGACCTTTTGGAATGTAACTTTTCAGAAATAACGAATCCGTGTTCAGGCGCTTGACCCATACGACGCTAGGTGTGCATTTTATTGGATTCAGGCATCCTTGGACACGGGCTGACTTTTATATTTTAGTATCTGGGCCGAAGGTATCAATAAATTGAGCTCGAACACCAACCCTTCGGCTCAGGAACTGAAGTCCAAGTTGCAGGCCGACGTTGAATTACAACGCACAGTGAGCCTTACCTGAAGTATAGAAAGTAATCTGACACTGACATTATTCATAAAATTTGTGCCGCAGGACCCACAGGCAGCACAGAAAGCAAGGTTCGTCTTCTTTGGTCATTTTCGCGCTCCCAGAATGTTAATTTTCATTAGGGTCTCCGAGGTTCTCCGAGGAGTAGAGAATCTCGGTGGATACGCTGGTTTCAAAAAATACATCGAAAGCCAAGGAGACCAGAAGGCAGCTGCCCCAAACTTGTCGGCTGTTGCCGACAAAAACTGGTCAAATTGCTACGCCTCGGGGTGGATCGCGTCTGCTGTTTTCTTCACCTCTATCACGCTCTACGCTGGTGGCTATACAGCCAGCGGAGGTGCATGGGGCTTTGGTCTCGGCGCGGGGAATTTGGAAGGAAACCTCAGCTACTCGTCGTGGTCGACGGTTAGGTCTGGGACGAACGATTTCTATGTTGAGAGCATCTCAGGCGCAGTCGGATTGGAGTTTTATGTTCATGGCAACTATGCTGCTCAGTTCACAGGCGGAAATATTGGGCTTCTGGCAGCAGTTGGGGTGCATGGGACGGTGGATTGGAATTGATGAGGTGTACTCTTTTTCCTGTCTAAGTCCCATCCGATTATTAGTCACGTCTTTTTTCGTTATTTTATTTTATTTTATTTTTTCAAATTCAGCGCTCCACATTTCTTTGTGTATGCATGTAAGAACTCCTAAACCAATGCTTAGTAGACATCTGTTCTCAAAAAATCGAGCGATGCATCTGGAGGAGTACGTTACTAATTGTGGTAATACATCAAATGCTCATAACTTCTATATTTTCATCCCACCAGCTTTTTCGTATCAAGTCTTGACCTAAGCCATGAGGTAATATTTATGGAGCTACAGATAGTCTTTTGAGCCGTACCTACAATTTTGACCACGAATAAGAGAGGTGCAGGGTAGCAAGAAATCTGAGGCCTACCCAGTTTTAAACGCGATCTACAGATCTAGAGTTGGATCTGAGGAAATGTCGGACGCTATTTACTTCGATGATCAGAATGCGTAAGCGTGTAACGAAGAAGCAGATCATTTTGACCTTGTCTCTTGGCTCAAGTAACGAGCGAAGGGCTACAAAGCGTACAATGAAGGAGCTCTAATTCTGATCTGCCAGCAGCGAATTCAGTCTGCGTCAACGCAGGAGGAAGGTCCCGTCCATCATATTAGCCCACCGTCACTGCTTTCCTCCGTAGTCCTGCCCCGCCCCGCCCCGCCCCGCCTTTGCGCCAACTTTCACGTCCAACGTTCCCGGCGTCATTCCAGGAACATTATCCGCACCTCTATTCCCGCTCACTGCGCCATCACCGCCATCGTCTGCAGCGCCAACGACAGCGACTGCGAGCGCGTGTGTAGTGCTAGCAGCTCTCCTCGCCCCTTTCTATCCTGCCCCCGCCCCACCCGTTCCCGCACCCGTTCCAGCCTCCTGTTTGACGAGTATGTTGAAAGGCTTGCACGATGATGACCCCAACGCTCGCTGCGCCATCTACACTCGCATCTGCGTCCATGTATGCGGCGGCGGCGGCGGCGCACGAACCTCGCACTTGCAGAGCCACACTCGCGCAGCACCGTCACGCCCGCACCCCCCACAATGCTTCCGAGGGAAGGTCTGCCCCCACCTCCCGCCGGTGCTCGTGCATGTAGGCCTGCGCACCTCTCCACATCCAGCCCCTCCACTCCTCAGCACCGTCTCCCTCCAGCCCTGTTTTCTCTCGGGCTTCACCCCCTCAACCCCCGCCCCCGCCTTCCAGATTCATCTGCACTTTCACTCCCGCCTGCGCCGTCCCGCGTGCAGCGCCAACGACTGCGACTGCAACTGCGAACCCGGATAGCATGTACTCCGCCCGCCTGTCCCGAAAGCACGGTTCCGGCTTCGTGCGTCTCGAATAGGAGGAGGGGTTAGCACGACGACGCAGTTTTTCCGCTCCGCAGTCTATATTCGTGTACACCAACGGTGCAGCGGCGGCGGCGATGCATGAACCTCCTTCCCACTGGACTGCCCGCTCCTCCCGTGCCGTCGACGTCGCCCCCTCCTCCCACCGTGTTTCTGAGGGTAGTCCTGCCCCTACCCCCGCCTCCCACTGGTGCTCATGCTGGTATCTCTGCGCCAACGTTACACCCAACCCCTCCACTCCTCGACCCCGTCTCGGGCATCATCTCCCACCCCCGCCTCTCGACTCCGCCACGCCTTCCCTCACCGCTATCTTCCATGTCCAATATCCGCTCCCCGCCCTGTCCCAATTGCCAATGAGAGCATGGAAAACGTACGACCTGGAGCGCGGTCAGCGCGACGGTTCGCCTCTGCTGCCGCAGTGGGAAGTGGGCAAGGGCCTGAGTCGTACATGACGACGGAGGGCGTCGTTGGGGGTTTGAAGTTCGAGTATCGAGGTATCGGGATCCGGGAGTTTGGCAGTTCAAGGCCGGTGTGGAGGCACGATCGTGATGGGGTACGACGGCGCGTTGAGTATCCATCCTGAGGTACGTCATCCTCGTTCTCGTCTTCGTGCTTCGTGTGGTTTCGGGTGCTTCATTCGGGGCCGAAATCCACGGTGTCTGCTCCGTTGAGGTCGAGGGGGGAGGAGGGGGGAGGGGGCATCGACCACGGAACACGAAACGCGAAGCAGGAAAAGTTGAAGAAACAGGACAAGCAACACAACGGCAGTCGTAGTTCTCTGCTGAAGAAGCGTTGTGCTCGCTATCTTTCCGTGTTTCCCCGAGCACCGAACCTCAAAATCTCTCCACGGCAAGTTTATCCACGCTCCTCTTCCCGTCTGCTCCTCCGTCGCCTGTAGCACCGACGATCGTCACAGTCATCCAGTGAGACATACGCAAAATCCATCCGTCGCCCGCCCTTCCTTCAAGAACCCGTGCCCACCTTCTGTTTGTCGACGAGACTCGGCAATTTGGCACATTGACGAGTCCGTTTCGCAGAAGGAGTAAGAGGGAGAGGAAGGAAGAAGCGGGCGAATGACGACGAGCAGATTGGTAGTGATCGAAGATCGATGAAGCTCGCGGGAAGGGGGCGGAAGTAGAGATAGTGCGAGGAAGGAGAGTCGTTTCAATGTTCGAGGAGTTGTCTGGGACCGTGGGGGTGTTCAGAACGACGGGGTCGGGAAGCATGGAGGTGGATAGGAACGTGTGGCTGCAAGGTGTCGGCGTTTTCGACAACGGGGGGTGTTGATGCGACGGTTTAAGGTGGCAAGATGCTACCATCATCGACAATGTGTTGGGATTGCCTCGAAGTTGAACTTGAAGGAAAGGTGGATGTCGGTCGCGTAACTACAGGGAAACGAGCTTTCTTCATCACCTGGGATAGTATGGCGAGAGTATGGCGAGAGGGGAGGCTAGCAGAGCGCAGGATGAACCAGCACCGAATACGACACGACTGATCTGCCAACGACCGCTTTAGCCTTCAAACACGTTGAGAAAACAGCTGCGCACCTCGGAAAGGGACACAAAACTAACGCAGCATCGCTTACTTCAAAGTAGTCAAAAAGAAGAACACGCCTAAGAACAGAATGCACGTTAGCCAACGACGACAAACCCTGAGATAAGAATTTGCCTCCGTACCCTACATCGATTCCGGGTTGGGTATTCACGTACTGGAGCGCTAGGTAGGGAGCTGAAGCGTCGAGAAGAGGGTTGGAGCAGCCTAAACCTAGGCAGAAAGGATACTAACAGGACATCATAACCGTAGTGCTTGACGTCGCGAACAACGAAGAAAAGGGAAGAAAGAAATTTGATGGCGACGAAATGGTTTTCGCACGATCGTCTTCCTCCGACCCCTAATTTACCTCGAAACAGATCGCTGTGTGGTATTGAGACTCTCGCACTCCACCACCGTCCTTTTCAATGTTAAGCAACAACGATATGTAGCCACCTACTTGTTGCGAGTTACTAAGTTAGAACCTAGATAAATCTAATATAGCAACCTTGACCCACGCCATATCAGAGGTCGAACCTCTAGATCTGTAGCACTGTCATTTTTGTCATTATTGTTATTCTAACCACACCGCTCTCTATTTTCCACGCCAAGTCTGAGGTACCAAATTCCCAGAAGTGCGTCTGGACCCACTGTATAATTTTTTTAAAAAAAAGGAAGGAAAGACGTTAGAAAAGTGCTCTGGATGCGCAGTCTTTCCATATTTCGTGTTATACGAAACCTTAATTTATTCAAGTTGAGCAGCTTGCTTCCTGTGATTCCAGTGAAAGAAAGCATAGGATTGGACGTCGAAAAAAAATGATTAAAGACTCTCCTAAAGCACAGATGAACAGAACCAGGTGCCCTTTTTACTGCCAACTCTGACTGATATCTCCTGAGCTGTCGCTTCTGATCAAGTAGGAGCTGTAACACTGACTGGACGCGGCGCTGTGGACTCCAAGGACACTCCAGTGGATGCCATACCAGCCTTAAAGGCGCAATTCCACAGGAGTGCAAGGCAATGGAACTTGCTCTCCGGTTTTGAAGCAGCGGCCATGCAGAAATTCTTAACGGACTCGGACTGCGCGGCACCTAGCAGTTGCTGAACATGGCGGAAATGGACAAAGCTGTCGTACTCGGATTTGCTAATAAAAATTGTCGGCATGGAAGAACTCATGAAGGCTGCGGAAATTTTGCTGAAAACTCGATCTGAAACTCGTAACTTGTGTGCTAAAAACTGTATGCTGTCGGCTGTAACTCGTGCGCTGTAGACTGTAGGCTGTAGGCTGTAGGCGGTAAACTGAAGGCTGAAATTGAAAGAAAGCCGGTGCTGGTCCGAAAGCGTAGTGTCAAATGCCTCTGTCGTCACCAAAATGGAGAGGATAGATCTGCTAGGCGCGACACGAAGGACAGGAGCAAGGTGTTATGATGATTCGGTGGCTGACGATCGGACTGTACAGTACGTACGTGATCCGCTCTGTAATCTAATCTAATCTGTACCTGATCCACGCTTTGTCGCAAAAAAAAACGGTATTCTTGACCAATGTATATTTAATATTCCCAATCCGATGAACTCCACATTTCTGAATCTGAATCAGCAGAATCCGACGATTCTTCAGGATTGAAAAGGTCTTCAGTGCGGCTGCTCCCGCATATACGTTGAATTTTGTCGTGTCCGATTCGAATGACCAGGGTGAGACCCGTAAACTCATCCAGAGATCGTAGGTCGATTTGGTTATCCGGTCCGGTTTTGAAAGAAAGAACACTAACTGGACGGCCTATTGAAATTCGTAGTTTAAGAAATTGTTTGATGACTCGCAAGTCTTGTTGTATGTAATGGGGGATTTCAATGGTGCGGAGGAGTGGAAAGAAAACGGCAAGGACGTTAACCGGGAGGTTGAGCAAAAATCGCAAAGTGTCGGGGTTGACAACGATCAAAGTTTCGAGGGAGGGGAAGGACAAAATGAATCGAGTGATCTTGCTTTCGGTAGAAGGAAAATCAACGGGGTCAATTTCAAGTGTAAGGGTTTGAGCGTTGTGAAATATGACCGAACGTAAAGCTGTGAAGAGGGTATCATACAGAAGCCATCCGTCGTGCTTAATGTCGAAGCGGAACTCCCCCTCGTGCGGTAATTTTGCTTCGTAGTTGAAGTGATCGGGATTCAAAGTAAGGGAAATGTGTTTTGCGCCAGCGAAATCGCAATATCTGGAGTAATCGTAGAGAACTTGATTAGCCAGGGGCAACACATCCAGGTTGAGTGTCCCCGTTGCTTGACTGAACGATAAGTGGCATCCGACCGCTGGCTTTATATGCGCGAGGAAATTCATATACACCCACCAATCAAAAAGCGAGGTGAGAATGATCCTCTTGATGGATGGAGCTGTGATTTGTGGTAGGGAAGAAAACGCATTTCCAGCGTTGACGATCGCGCTAGAAGTGTCTGTCAGGCATTCGAGATGTGGCATGTGTGGTATTGCTCTGATCAGATCATAAGCAGATACCGGACCACTCAAGGAAAGGTATCGAAGGTTTGCTAGCCACTAGTGATTGGAAGTCCGGTCCGGTCTGGTCTTTTGGTCTGAAATCCAAAGACCGAGACCGAGACCAGTCTTTTGCGGTTCATTAACTGCAAAAGACCGCCCAAGACTGACCAGGACCGGTTCAGAGCAGTCCTGGTCGGTCTTGGGCGGTCTTTTAACTGGTCTAGACCGGTCTTTTCAGTCCCTAGTAATATTTTCTCAAACTGGTAGATAGACATGTATAATCATGTGTATTCATTGATATGTAAAGCTAATTTACATGTAAATACCTGTAAGTCGAACTGAATACAATGATAAACGAATTTACCTTGGTACTGACATGAAATATGTGTGATTAAATCAAATTTCTTCAAGGATTGGCTGAGTTATGCCTAAATTCGACAAAATTGACTGATTTAGCCATAACTCTATTAGTTTTTGACTTAAAAATATGAAATTAATATCATTCGAAAGGTATTTAATAGGCGTATTCTTGTGTAAATTTGTACGCGAAAAGACCGGTTGAGACCGGTTTAAACCGGTTTTTTGTCGGTCTTGAGATTTTCGAAATTGAGAAAGACCGAAGACCGGACCGCGGTTGCGGTCTTGATCGGTCTTGCGAGTTTCCGGTCTTTTCCAGTCCAGTCCTGGTCCAGTCTCGGTTTTTTTGTAGTCTTTTAACCGGACTTCCAAACACTACTAGCCACGGAGCGTCCAACTTGAACCTGATGTTCGGCGCGGAAAATACACGCAAGGCAGGTGCGAAGTTGTTGAAGATAACAAAGGAGGTGGGAGTACTTCCGATTGGTTGTTCTCCATTCGACTTAAAGCTCATCCGAAATGTCTCCAGAACTTGTGATTGGCACTTGAAAATCTTCCAATAGTCCCCGAAGTTGAATATGTCAACCCAACAGATACTCGCGAGGTGGAGTTCAAGCGATCTAATTCTTCCCCAATGACATTCAAGGAAGTTCATTACAACTCTTTCGGAAGAGCCACGATGTGACTGGTTCCAGAAAACAGAAAGAAGTGATCCGTGCGTCCTTTGAAGGACCTCATCCCTCCATTCAGCGGCCTCAAGACGGGAGAGGTTGATGACCCGAGCCCAGAGCGATGAAGACAACAGGATCAGTTGTCGCCAGCTTGAACACACCTGAGAGCTAAATCGCAGCGTATCAATTGCCGTTATTCACTCTCCATACTGGCATTTAACCCGCAAATCCTCCATACGATATCGTTGGGGAGGCTTGAACTTGGTCGTTTTACGCTGGTGGTTCCATCGCGAGTCCGATCGATCTGTTGAGATAGGCGATGATGAAAGAGTGTTGATTCCAGAGACTCTGCGGTGTTCAATTCTGTCATGGTTGTAAGACGATGAGTACTTTGTTTCCTGCCCTTGTGTCGTTGTAACCACGTTTAAAATGATCATGTGCTGAACGAAGTTCAAGCTCCGAACGTGAACTTCGAACTCGACTCGCCAAGGGAAGGAAAGAAATTTGATGGCAACATAGCATCTTTCTCACGGAGGCTAAAGTGCATACCGCCCCCTAACTTGCCCTTACTTCGCCGCTAATGGTGACGACTTTCGCTCAATTCCTTATGCAATGTAAATAAAAATATACAGCAACATGTACATCCCCTGCCTGTGGTAAGTCAGACGTTTTCCTGGACTTTCGCACTGAATCTCAGGTAAAACCTTGAAGGAGACGCTCCATTCGGGGAAGCGCTGCCTGATCTTATTTTTACAGCAGGCTGCAGTATGTGCTGGACTCGGGAAATTTTGTTTTTATGCTCTGTCTCGACTAGCATACAAGCCCGGTTAGGTTATATTGGGTAATATAAATTTAAATCTAAATCTACTCCATAATCCGATGGTGCATCAGACTTGAAGAGAAGGTGCTTATTCTGGTCGCTCCCGCATGTATGCTGGAGTTCATTGGGACCAAGTCGAAGAACAATAATTAGACCGGTAAACTTGTCCAGAGACCGTATGTCAGGGCGGTAATCAATACCGATCGGTAGAGAAAGGAAGCAGATCGGTCGGCCAGTCGAAATTCGTGATATGAGAAATCGACTTATAATCGGCACTTCTTCTTGCAGGTGAGAGGTAATTTTAACGGTGCGGAGGAGTGGAAAGGAGAGGGCAAGAATGTCGACGGGAAGATCGAGCAAACAGTTCAAAGTGACGAGGTTGGTGATCAAAGTCTCGACGGATGGGAACGATAATGTAAATTGAGCGATCTTGCTGTCAGTAGGTTCAAAAGTCGCCCGGGAGATTTCAAGCGAAAGCGTTTGAGCATTGTGAAATATAACGGAAGGTAAAGCTGCAAAAAAGTCATCTTGTCCTTCGTGTATGATGTTAAAATGGAAGTTCCCTTTGTGAGGAAATTCGGCTTCGAAGATGAAGTGACAGGGATACAATTCCAGGTCAATGTGTTTTGCACTAGAAAAATCACAGCATCTGGAGTAATTGTAGAGGACTTGATTGGCCAAGGTTAACTTTTCTGGCTGGAGAATGGAAGTAGTGTGACTGAACGACAAATGGCATCCGACTGCTGGCTTTATTTGCGCGAGGAGATCCAGGTGCGGCCCCATATCAGAAAAAGAGGTGAATACAATTTCTTTGATGGACGGAGCTGTGATTCGTGGTAGGGAAAAGAACACATCTCCTGTGTTGACGATTGCGTTAGAAGTGTCTGTCAGGCATTCGAGAAGGGGCATGCGTGGGATTGCTTGAATCACATCGTCTGCAGATATTTGACGATTCAGGGAAAGAAATCGAAGGTTTTCTAGCCATGGAGCGTTCAGATTGAATTTGATGAAGGTAGCGGAAAATTCACGCAAAGCAGGTGCGAAGTTATTGAAGATAACGAAGTCCGGGGGAGAAATAATGTTTACTTCTTCATCATCCGACTCGAAGGTGACCCGAAAGGTCTCCAGAGCCTCTGATGGGCGCCCAAAAATCTCCCAATACTGCTTGAGTTTGATATCGTCAATCCAACGATCATTGCTAAGATAGAGTTCAAGCGATTTGATTCTTCCCCAATGACGTTCGAGAATGTCCAAGACGACGTCCTCGAAAACATCAGGATCTGACTGGCTCCACAAAACGAAAAGAAGTGCTTCATCCGTCCTTCGTAGGACCTCTTTCCTCCATTTATCGTCCTCAAGATCAAGATAGGAGAGGTTGATGACCCGCGCCCAGAGCGACGAAGACGACAGGATCAGTTGTCGCCAGCTTGAACACACTTGGGAGGTATATCGGAGTGTATCAATTGCGGCTATTCTATCCAAACTCTCGGGCTCGTCCTCCATATCAGCATTTAACCAGAAAATCCACCACAATACGTCGTTTTGTAGGCTGAAAACTGGCGGTTCCGCGCTGGCGATATGATCCTGATTCTGACCATTCTGCAGAGAAGGAGAGCGACAAAATGAAGCTGAATCCAAAGATTCCGTGATCTTCAATTCTGTCATTTGGAAATCGACGAAGAGCAGGAGGAAGATGAGCCAAGAAATCGTGTCGATCACAGCCTCCTGCACACCATGAGGCCCATCGGACAGTCTCAGACTCCCACGAACACGATTTCGAAAGGCTGACGGTGTTCCAATCAACCGCTGGTATTCGTACCGTTATCGAGTGAACTCCCCGTCTGCGCTTCTGTCTCGGAAAAACACACTTAAAGAGGTATTTCCTCGATGGATTCAGACTAATGGGACGTTCTTTTCTCTTCCATCCTTGATTCGCTTTCCTATCCCTTTGATTCTGATCGTCATTGGGATGGCGCTGCTCGTATAATCTCGATCTTGACAGAACCAGGTCCTCCTTGATTGAGTTACACGCGTTGTTCGGTACGCGTCTCGATCACTGCTTCGCCTTGCATGTGGCACATTAGTCATTATCGTCATCCCTACCAGCCTAACTTGAGCCGAAACACGAACATGAGCTGCAATTTCGCTGAGTTCGGTCCTCAACGTGCCGTCACACTCGTACCTACTACTCAGTTGCCCTTCCTCTGAATCAGCACGACTCCGCATTCATGAACCTCAAGTTCATCATGAAGTCTCCAATCTTTTAAACCCCTTCCACACGTTAGCATCACAGGTTCAATAACTCAACGTCGTCGTCGACGTGTTCACAGCTCGTGTGCTGGTCCATTCTGTCAGGGTACTTAGTTTGTGTAATCGGTAGCCTGGCCCGATCGTGCCCGTACTTGTTCGGAACGAGAAATGCGTCGAGGAGTGAGGATTGTATGCGACAGGATAGAGGGGCGGAAGCGAGCGGGGGTGAGCGCGAGGTCACGGTAAAGGACCTGATCAGGCAGGAGAGGGGGGTGGTAAAGAGGTAAGGAGGTGTGGACACTAAATGCAAGCGGGATGGGCGGCTCAGGGTCCAGGCGAAGGTATCGAGTTTTCACTTTCAAGTGGCTAGCACGGAGGCCAGCTCAGCGCTGGAAGCTGAGATTTGCTTCGCATTTTTTTTTTGACGTTGAATAAACGCCCAATTCCCTAAAGCAACATGATTGACTCGGTTCATAAGCGCTCTGGAATGAGGTCCAACGGAGTCTTCATACCCGCGTCCAACCAGAAAATTCATCTAGCTCCTCTGGACTCCGTTCGAGAAAAACCCGCACATCCGTCGTCTCTTTTAAGAATCACATGAGTATTTAAGTATCAAATGATATCAAATTTTACCTATTTAAACAGGGATGATAAAGGAAGAAGAAGGCATACTCACTACCAACAGCCTGAGAAGGCATAGTATCATGATTGTCAAGATTGGTTTTTAGTGTTGCACTCGAGCCATTGGCGACCTCTCGCTATAGCTGCAAGGCGCGAACGAGGGAGCATGGGCGATGTGTGCATGGATCAAATGTTAGCCATTCTCACTTCCTGATATTTTTTCTGGGTCCGTATAGAGTGCGCATTATGGTAATTCTGGATATCTGGACGGTCGACGAACCTCAGTTGGACCTGAGCTGGCAAATCACGGTGGTACTGTATGTGACCAATCGCGAATTTTCAGATTTAGAAATTCATTTTGAAAGGCGGTCCAGGAGGTTAGGAATCAGAGGTGAATATGTTAAGACTTCTATTAACCGTCTCCAAGAAGCATTACAGAATCGCAGCACATCATGCTTACATGTCCCAGACGCGACGCGTGCGCGTGAGGGCGCATGCAATTGATCCGGGATCACATGATATGTTCGTTTATTACTCGACCGTGATTCCCATCCAACTCTTTCAACACCGCCTCATGGGTTGACCTATCTCTGGAGAGTACCGACGCTGGTCGCCACAGCAGCGACCATTGCGGAGCAGCCGGCGTCACCTCTCCTTGAAGATGGTCAACAGAGGCGTTATCAGGACCGGGGTTCGCATCAACCCAGATGCCTCCCCGCCAGCCCGCTTAGCATGAAGCCATGCTCGCGCACACTGCCTTGACTCGTTCTTAAGCGCCTGGGTGAGCCTTTTCTCACCATTTCCGTTGATCTACTTACGCAGACTCGCCATTTATACTTAGGTTTCGACTCATGGGCTCGTCCTAAATCGGCCGCACCGACGAATTGATCCCTTCGTGGTGTCCATGTTGTCCGCTGCCGCCTCTAAGCCAACGCTGCAAAAGCCTCGCAGCCACTACACCAACCCCCCTCCGCTGCTCTGGCCAGCTCTGCTTCCGCACCAGCCCTCCACATCCAACCCCTTCCCTCGCCCCGCCGTCGCCGTCGCCCCATGCCCATCGGCCCTGCCCCCCTCGCCCACCCTGCTGGTGCTTCTGCACCGTTTTCCATATGCATTCCCTTTCTCCTCCCCCAATCCACTTTACTCCTCCCCGACCGCCCCTTTGCCATTTTTATCCGCTCTCTACCCCGTCGCTCCATCCCATTCTAGCTCTCGACTCGCGTGGTCGTCCCAACGCCCCCATGCCGAAGAATGTTCGCCTATGGGGCAATAAACTCGCGTCTTCAAAGTGCTCAGAACTCTTGCTTTCTCGTCCCGCGCACGCTGTGCGACGCGTGAAGCAGACTTATACTGGTCTTTCGGTTTGTTTTGAGCACGAAGGCGGTGTGGGGGGAGGGGGGATTGAGGGCAACAAAGATGGTCCTGGTGTTAGGATTTGAATCGGCGTTTGTTGTTTTGGCGCGTTTTCTCCCCGGGGATGTCGCACCCGACCCGCCTACTTTGTTGAAGACCTCTATGCGTTTCTGTTTTGTGAGTTAACCCCGTTTTCTTCTTCTCTGTAGCGCGTGCTCATTGATCATGCAGCCGAATTCCCTTCCTTTCTTCGGATTGGGTTTGCGCTGGGCGGTCGTTTACGCCTAGTGACTGGGGAAACATCCTGCACCAGTAAGCACGCATACATCATCCCCACTCCTTCTCCTTCCCCTCTGTTGTCGCTGCCTCCCCTGCCCCCCTGCCCCTCTCCACACCCCCGCCCCTCTGCGTTGAACCCTTGTCCGCGTTGTTGCCCCCTCTCTCGCTCATCGCCCCCTGCCGGCTCTACCCTCCGCGTGCCGCTACTCCCTTTGCTTTTACACCAGCTCTTTTCCTCAACGCTCTTTCCCGCCGGCCTTCGGGCTGTCGTGCTGTACTCCCGACCCCTTCCTCCCCCACCGCCATTCCTCTCTTTAATCCGCGCTTGTCCATCCCGTCCCTGCATGAGCGAAGCGACGGGGCGCCAACGCGTTGTCACCCAACTTGGAGCATAGGTCGAGTGCAGGCGCCGGCGGCAAGACCGGCCTACATTCCAAACGCGCACCTTGGGGACGCACCCAACCCTATCCCCGCCGTCGTCCCCGCTTCAATCCTGCCGCTGGCAATTATCCCAACTCATCCTCCCCCTCGCGCTGCTGCACCAGCGTCCCGCGCCCGCCCCTTCCCCTCCCATTCCTTCAGTCCGTCTGCGCCAGCCCCGCACGGATCTTGCATCCAGTGTACTCGACGCCGTCACGGCCCCCCCTCCGCCGCTCTGCTTCACTCCACCCCCTCACCAGCCCTGCGCGTTCAACCCAACTCCTACCAGCGCCGTTGCCGCTGCCTTACCCGACCCATCTCCAGCTGACTCCATCTTAGAGGCGTCACTTTCGCGCGTGCTTCTGCGTCGGCTTTCCACGACCGACCTGTCCTCCTCACCCGTCTCCTTCCGACCTCTGCTCGCGCGTGCTTTGCTTCTCGTCCCTTTGCTTCTCGTTCATTCCGCCCCCCTCCCCCGCCCCTCTTCCCTTTCTTACCCCCTCCCCTCCCTCTCCATTCACTGCTACCTGCCTCTTAGACATCCCCATCCAACTCTTCTCCCCTCTGCGCCACCGTTCCTACTTTCCAGAGGGAGGACTCGGAGGAGTACGAGCACGAGCACCCTGAACCAGGACCCGAACCAGTCCTACCGCCGCGATGATCGCCCCTGTCTCCGAAGCGGGATTGGTACGGTTCAGGATCCGGAAGCTGAGGGTTCGCAGGCGATGATGACACGGAGTTGGGAGGCGCGAAGAGGAAGCTTGGCCCGGATGGGGTATCACGCCGTGTTGACATCCAAGGCAATATGTATTCCTCTTCGTATTTGAGTTCAATTCGAGGTAGCGGCGTTGATGACGTCGGGCGTGCGTGAAGATGACAGGGACAGGTTTACTAGCTCGCCGAAGTTGAGGTTTCCGGGCAGAAACCAACACTCTCGCTCCCCTTCTCCTCAGTAGTTCCACCCCCCGACCGCCGCCAGCATTCCAATACCCCCAGCAGCGTAGTTCGTCGCCCACGATTCCAGCGGCATCCAACGCATCGAGGTCGAGGTCGAGGTCAGGCATCGCCACCGAAGTCCGAAACGCCAAAGGGAAGAAAATCGGAGGAAGCGTTATGAACAACAAGACGACAGAGGTGCTAAAGAAGCACACGCTCACACCTCCTCGTGTGCGACGACCTTCACTGCCAACACGTACAACATACGACTGCACCCGTCCTGTCCCGCCCTCGCCCTCCAGCTGCGCCTGCACCCGCCGCTATCCTCCAGTCTTCTCTGCGTGGATTAGACATGGCGGGCTCACGTTTCGACTACCCCGTTTCGCAGAAAGAGCAGCGGTGAAGATAGTGCGGGCGCGTTGAGCGGATTGGCCGCTTGCGAGAGGGGGTAAAATAGAGGTGGAGGGCAGAGGGGAATCGTCATTGAGGTTGTTCGTCTCAGACCGCGGAGGGAACGCAAGCGACGGGAGGTTATGAGTGACGATGTTGCGGAGTAGGGTAGTTGATAGGCTTGAAGCTCATGATCATCATTTTTTGTTTATCCTGGACCCACCTGTACTGTTCCAAAAAATTCAGTTTCATCTGTTGTTTCGGAAATTTTAAGGAATTAAAAGCGAATAATTATAAGTAATTTCTGTGCAATCTAACGCTGTGTCTGACGAGACGGGGAACTTACTATTATACTGAGTCTTGACATAGACTTGATTTGATGGTGACGGTTACAAGTCCTAAATTAACTGTAAGATCCCAGTTCAGTTTGACTGCTTTCTCACTCTCACTTCTATGGTGCGCTCGGGCTAGAGGCCACCAATTTGGACAGGCGCCAAATTTGTCGGAGATTTTTTTTGATTTTGCTTTGCCCCAAAACTAAATTTGGAGGCACAAATTTTTCATCAGGCAGTGGGCCATGGTGGCCCATTATACATTGTCTGTTGTACAATGTACGTATTATCTACTGAATATTATCCAACTTTACCCAAAAATCTGACTTGCACCATGAAACGGAAAAAAAGACGCTCAGAAGCAGGTCAAGAAATTCAGCTCACGCATCTAAACCTCTCATCGTCGTGTTCCAGAGTCTCTGGCTCGTTAGTTTGATGTGTAAATTATCTTATCTTATCTATCACGTGCGGTAATTACCATATATATACATAATTATGTCATAACGCCAAATCCAAAAATTCAACTTCGTCAGTTTTGAGGATTTTTCTTATCCCTCTTGTAGTTTTGTTCCGCCATTGAATTGCTGCATTTTTACAAGAGGAATAAGAAATTGACCAAAATCTGACGTGGGAATATCCATTGTCACACTCAGTAAAAATGAAATTTTTACATTAGTCTGGTAATGGTCATGCAAAGTCATACAGGAGTCACACGAGCAAGATTTATGACTAAAGGATGACTTGCATATGCACGACTAATACATGATTGTTGTCTGACTTTTTCATCAGTGGGCAGTCAGCCTAGGCAGCACCGGTCTCACACTGTCAATGAAAGGCACGCTGTGGACATACAATGGTCTTGCCAGAGCCAAAAAAAGTCAGCAAAGGAAGTCAATAAGTCAGTGTTTAGTCTTTTTATTCCATTTCTTAGTCAGGACATGGGGTGGCAAAAGTCGACTGGAAGTTATGCCAGAGTCGTGCAAAGATCATGCAATTGTTTCGAATCTGGTTTCAAGCCAGGTAGAAGTCAGTCAATAGTCAAGCTAAAGTTGGTTGAAAGTCAAGTATAAGTCATGCATAAGTCATGCAATGACTGATAATGTGCATTTTAGTCGACAGCACATGGTTCAAAAGTCAGGCAGAAGTCAAACGGTAGTCATGTACAAGTGCGGAAAAGTCATGAAAAAGTCGTGCACTAGTCTTGCGTTGGTTCACAATTTATTTCGCCTTTGGTTCAGTGGTCAGGCAAAGGTCAGACAAAAGTCGTGCAATAGTCACACATTGGTCTACTTTTACTGCCAAAAGTCGGACCAAAGCTTGTTAAAAGAACCGATAGGGATTACATACAAACTAGATACGGGGGTTCATCTCTACATACTGCTAAATGCTAACCAGGGCTCCATGAAATAAAGCATATGGATTACTTATTGAGCGCGCTTTGAAGGCTTTGACCTTCGCTATAATAATATTAATATTGTTGATCGTTCATCAGATTGAAAGGTAGATAAATAACTTACTGAGGCAATTGCAGTAATCTCGTCTGCTGATGGAACTGGCATTGTAGGAGTATCAATGATATACTGGATCAAGTCTAGATAGAAGGCATCAGAATGAGTGGCTTAACTTGGGACTGAACCCATACCTTTCTTGACTTTAGCAGTGGTTGATCCTTTGTGAGATTCAATCCAGGTCTTCAAATCAGCTATTTGAAGGTGTTTATTCATGAGGTTGTATATATTGCCTGTCGCCGAAGAACTTGAATCAGTGCCAGAGTTTTCCGAATCTAGAATGGTGTTTGAGGGACCAATTCCAGGTGCAGGGACTTGAGGAAGGGAGGAGGGCGTATTCACGAGCTGAGTGGCGGTCTCAAGCAATCCCAGTGCAGTATTTGGTGTAGGTTTTGATGCTTTCGTTGGAGCCTTTGGCATTTTTTCGGTTATTTCCTATTGAGTAAATCATGTTGAAAAAATGAATGGAATCTGTAAGAAAAACTGACGTACCCCACCTGCTGCAATCCATGATTCACGTAGTCGCTCCACCAAGTTGCTAAGATATATGTCACTGAGATAACTCTTTGGGGTAACATCCCGTTCGAAGCAAACATAGCGGGCAACTCTGCATGTCTTGAGAGCTGCTGCCAACAGCCTACGCGCCATATTCACGCCACCCACAGAAGCCCAATCCATGATTACCTTTGTAATAGTCATGCCACCCGCAGTAAATTGCCAGTGTCCCCAAGATTCATTCGAATCATCTTCACCGATCTCACTAGAGTTCGGATCTGCAGTTTCGATGCGATTGACAAATGCACTGACACTATCTGACGGCGAGGAAGACTTGAAGTTCGGTGACTTTTCCATAGCATCGAGGAGAGAGATAGCTTGTGGAGCAGAAACCTTGCACTGCGAAAATTCCTCTGACATTGGAAAGAACAACACAATCAGACTTACACCATATATAAGTAGGAAAATATGCTTACTCCGAAGGCTATCAACTAAAGAGAATCAAAGGTAAATTCAGTTCTTTTCAAAACTCTTAGCAACTGAGCGAACTTACAGTCATCGAGGACTCGAATAAACTCGACATCAAGGGCAGTTGCAGATTGGGCCGCTGTAGCTTTGCCCGGGTCAGCGACGTTAGGACGATTAATTTCTTGCTCAAGCGACATGGCTGGCATCAACGGTTCTATTAATAAAGAATTATTAATAACAGAATAGATATTATCCAGAGACTTACTTTGAACATTCTGCTTGGGTTGATTGGCTGGACGCTGTACTTCCTTGTCCGCTGCTGTAGGCTTAACGTGGTGCGGTGTTTTAGATTTCGTAGCGATAGGAATATCCGTCACCTTGTTTGACGGTTTTGATTCATGTTGCACTTTAGATTTTTTTAATTTTGTGCTATTCTCTTTCTGCTGTGGTGCCGCTCGTTTTTTCCCTTTCGTTTCCTTGTCGTCGTCGTCGCTGTCATCGTCACTGTCATTTCCTTTTTTATTGAAGTCGATTCCAAAGTCTTCGCCTTTGTCGGAGACAATCTCTGCCTTTTGCTGCGCTGTTTTCGCGGCCCGTTTTGCAGTCGACCTTTCTGCAGTAAGGACAGTACTGAGAACATGTTCGGCTTTCCAGTGCCCTGCGCAAAGTCCAACCAGCGGTCGGGCTGACTCCAGGAAAGCAACTGCACTGTTCCATTCTCTGGTATGATGAGTGCGGTAGAACCTTTTGCTCGGCTCTGCGGCATTGAGTCCACGCAAGTGCGTACCAATGGCAGATCTAGCTGACTGCTTAATGACCGCCCAACTGATTGTGGATATCATACTGCCATCTTCGTTACGAAGCGCTTTTTCCATTGGTGGGCGAGATACATTGGTATTGCCCCTCGGAAAAACAGACAGGTCAGCCTGGGCGTCGGCGAGCGTCCAAAGAATCTCAGGAGGGTAGTTCTCAGGTCTATCCGCTGGCTGCTCGGGACGTTGAGCTGAGTCTACATGGGAAACCGAATCGCTTGGGGCAAGGGTAGCAGCCACTGAGTCAGGTCGCGACAATTCTGAGAGCCTGCATCAGAAGTGAGTAAATTGAATGTTCTGTGTCCCAGCAGAAAACGACTTACCGAGTACTCGAAAGCCTTGAAGTTTCAGCATCTGCTCGAGCAGCGCTCAGCTCCTTCTTCAACTCATCGATCTCATTCTTCAAAGCATCAATCTGAGTCCTCAATGCCGAGACCTGTGTTTCGTGTTTGGAAAAAAGCTCTTGATAACTGGTAAGAGCCTGCTGTCGTCCCACAATTGCAGTGTTGAGCTGTTGGTAGACTTGCATTAAGAGGATTTGGGGGTTGGTGGAAGCATTCTCGTCTACATAGCCATTCCCATTCTGCACGTTCGGTGAGTGGAAGCCAGTGCTGTCAAGTTGGAAAGTGCCTTGGGAAGTGCCAGAGTGCGTGTACCCATTCCTGTGCGGGTCTTGTTGATTGAAATACCCATTCGAAGTGTTCATGGAATCCATTGTGGTGGTTGGGTTCGACGAGTTGAAACTTGAGAAGTTCGTTTTCAAATCCCGACTCCTGCAGGGCCAACTTAGTGGGAGCATCTAAAAGATTGGTGAAAGAAATACATACCTAACATACAATATGGAAGCTGGAACAGGAGTTCTTGATGAGTTGGCACGTTTTTCTGCTCACTGCATAGGTGTAAGTCCTTGTAAATATAGAGGACGTAGTTTACGCACAAATCAGCCATTCGTTGACAAGGGCTGCTATGTTAGCCCAACTACAAAGCCCGCCATCGATTTCTAATCTAAATTCAATGTACTACAAGACGTAACTGCGATGAAGGAGGGCAATTGCGTACTTGGGTTCATCAAAACAGAAGATGGTGGTACGAAAGAAACGGAAAAGGCGTGAGAAATGGCATGACAACAAAGGATATTGCGCAGAAAGTTTCAACTTCGAATCTGGATTACATAATTCAATGAATGACACAGAAAACCTCATAGGGCTTCAGTTGGCAACTTCCCCGAATATTCACCAGTCTTGCGGTCCAATGTAGTTCGGGCCATAGAATTCAAGAGCACTTTGCCTTCCATATCGCCGATGCATGGCAGATGCTCGTTGGTCTTGACAAGGGAGTTTTTGATCATCATCTCGCTCATCACTTTGAAGGATTGAAGTCCCCGCAGTTCGTTTCTTGTTTGTATCCGTGATAGTACGCAGGGTACAATGTGCCGAAGACATAACGGGGATGAAGAATTGAGGCGGCTCCACCTACTTGGCCGAAACCGAACGAAGACTGTATCATAAGGTTAGATTTGAGGGACTGGTCCCTGTAAGAGGTCGCTCGCTATGACACCTGCTCGAATGACGTCCGTTCGAATTGTTTTCGAAGGGAACATCAAGAATCTGCGGTCTTGGAAATGAGAGTCAACGTTGCTAGACATCTTTGTTAGCGAGAATTCATGTAAATGCAACAAGTCAGGACATGTACTCGCTGTTGCGGTGTCCAAGAATAACGCCAGTAATGATTGATTGTAAGAGGCCAGCAGCCTGTCATGCTGCCGATCCACCTTTCGCGTGTCCGACGAGACTCTTCTGTGCAATAATTGGGACAGTATTACCAGGCGATCTCGAAATCGTGGTGAGAACGTCATTCCAGATACGAGTCTCATTTTCCTCCTAAGGAAAAACATTAGTGCGACAGACAAAAGATAAGGCGGGTCACATACATTCACACCAGTACTCGTACCATGGATAGAGAGAACACCAATGTCATCAGCAGTGAGACCCCAAACAGCCAGGGCTCGTCGAAGAGGCGCAACGTGAGGGTCAGATCCTTCTAGCATTCCATATAATGCGAGAGCATCTTTTTCTTGCTGCGCGGCCTCCTTTTCAATGTTGACGATACGAGATGAGACGTAGTCTTCCTCGACAATTTCCCCAGCATTCTTGCGGTATTGCAGCTCTTCCTGTAGCTGCAGATGTTCATGCGACAACCATTGCGAAAATTGAATGCGACGGAATGAAAGTTGACGCGAACGATAGCCAATGTCGAGAATAGGAAGGGGATGCTTAGAAGGAATTTCTTTAGCAATTGATAATGCACCACGTCCTGGAGCAGGCACAGATCGACCTGCATTATCACTGTAGACATTACGTTAATATAGAAGTCCCACAAAAGAATGACCAACATACGTTGACGTTGATGTAAATGCAAGGACTCCGCGAATTGGTGCTCCCAGTTCTACGGAAGAGCTCAGGCTCTATTAAGATGATGTTAGATCATCAATTAGAATAGTATAAAAGTTGAAACATACCAATAAGACGAACACCTGCATGAAGAGAGATCTCCTTCTCGTGACGGCCCCTGACGTCCTTATCGTTGACAGGCTCGTCAGTTTTACGGTCAACCCATCCAACATATAGAGAACCGACCTTCAAGCGACCATCGAAATGCTTTATGAAGCCCATGATCCAGGCCAACTCAATGCAACCTTCGATGGTGAATTCTCCATGAGCTTCCATCTCCCACCGTGTTCGTGAACTCCCCCAGGGTCCTACTCCTCCGGAGCCTATGATGACAATGACCTTGTCGGGTCGACGAGTCCGTGGAGGTGAGACAAGTCTTGTAGCGAGGCATAGTCTTCTAGAGAAGGGAACTCGAACGGAAGTTCGCTCGAGGCTGTACACCCACCGTTTGAAGAAGGCGCTCCGCTTCAAGACCATTGATGACTTTGTAGTCGGCAGAATTATCACAGGCGATGGCACGACGGAGGTAGGCTTTCTGATTGAGTTTCGTACGGATGCGGGAAGTGATGTCGGCGAGGTCGGGTAAACGATCCATTCCACCATTCAGGTCAGCCCAGATAGGCTCGACTTGCGTGACACTGAAACGAAGAGGGTGCATGAGGCCGAGAATATCGAAGGCCATTTCCTTGGACGAGAAGGTGCAGACATCATAACTTTTGAGTTCATGTGCGACAATTTTGGTGGGTCCCAGTTCCACGTGCTCACCTGTTCAATGTAATTAGATAAAGTAGGGGGAATGCAGACAAAAAACTTGCCTAGTAACAGCACCAGCTAAGCACAAATATTCTCCCAAACTTTCTGAGGCCCACCGCTGGAAGAGTGTTTCCAAAGAGATTTTCAACTCTGAGTAGAGATGATCGTATACGCCAGTCAAATTACTGCTGTACTCCCAGGTGTTGCCGCCTTACTCTTCGATGATGAAGTGGGATTTGGTCAGATGCAGGCGACATTACAGGAGCAACACTGGTGACTTGGGGGGGAAGGAACTTGGAGGGAAGAACTAGGAGGAAGAGTGACGTGGTTTGTCTGGCTGGAGCTGATCCCTGGCAACGACTTGTCAATGATTCATGGTTTGAGTACATCATCTTGGACTTTCTGGATATTAACTTGGTGTCAACTATGAACCGAGACGACGAGAAGCCTGTGGAAGTCGGAAAGGATGACGAGATGGATTGAGATACCAGTCGTCGACTTTTAATGTTCGAGGTTGAAGGAAAGAAGGGCATGGAGATTATCTGACACAATTGGATGGCTGTGGATAATGAGTAGATGAGTTATGCACGAATGAAGAGAATAAACTCGAAGAGATGGACTCACTGAATCTCATTCGCAATAGCTCCTCCTCCGAGTCCACGATCTTTTCCGCTTCCTCTTCCTGTTCCATACTTGCATTCGGGGTTTTTATGACAGTTCTACAGCATCCGTCGTGCCGAAAACGGACCAGTCAGTCACCTTGAGGAAGACTGTATTGGGTGCTGGGGACTGGGGACCGGAAAGCTCAGGAATAGTGCCAGCGACGCCACGAGATTCGAAACAATGGGTTAGGTTTGGGAGAATTACACGTGTCACCAACGTTCAAAAAGTTAAACAGATGGAGAACATTCAATAGTGGAGAGCTGTCCATAAGTAAGCAGATGGGCAAGAAAGGAGGGCAAGAACCATGTACTGATCAAGGAAAAGTTCATCTCTTTCTATCCGTCTCTTTTGCCAATCTCAAAGCGAAATGAGTACCCTAGACGCGATCGTTACGCGAACCTGATCGCTTCAATGAGGTCGTCGTTACAGGAATATCGCCAACAATCCACGTGCATGAGTTCCTAATCCTTCGCGAGACGTTCTCCTGATTCCGTGTCCTTTTCTTCGAGGATGAGCAAAAGAGTTCTTGATGCCGCGCTTCTCAGACTGGAGAAATTTCTCGAAATAGCAACGTCGAACCTGCAAAGTTGGAGCATGTGAGTTGAGCACTTAAGTCAGAAACCATAATGCACACTTTGAGAGCCTACAAGCTGTTCTCGTCGGCTTGCTCATGAACATCCATCCCATTAACCCATCACGTCTGCGCTCCTCCTCACACTCGAGGTGCCCCTTCTCCCAAATTTTATCTTCTCTGCAAACTTGCCCTCAACGGACGAGTCACGCCTTCCTCCGTCCAGGCAAAGCCGTCGTCTGTGCCGGCGATGTTGACTGCAGTCCGGCCGCTGTGCACATAACGCCTCACCAGATGGCTACCCGCGCTCTGAGACGAAGACGAAGAAGAGCTTTCATGCGGCCCAACTCCCCGTCGTCGTCGTCGTCAATGAACCCGTCCGCCAGCTGCCCGACATCAACAGCCTCCAGCTTCGCTCCCTTCTCCTCGCTGCTCTTCCAAAAACTGCGCTTGCACACGTTGCGGCCGACTAGGGTAGAACTTGGCGAGCTCGTCCCATGGGGTACTGCCCCCAGGACGTCAAGGATCTGCTTCGGCCAACTTCTCGGTTCTTCGTGTACAGGCTCCTGCCCCTTCAGGATGACTCTGGTGCTCATAGTGTCGTCGAACTCTTCAGATAAGTCCTCCTGCTTGATCTTGGTTTCCAGGTTACTGATTTCACCGTACAGCCTCCTTAATTGTAGGGAAACTGTGGTGTTGTCAGAGTCGTACGTCCGGGACACTGATTACGACGACCGTCGAAGAGGGCAGACGAAGTGGATTAGCCGTATGTGGTCGAGGATAGTGTGAATGTGGATGAGGATATTGAGGCAGCATAGGACGAGGTGGAGGATGCGGAGAGGTAATCGCCCGAAGGCTTTGGGGTGGGCAATGGACGTCCGTGGCCAGAGGGTATTTGGGGCGTGCTAGAACGGAGAAGCGGACGGGGTTGTCCTTGCGATGATCGAATAGTTGGAGAGTTGTGAATGTGGTTCTGTCGTCGCGATGGGCAGATATCACGTTTGTGCGAGCGGCTGGGAGACATGGACGTAGGAGCTGCCTGTGTCGTTTGACATGGACTCAGGCTCTACAGTGCGACGCATGGGGATGGGGTCTGTGTTGGGGTTGAAGAGCTTTGCGAGCGAACAGACTTGTGAGCAGGGGGCAGCCTGGAAGAGGGACGAAGAGATTTTGAGTCGGCGAGAAAAGTCGTCTGGGTCAGCTACTTGGGGCAGGTGGAGGTTGGCAGTTTCGGGGACGGAAGGCCCTGCGTGCGATCTCTCTCTGCCTCGTTTTTCGGTTTGGAGGTCCTAGAAATACGGTCAGATAAGGCAGCAATTTGCAGAAAAAAAGACAGACTCAGCTGGGTGGGTCCCTCTGCGATGTCCGTTGGCTGAGGACCGAGCAGGGGATTTTCGCGCTCTTTGTCCTTTCTTGAGGTCTTGAGAGGTTTGTGTCGAGCATAGTGGTGTGGAAGAGAGACAGGTGGGCCAGCGAAATCCACTGCATATGGCGGTGCGAAGTGTCGTCCTTTTCCCAATCCAGATCCCCAGTACGCCCTTCCGACCAGAAACTAAAAGAGTGGTGAGATCGTCAACGAGAGCGACGAGCTGGCAAGGGGAAGTGGTGGTGAGGATGGAACGGGAACGACGGCTCCGATCACGACATTCCGAGAAATCCTCACCTCCAAGTTGATTTCTCACGACCTTCGTAGCACCAACACTTCACCTCGTCTACGTCGACACCTTCATTGATGATCTTGTAAGTTACATCCACGCTTTCTTATTTTTCCCTGCGAAATCACTCACGATAAGCTCGCGATCAAGAAAAGCGGTGGCCAGGTATTGTTTCGTGCTCACTCGATATACCTCGTATTATCTGATTTATTTATTTCAAGTCCTATACACTGACATTCCGGTTTCAGGAGAAAGTAGCCTCGGCACCATGAGTCATGTTCGTTCTTAGGCAGCTCCAAGCCCATTATCCTGACCTGTAATTCTAGGTTCCTTATGAGGTTCATCGCTATCTTGATATTGAGGCTGAGGCAGAGGATGGGGATGAAGGATCAAACTCTGAGGAGGATCAGGATGAAGGTATTGAGAGTTAGTTATTATTATCTTGTTACCTGCATTTTTTTTTTCATCTCAAATTGTCAGATTTTATTGACGACGAAATTGGAACCAATACGTATCTTCAATTACACACACCATTCGCTGCTCTAAATCAAGAAGACGGACCCCTTGAAGCCCTCCTGAGAAGGATCAACGAACGAATTCAATCGCGGCCAATGGAGTACAGTTGTCGTAAAAATTGGGTCGAAGATGTAGTTCCATGGCTGCCATGCTCCGACGATTATCCACTATGGCGCGTCGGGTGTCAGGTCAATATTTTTTTTTATTGATTGTAAACTGTTTTCATAGCTTGATTAGATTGGCGTTGAGGAAACAGCTGTCTTTTCATTGTGTCTGAACGCAGAAGACAAGCACCAATTACGGTCCTGTTTTACGCGCGGATCAATACGAGGTTGGATTTACCTGGAGGCAACCATGAACTCTCATCTTATCCGACTTCTTGAAAGACGTACACCTGGGATTAAAAGGACGCAACGAGGAATTGAACGACGTCATATACCGTATCCAGACTCCTTAAAGATGTTGAAAATGCATGCTATCGACAAAGCTCTTGGGGAGGGAAAATGGATGAGGGTGCATGCAGGCGAGGGAAGGTACGGTGGGGATGTGGGTCTTGTTGCCGCTGTGACGTCCTGGGGGGTTGAAGTGTTGCTGATCCCTCGCCTGGACTTGCTCGAAACACACTCATCGGCCCCACATTCTTCGTTGAAAAGGAAAAAAACCATCGGTGTCCCAGAAGCAGCGCTATTCAATCCCGGAGATATTGACGACATATCTGACCTCAAAGAGCTGGACTACGGTCGTTATACCTTCAGGGGGCTAACTTTTGAACACGGACTTCATCGCAGACGATTTGATCACAATGCACTCTTGTCTACCGCTACTTACATGCCTTCCCACTTGTTTTTTTCATTCATGCAGAGTCAACATCCGCTTGTCCTTCACTCTGTGATCCCACGACCGCAAGATTGGATTTTTGAAGAGCACGATGCAGTCTTTATCTGCTCGACGAAGAAAGAAGCCACTATTGTCACGATTCAACCCATGCATGCGGAGGTCAACCTTATCAATGGTGAAGGGCTTGTTTCTGTTTCGCTGCATGATTTGCGGAAAGTTTTTACTGTCGGTGACTTTGTCAGTGTCGGGGGAGGGGCTTTAAACGGAAGGACCGGCCTGGTCATTGGCATTGCAAATGACATTGCTCTCATTGCTGATAGTTCTAATGGACGAAATGGGGATTCTATTCAGGTATTTTTCACTCCGAGTCTGACTATAGTTCATATATTTTCTAACCAGCTTGCAGTTTGAAGCTCATGTTAACGTGTTAAAGCCTGTCATCTCCACCTACCTGAAGATGCAGACTACAGACTCGCATGATACAACATTTAAGGCTGACTATATATCGTGGCTTGGTTTAGAAGTTACAGTCGTCAAGACTGGTCCTCAGAAAGGCTTTAAAGCGGTTGTAAAGGATGTACTCGTGGGTCATGAAAAGTCAGGGAAGCCGAGGTTCGAGATACAGTTTATGCACCTCGATCCGTCAAGCCCATTCCGGAGAGTAATCATTGAATATGATGATATAGTTGAATCCATGTGAGTAATTGTTAGTGCATTTAACAAATGTTGTACTCAAATGTTGCAAACTCGATCAAGTACTCGACATAAGCTTTTTAACTACAAGAAGCCTGCTGCCCATGTTTTCTATCTGGCTGACTATCAGCAAGCACCATCGTTGTTACAGGGCTTGACATCCAGTGCTGGCACTCTTACGCCCACTGTCTCCTCATTAACGCCGGCACCGGAGCTGTTTTCATGCAGACCTACACATGTTTTTTCTTCTCTCATCGAAGAGACGCCTATAGTTTCCAGCCTCTCTCCGACACAAATCCCATCCTCCGCTGCTGGTGCTACTGACCTTGTTTCGGTTCAAGCACTACATTTTTTCTTTGATAGACGCCTGATTGGCGCAACACTGAAAGTGATAGTAAACGGTGGGGAATACAAGAAGAAAGAAGTTGATGCTTATCTTGTTGAGACAAACGGGCAAATGGGCATTCGACATGATCATTACAGATCTTCGATAGCCCTTCAACACGAATGGGTGACTGCAAAGCATCCATGTCCACGACGTGACAAAGGGCTCCTTGTTGTCATCAAAGGTGAACATTGTGGTAAATATGTTCGTCGGATTCAGCACCGAAATGTTGGTCAGGGTGTTATTATGGTTTTGGCTGTCATCCGGAGGGAAAAGAGTGGTACCGCGGACCTACTTTCAGACGAATGTCTGGAACTTTACCCTGAATATCTTTGTGTTGCGGTTGAATCAAAGGAAGAAAAGAAGTTAGGTAATGCATTACTGACTTCTCTACGTGATGAGGCTCGTAGATTACAATTATCAAGGCTGTCATAATGTTGAAGTTGTCCGTCTTGCCTTGTCATTTGCGAGATTCATGCTGGACTGTCATTTTAGAGCCTATAAATCATGTGACCATGACCATCTTGGCCGTCATGCAACTGATCTCTTATCTTGACTGTGACCACAATCTTTCCTCTTGCCCCACAGCTCAATCCTTACAGTGCTTACACCGCACCTTGCTTGTGTTCAAGTTATTCAATTATGCCATGCTATTGCTCCAAGTGCGAGCACCTGCCTGCCAATAATCTTTCATCAAGAACAATAAAGCAGCACCTCAGCTCTGATGAGAGATCTCTTGCACACTGTTCTGGAGTTGAAAGGCAGCACCGCGAGTATTGCATCCTCCGTACTCAACGATTCTTGTCAACTGGTGAAGATCAATCAGAATTTACATATCAGGGTATGTTAAAATGCAATTGAATGAAGTGAATAACACAGATAATCCCTGGGTGCACTGAACTGTACTGGTACTTTTATTGGCGGATTATTCTGCACCCATATTGGTATAGATTATTCTGTGCCTGTATCAGTACCGATTATTCCATGCATGTATCAGTGTGGATTAACCCTTGCCCGTATAGGTGTGGATTAATCCACACCGATATGGGCATGGATTAACCCATCCCCGTATAGGTGTGGATTAATCCACACCGATATGGGCATGGATTAACCCATCCCCGTATCGGTGTGGATTAACCCATCCCCGTATCGGTGTGGATTAACCCATCCCCATATCGGTGTGGATTAACCCATCCCCATATCGGTGTGGATTAACCCATCCCCGTATTGGTGTGGATTAAACCATCCCCGTATCGGTGTGGATTAAACCATCCCCGTATCGGTGTGGATTAAACCATCCCCGTATCGGTGTGGATTAACCTGTCCCCGTATCGGTGTGGATTAAACCATCCCTGTATCGGTGTGGATTAACCTGTCCCCGTATCAGTGCAGATTAACCCATGCCCATATTGGTGCATACAATTCTGTGTCTTCCATGCCCATATCAGCAGGGGTTTCTGTTATTGTTCACTAATTAAAACTCAGATAATTTTGGCTGACACTGAGTTACAGATATGATGGGTACTAATGTATCTACAGAGTCAGACGATGAAAATTTGTCAGATGATGAAGGTGTGTGTAATTTTTAAATACAAAAAGCATAATTTTTTTTGACAATATGTCAGAATATGACAAGGAAAATTCTGATCTAGTGAACATTGGCACTCAACTCCACACTATGAATATCACCTCCTGCCTGGATTCAAGTCCTGTTGATGATCCAAATGGTATGATAATACTTGTATTATTTTTGTTTATATCTAAGTGGTATTTCTATCACATGGCAGGCACTGACAACATCCATTCCAGTTTTGATATTGACTCTGCTAGTGCAGATACAGACACAGACACAGATATACATCTAACTGACTTGGGCACAGACTTTGATGACTCTAAGTCAGTGTCTGATTGCAGCATTGAAATAACTGGATTTGCCCATGACATCAGTTATGATGATGCAGTCCTTCATGGTGAATCTGTATTGGCTGGTGAAAACTCAGATCTGGATACAGATTTAATTTCAGATTCAGAGGAATCTCTTCACTGGCATGCTTTTTCTGCTCCTCCCCCTAAATCTATTCTGGAGATTGATAAGGAGTTTTTTAATACTCCTGAAGTTCTTGACAAGCTCAGAGATGAACTACTAGGGGATTATAAACCTCCAAAGAAATGTCCTCCAGAAGTTGAAGCAGAAAAAGACATCAAGGATTTGTCTATGTCTCAAAGAATATCCCTTGAACACTTTATCGCGTGGAAAAAATCAAATGGAACTGTTAAAGCATACAATATGCATGCCAGAGTTTTGGAAACTTATAGCGGTTCAACCATCCTCACTCTATATCAGGTCAAGAAACTTGCTATAGAGCTCACTGGGTTTCATGCTTCAAAAGCAGATATGTGCCCAAAGAGCTGTATTGCTTACACAGGAAAATATGAACACCTAGAGAAATGTCCTTATAAAGCCAGTGGCTCCAATACTGCTTGTGATACTCCAAGATATCGCGAGTCTTCTAAAGGGATAAAAACACCTATTGCTCAAGTTCAGTTTCTCCCTATCATGGATACTGTCAAGGCATTATATGCAAATGCAGAAACAGCATTGGAGATGCGCAATCGGGATTCTTGTTTACAACAAGTGCTGCATCTTGTGGCAACAGCTGCCAATAATCCAGATCTTGTTACTGAAATGACCTCAAGTTCTAGTGCTAGTACATCATCTCAACCGGCACCACAACCAGCACCGCAACCAGCACAAGTCCGCCAATACTCTGACTATGGTGATAGCCAGATTCACCAGTTGCAGTATGAAAAACTTCGTCTTTTTCGAGACCGTCGAGATGTTGCACTTGCACTTTCAACTGATGGTGCCCAACTAACAATGAAGAAACAATCCAATTGTTGGTTGGTAATTTTTCTGATTCTCAACTTGCCTGCAACATCCCGTTATGGTGATCAGGTTTCATATAATTTTGCAACTCCTGGACCGAATTCACCTGGTGACATTGAATCATTCCTCTGGGTTACATTCGTAGAAATGGCAAAAGCATCTGAAGGAATCTGGATGTGGGATGCAGTTGATTCATCCTCCTTTCTCAATCATGCAGCTATCACAATGGTTTTAGGAGATATGCTAGGATCAGCAAAATTGAATGGAATGGCTGGACATATGGCAATTTTTGGAGACAGGTTTAGCATGGTCCAGGGTGCCCGCTCAAGTCGTCAAAAGGGCTCAAAAGCACTGTATTATCCTATCAAGCCTCCTCAATCTTCCATTTATAATCCTGATCGCCCTGAGCAATATGACCTTAACAATTTGCCCTTAAGAAGTCAAAGCCAGTATTGGAAGATCATTCAAAAACTTGAGGATGCACAAACCAAAAAGGACAGAGCAAACATCGTAAAAACCACAGGTGTTTCACGTCTTCCATTATGCGCTGCTAGCAGGGCCTTTATACATCCAACATTTAATCCTGTTGATCCCTTTCATCTTTTCTATGAGAATATATTCCTATATATTTGGGATATATGGACAATTTTAAGCGATAAAAATGATCCAGTGCATTTTCATCGTGTTGAAGAATTTGGTCAACTTGTTGTAGAAGCAATGAGGACTCTTCCACCAGCATTTTGTGGTCCAATTCGTGATCCACATCTCAAGCGACAAAGCCAATACAAAATCTATGAGTGGATGGCACTGCTTCACTGGTATACCGTTCCAATTGCTATGGAAACAGGAATGAACCCAGCAGTTGTGCGGAACTTTGCTATCTTTGTGGAAATAATTGAATTTGCCATGACAAATGCTAAAAGAACTGAGGCAAATTTAGCATATCTGCAGGACTTGATTATTAAATTCTTGGTTGGCTTTGAAAAGCTATATGTTGGAACAGACCCTGAAAAAGTACAGAGGATGAGGCTGTGTATTTTCCAGCTGGTACATGTCCCTAATCATATCCGATGGAATGGATCTATTCGCCTTGGCTCTCAGGCAACAGTTGAACGCAGTATTGGGGAAATGGGAAGACAAATCAGATCAAAAAAAGCTCCATTTGCAAATTTGACAAATCTGATTTACGAAAGAGAAATGATCAAGATTTTATGTCTTTATTATCCAAAATTGGACATCAATGGGAAAAAAAAATCAGATCTTGTGGCCACTCTTCACCCAATTCAACAGCAAAGAATTTACAAAAGACCAAATTTTATGACACCTGTTATTGAAGCAGAACTGGCATCTATTTCATCTCTACTGGGACAAACTATAGCACTCCATGGGGACATAGAATATTCACGATGGGGGAAGCTAAAACTTCTTAATGGGCATGTTCTATCAAGTCGTTCCACCCAAGTAAAAAATCAACAGCGACAATCATTTTGGTTTGAGGTAAATTTTCTCCACATTATTTTATCAAAATTGCAATGCTCAATTTCAAATTTGAATCTAAGGCAAAAGATCCAATGACATCTGCTTCAATATTTGGGGAAGCTCTTTCCTTTTATCAGATCCAACTTGACCAACCTTGTCTATTTGTCATCTATAAGCCTTTTATCAATGTCAGGAGGACTTTGGGCTGCTGCCTGGAGGCAGACTGGGGAGAAGGAACAATGCTTGCACTACATGCTAGTGACATTATCAGTCTTGTGGGAATATGGACAGGGAAAAAATCTGTCTGGATTCTCAGAAAACACCCTGGCTTGACTATGCTGACCCCTGAGGAGTCAGGGATTGAAGTCAGTGAAGATGAGGAGGAATCTCTATAACTGAAACAAATACACAAGGGTAAGGTCCAAGTTACAAGTGCCAGAAATGTAGATAATAACAAGGCTATCTGTGATGTAAATTGACTGACTGATGTACGAGTTATGACGACTTTTGAATGACTATAGTCTGTTTTGACTGTATCCATCCTGACGACTTTTGCGCGACTATTTCATGACCAAGGAAGTGAAGAAGTCAGACATGGAATGCTTGGGAATCTCGGTAACCAAGGCAATTCCAGGTTGCAAAATTACTGACTAGCGATATGACTTTTTCCTGACTTAAGCACGACCAAAGCACGATTTCGATGACTTTGTATGACTAATGTAAAATGTGTCATTTTACTGAGTGTCACAATGTGGTGGCCTCTAGCCCGAGCGCACCATACTATACTAGTATGCAGAAAAATTGCGGACTCGAACTTCTGAATACGAGAGCAAAGCCAATGAAAATCATATTTAAATGCACGTTTGTATCTTGACCCAACAGGCAGATATTAGCACCCGAGTTCGGGATTGAAACTTGAAGGGCAATGTTGAACATAAAAGCACACTCTCGAAGCCTATCCAAAGAACGAAGATCAGATATGAGATAGGCTAGTAAGCAGGTTCAACCGAAGGCGCGCTTGGGTCCAGTCTGATTAGTTATTGTGATAGTAAAGATGACGACGGACGATCGAAAGCCTAAGAGACCCGCACTCTCAACCAGGATGTTGACTAGAGGAGCGGGACTAGGATGGACGAGGATGAACAGGAAGAGCGGGACGAGAACAACGCATTAGGTGGGCTTCTTCGCATAGAGTAGGTATGAGGGACATTCCTTTTCACTAATACAGCAAGCTTGTCAGATTCGCTACACTACAGAAAGCTACGATATCCGAAAATCAATAAACTAAATTGCTAGTTCCAAGAACGTCGTCGTATTAAGAAGTTAACAGAGAGTTCAGACATATTAAAGCGGGCGTTATTCGTCTTCATCAGAAAGTTCTGAGGACGAGGAGTCATAAGCTCGTGGTCGTCTAGGCCGGATGAAAAGGTTATCAATGGGATCGCTCCCGCACGTGTGTTCATATTCTAGACTTCCACATTGAAGAAGCACCAGATTCATCAACTGGGATAATGATGACCTCGACTGGCCGGCCTGTCGAGTTTCGTGTATCGAGAAATTGCTTAATGGTCGTCAGTTCTTCTTGTAGTATGCAACGATCAATCTCCAAAGTTTGTAGGAGGGGAAAGGAACGAGCCAGGATGTCGCTGGGGAGTTGAAGCAGGACGTCTAAAGTATCTGGACAGGCGGTCAACATTTCGACCGAGGGGGTCAACGAAATAAATTGAGAAATCCTGGTGTCCAAAGGTTTAAATATCAATGGCGAGATCGAGAGTGAAAGAGATTCGACTGCTGGAAATGTGACTGCCGGCAAAGCTGCGAACAGGGCGTCAATAAAATCGCATGGAAAATTTGAATAGTATCGGGTTTTGATACGAAATTGTCCTTGACAAGGGACCTGGGCTTCAAAATTGAAGTAAAATGGTTGTATATCGAGGGAAATGTCGTTCGCACTAGGGAGATCGCAACACTTGGCATAGGTGGACAGAATCCCGTCGACCATTTCCCCCGACCAAGCAAGGCTTTCATGACAAAAATCCAGGTAGCACCCAACAGGCGGTTTGATTTGAGCGAGGAACTTGATATACGGGTCAATTTCTGCTCTCGAGTCGAGTGTGATTTCTTTAATGGAAGGAAGAATGATCTGTGGTAGAGAAGAGAGTGATTCGCCGGTGGAGGAAATGGCACTAGAAGTGGCGTCCTCCAGAAATTCGAGGAGTGGCATGTGAGATAGTGCCTGAATTAAATCGTAGGTGGACACGTCGCAGCTTAAGGAAAGAAATCGAAGATGGGATAGCCAAGGTGCGTCCAGATTAAACTTGATGTTTGGAGCGAAAAAAATACGCAGCGCGGGAGCGTTGTTGTTAAACACGACGATGTCTGGCGGAGAAAGAATGGGTGCTTTTTCTCGTTTTAGGAGGTCGAAAGTGATTCGGAAGGTCTCGAGAACCTTTGTAGGACGCCCAAAAATCTCCCAGAATTGGGTAATGTTGAATTCCTCCGTCCAGCCATTCGCACTGAAATCGAGTTCTAGCCATCGTATCCTATCCCAGTCCCGATTGAGAAGTTCCGCAGCAACATCTTCTAAGAGACATGGCCTATCTGAATATCCCCACAGTACCGAAAGCAACGACTTGCCGGTCCTTCGTAGGACTTCTTCCCTCCACTCGTCGTTCTCAAGGCGCGAGAAATTGATGACCTGGCCCCAGAGCGATGAAAACGAAAGGATGATCCTCCGCCAAGTTTCACAGACTTGGGAACTATGCCGGAGCGTATCGATCGCAGTTATACCGTTTTTTTCCATAGCTTCCTCATCCATATCGGCATTCATCCAGAATATCCACCACAGGATGTCGTCGTGGAGCTTGGAAATCGGTGGTTTGGAGATATTTTCGTGCTTGCGGCCGTGTTGCAGAGAAAGAGCGCGACTACTAGGAGAGGAAGAACTTAAGGACATGGTAGCTTTCGGTTCTGTCATAGAGAATACTATGAACTTGAAGAATGGCTCGTATATGAAGAGAATGTCGTGGTGAGCAATATGAACCAAAAAAAATGGTGAAAATTGATCGGACTGCACAGCCCCCGTCCTTTTTAGTCCTTACACAACCGGGTAGGCGACTTAATACTAAGTACTCAGTTTCAAGATGGATGCTATCGCTCATGAGCAATAGGGAAAAGTATGATTATTATTCATAAGGAGTTTACTATCTTATGGTATGCAAATGCCTTACTCCTATGACAGAACTTTGGTACACGCTTTGTAAGCCTTCCCCGCCTCTCTTTCTCTCTCTGTTGCGTTGCATAGGACCACGTCATTCATCAAGAAAACAAATTCACAGTTCAAATGACGCGTTGAGTCGGGGCGGTGGTCCTGACGGTATTTGGACGGTGTCGGTGTTCCCTGGGTGGGTCTCGTCCAGCAGAAGAAGGGGCAGCGAAGTTCGAGCCGAAGTAACTTCGCCGGCACGGCGCGTCGCATGATGGGGACCACGATAACACGAGTGCAGGGGTTGTCCGTCCGATGAAGTCCAAGGGAAGAGATCCCCGTTGAGTGCCTCCTAAAGCATACCAGAAGACAGTAGATGAGGAAGTAGTTTGTGCATGAGGCTGTGATATGGAGTTGACGCTAAGGGCTTGAAGGCAGGAAGGGATGTCTTGTGAATGAGGCTTAGCACAGCCAAAGGAATGAGACTTATAAGCTGTAATTACTCACCACAGATCCGCATATATGAAGTATAGACGTCGACAGAGACGCTTCTCTATCATCTCTCGCCTGCATACCTCCTGCTCAACGAAATGTTCGCTTATCTCGAGCTCAAAGGAGTAAAATCAATCCAATAGGAGCGGGGATACCTCCAAGCGTCGAAGTATCGGACTGATCAACGAGTCTTCGCCGGAACACAGATTAGCGGATAAGACTGCATGTGGACTACGGAGGAGGGTAAGATTGGAAACTCGCGTTGCCTGAGGGTGCCACGGCGCGATGGAGTAAGCGGAAGGGCTTATATAATAAAAATGCCGCGATATGGCCAACTCTTGTACTGAACTTGAAGTCATTGAATCGGAAGTCGAGGAAGCGGTCGCAATTCGCATAAAGTCAGGACGCCGTAGAAGGATTGTGGTCATAATCGCACTCTTTCACGCACAGGGATGCTACAAGAAAAAAAAAATCAAAATCGACATTCGCATGTCCCAAAGCTGGTACTTAACACGTACCTGCAGCTGAGCAAAACTGTGAAGAAAGACAGAACCAACCAAACCCGGGTTGAGAGTGAAGGCTGGGCATAGGTATCATGGCCGGTTTGGCATGAGTTCACAAACAAGAATATATATCTTTGCCACCATAGGATCGGAAAAAGCGCTCCAGAGGATACGATAGCGTGCACGATGACGAGAAAAGGCAGACACGAAAGCCAACACGCCGGAGGATACGCTGTCCAAAATCAGGTGTTTTCTTTAGACCAAAGAACTAAATAAACCCTGATGAGGCATATCAGATAAGATCGATATCTCCATCTCATTTCCAGACCTTGCAATTGTTCGAGAACGAACCATTTGTATCGTTAATTTTCATGACAAATCCAGACTTGAAACTCTAAGTTTATTGTAAATAGCGTAAATCGCTTTCTGACCGTCCCCATTTTATCGCATTCAAAATACACATCCGCTTCAAATTTGTGCAAGTAAGAAGAGGGACTATTATTCCTGAGGAGGCATGGTGTACTGTATCTCTATGCACTGGCATAAATCTAGACGTAAACAACAGGAAGCCTGAGGTTTCCCTTCATATTTCTAGCCTCGCCATGGTCATTTCTAGGTCAGCTCGAGAATTTAACTTCAACTTCGTTTTTGTATGCCTACTAGCCTGACTCGTCCACGAGCTAGCACAGTAGAGGTTCATTAACCTTTATTCTTCAACCAACTCGCGATTTAAATCACTGCGGCGAGTCCCTCTGCGCGTGAATTGATGGTATAACACTATGTGATTTACTTGTTTTTTTGATGTGTATTACCATGCCACGCGAAAGTACAGTATATTTGAAGCGGTAGAGGGATACAAACCATTCTATACCACTCGATCACTTTACTGACAGGCTGACTTAAGGTCGTTGTTGCTCAGAATGGTGTACTATTCGCCTTCGGATGGACTACCAGGCGGAGATGGACCAGGACGAGGACGAGGAAGGAAAAGAAGGTCGTCAACATTGCCACTCCCACATAAATATTGGATTTCTTTGTCTTCGAGTCGAAAAATTAGAGAGAGACCCGTAAACTCGTTCAAGGATTGCAAGTCTGTGTGATAATCAAGGTTGATAGGCAGGGAAAGAAGATAAATTGGACGGCCTATTGAAATTCGAGAGCTGAGAAATCTTTTTATGGTTGACAATTCTTCTCCTTTGAGAGGAAAAAAGACCGTAACAGTGTGGAGGATTGGGAACGAGTGGGCGAGGACGTCAGCGGGTAGGCCGAGCAAAAAGCCCAAAGTGTCGGGGACGACCATCAAGATCTCGAGGGAGGGAAATGACAAGGGGCTGTGAGCGGAAGATCCCGAGAAACCCACTACCCTCGTCTTGTCCCATCAATGTCCCAAAGGAGTTTTGATCAGGGTCCAATATATCGGGAAGGTGATACCAAATTTAGTCAGAATCTCAGGTAGATAATCAAATCCTGCCCAGACGCCTCATCCTTTACTCGTCTCACTTGATATCCTCCCCGCAGTTGTACAGTCATCGTAGGTAGTAATGTATGACTAAACTATCATGGTTTTATGTAGTTTTGTGACTCAAGTATGGGCAGGATTTGTAACCGCAGTCGAGACAGTATTCGTATAATTACGGTGAGCTTAGAGCAACATGCAGCAATTTCGTCCACTTCAACAACACACCAAATTAGTACCCAAATCTCTGAACTTTGCCCAGCATGAGCCGTCGAGAAGTAAAGATCTACCAGGCTTTACCTAAGTCTGGAGGGAGATAAACCAGGTCTTAGACAGTGATGATATACAGGTAATACTGGAAGAAGACGACGAGGATGATGATGTCTATGAGGACGAGGAGGTTGGGGTGGTAGAACTGGCCACAGTGAGAGTCACGAAAATGGGCGATGTCTGTTCAATCAACAGCATCTCGTGACAGGTCTCCCACAAAGAAGCACCAAGGTAACTAAATCGGCAGGTCTCTTACAATACATAGCTACTTCAGCTGTATTGTGTACCAGTTAATCGTACGAAATTCGTTATCACTTCTGTCTTTTGCGGTCTCGTATCAATCGGTTACTGATTTAGTCTTACCTGCCTGATATATCAGACCCTGACATCAACTCCTTTGGGACTTTGATGGGACAAGACGAGGGTAGTGGGTTTCTCGGGATCTTCCGCTCGCAGCCCCTTGGGAAATGATAAAAAAAATGGAGTAAATTTCGTTTCCAAAGGATGGAAAACAACTGGAGAGATTCCAAGAGCAAGGGTTTCAGCATTCTGAAATATTACCGAAGGCAACGCTGCAAAAAGGGTGTCGAGTATTTCGTGTGGGAGGTGTCCAAAGTGCCTAATCTTGAAACGGAAGACCAAATCGTGTGCGAAATTGGCTTCGAAGTTGAAGTGATATGAGTATAAGTCGAAGGAAATGTGTTTTGCGTTTGAAAAATCACAACATCGGGAGAAATCAAATAGAACTTGATTCGCTAGGGTTAACGTTTCCGCGTAGAGTGCGTGGCTCGTGTGGCTAAAAGACAGATGGCATCCGACGGCTGGTTTTATCTGAGCGAGGAACTCCATATGTGGCTCCATGTCGAGAAAGGAGACGAGGATAATCTTCTTGATGGATGGAGCTGTGATTTGAGGGAGGGAAAGGAGCACATCTCCATCAGGAAAAACCCCATTTGCTTATCCGTAGATATAAGCTGAAATACGAAAGAATATGTCAAATATAAGCTCATATAAGTCACAAATAGTCGAGTAAGTTGAATCAGCCAAATAAACTCGGTCCCGAAATATCCCCGACTTATTCTCTACTTATTTTCAACTGATTACACCTCATTCCACACAGTCAGTCAGCAGTCAGTCAGTGGTCAGTCAGTAATCTACTCCGGTATTCAGGTATATATTTTCAGATCGTGCTCAGAAATTGTATCAAACAATGGATAACAGAACATCAAATATATTTGGGAACAGTATTGAACAAAAGCTAAACTAATCAGCTCGATCTGAGACTTCCGAAGTATATTATTCTGGACTAGCACTCATGTATCAGGGTACAAACCGTAGTATTTAGCAATACAAATAAATTAGACCTGAAAATACTGAGCACGTCAATAAACCAAGTGAATGAATATAAGAACATCGACTTGCAGATATCGCGTCGTCGATCGCGAGCTTGTGTAGGTAGGAAGCGGATTGCAGGCAAACAGGTGACTGGTGTACAGGCGTCAGTGAGGTACAATGAGAAAAGGGTGTGGGCCTACAAGGTCCGTTCACAGCGGGTAATTGCGGCGCGGATAGGCACCACGGCAAAGCTAGCATGCGCGTCAGTTGGAGATAGGCTAGGAAGGCGGAAAGGGCTTACACAGTCGGTTTAGACCTCGCAGCACTGGTGACATGCACACTGGCACATGCGTGGATGTTCGCGAGAGGCTACCATGCTATAGACATCAGTTGGGCAAGGTGGAGAGGAGGTGGAAGCTTACAAGGTGGAGAGGAGGTGGAAGCTTACAAGGTGGACCGAATCATCGGTGATGCGCATCACAAATCTCTGTGTAAGTGGGGAACGGATTGCAAGCGTTCAGGTGACGTGCATCATCGACGATCAAAAACCCGTGCAGATCGGAGCGGACAGGTGCAGGGGGCAACTTGCATGACTAGCATACATAGTCGTTAGTGAGGTGCAGGGGAAGCGGATGCGGGCCTTGACGGTTTGTTGCGGGACGCGATCGCAGCATGGGTAAACGACATGGCAACGCTGGCATATGCGGCGTCAGCTAGGTAGGTTAGGGACGCGGAAAGGGCTTACACGATCGGTTTGAACTTCATGGCCCTGGTGGCGTGCGCGTTGCGTTCATGGGACATTCGCGAGGCAGCCAGGGTGCACAATTGGGACGACTGGCGTCGGTGATGTCAGTTAGGCGAGGTGGGGGAGGGGGTCAGGGCTTACGGGGTCGGTGTGGGCATTCTATGTGCCACGGCTGGTAAAGAACTGAGTGTGTCAGCTACCAGTTCAAAACAACGATGAAAAACTTACAAAAAACCTGGCACGGAGTGCATGACCGAATCAACAACATAACCGGGTCTCAATCATGAAGACCCGGTACTAAGGACCTAGGGATAATGTGTACTGGCCAAGGCAGTTGCGGTTGAAGGCACGACATTGGCAGAGAACTCGAAATGTGGGAGGGGAGGAGATGGAACAAGATCAAGTTCAGTTTTGTTGATTTCTCACCGTTCAACCATGATCAACAACATCACGTGTATCGGAGTTCGAACCGACTTGAACATTTCCGCAACTTGAACTTGGTCTCAGCCTCTCTGTCGCAGCCCCCGCCATATGAAGTAAGTGCCAGCACAGCACTTGAGTGTCGCCATCGTTGAACGACGACAGCAGGCTGGCAGCCAAAACCCCGGAGCACAAAGACAGCGGTATGAACAACGTTGCGGGAGCCAACGAGCGCAATAACGAACGAAGCCGCAGACGCCGCAGGTGCGAGGAATTGACGAGGCGAGGGACGTAAGGTGTGTGCCTACCACTCTCCCTTTCTCCACTGACCAATTTTGACAGAAAACTCCCCGCCGACCCCAACTGCCGTCAATGTGCCGTAACGCGCCTCCCAAGTCCTCTTGCCGGGCTGCGGCAATTTTGCGGGCGTTTGAAGTAACCACACCACCTTCTCACATGCCCTGCGATGCCTGCTATCCCCTGCCTCCTTGTTGACTACACAGTCGTTTTGTGTATGCCCCCGCCCGTGCCTGTGAGCAAGCGCTGCTGCCTCCACTCGCACCCGCCTGGCCCTCACGTAAGTTCGAGTTTTCAAGGCCGGGATTCTCCCTTCCCCACAGACTAATTTCGACAGAAAAACCACTCTAAATATACGAGGGAGCGCTGGACTCGTCGTGAGTATGACCTTCCATCAATGTCCCGCTGCCAACTCACATCTTAATCCCTAGCTTTAACGTCTCGCAATGCTATCACCGCCTTCGCGCCTCATTCTGCGCTATAATTCGCACTGCAACTCTGTCTTGCAAAAGACCCCAATTTCCTGCCTCGTTGATTTGTCGGTGGTAATTACGTGTCGCGAATCTCTGCGCAATCCAACCACGGATTTTTTGCCAACTGCACACGTTAAGCGCGCGTCTTGCGTCTCGTGCTTTTTGGGCCGGTCACAGCGAATCATGTACTACCAGAGGCCATTGTCAAATTGACTCCGCTAAGCCGACAACCGGTTTGTAATTAATGTTCTATGTACTGTTGCAAAATTAGAACTAGACCTTAAAATATTAAACTTACCATGAATGAAATAAACAAAAATCAGTGAACGGTGTGGACAATACTCCTCCAATCTGTGCTAATTGCTGGAGAATAAGTGGTAAATAAGTGGCAAGACACCGACTGACAACTGATCAAATGCTTATAGGAGCTGACTGGTCCTGATTGGTATCTATCAGTGGAAATAAGCTTGCCCTCCACTTATTAACACTCATCTCAACTTATTGCAGCAAATAAGCAAATGGGGTTTTTCCTGATGTCCAGCTGTGGCAATTGCATGGGAAGTTTCGTCTGTTAAGCATTCTAGAAGTGGCATCTGCGGAATTGCTTGAAGTAGATCATAGACAGATACCCGGTCGTTCAGAGCGAGAAACCGAATGTTTCCTAGCCACGGAGCGTCCAGTTTGAATCTGATGTTAGGCGCGAAAAATAATCGCAATGCGGGTGCACTGTTTTTGAAGATGACGAAGTCAGGGGGAGAAAGAATCGGTACTTGTTCTGGGTCCAAGCGGTCAAGGGTGACCTGGAAGATTTCCAGAACCTCTGATGGACGCTGGAAAATCTCCCAGAATCGCAGGAGGCTGGAATGATTCATCCCACGAGTGGTTTGGCAATCGATTTCCAGACATCGGATCCTATTCCAATGTTGTCCAACTATTTCGACGGCAACGTCTTCGGACATACTCAACAGGTTTGAGTAGAACCAAAACACTGAGAGATATGACCTTCCAGTCCTTCGGATAACTTCTGCTCTCCATTCATCATGCTTGAGAAAGTCGAGGTTCATGACTTGACCCCAGAGCGATGAAGATGACAGAGTTATTTGTCGCCATTTCGAGTTTACTTGAGAGCTATACCGGAGGGTGTTGATGGCTCCTACGCTGTTTAGTTTCTTAGTTTCGTCCTCCATATCTGCATTTAACCAAAAGATCCTCCATAGTACGTCGTCGTGGAGGCTGGAAATTGGTGGTTTGGAATTGGAGACATTGTAGTTGTCTTGACCTCTTTGTGGAGGAAGAGGGGGACAAATGGGCTGTAGACCCGGTGGTTCCGTGATTTTTGGTTCCAACATAGATGACGAACCGTTCGTCAAGGCAGGGGTGCTGTAGGAATTCGATGAACCAAGATCTTGTGAAATTTTCACAGTTCGATAGACTTGCCTTTTTAGTACATCGGGATCGATACCAGATTTGAGCCGAGGGCTTTTTTAGAACCGTGCTCTTACGCTGAAAGCACTGCAAATATCTCTCACACGTATCAAACATCATCGATAAGTTTGAACGATACATTATTCAAAGAATTCAAAATACTCGGTGCTACCGCTAGCCCACAGCTTATTTAAGTTATAACTTGAACAAAACTTTCAAACATGTCGGCCTAATGTTTTCCTGGAAGGTACGCATACGCATAGATGTGACCGCAGGCAGTCGCATCCCGTCGCTTGGCTATGCAACCAAGTCACTGGCTGGTGATAAGGAAGGAAGGGCGAGAAGGAAGCAGGAAGGGGAAAGGAAGAGGATGGAGGAGCTAGGACGTCAAAGATCTAATTATCAACTGGATCCAACTTTTGCTTGCTCGGCGCGTCGAACCCGGGAAGAAGAGTTTGCCACCGCCAAATTATCGAGTACAATCCGAGGAACGAAGAGAAGGGGAGAAGAGGAGACTAAACCTGACGTGAAGTGGAGTGAGTCCGAAAAAAGAGGTGCGAACGACGAGGATGAATGGAGGATGAATGTTGGAGGAAAATCAAGCGCATTGAACTTCTTCCTGTTCGTCGTTTCTTCATCTTCCAGTTCTCGCAGTGGTATTCGTAACATGTACAGGAAATCATCTGGGGACCCTGCCTCGCGCCTTCGTTTCCGCGCTCGTGTGAGTCGTCATACTCAGCCCCTGCGTCATTGCCACTACCTTGTCCATACGCTGGGCCGACAACCACAAACGCAATTGTACGACACCCAACGTTCAAGAAGATGGAGCAGCAAGGAGACGACGTGGCGCGAGTTGCAGGAGGGGGGCCTCCCCAGTATATCCCGTCCTCCTGCTCCTCCCCCTTCCATCCGAAATACTCGTCTCGCCCAACATCCTCACCTGCGGCGTCGCGGTCCAATATCATCGTTGCGAAGAACGTCCGCAACATCAACACCGTGGTCCTCCGTTGACTGGGGATCCTCGTCCTCCCTATACCCTAAATGTCGAAGTCCAGGGCGAGAACACATCCGCGGCGCGGGGGGGGGCGGCGTAGGAACAACGTCTCTCCACCCACGCTGTTCTTCCAGGCCCGCCCCCGCCCCCGCCTCCACCGCCGTCACGATGTCAACGACCGCAGGTATCATCTCCGCTGTCTTCGTCTCCGTCGCAGATGAAAAACGACGTCCTCTGGAAATTGAAGCGCAAGCTATTTCCTCCGTCCTGCCTCATCTGACCCCGCCCCTGCTGATCTTGGCCCCTTTCGCAACCAAAACGAAGCACGACGCCACCCCCCGCCTGCACCGCCTCCAGCGCAGCAATCGCTGAGCACCATCCTCCCTTCCATCTCTCTCACGCCGAGTACTGATCCATACCCGCATACACCTCGATCCAGTTTGAAACCCTAGGTTGGCGCCGTCACGGAAGCAGACAGAGGAGCAGAGAGGGGAGGGAGGGGGCCTGACTGTCAACCTACAAACGGGCGCGCCCACGCGCAGAGGAGGACAAGCGACATAAAAGCTGAGGCGGGAGCGGGCGGGCAGGCGGGAAGCACGAAAAGTTGATACGACTCGTAGAAGCACGCGCAGGAGCGGTCAGGGAAAGTCTGACGAATGCCCACTATTCCTTGAGCCGCCCGGCGCTCTGACGCTCTTTGACGTCGCAGATGATGGTATCCAGTCCAAGATCCTCCCTGCTTCTCCCAACCCACCCCGTCCCGCCCAGTCACGTCCCGTCCCACCGCGCCCCGTACCACCCCGTACCGCCCCCGACGCCTATCACCACCAGCACCACCGCCCCGGCCAACGATCCCGCAGCCCAACCCAAACCGCCCTCCGCGCCCTTCCAACCATCTCTCTCGTCGATCTCGAAGCGCATATACCCACTGCTCACTCAACATAGGCGCACGCGCAGCGCCGACAAACAACCTGATCGGCGGGGTGGGGCGGGGCGTTGTAGTAGTCGAGAGGAACAACGAGGGGAGAAGCAGACGTGGCTGTAGCTCGTCGACGCGCCGAGGAAAGGTATCCATGTCCCACCAGCTGCTCTTCTGCCCCGCCGCCTGCTCTCGACGGGGGTGTGGCGCGTCGGCTCGGTGCGGTGGTGGTGCAGGAGCCGTTAACAACGCAGAACACCGTCGCTGGTCCTAAAGCCCGGGGTCACAGCAGGCTAAAACAAAAGGACAGCGTCCCAGTAACTACGTGCAGACGCCACATAGGTAAGCTACATAGTACCGAATCAGTCGGTTCATTGAACAATTACATTGTATCGAGTATAGTCGGGCCATTGAATTCAATGGAACGTCCCCTATAGGGCAAATGGCTCCGGCAGCCCATTGCGGCACCGCCTGGCAGTGGGAGCGGCGCCGGGCGGCAACATCTTGTTCCCGGGCACCAGACCTGGCACCAGACCTGGATTCGTCATTACGCACTTAGATACCTCGGCAGTTGTACTACTATATGTAATAAGCATTTAGTAGGAATTTCATGTAAAGTAGGGACAAAATAATATAGATGGATCGCATGAATGGTATCGTCGGCACCGCTACTGCCGGGCCTACCATACTCCAGCTCCTCATCTATCCGTACTTTCTCTCCCCTCTTCTCGATCCCTCTTCCAACTCAAATTCTTGACTACCCTATTGCCAATTGAAATCTTGTCCTGTTGCTTTAATCTGGACTCACCTGGTACCATCGGCACCGCTACTGCCGGGCCTACCATACTCCAGCTCCTCATCTATCCGTACTTTCTCTCCCCTCTTCTCGATCCCTCTTCCAACTCAAATTCTTGACTACCCTATTGCCAATTGAAATCTTGTCCTGTATTGCTTTAATCTGGACTCACCTGGTACCGTCGGCACCGCTACTGCCGCGCCGACCATACTCCAGCTCCTCATCTATCCGTACTTTCTCTCCCCTCTTCTGATCCCTCTTCCAATTCAAATTCTTGACTACCCTATTGCCAATTGAAATCTTGTCTTGTTTTGCTGTAATCAGGGATTACTGCGTATTGTCGGCACCGCTACTGCGGGCCTACCATACTCCAGCTCCTCGTCTACCCATACTTTGTCTCCCCTCTTCTGATCCCGTCTGATAACTCAAATTAACAACTACTCTGTTGACAATTGAATTGATGTCCCGTCTACCTTCAATGTGGATTCCCTGGCGTCATCGGCACCACGACTGCGGGATTAAATGGATAGAACCAGACATATCATATTGGTCAGGCTCAGACAAAAATAATGCATTGAGGGGAGGGGGCATTTATTATAATACAATGAAAACTCGAACATGCTCCATGCTGCATCACCACCATTACTTGTCCGCAGGCTCGTCGGGGTCCGGCACCCAGCTTTCGTCGACGAATGGAAAATCTTCTGCAGTGTAACATTTTGGCGAGGGAAGCTTAGGAGCATCTTGAGGTGCGATGGGTGGAATTCGCGAGGGACATTGGTGCCAGTGTTGGCTTGGAAGCCGGTGCCGATCAGAAGGTTACGTCGAACTGGGGAGAAAGGGACAAATGATACTTGATTCAGATCAGTACCCTCATCCTCCGCTTCATTTCCACTGTCACCTGAGGGTTCAGAAGCAGATTTATCTTCACCATCTGGGTCAGATAAATCCATGTCGGCATCGGCTTTTCTTGTCGGACTTGAATTCTGGGACAGAAGGAAGTCATTAACATCACCGAAGTCACCGAATTCTGAAAATGAGACTTCTTTTGGGCTATGAGGAGGTCGGGAGAGAGAAATCGCGGCGATGGCAGCTGGATTTCCCAAAGCTGTTAACGCGGCATCGGCAGTGGGCGGTATTGGCATTGGAGGGGTTACTTTAACGGTTGTGTTGCGAAGATGGAACGGCAGTGAGGCACCGGCATCATCATCCTCATCGGAGGCGTCGTCGAGGTCGTCAAGAAGCATGAATTTGGCCCTATCTGTTACGACAGTCCTAACCTTCACTGCAGTTCTTTCGTCCTCAGAGGATATGTCGATTTCTTCGAATAGCAGGTGTTTAAACTCGGTTGGACCTCGACTCGGAGCGGCAGATGTTTCGGCTGGGAGACTTCCCCCATCATTGTCGTCCTGGGCACAGTCTTCACCATCTGATATTTCGATATCTTCAAAACTGAAGAATTGAGGACCGCTTGGAGGTGGAGATCGTTTCGGTGCGGCCCCGGCTTCGGGGAACTGTCCGGCTTCGTGAGATACAATTTGTAAAAATCAGGTTTGACAGGAAGGAAAAAGTCAAAGATACCATTGTTCCCCCCACCGATGTCTTCAAGGTCGTCCAATAACATGAATTTAGCAGCATTGCCCGTGGTGGATGGAGTTTGTGTGGACACAGCACCGGCTTCGGGGACGTATCCGGCTTTGAAGAAATTAATAGTGAGAATCAGGCTTGATAGACATGAGGAAAAGGAAAGTACAAAGATTTTCACCGTCAAAGTCATCAAGATCATCCAATAGCATGAATGTTGGAGCATTCATAGGTAAATTGGGTGTTGCAACGGCATCGGCAGTCCGTGGGTCCGGAAAGCCTGCGGCTTAAGGGAATGTAAATTGTGATGAAAGGGCTTGGCACACGAAATGTAGCATGAACGTACCACCATTACAACCGTCGAGGTCATCAAGATCGTTGAATAACAAGATGGTTGCAGAAGTTGTTGATAGTTTTGGAATGGGTGCGGGAACGGCATCGGCAGTGTGCACGTCAGGGATAGTTTGGCTTTGCGAGCCAGCATCGGCATCACGGAAGGCTGGAATTGCATCTGGGGTGAAATCTGAGAAGACATGTTCAGTATTGCCAGTGATGATTTGTTGAATAGAATCATTAGAAGTTCGCATTTCGGTGCCGTCTGGCAACTGAGCCCGATATCCAGAATGGGGGATCTGTGGTTTTGGGTGACGCTTAGATGCTCGACTGAGTTCCCGTACTTCAGAGTCGGACAAGCTTTTTCCCCAAACCCATTTGTAGCTTGTGTCAGGAAGGTTTGCCAATGCCGATGCCGTTGCCGGTGAATGGTTTATGGTATCGGCATCAGACCCGTCGACCTCGAGTTCTTTGTTAACAGAGGCTTCGTGCAGTAAATTTAGACCTGCTGTTCGCTTCATTCCGATAGTTACACGGGAATGCGCATTAATCTGGGCTGCCTGAGTTATGTGCCAAATTGAACGAAGTTCGGTAACGGCTTCACGGGCAATTGCCTCATACTCGGCACAATTTTGGCATGGTTGTGCTGAAACTGACGTCGGGGGGCGGCGCATCGCCGGAATGGGGTGGATTATATGCCGAGCTTTCTGTTCTTTATGAATGCGCAAAGCTTCTTGAGTTGTAGTACCATCAAGGAAATTTTCGGGATTGGGCATGGCAGCGGCATTCCACCACTCGTTCATATATTTCGGCACCATGGCGCATTGGCTGGATTCTTCGACTCCTACGTCTAGAATGGCCAGGAAGTTGGGATGAAACCTCATCGGCTCATCTTTGGATATTGACAGCCTCAAACTATCAGTCAAAGACCTAACAATAATCGGCACTTCCACCACCTGACCAACAACAGTAGCATGCCCGATTAGTCCCAAAAGAAAACACTTGAATGTCTATCAAATGTGAGAAATTCGTGGAGACCATTCAATACATACAAGTTCCATTTGCAAAAACATCTGCATCCACCATGGTTGTGCCGATTCCAGACTATGCATCTTCCGCAGGGCAACTCTCCATCTTGACTCAAAGTACCATATAATTGCTTGGCAACTGCGATGCAATTTATTACTCGATCCATGCTGTATCGAAGGAAATGAAAAGGCTCTGATTTCTGGGGTAGGCGGACCCGTCATAGTCACAGGAAAAGATAATATCGAGGATAATCGGGATCAGACAAAAGAAGAGGGATGTGTATTACATAAGCATCTACAGCGGAGAGCAGTATTGGGGGCACGTGTGCTTAAAGGCTCGGTCGGCAACGGCAGCAAATGTTTGCCACATATGACTTTGGCGGAAACAGTAGGCTTTTGCCCCTTCCGTGATATTAGTCATTGTCGTGCTGTCCAACCATTTGTCCCGTTTTTGTAGGAAATAGCGCACCGTCCATTCCATCTCATACGTGACCAATATAACTTCCTCCTGCCAACGATTTTTTTGAGCCCGTGCGCGAAGCCAGTGTATTCTTTTGACTGGTTCAATCAGCAACGAATCGCTTCGTAAACCTCAAAGATTGAACTTACATTCAATTAGTGTTGCAGGATCCGTTCCAGTCTCGGCAGCGGCTCCGGCAACGGCTCCGGCAGTTGTATCAACATTTAAGAGAAACCAACGCGCTGTTTGCCAAATCCAAGGTAACGATAGGGATTTTGACCCTGGTGCATTAGGACGGAGGACAGCTGTACTGGCGCGCAGATCGTCACGACTTAAGGGACGATAAAGGGTGAGGAACGGCCCTTCACAGTTCAAGGAGACTAGTCGGCTTCGGCAAAGTGTATACACTCGCGCATGTAAAACAAGGTTGTGTTTCATGGCTTTGACGCGTTTTTGAGCAGCTGTGCGCACACTTTTTCGAACAGCGTTCCTTATAACATGAGAGTACTGGAATGACAACTCGGCAATAAGGTCACGCATACGATGGACTTGGACAATTGCTTGCTTTTTGCGAGCAGCAATTTCAACGGCACCGGCATCACCTATGGTACATCCATTGGATGGTAAATGAAGGACCTGCCGTTCAACTCTTGCAACATCGCTGACTTGAGAGTTCCGTGGGCTTCGACGCCGTCCTTCTGGTTCCGGCTGAACTGGGACAACGGCGGCTTCGGGATCACCGGATACCTCAGCTTCACCAGTGTCATCAAATGCTGCCTCGTTAATGTCCACGCTTGGACATAACGTTGGGTTTCCAGCAATTGCGCCAGCTGCGTCTTGCAAAGCTGCGAGTCTAACAATCATTGGTGTCAATGCCTGTCGCTGCTGTTCAATGATCTGCCGGTCGTCTTCATGAGGATTCGTGCCCAATCTCCGTACCCTATCTTGCAATTCAATTCTACCAGTGCAGTCAGATTTAAAAAGCGGTCCCAAGCGTCAATAATACCCACTGTTTTTCCTCGACTAAGAGTGCAAAATCAATCCACTCTGCAATAGGTGTCTGGTCCACTGCCGATGCCGCAGAGGTTGATGGATCCATGGGAAAGCAATCATGTAACTTTGCTGCGTAAATATCCATGGCAGTGATGTCATTTTGTCTCAATGATTCTGCTCTCGCCACTTGAAGTTCCCAGGTTCTGACACAAGCCTGCTCGACATTGCTTGTTATGTCGGCATAGTATTTGTCGGCTTGAGCTGACATTGTGCAACCGTCGAGATATTTGTGACACAGATTATCTGTCATGGCAAGCATTTTCTTGTGATTTGAATCCGTCGTATGGTCATCTAATATTTCAGCCCGATGAGGAATTGTTGCCGTGGATGCCATCGGTGACACGGCATTGAGAGCAGACCAATTTGATTCCAAAATTTGTCCAGCCACCACAGCAGTTCCGGGAATTAGAGTCGTCGCATAACGGAAAAAACATTGGTCCTTATGGGCATGCACATGGAAGAGGTCAATGGCACGTTCAATGGTTAGTCCCTCCGGAAGCCGATTGCCGATGCGATCAAGGAGATGAATGAAGTACTGACAAACTATGTCGTAGATGAACAGCAACCCCTGGTCGGGGTCAATATTAAGAATTTTAAGAAGTTGCTGGATGCCGAAATCGACATATTTTTGTTGTTCCCCCTTGAACATGTCCACAAGAGCATTTGGAATGTAACACCCGTGCCGGGCACAAACAATGGCAATTACTCCAGTGATATCACAGGCTTTGGACGACAATAATGCGTTCATAATAGCGCGGAATGTATTTTGGCATGGTGCTTTCTGTTAGCACAAAAAAGTCAGTACAAGGAAAGGATACATTGGCAACGGCATCGGCATCGGCACCGACAACGCTGTTGAACACATCGGCACCAGGATGACCCACTCACAGTATATCTTTCAATGGCATTAGCTACCCAGTCAATATATTCCTGCTGCTTGGGCATTATTCCACCCCCGTCATATAGCCACACATCATCATTTGATTTCTGCCGAAAATGTGTGGCTTTGAAGTTGCCGTCGGCCACAACTTGGAGCCGGAAAACGAACCTATTTGGATCCTCCTTCCAATTGGGTGGTAAATTCACTCCAGGTTGAGGACATGTTGGGCAAAAATTAGCCAGGGATCCAGCAGGTGGATTGCAGGGATCTTCAGCTTTATGTCCATAACCCGCCCACTTAAGCTTTTTCATCCATCGCCACAAACGAGACATTCGACGGAATTCGTGGTACAGATTGACAACTTCGCTTTGTCCCAGTGGCAAGGTGAGACGTCGTAGCAACTGGTAAAATTGGTATGCCGAAGCTTTCAATTCCAAGTTGCATAGTCGGAAGTAGTCAAGAACTTCACATGTAAATAATGTCCGGATCCGAGTGAAGCTGGCAGGAAGAAGACGGCAGGCTATGAGATCCAAGGGTACACTGTCAGTGCCGTGGCAATTACAGGTTACCATCGCCAAATGATGGATGCCGTTTGTGTGCAGTATACGGATATATGTATTGTTCAATCCATCTGTATGTGGCCGAATTCGCCTACCGGAGTCAAATCCATTGCGTTCCTCTGCCTCAACCTCAGCAGGGTTTGGCATGACATGCGGATGCATACGTTCATGAGCGTGATTATCTGTCTGCTCGTTGGGAACATCAGGCTGTAAATAGTTCGACAACCCTTGCACATCGGCCTCAGCGGCATCGGCAGCGGCATCGTCTTCGCCATCGTAGAAACCATGTGTTTCTGCGTCCAATTGATTTTCACGCACTGCATCAAGCCATTGAAAGAAGTCGTCGTCAGATCCAGAAGTGTGGTCCGCACTCCAGTGCTCCGTGTCTCCGCCATCTTTTGCTGTATCATCTTCGGCACCAAATCGATATTCCGGTGCCGGTGCCGAGCCCGAAAATGTTTGTTCTGAGGCGGCGGACTGTTTACCTTTTTGTCTGGCAATATTAACTAATTCTTCCTGCTCTATAGAATCCTGGTGACGCTGGAGAGATTCCAAATGATCCATTTGGAACTGTAGCCCAGGACATAAAGGCAATCCAGCGTGATGCCGAACCAGGACATAGCTTCCAACTTCCCACAAAGATGCACGGCGCCAATGCGTATTTGACCACCGCTCGATTCGATGAAATGGCGACTCTTTGTGTCCATGCCGCATACAATGTCGACATTTGGCATGGCTCATCGAACAGTCAACACATCGCCAGATGGCTTGCCTCGATTCTGAACAGGACGAACATATACCCTCGTCGGCAGGCAATGTTTCCCTACTTAAACTTGCCTGGAGAAGGTCTGTTACCCGGGCAACAAATTGAAGGACATAATCCCGCTGTCGCTAATTGCCAAAGAACCATGAAACGGCAATCGTTTTCAAAATTGGTTTGGACTGACCTTTGTTCTCCGCTGGGTGCCGGATGCCATACTGGGTTTGGGTCCGGCTTCGTTGCTAAAATCGATGAACTCGTCCTGAGCAGTGGTCGTATCGGCTTCGATGGGAGTTTCGTCCTCCAACGGCAATAATGGCACTACAGATATTATTGTCTGTTCCAATCCATCTGCCGTAGTAATTTTCACTCTTTTCCTTGTAACGACCTCGGCACCATCTGTATTGCCGCGATTTCTTCTCTTAGGTTTCCCCACTTTGCCAACGATGGTAGCCATAGCACAGTATTTGAAAGGTGCAATTAAAGAGGGGGATGCATTTATAATACGATGCAATGAAACGAGGTAAACATGAGGTTGAAATGAGGCATATGAATAAGCTGCGCTGTTGGACGAGGAGATCGCAACTACCTTCGCCTAAAAATCTACTGCCATAATATCGTGTCATGGAATCGGCTGTGGGTCGCTCGGAAGCTCCCCCTCGCAAACTGCGTAAAGATTGTATGTACACTGAAGAAGAGATAGAACAAATCATCAAATTCAAGCATGCCTACACCCACGGAACGAAAAGTGAACGCCTGCTCATTTTGAAAACCAATATTCTGTCTGCAATGTTCAACTATTGGGCCAAGATTGGCGAACCAGTAGTTGACTTGGAGGAAAGCATAGCGCTTTCTAAGGTATGTCATAATTGCTGTTCATAACTAAAACATTACCTATCCCAAATGCCGTCAGGAGTTATCCGACTGGTGTTCAAACAACTGGAGGATGGTTAATCCCATAACACGCGAAGGCAATGTTCGGAGGGTTCGTAAAGCTGAAATTGTATACAAACTGTTCCGAAAGGAAGTATTTAAAGAGATCGGAAACATGTTGATGGTGCCGGAAGCAACAACATCAACTCCGGGATGGTTTCAAGCGAGGACAGCTGCTATAAAAACGATCTATGAACAGTCGACAGATGAACAAAAGCGCGAAATTGAGGTCGAAAAAGAATGCATCGAAAAGCTTGGATACGATCCCGACGTTCAGAAAAAGTAAGTTTTCGAAAAGACTTTGATTGCCGGGACCGTTGATTGACAAATCCAAGCCGGGCTGAGCGGTTTGCCTTAAAGCGCATAAATCAAGCGATGGACCAACAATACTTGGAGATGGGTATGGTTTCAATTGTGGTCATGGCCTACAATCGCCCTGATGGGACATTGATGGTGGATTTGTACGTTACTTTGCCATCATCGACGGCACCGGCACCGGCACCGGCACTCTGATATATCCAGGCATGAACGCATCGGGGAACTCATGGATATCCCCTGCTCCAGTTTTGAGGAAACCTATAAACCTCTCGTAAAACAAATTAAAGATACAACACGACGCTACGTCCAGGCACTTCAAGCCAGGAAGAATAATGTCTTCATGCCTCCCGGCACGGAAACCGGGGGTAAAGAGTTATTGGTAGTATTGGGCGCGTCAGATGTGGGCTTCCCTGTGATACCGGAAATTTGGAATGAGAAGTGGAAAAAATACCACTGGGAAGTATTTTTTCTTACATATATGACACAGCACTACAGTAAGCCCCATACTTACCTATATGGGTCGTCATTGACTTGGTGTACAAGAATTGGCAACGGGAGGTGTTGGCAAAAGTTTACCAGGTGGTCAAATTTCTGCCGATCAGTCGCAATTCGTCGACAAGAAATATCTGATTCCAAAGTTCACAATACAACACCCTCGTAACATTCACAAAGAAGATATCATTGCATTCTTTGAACACTTGAAGAAACGCCAAAGGATGTATGGGGTAGAGGATACTTTCCGTTTCCGAAACGTTATAATTCGAAAGGAGATTGTTCCTGCCATTTATCCAACCAGTGCCAAGGAGCATCTTCTGGGACAGCAAGACTTTGCCGTTGCCGTTACCGAACCCGGTGCCGCAACGAACAAAAGGAAGAGGAAGACAACAGTCAAAGTAAAGAAGCCAACAAAGAAGATTGCAGCTCAGAATCCTGTCCCACCTAGTCCAGTCACTGTAAACAATCAGGTTGAAGCACCGTCCCATGTAATTGTCGATCAATGGGGGATTGTGAAGCTTGTTCAAAACGGGATGCGATGCCGACGCCGGCAAATGGTCCTGCTGAGGGACCACCACAGTATTCCATTCCCATTGAAATATATAACCAATTCAACTCAGGTCAAGCAGCCAATGATTTAATTCAACTCACATGTGCCGCACCCACGACCGACACCACCATGATAGACCCCACATTGCTTGCAGTATCACGACCGACAAGGCCGGTGCTGAGACCCCGTCGCAGAGGTGAAAATCTGACAAACGATGCACTTCCAACACCAAGTCCAACCCCAACTCCTGCGCCTCCCGATCTTTCCAATATCAATTCTAGTGGTGTCCGTCGCAGCCAGCGTACCATTGTTATAGCTCAGAATGCCGAAGCCGGTCCCTCTAAATCAAATGCGACTCAAAAAGGAAAGGCGGCCAAGAAAAACAAATGAATATGGAGGGCTATCTACATTACAAGAGATATGTATTTACAGTACATGTAAATAGCCCGCATTGTTGTCCAATATTATGATACATACACCACCAATGTCGTATCCAGAAATCTAAGTCTTGCGCTTTTTGGTGGTGCCGGTGCCGTCGCTCCCCGTATCCGCTTTCCGTTTCGCGGCGGGATCCTTTTTCGCCGCAGATTTGCTTTCGTTGCATCGGATCGGGCACTGTCGCTCGCATAGGGATTTGGGGAAGCGCTTCTCCTGCCGGATCGCCTTACTGGTGTCGGTACCGCGAGATTTAAACTTTCTTCTTCCACCGTTGATGGGGCCGGCGAAGCAGATCGATTCCTCAATGTAACGGGAGAGGTTGACCTGGTTGCACAACGTGACGGTGGCAACTGCAAGAGGGAGGAGGATGTGGGAAGGACTTCATCTGGGGGCTGCAGAATCGGGGGAGTATTCGCATTGTCAACGAAGGTTTCAGGATCGGGACCGGGATCGGCACCAAGAGGGGTGGCGGCATTTGTTGTTTGGATTGCGTCGACATCCATTTCGGTTGCGAGATCAGACCGTGCCTGATCACCTTCCGTGGCACGTCTTGGTTCATCGTTCGCATCCACAACGGAGTCGTTGACTGTCGCTGGACTGGATGGACAGGTGGGCGGGGGTGCCGGGGCCGAGGTAGACACAGTGTTGACTGGATCCGCTGTCGACGAACCTGGCACCAAAATGGTAGTCGAATACTCGGCCGCTTCTTGGGATGTTTGTGGTGTTGGCGGGGTCAATTCAACAGAGGGCGTGTCAACATCTTCACCCTCTGCAGCCGGTGCCGTCTCCGCGTCCCTAGCGCTCTCAAAAAGGGGTCCGGGAGCAGGTGGAGGTCCCATGACAGACAATGGGGCAGGTGTAACAGATTTGAATGGAGGTCCAGAGGCGACGTTCGGCTGATTATTGCCGTTTCCATTCCCGTCGGCCACTGAATTAGCTGCCGAAATCTCAGTTGCACCTAGAGGGCCGAAGTTCTCTGCGGGGGCGTCCACTGTAGCATCGAAAGTTGGGGTAGAGAATGGGGGCAGCATCGCGCCCTTGCGTCTCGATGGTCTCGCTTGGATGAGATTCTTCAAAATCTCGGTGATGACCAGACGGACCGGCAACGGGAGGGCTGGTCAAGTGAGTTCCAGAGCCGAAGCCGAAGCCGCCATCCCAGTCTCCCATTTCCACTTGTCCTAGCCCCATCGAATCCTGGAGTTGAGCAAGGGTTTCTTTGATCACAAATTGGTCGTCGGATATTTCCTTCAATTCGACCAGTACCTGCTTGAAGACCCCGTACATGTCCTTCATAAGCTTGCCTAGGTAATCCTCACCTCGGCCAATCATCTCGACACGATCCTCCATGGAGGTTACACGAACCTCGATTGGAGCACGTTTGCGAGTTCGGGAAACTGGCTCCTTATGAACATGGGGGAGGACGTCATCCAAATCTTCCATCTGCTCGTCGATGCCTCGTATCTTGGACGCCAGGGTGTGGACGGCCTCGGCATCGGCATCGGGTTCATGGTGTTCTTCGTCCTTTTCTTCCTCGATGGAGGCAAAGGTGCGTTTAGTTCTCGGTGGAGAAGCCACGTCTGCGACAAAAGGGTCATCAAATATGATAAAATGATAAAACAATATCCTTACCCATCATCCGACCTTTTCCCTTCTCTTCTGCCGTCAACCTTGGTGGTGATCCGTCACGGCCAAGACTTCCACGCCGCTCAACGGTCTCATAATCCTCCATCCGTTGATAATCCTCACGAAGCGCTTGTGCAGCCTTCGACGGAAGGGCCTGACGATTGGATTTTTTGGATCCTTCTCGAGCTGGTGCCGGTGCCGGTGCCGGTGCCATTGGCGCAATCTGTGGCTTTGACTGCTGTCGAATGAGCACGACAGGGCGCATTTTTCCGGGAAGGGTGTTTCCTGGCCGCTTGACTATAACGCTTACCTCGTCCCCCGTCTTGAAACGTTTCTTTGGCGGCCCCGATGTCGTCGACACTTCCTCACTGTCCTCTGATTCGGGATCGGGAGGAACTGTGGCAGGCGTCTTGGGGGCTTTCCGGTTCCGAGGCGCTGCGACTTTTGCTTTTGGCGCGGGGGGGACATTGCCAGATGTTGCAGTGGGACCATTTTTAGACGACGCGGGGGGTACATTTCCAGAATGATCTGAAAAATCACATTTGATCCTTTTCTTCGAGCAACGGTAACAAGCACCCCTTTGCTTCTTCGTCCCCTGGGGATAGCAAATCGCCTGACCTGTAACGCATTGCGAGCACGGTGGGTCGTTGGGTACCTCACCCTGGGTAAAGACGCGGGCGGGCTTTTTATTGAGCGCCGACGATGGTGCCGTGGATGGTGCCGTGGAGGGTGTTGCCGATGGGCGGTGTGCTGCCGGGGGTTTTGACGATGCTGCCCTATTCAACTTTTTTCCCTTTGGTGCCTTGTATTCCTCCACTTCTTCTTCCTCCTCGTCCTCCTGAAGTTGATCTTCAACTGTCGCCTCCTCCCTCCTCCTCCTCCTCCTCCTCTTCGTCATCTTCGTTTCCCTTACTCTGCGCTGGTGGTGGGGCCTTTGCGGATCGGGGAAGCTTTGGACGGGACGCCGTGACCACAGACTCAGAGCTTTCGCGCGTCTTCCTCACCGAAGAATCGACAAATGCAGCGGAGCTACGACCAGGCCCGGCGCTTGAACGAATGGGTGCAGTGGGGACCTCCAGCAATCCTTTGGGTGGTAGGACAGTCGGTTTCGGGTGGACGGGTCCCGGGCGGTCCATGGAAACCTTACTTGATTCAACTTTGGGGGCGGGGGTCTTCTTTTTGGTGGTTGGGATCCACGCGCGGTGCCGGTGCCGTGAGCCGGGGTCAAAGCTGGAGTCCTTTTGTGGCAACGGAATCCAACTGAGGGACATAGAGGTTAGCTGGTGGACTCAAATCACCAAACATGCCTCCCGGGTCGAGTTGGGTCATTGGGCCAGATGACACGACGATGGGCGAATATTGGTGCCGCGAATGCAACGAGGAGGTGCAATGTGTTATCGAACGTGTCGCGGGCTAGACGTTGTTCCTTTACAAACACCTGTTCTGACGCGGCATCGGTGGGCGGGTTCTTGAGGGCTTGGTGGAAGTTGAATGCGAAAGCCGTGCGCTTCAACATTGCCGCCATTTCTTCCATCTCGGGACCAACTTCACCCTTGCTTCGGCGTACAGAATATTGTTTTCTGATGTCTGTAGCTTTCATCTGAAGGGAGTGGGGAAAAAATGAACATTTTGAAAGATAGGAAAGCGTCCAAACTCACCGTTGCAGCGCGAATTGACTTCAAATGCTTGATCACTGCTCCTTCCTCTAAAGCGAAACGAACGATACTATCCCAGGCGGCAATCGCGTTAGAGGGCGGCGGCAGAGTTTGCGGACATTTTGATGATTCGAGTGTTAAAACGGATTTGCAGTTGGAGGGCACAAGCAGCGGGTTCGGCGTTGAACTTAGATGACAAGAGACAAAAGATTGCAATCGCAACAAATCAACATACACGTGACCGTCACAATCACGTGTATACAACTTATCTATCTCCATCTTTCTTCCCGGCTTCCGTGCCCATCTACATCCAAACCATTCATCAGCAATTCAGAGAGGAAATGGCCCAGAACACTGAAATGACTGCACCTACCGATCTTCCCGATGGAATTGTATTGGTTCAAGCACCCGGGGGCCAGACATTCTTGATCCCCGAGATGATGATTCCGGCAATGCACCTCGGTTACGAAAAATACTTCAAACGTCAGACAAGGGGAATTGAGGAGGAAGGAATGGGGGTACGTACAAAAATTTCAAATTGGATGATTACTTGGTTAATTTTCTATAGGGAGAAAATACTTCAACTGAAGTCCCGGTAGTATTTGTTGGTCCCGAGAAGATAGACTTACCTGCCGATCCCGTTGGTCCCGTTATCAGTTTTTCATCATCAATATTAATTTCAGTTGCAGCATATGACTGAACGGGAACTCTTGGGACTACACTCCGATATTCGGGTACTTATGGAGAAATTTGGAATTTCCTATAAGGATGCCAGTCATCGTTTGTACCTTGCCGAAGCCGAGAGACTTGGTGCCGAAAATCGGACGCACAAAGCTTTCACGCACCTATCAACCCGCACGGCCGATGCCGTTACTAGACTTCAAGCAAGATTTGAAAATCATTATCAACAATTATCCAAGGTTTCCACCATGAGCGCTAACCACACGTCTCAAGTTGATGCCGATGCCGATGCCGCTCAGCCCCGTGACTAGATTTGTTAATTAAATTCCACATCAACCTTTCATTGTAATATTTACAACACAAAGCAATTATATACCGAGTTATAAATATTATGTGACTCAAAGTACGGATAGATGAGGCGTTGGTGAATGCCCATCCCGGCAATGGCGGGGCCAATTTGAAGCCTGGCAGTGGCAGTGCCGACCTGAATAAAGTGAGACAGGACGAGTATTCAGTTGGAAATAGTGTAGTCCTGAATAAGAATGGATAGATGAGGAGCTGGAGTATGGCAGGCCCGGCAGTAGTGGTGCCGACGGTATCAGGTGAGTCCAGATTAAAGCAAGACAGGACAAGATTTCAATTGGCAATAGGGTAGTCAAGAATTTGAGTTGGAAGAGTGATCGAGAAGATGGGAGAGAAAGTACGGATAGATGAGGAGCTGGAGTATGGCAGGCCCGGCAGTAGTGGTGCCGACGGTACCAGGTGAGTCCAGATTAAAGCAAGACAGGACAAGATTTCAATTGGCAATAGGGTAGTCCAGAATTTGAGTTGGAAGAGGGATCGAGAAGAGGGGAGAGAAAGTACGGATAGATGAGAAGCTGGAGTATGGTCGGCGCGGCAGTAGCGGTGCCGACGGTACCAGATTAAAGTGAGACAGGACAAGATTTCAATTGGCGATAGGGTAATCAAGAATTTGAGTTGGAAGAGGGATCGAGAAGAGGGGAGAGAAAGTACGGATAGATGAATCCCGGCAGTCGTGGTGCCGATGACGCCAGGGAATCCACATTGAAGGTAGACAGGACATCAATTCAATTGTCAACAGAGTAGTTGTTAATTTGAGTTATCAGACGGGATCAGAAGAGGGGAGAGAAAGTACGGATAGATGAGAAGCTGGAGTATGGTCGGCGCGGCAGTAGCGGTGCCGACGGTACCAGATTAAAGTGAGACAGGACAAGATTTCAATTGGCGATAGGGTAATCAAGAATTTGAGTTGGAAGAGGGATCGAGAAGAGGGGAGGAAAGTACGGATAGATGAGGAGCTGGAGTATGGCAGGCCCGGCAGTAGTGGTGCCGACGGTACCAGGTGAGTCCAGATAAAAGCAATACAGGACAAGATTTCAATTGGCAATAGGGTAGTCCAGAATTTGAGTTGGAAGAGGGATCGAGAAGAGGGGAGAGAAAGTACGGATAGATGAGAAGCTGGAGTATGGTCGGCGCGGCAGTAGCGGTGCCGACGGTACCAGATTAAAGTGAGACAGGACAAGATTTCAATTGGCGATAGGGTAATCAAGAATTTGAGTTGGAAGAGGGATCGAGAAGAGGGGAGAGAAAGTACGGATAGATGAGGAGCTGGAGTATGGTAGGCCCGGCAGTAGCGGTGCCGACGATATCATTCATGCACGCTAAATATATTATTTGGTCCCTACCTTACGTGAAATCCCTACTAAATGCTAATTACATGTAGTAGTACAACTGCCGAGGTATCTAAGTGCGTAATGACGAATCCAGGTCTGGTGCCAGGTCTGGTGCCCGGGAACAAGATGTTGCCGCCCGGCGCCGCTCCCACTGCCAGGCGGTGCCGCAATGGGCTGCCGGAGCCATTTGCCCTATAGGGGACGTTCCATTGAATTCAATGGCCCGACTACACTCGATACAATGTAATCGTTCAATGAACCGACTCTATCGATACTATGTAGCTTACCTATGTGCAGACGCAGGGGCGGGGCGGGGGGTGGTACACTAAGGCGCCGACGGTGTGGTACTCGATGAAAACGTGGGCAGCTTAGGACGGAGAGAGAACGGGGAAGCGGGCGGCTGCGGGAACGAGGGGTGTGAAGGTATGTGGGGAGGAACAAACGACGTGGAGCTGAGCGGGGCGGGCAGGCACGAACGTCCTCGGCGGCGAGGATAATCACTAGGTGGGGTTGGGTGACTGGTAGGTTTGAAGTGCACGGCGGATGTAGTTCCGTGAGAGCGCTCCTCGTAAGAGTACCATGAACGTTGATGAACGCCGACTATGCTGCTACTTGTCCTTCCCCAAACTCTCGGTCGCATACATCCTGCCCAATCACTAAAGCTTGACTTTCCAGTGCTCACGGAGTCAATTCGATTGCAGAATTCTAGAAAAGATATCGAAGAGCAGGCGGGGGCTAGAGATAAACGATGTTAGCGAAAAAAGACAAGGGTAGTAGACATATTCACAAACTTACCTGGTTGACATAGAGGGAGCGCTGTAGACACCAAGACGTAAAGCCAACGTTGAGCGCTGTCCGACAATGTACATTGAAGTCAACTGTGGGTGTGGTTCCTTCTGATACAGTCTCATCACTGTGGGAGTTGGACGTTAGAAGCTGGATAATTGATGTCGGCTCTGTTGCTCCTGAATTTCTTTGTTAACGAGCCGAGGACGAGCAGCGTAGCATGCCGGAAACGTTGGTACTGGAAAAGAGCAGGCGACGTTGTGCTTGCTGTCAACAATAAGTGATGCTAAACTGCAGGGTACTATCAGCATTCGCGAACTCGTAGCCAGCGGTGGAACGCACCTTCCACCCCTCCTCCATCCATATCATGAACACCGCCAAACTCTGACCAGTGGCAGAACTGTGGTAAGTCCTCAGGACAAACTGAGAAAAGCAATCGTCGTCGGTCTCGGATTGGTTTCGACGTTTCGGAAGATGCTATGAAAATTTGAAGGGTTTCAGTGGCGCAGATTCTTAATAAATTGCCTGGATCTTGTCGACGGGCCTGGGCATGATAAAGGAAAGAGATGATGCTCAGCTGGAGATGAGTCTGGCGAGAGAATTGTGCTCGGGTATTTGGTTCAAACGTAGGATTCAAACAATCCATATTGGGAATGTTGGAGAAGATAAGATAATCACGGACGATTTTCACCAAATTTTCACCTCATATCTTCCCGGCTTTTATCAAGCTTTTGTCATCAAAATCAACTTACATGTCGTTGAAATGTGTCACAAGGGAGATGCTGATGAAAAACGCGCAATCTCGAAGTTGAAATCAAAGTCGCTTTGTGCCCAAAAATTGGAGGCGGTGGAACTTGGAAGTAAATGTGTGAAACCAAAATACCGCCTTCCGGCACAATAGATCATCGGAATTTCTAGACTTCTGTAAGGGTAATCTTTCCCGTGTTAAACATTTGAGAGGATAGTATTCGACCAACGCGTAAATTCAGACGAAGGTTCATTTAAACCCTCCCACTTTCTAGGCTTAAAGTACATAACCAGCGCACTGTTGCTCGAAGCACACAACGTACTTATGCAAATCGTAATCCACGTATTTATTGTTCAGGTTAACGAACACTGTGGCAGAATTTTTTTACAAGGTTTTCCAACAAACTACAGTGGACATTATTCGTTGTTAGGGGAACTCCGAGGCTGGGGTGAGTTCAATTAGCGGTTGTCCAGGCCAGAAGAAAAGGTTATCAATGGGGTCACTTCCACATATGTGTTTATGTTCTTCATATCTGGATCGAAGAATTACTATGAGACCGGTGATTTCGTCCAGGGATTTCAAGTCGATTCTGTCACGGTATCCATCGACTGGCATAATAATAACTTCGACTGGCCGGCTTGCTGAAACTTGTGCAACGAGAAATTGTTTGATGGTCGGCAGGTCTGCTTGTAGTATGCGGCGATCGATTTCCACTGTATGTAAGACGGGCAAGGAACGAGCCAGGATGTCGCTGAGGAAGACGTCCAAAGTTTCAGGACTGACTGTCAACTTTTTAACAAAGGGGGTCAACGAAATAAACTGAGAAATCCTCGTGTCCGAAGGTTTGAAAATCGACAGCGAGATTGACAGGGAAAGAGATTCAACCGCTGGGAATGTGACAGAAGGCAAAGCTGCAAACAGGGCGTCAATCGAATCGCTTGGAAGGTCTGTGAGGTATCTGGTTTTGAAACGAAATTGCCCTTGACGCGGAACCACGGCTCCGAAATCGAAGTAAAATGAATGTACGCGGAGGGAGATGTCGTTAGCACTGGGAAAATCGCAACACTTGATGTAGGTGGACAGGACCCGTTCGGCCATGCTTACTGTTTCCCCAGCCCAAGCATGGCCTTCGTGACTGAAATACAGGTAACACCCAACTGGTGGTTTGATTTGAGCAAGGAACTTGATATATGGGTCTATTTTCCCACTCGAGTTGAGTTTGATTGCTTGGATTGAAGGAGGTGTGATTTGTGGTAGCAACGAGAGCACACCTCCGCTGGAGGTGATGGCGTTAGAGTTGGTGTCCTCCAGCAACTCGAGTAGTGGCATATGCGACATTGCCCTAATCAAATCGTAGATGGAGACCTCGCAGTGTAAGGAAAGAAATCGAATATTGGATAGCCATGGTGCCTCCAGATTAAACTTGATGTTTGGAGCGAGATATGTACGCAATGCGGGAGCGTGGTTGTTGAAGATAATAAAGTCGGGGGGAGATAAAATAGCTGGCTTTTCTCCTTTGAAGAGTTTAAAGGTGATTCGAAAGGTTTCGAGGAACGCCCGAAAATCTCCCAAAACTGTGTGCTGTTGAATCCATTCATCCAGCCATTCGTGCTAAAATCGAGTTCAAGCCATCGGATTCTATACCAATCCCGATCGAGAATTTCTGCCGCCACGTCTTCTGAAAGATCAGGCATCATTGAATAACCCCACAACACTGAAAGCAATGACTTTCCGGTCCTTTGTAGGACTTCTTTCCTCCACTCGTCGTGTTCAAGGCGGGAAAGATTGACCACTTGACCCCAGAGCGATGAAAACGAGAGGATGATCTGCCGCCATCTCGCACAGACTTGGGAGCTATGCCGAAGTGTATCGATTGCAGGTATGCCTCCCTTTCCCACAGCTTCCCCTTCCATATCGGCATTCATCCAGAATATCCACCAGAGGATATCGTTGTGGAGCTTGAATATCAGTGGATTGGAGATATCGTCGTGATTTTGACTGATTAGCAGAGAAAGACCGCGACTAGGGAAGGGAGAACTCAAGGACACTGTGGTTTTCGGTTCCGTCATAGAGAATAAGATCAAGGAGCCTCGTATGTGAGGGCAATGTTGTCGTTGTGAACGAAATAAATCAAAAAATTGCTGATCGAACAAATCTGCACAGCCCCCTTCCTTTTTGGTGGGAAGTTGGGAACTGTGCGACAAGACTCATATTGAAGATTGGTAGGATGAGTCGTAGAGAACTTATTTATTATTGACGGGAAGTGCACTATCTTAAATCGCTACCTACTTATATGAAATAAGGGAGACTCACGTATGTCTGAACTTGAGCAAGAGCGGCTGGAAGATAGGGCTAAGACCTAGTGTAATTTGTGTTTGCCCTTGTAATTATGATCAACTGCGATGACGCTACGATAAAGGTTATGCACAGGTAACGTGAGGTTTTCGGTCGCAGGAGCGAATATGTAACGCGAGAGTGGACCACATCAAGTCAGCGGAAAGCTGAGAGCAAAGCAAAACTACAAGACAGAAAAAGATCTAAGATTAGTGTCCACATTTCGTCGCCACACGCCTTTTGATATCCTCCATGTTCAGGAGACCGTCAATATTTAAAACGTCGAAATAGCGTCCTTGTGGGTTTGAAAATCTGGCGGAATAGATAGAAAGGCACAGGAATTGAGAACGAGGACGAAGGACGGGGTGTCGTGGATTCCGAGCATAGCGGTTGGGAGGAGCAATTGATAGGAGGGGAACCCCCACTGGGTTGAAAAGAACATCACCGTGCCCCTAGAACCAGAAGCACTAGCGCCATCGCTAAGAACGGCGTCACCACCTCCCTATGACCCAAAAAACACCCATCCCGGCGCGTAGGGCGGGTACCATCCCCGTTGTCTTTGTCCCCGTCCCAGATGTAAGACAGCCTCCCCAGGAAGTTGAAGTCCAAGTAATTTCCCCGTCCCGCCTCATCCTGACCCGTCCCGGCGTATCCTCACCCTTTTCGCAGCCAAAACGCGGCGCGACGACGTCCCTGCCAGCACCGCCTCCAGCGCAGCGATCGCTGAGCACCATCCTCCCTTCCATCTCTCTCACGCCTAGTACCGATCCATACCCGCATACACCTCGATCCAGTCCGAAACCCCACGTTGGCGCCGTCACGGCAGCAGACAGAAGAGCAGAGGGGGATGAGGGGGTTGGGGTTGGCTGTCAATCTATGAATGGGGCGAGCCCACGCGTCGAGCAGGGGGGGGGCAGGTGACATAAAAACAGAGGCGGGAGCGGGAGGGTGGCTGAGAAGCAGAGCGGTCAGGGGCAGCTTGACAAACACCCATTATTCCTTGAGCAGCCCGGCGCCCTGGCGCTTGTCGACGTCGCAGATGATGGTACCCGGTCCAAGATCCTCCCCGTTTCGCCCAACCCAACCCACGCCGCCGCCCCGCCCGCCACACCGCGCCCCGTCACACCAGGTCCTGTCCCACCGCGTACTGCCCCCGTCACACATTGGTTCTTCGACCCAAAACGCACCCCGGCCCATCATCACCAGCACCAGCATCACCGTCAAACGATCCTGCAGCACCCAACCGCCCTCCCCGCCTCCCTGCCATCTTCCCCGTTGACATCAGACCGCATATACCCACTTCGCCGCTCACAGAGGTACCATGCAACAGTCCTGATCTCAGAGCCCCGCCCACATCCGTGCCGTTAGGGAAGCAGATAGGCCGGGTGCGGAAGGGAAGGGCAGGGCGGGGTGTTGTGTGGTAGGTTAGAAGGTCTCTGAGGGCAGCCGGGCGGGCAGGCGGGTGGAGTAGAAGCAGATGCGTCGGCACCTCATGGGCGCATCGTTGTCGGCGGGGTATTGACGTCCCAGCACCTGCTCTTCCGCCGCGCCGCGCCGCACCCGCCTGCTTTGTCTCCGTATCGCCCTCCTAACTCCTACGCAGGATCATGCGGCCAGGGTCCAGGGAACGCGCACTCAACTGGGGTGCGGCACGTCGACTCGGCGCAGTGGTGCAGATGCAGGAACGCCAACAACGCACAACACCGTCGCTGGTTCTAAAGTCCAGGCCACGTCGAGCAGAAAAGCAGAGAGAAAGCGAGTCGCCCGCCGTGCAAACGACGTGAAGCGTGGCGGGGGCGGAACGATTGATGGTGTCAACGGTCTGGGACTTGATGAAACCGTACGATGGGCGGTGGAGCGGGCTAGTGATAAGAGAGAGAACGGGGGAAGCGAGGCGGCGTGGGGGGATGTAGGGTGTGGGAGTATGTGGTAAATACGAACGACGTGGAGCTGGGGGGGCAGGCAGGCACAAATGTTCTCGACGGCGAGGACATTCACTGGGCGGGGTGGGGTGACCGGTAAGTTTGAAGTGCGTGGCGGATGTAGTTCCATGAGAGCGCGCTCGGCGTAGGAAAACCATGGACGCCGACTATGCTGCTACGCTTCCTTCCCTGAACTCTCGGCCGCATATATCCTGCCTAATCACTAGGACTTGACTTTCCAGTGCTCCAACGAGTGAATCCAATCCCAAAACTCTAGAGAAAATATCGAAAAGCAGGCGGGGGCTAGAGATAAACTTACCTGGTTGACGTAGAGGGACCGCTGTGGACACCAAGACGTAAAGCCAACGTTGAGCGCTGCGCGTCAGGAGCTGGATAATTGACGTCGAGAAGCTGGATAATTGATGTCGGCTCTGTTGCTCCTGAATTTCTTCCAGGGTCCTATCAGCATTCGCGAACTCGTAGCCAGCGGTGGAACGCACCTTCCACCTTTCCTCCATACCATGAACACCGCCAAACTCTGACCAGTGGCGGAACCGCGGTGCGAGTACTCAGACTAAGGATAGCGAGCATCGTTGATTTTGGATGATGTTATGAGAAGTTAGCGACCTTCAGTAGCGTATACGTAGGGATCTCGATAAACCGCGTCGTCGACGGGTCTGAGGCTCTGAGCTGGGCAGGAATTTGAGGAAGTGGCAATTGTAACTTTAAGAGACTGTTTGGTTCAAGCGTGTAGGATCCAAATAAAATCCATATCGGGAAGGTGAGATAAGATAAGAGAACCACAATGGCGATGTTTTCACCTCCACCGCCTTCCACACCTTTCATCCTGTATCCCGCCGCATGTATGGCATGGACGACCCCACCCTGGATTTTACAACACCGTATTCGGACATGCTGGTTGTCATCTTCAACGTGAGTCTCTGAAGCCTTTTCACGAGCTCAATCCGAGTCAATCGTTGGCTTATCATGAGCGGTTTTTGCAGTTCATTCTCGAGGTCTTTCAGATGTACTACTATGCGCTGCTGGATATATCCTCGCACTGAATAGAATCTTTGATAAAAAAACCTAAAAGGTAAATTCTCTCTCTGCCTCTGAAGCCGACGAGCCTTGTAACAGTTCCTCGTTTTTTCCTTTCAGTAAATAAACCTCGACATCTCTCTTTACACCTGCCTCATTCTTTCGAAAGTCGCTTTACTTATACCTGACACCAGGTGAGTATCTCTTTGTGACCACCAGATTAAACGCAGTAAAATAACGCTTAACGAAACGCAGAGAAACCAAAAGAAGTATGGGTTATTCCCATCTGGTTCGTAATAGTTGCCAGCACGTTGATGGTCATTGTTGATATACTGGGGTGGATCTTGGGGTTAAGGCAGATAATAAGAATGCTATTCTGGGATCGGCGTTGACATACCTCGCGATATCTAGTACGCTTGGGATGGTGGTATGTGTCGTTTTGTTGTCCTGCACATTTACTGGTCTTTCGTTGATCTCCATCGCCGAATTCGCCACATTCCCGTCATCTCTTGCTAACCCCCCTGTCCTTTCATATCACAGGTCCGGTAACCACGCCGACACCACCCTCGCCCCAATCCCTCCCTCAACCGGAACGGGAGTACTCGTCGTCCCCATCTCTCTCGGACCCACTCAAAAACACACCCTCTTCGATGACCCCATTTCGTTAACATCGTCGTGCATCGTCGTCCGGCCTATCCTAACCACCCACGGACTCGGACGAGACTCTCCACACCTACCACGGTGCACGCACCATCCCTGTCCGCTCATGCTTTACCCGCAGATGGTTTGGCACCGTCTGCGGCAGCAGGAACTTGCGCGTTACGGCCTCTCGTTACCACCAAATAGGACGCACACGTCAACGTCGTTCTAGAGTAGAGTATAACTCTTTCTCGAACCCTCTGCTCGCTTTGCGTTGCATGCATCGAGCCGAGCCTTTGAAGCACGCCCTCGGGGCATACATCTTCCTGACTGGAAATCCACCCGATCGTGCTAACCAAATGAAGTGATCGACCTGGCGGGGGCAGGTGCGCTATTTTACTGACGCTGGTGGACCTGTAGTTAAAAATCTTTACTTACGACAGTCAATTCCCTGCGGCACATATGCTTTCCCCTTCTGACTCATGACAAATTACGAACCATTCAGACATTGATTTAATTTGATATGCATTGGGAGCTCTGAGAAACGATCAGTGCGATAGACACCGGAGTACTTATGTTGGTCGCACGGTTGCCGTTGAATTACCAGTGAAAATTTAAAGTATATTCGTTTAATAAGTTTTCAAGTGAAGCTATAAAGGAATTACAGAAATTAACGACTGCAACTTCAACTGAATCGCAAAATACTACACACACAGTCGTCGTGGAAAAAAGTTTAAAAAAAAAGAAAAGTGTATCACGCGCCTTTGAATGAAGAAGGTGCGTTAGAAAATTCAGAACCTTGTTGCTTGGGCCCAAGGAGAAGGTCCTCGATGTTCCCGCTACCACATGTATGTTGAGATTCTTCGTGTTCAAAACGAAGAATTATGGAGAGACCAGTGCACTCATCCAGCGATCGCAGGTCTGTGCTGTGATTGAGGTCGATTGGCAAAGAAAGACGATTTATCGGTCGGCCACTTGAGATGCGTGAAGTGAGAAATTGTTTGATAATCGGAATGTCTTCTCCTTGGAAATAATATTTTATTGAAACCGTGTGGAGGAGTGGAAAGGAGTGGGCAGGGATACCGTCCGGGAGATTAAGCAAAGGTACCAAAGCGTCTGGCATAACTTTCAGAGTATGAACAGAGGGGAATGACAAAAGGAACCTGGTAATCTTGCTGTCGTCGGTAGCTTCAAAAACTGCTGGAAATGGTCCAAGCGAAAGGGTTTCGGCGTTCTGAAATATAACTGAGGGTAGAGCTGCAAAAATGGCATCAATGGCTTCATCGGGAGGCTGGACGATGTGTCCGATTTTGAAACAGAAGCTGTACTGGTGCGGAAAGTAAGCTTCAAAGTCGAAGTCATATGCGCGAGAAAAATCGAGGGTTATGTGTTTTGCGATTGTAAAATCGCAACACCTGGAGTAATCATGCAGCACTTGACTGGCCAGGGTCAACGCGTTCATGGAGGGAAGAAAGCTAGTGCAAATTAGGGATAGATGGCATCCAAATGTCGGTTGTATTTGAGCCAGGAAATCCATATACGGCCCGAGACCAGAAAGCGAGTCGAGTACTATACGCTTGATTGACGGAGCTGTGATTTGTGGAAGAGACGAGAGTGCGTCTCCTGTGCTGATGATTGCACTCGAAGTTTCGTCTACCAAGCGTTCAAGAAGGGGCATGTGTCGGATCGCTTGAATCAGATCGTAGGCAGATACCCGGTCATTCAAGGAAAGAAATCGAATGTTGGTTAGCCATGGAGCGTCCAACTTGAACCTGATGTTGGGTGCATAAAATTCACGCAATACAGGTGCGAAGTTATTGAAGATGACGAAGCCGTGGGGAGAAGAAAGGGATACCTCTTTGCGAAAATCCAAAGGAGCGAAGGCGATCCGAAATATTTCAAGAACCTCCGATGGGCGTTGGAAAATCCCCCAGAACTGTGCGATGCTAGATTCATTCATTCCACCAGTGGATTCGCAAGTGATCTCCAAACATCGGATCCGACTCCAATGGTGTCCAATTATTTCTATTGCAATATCCTCAGCAACGTCCTCGCCAGCGACCTCGGAGTGAGGTGATGAATCTGTATGATACCGTTGATACCACAGGACTGAAAGTGATGACTTTCCAGCCCTTTTTACGACTTCTTCCCTCCAGGCCTTGCCCTTGAGATGGTTGAGGTTGATGACGTGGCCCCAAAGCTGTGAAGATGTCAAGGTGATTTGTCGCCACTTCGAACACACCTGAGAGCTATATTGGAGCGTCTTGATTGCCGCTATCGCTCTCTCGTTCACGGCTTCATCCTCCATATCTGCGTTTATATAAAAAATCTGCCATATTATATCGTCGTGGAGCTTGAGAATGGGTGATTTAGGGCTTGTGATCCTCGTGCGGTTCTGCGTAGAAAGAGGATGGCTAGGGGAGGGGAAACTCAAAGAGGTTGTAGCTTTAAGACTTTGCATTACTATGCGAGTTCAAAGGCTTCGACTATGAAGACAGTATCTAGAGTAGATGAACGACTCAGAACGAGACGTGAAAACTTCAGCCTCTTGAGGGCCGGCATATACCCAGGGACCCATCAAACACACGACCCAAACACGACCTGTGGCTCATCTTATTTTTTTATTTCAGTGAGAATACAATATACTAAACATCATCCCACGAGAGTCCAGGTGAGCAGGTAACGGGATGCTGGGTCGGTTGTGAGGGGTCCCCCACGCCTTGTCCACCGCGCCTTAACTGTATATTTTTGCAATCGTCCACTCCAACTTCACTTAGGCACTCTGTATTTCGATTGTGTCTATCCGACCGGGGGTGACCTAACTCAACCCCCAACGACGACGCGGCGTACTTCCTTCGAATCGTAGGACCACGGCGCAAGCAGGGACCGAAGCCCTCACGCTGCAGCAAGTCGGACCAGTGTGCTGTGCCGGATGGCAAGGTGAAGACGGAGAAGAGAGGAGGGGAGTGGAGAAGGAGGAGGTACAACATCGCCGGCTCCGGATCAAATAGATGGGCGGAGGGTGGTCATCTGAGGAATGCTGGTGCAAATTCACGAGCAGGGGCGGCGCGGGGGGGCGAATTGAAGTGAAATGTGGCACGACGGCTTAGGGGTGTGTTGGATGTGGAAGGCTCGCGCAGAGGCGTGGCGGGCAGAATGACCGAGGGGGGTTGTGACGGCATCAACAAACAGAATTTGAAGCTTGTCGGGTATATATCGGTTACATAAGGTTTGGGCCCTAAGGAATGAATCGAGGCAGTTAGCACGACGCTGCGTTGGGGAAAAGCATTAAAGGGAAAAACGCACCTTTCACTATACTGAAACTGTTTACAGCACATGAACTCAAGCACGACTTTGAAGAAAGGTGTCGGAAGCTGCGAATCGAATCAGCGCGTGGTAGTAGAGAGGAAAAAACAGCAATCAATGACTTACAAATGCACGCCGAGGTCGTTGAGAACATAGACAGCTGCTGTACTAAGTACCCGCATGGAGGACGCGCAGAAGAACAGCACAACCCCAGACGAACTTCCATCGCCGCTGGCATCTCGTTCGTTCCCTTTCTATTCATAGGAGGGAGGCCTAACCCTAGGCCTTCGTCTTCTTCAAACCTTCTTTCCCATCCGCCCTTCATTTCGTACCGATCGACCTGCGTTCCCGGTCAGCCGGCAGCCCCAGCAGCGTGCCAACAAGATGCACTGTGGTTTGGCCCTCCAAAACGGATGATAAGTCCACGGGGCGGCGTCAGGGCGGAGCAACGGCAACAACCGTCGGTGTGGTGCGCTGTGAGGCCGGTGCGGGTGGGAGGAACGTAGCCTATAAGCGCAGGACGGAACGCCCATGCGGGTGTGGGGCGAAACAGAAGGAACGTTTTGTACCTGAACGGTCGTTTCGTCGGTTGCTAGTCGTGATGCGATGAGTGCAGGGGTTGAGACCTACCGAGAACAGTTAGTAAAAGTATATCAAGAAAATAGCAAGAGGGAGCTTAGCAGACAACGCTGGTGGGGGGCATCTGGGATGATGCAGGACCATGGCTAGTTAGTGCCTCTGTTATCCATCTTCGAGGAGGTTTGACGCCGGCTGCTCCGCAATGGTCGCTGCTGTGGCGACCGGCGTCGAAACTCCCCAGAACCGAGCCAACCTATACGAGGTGATTTTGAAAGAGTGACGAGAATCTCTTTAAGTTTGACGGATAAACAAACGTATCATGTGATCTCGGATCAATTGCACATGTCCTCACACATCGCGGTTGGCTCTCACTGGCAACTCGTGCTTATCGGGCTTTAACTTTAAGGACTCCAGTTTAGTCGCCAGTTCGAGCCTTTGTAGGAACTCATGTACCCAAGGATTAGTCTCGAGATGAGCAATCGGTTTCCCAAGACCATTTCCCAAAATCGTGCACGAAAAGTCATCCATTCCAGCCCATAAATTTAGTCGCGCCTTCACTCTGAACATCTGACAGCCAATCACCGAGGCGATTCCCTAGAAGTGGAAATTCGGTAAAGCCGACCATGATGTAATTATAGTCTATCTTGACGTTCTCATGTGAAGTTAACAGTCAACAGTGAATGATCGACATGCGACTGACATGACCGTGATGAAGGGGTACCGGGTACGAAACGACCGGCAATACTTCTCGGCGTCGCGGCTTCGAGCGCTAAAGTGCCGGATAAATTTCAGTTATTTCTCAAAGTAAAGTAGTGAAAAAAAATGAAGGTACATAAAATTTCATGAGAATGAATCAGGCGACATTGAGGACTTATATCATACTGAAAAAGGCCTGCCATGGTATGCCACCTTTCAGATTGGCGCTCAAAGGCGCGTATATGTTCCTTTTTTTAACTTAAAATAGATGGTCGGTACACTAAACCACCGACTTCTATTCCTACATCCTGTGACCTTCGGTTTGTTTGTTCAAGGAGAATGCAACTCCCGGGTGGGCATCCATGTGCAGTTCTTTTACCTGTGATCCTCGTACCAAATTTAGCGCCTGCAATATCATCATCCCGGAAAAACGAAAATAAAACAACTAAATTTCACAAACCTGTGGCTGAGAGATAGTCCCGACATTGAAAATTGTCATGATCTTCTCGGGGCGCGTCCTGACGCGAAGTTCAACATCTTTTTCCCGTCTCCCCACTGCTAAAATTACTTGGATTAAACTTTATGTGATTTGACGCCTGTTAAACCCGAGTATCACAGCCCAGACCACCGGTGCTGTCAAGCCTACAAGGCCGAAATAATTCAAGGCAAGGTTTGGCTAGAATCCTCAGTTTGTCTCAGAGGCCAATTTTACTTGATCCTTAATCCGGGAGTAAAGTGCAGCACGTTTGGATTAAGCAGAACATTAGCCCTTATACTAAAGTCACTAGAAAGTATTAGTGTGAGCAAGTGTCGTCTTAAGCCAAGTCAATTCAAATTTGAACTCTTGAAGGGACAGCATGCACTTTGAATCAAAGCGGTTTGAGGAATTGGACGGGAGTGGATCTCAGTATAAAACATGTAGATTAGTTCAAACACCATTCCTCTGGCTTTTCATGGCATTCGGCGCAGTAAAAGTAAGAAAAATTTTCACTCACGCAGATTCATGTCGACGACAAAAGCACTGGTACACGCAAGATAAATTCGATCTGTAGCACAGAACCACACCAGGCTCTATGTTCTAAGTTCCAACATAAAACCCGACTTCTCGTAAACTTCTCGGCTTACGGGGGGCACCGCAAATTCTCTAAGCCCGTGTTAGAGACGTCACAGAATGTGATCTATGTTCGAAGCAACGTCAACTACGCAATAGAAATTCTGTGTGACAAAACCATAGAGAAAATGTTAACTTGGACTTGAAATTCAATTTGCAAATACCACAGGTCTGGAAAGTCGAGCAAGGAGGAAGTACTACTCATCAAGTACCCACTGAAGCATATGGTGACGTACTTGAGGATGTTGTTGCCCACGCAGACCCTTCAGTACATAGGCTACTAATTTTAGGAATGAATCGAGTTTTTGAACTACTAGATTCATGCTTTCCCATCCCACCGGCTTTCTTGTATCTGCGGGATCTTACTGCCTCTACCCCTCGCTATCGTTTACAGCGAAACATCAAAGAAGGCTGAATACAAAAGTCATTAAAGCGTGGCATGACGGCTTGACCTAAGCGATAGGGTGATATCATAGAACTGTTACCTAGTACTACAGATGATTGACACAACCTACGCAGTTCTGCTTCGGTAAATGTTAGGCATTGGACCGTTGTTCATTTCGATAGTGAGGTTCTGAATCGCAAGCATGTACACAGAAGCCTGCCAATCTTATCCGAGTCGATGCACGTCCGGGACTTGCTTTCGCCTTGAACAAATAAATCAATCAAAAGCTAAGCTGGGAACAGAACTGTCTTAGGACGTTGTTGGTCGTCATTCAGCTTCTGGGTGTTTCGAAAGATGGTTCCAAATTTATTCTCCCACCGTAGGGACGACTTGAAATTGAGTAGAGCGCTGAGTGTTATTCGTTTGCCATCAAAAGTAGGCTTCGACTAATTTAGAAATTAATCCGCAATTCACCCTTGTTATTGCATTGAATTCAAGCTGTTCCGAACATGATGGATAATAGCGCAGATCAACCGCTTTGTAGGTGTGGGAGCGAAACTTTATTTCAACTTGACGGAGACTAGTGTTGACAAAAATATCTTGAAAGGTTCACGGAGTCGGAAATCGGCGTTAGCTGGATTCCTGTTAAATTTAGAACTTGGACCATGTGCCGTATGTTTGGTCCACGATTCCACAACTGGTAATTCCCTTTGCATGGAGATCCTTGAACAGTATAAAAGGTTGTAGTCTTCGAGTAAGGCATTCAAAAAATTAAAGCAATAACTCACATACTAACTACTAAAAGCCTGAGCGAAGCAAGATGACCTGGAAACCCAAGAAAAATCCTTGTATTCGCGTTCATACCTTCCTGGCTTTTCTCTTCACCTGTCTAGCTCCTGCCACTGCGAGCTCACCAGCAGTTATCAGCCAGGCATTACCAGGTACCATAATGAAATTTCTGTGCTTCATTTGCACTTCACTGATCCTTTCCCCCGTCCAGTCCCTGCCGCAAGCCCCGGAATCGCAGACATCATCGGCTTCGGGCTCGACGGAGTCAGCATTATGCGCAACACTGCCAACCCCCAGCTTGTACTTGCCATCCAAAGCTACGGCCTCAACGCAGGAAACTGGCAAGTAGATAGGCATGTCCGTCTTCCTGGGGACATCACAGGAGACAAGACGACCGACGTTATTGGGTTCGGCGAGGACGGTGTGTATGTTTCCGTCAACAATGGCGACAATACATTCCAGGACCAGAAACGTGTTCTTAGCACGTTTGGCTACACCGATGGATGGCGCGTCGAGAATCACATTCGTTTTGTTGCTGATATGCGGAACAAGGGGTTCGTTGACGTAGTTGGTTTTGGGGAGGACGGGATATGGATGTCGCTCAACGACGGGAGCGGCGGGTTTCAAGATGAGCAACGTGTATCCACCGACTTTGGTTATAACAGTGGGTGGAGGCTCGACAAGCATCTGCGATTCCTCGCAGACGTCACCGGGAATGGTTTTTTGGACGCCGTCGGCTTCGGAGATGTCGTATCTGTCGGACTCAACAATGGCAACGGGACTTTCCAACCCGCCACACCCGTTCTCAACAACTTCGGTACCAGCAACGGGTGGGTTATCAGCAAACACCCCCGCGTCATGGCTGATCTCAATGGAGACGGGCGCGCTGACATACTTGGCTTCGGAGATGCTGGGGTGTGGGTGTCGCTCAGCGATGGCACTGGGTCGTTTGGGGCTCCTACAATGGTTCTCAACACATTCTCGGTCGCGCAATCGTGGAGTGTTAGCAAACACGTCAGAGTCGTTGCGGATCTCACTGGCGACAAACGCGGAGACATAATCGGGTTCGGCGATGGCGGTGTGTGGGTGTCGCTAAACAACGGCGACGGCACGTTCCAGGCAGCCACGCTTGTGCTTAACGAGTTTGGGGTACAGCAGGGATGGCAAGTTGGGAGACATTTGAGGTTTGTAGTTGATTTGAACAATGATGGATGTGCAGATATCATTGGATTTGGAGAGGATGCGGTGTTGGTGGCGTATAATGATGGGAAAGGCGGGTTTGGAGCTGCTCAAAAACTTACCGATGCTATTGTGTTCAACGGCGGAACCTGGGCGTTGAATACGACGGTGCTCTGGGTCACTGATCTGTCCACTTGAAATTTTGTAACCCTTATTACCTCTCGGAGATTTTGTCCTCTAAACTTTTATTCCCGTCAACCTCTGACATTTCCTGAACCCAAATTTGAAACTGTTCCCTTCCCATGCATCGGCCCTCGTATTTCTTACCACGTATTACTTGTTTTCCCTTTCTGAGGTACAGCTCTTTGTAACTACTTGTAACGATCGCAGATTTTATAGTAAATGCAAGTTTACTGAACCTGTAATTTTCGCCTTTTTTTAACCTCTTTTATCAGACTTTAGAAATTTCTACGGTATATCCCGCATCTCATGGTTCATTTGATCGAGTTGTCCACAAGCCACCCGCTGCATCCACGACGCACAGCCCCTCCATAGGACTAGTGCTATTCCGGAGGTTCGGCCATCCCATTCGTCGTTTTCATTGTCACACCGCACTTAGCACCTTTACAATTCAGATTGCCCTACGTTTAGAAAACGTTGTGGAAGATTTTGGCAAAGCGATATTTAACAAATAATTATGGCGTGTATTCTACCCGAACAACGGCAGAGAGTATTGGTATATCGTCTCTATGAATGGTGGGACACGCTCGCAGAATCAGCAAAAAGTCACCGCTTGTACGTCCGTCGACAAAGCTTCGTAGTCCGCCTGCTGTAATAAATTTACACTTGCGTAACTCCAGCTTTTTGAGGCTCTGGTGTAACCCCGCACTTTCTACCAAAACGTTATCGCGTAGGTTAGTTCGTCCCAAAATCAATTCTTCCAGGACCGGACAAATTTGCCCACTAAAAATGCGCAAGTAGTCCTCATAAGCGTTCCATAATTGAATGTAATTGAGCTCGAGGCGACGGATATTCGGCGTGTGGGTCTCTAAAGTATCCAGAATGAGGGGAGTGTGCATCTGGAACTCAAATCCCCAATCATCACGTTCCCAAGCCCGTGCTGGGATATGCGAGCGGAACCCGTCGAGACGAATATCAACGAGGTTCGGCGAGCGGAAGTTGCTTAGCAGGTTCAACCCGTACCCCGGGTAGGTCACGTCCGCGCTGTGGAGTTGGGGGACGAGTGTGACGTTGGTGTAGTGGGGATCTGAACTTCGGTCGTAGTCTCCATCGTGGAAGGTGAAATGCCTCAGTTGGGTTGCTGCGATGACAAGGGGGAAGACAGCGGAAATATTGATTGAGTGGTGGTTGGTGAGGAGTACAAGTGAAGTGACAGTAGAGAGGTGCGGAGGAGGCTGCGCGGGAAGGGGCCATGCTGGGAGTTTAAGGTAGGTGAGATTCGGGGACGGGGCAAACGCGGTCGCCAGAGTGGTGTATGGACGATGGAAGCTGTCGTCCAGCTCGTCTTCCTTGAGAGTGATGATAAAGCGGTCGAGGATAGGTGCTGCCTGGCCCACTCCAATCCCAGTAATGAACTTGTTACAGGCATCTTGGGACGGCATGTGCATGGTGAGTGACTTGAACTTGCATACTCGCCCCTTTAGTAAGACTAATATATCTGGGAAATCGGCATCGCGAAGATCGTCGGGAAGCGAAATGTTGATATGAAGGGGGAGACCTCCTGCGTTATGAAGGTGGACGCGAACGTACTCGCTATCCGTGAAATGTATTTTACGGGAGAGAGTGAGGTTTGACCAGAGCCTTGGAATTATTGCAGCTGTTTCAAACCATTCTCGATTGACGGATCGAATTGTGTAGAGGGAGGCGGGGCTGCCATCGACAACAAGCTCAAAGATTTGAGAAAGAATATCTGTTGGTGGAGTGACAGCAGACATGTTAACCGATCATCAGGTATGTTGCAAGGTTTTTTTTATCTGAATTAAAAGACAGGCTCCGGACATTCCCGCGACTGGAAGGTCTGTTTTACCTTCAGCTGTAAAGCTACCGTAAAATCCCTTTCCTGACTGACATTGACAAGCGGATTAGACAGCACACATACGAAACTCTGTGGCAGATCTCTGACATATCGCACCCACTCTCAATCTACATTTGAGACGAGGAACCTCAGAGACAGACCTAAATCACAACCAATTTTACAACAGAAATGTAATATTAGGCTAGTCAACTTCGTCCGTGATCCATCCAAATGCGCTCAGTTCTGCTTTACATTGTAAACGCGTTGCAACCGACGATTTGTAGTCAAACCTTAGAGATTAAATTAAAAGGAATGTCGAATCTCTCACCACAAGGGAAGGATTGAACAATCAATTTTTTGAATGCATTCGAATCGGGGCTCCGAGTGTCCAAGGGTGTCTGGTGGCGATGGAATACATGGCTCTGTGTTACATCTGCTTATGTGGTTGCACCACGAATTCTACTGAGGACGTACGTCATAAGATGGTTGTTACTGCAAAGTCTAGTCATCGTATGAGAGGAGGAACGGACGGGCTATCCGAACCTAGAAACCAAGTACATTTGTAGTATGTACAACGAACGCTCGAAACTGGAGTCCGGCTCGAGGAGATATGTCAAACTAGACGGGTTCGAATGGGATTTTGGCCGGATTGATCATTATAATTCTCACCAGAACAGAATGATAGCCTGTATGTGCATATACTCGGCTCCGGTTCTAGTTCTGAGTGCTGACAAAGACAATCCAGCCAGAGAGCCGACTCGAACTGCCGAGTGTCGGTGACGAGCGGTGTCGGAGTGTGGGAAATAGGTGATGGCGAAATGCGAATTGGGAAAAGGTATTTAATTTTATTGCCGTGAACTTATCGAAAGCTTGAGGGATTCCAGATCGTAATGTGAAGCAAGTGTGCTTGGATCAAATTTTGTCTGATGGGATGGGGTGCCGATTAAGAAGCGGTGTTCAAGAAAAACCCAAGGAATTGATTGCGCTGCAGTGTTGAGTTGAGTCGTGTTAGGCAAATTGAACAGCCAGATCTATCCAGAGCAAGAGGGTTATCGAAGTTTCTTCTGATCTGGGTCCGTCTGTTGGTTCGGAAGTACACGAGCAAAACTCTACAGGAGCCTTGTCATGTAAAGCACCAGCTCCGTGATTTAAGTATTCCCTCGTGAAAACCTAGCCAGTGAGGATCCCAGATGTACGCGATCGTGTTTATGGGTGGTTGCAAGAGGGATGAATCGCAGAGTTGTCATGGAGCACGTAGCTTGTAGATTGAGCAGCAAGGTAGAGAGACGCCGCTAACATCACCTCCACCGATGTCTTCAGATCTATGCATAGAGGGTGCAAATGCAAGTAATTCAGTAAAGTGGTGGTGTCACTGGTGTGAATTTGCGGTTCGCAATTGTGTATCCTTGGTCACAGTTGCACAGTATCGAACTTCCCTCAGAGTTAGACGTTGGTGCAGGTCCAAATGGATCAGGGATCAACGACCCAATTCGAGCATCGACGTGGTCTTGGAATGGCGCGGCGTTGGGGATATTGATTGATGCCACACCGCCTCATCAGGGTGAAGGAGGTACAAAAGCTGATATGAGACATCGCAGGATCCCGAGAGTCGCGAAAGAGTTGGAAAGCCAGGCAGGATGCTATGAGTTACGTCCAATACCGAATTCAAAGAAGGGTGGAGCAAGGGTGGAGGTCGAGAGAAAGTGACTCGATTTTCGAGAGTGAGATAAGCCAATCCGACGTGACTAAGCTGCATAGCCACTCGTCATAGCTCTCGCTTTTCTTGGACACGACGACAGTGCCCGACCCGAGTCCCTTACCCAGTGAATCTTCCTGTTCTTCGCCTTAATTTTTTGCTTAACATCGCCTACAACTCTCCGGAGACGTGTCACCCGCGCAATTGCTGGCGGGAAAGGCAGAAAAGCGCGTCTAACACTACTGTGGGCAAAATTCTAAAGACGGAGGGTGGTGTAACGCGTTCTCGTCCGTTCTGGAGGGTACTCATCGATACTAGCAATCTCCTAGTATGTTTATTCCTCCTCAATCCCTTTTTATTGCATTTGGAAACTCTAACCCGCATATGACGACTAGAAACTTGACTCATTTCCCTCGCGTTCTACGCCTGTTTATGCGGCGCCATCGTAAACCTCAAAGTCGAAACCGCAGCATGTTACTGCCGGTACCTCCTTCCAACCGTCCTGCGATGCCGGAAATCCCGAATTCAAGATCTTGCCCCTACAGTATTGGACGACGTTTTGTCATCTCACCAACTCAATCACGGCACTGTCGCCCCCTCATTGCCGATCTTCAAGTTGAGACCGCAGTGTGAACTGCTGAAACTTCCCTCCAACCTTCCGCGATGTTGGAAGTCCATAACGACGATTCATCATTCCAATAACCCTCCAATCGTGTTGGTGTCGTTCAGCCGTCTTCACCTCCCCATAGGCGTCGTCAGCGCTTTCAACCACTCAATTACTCCTGCTGCCTCCGCATCACCTTCACCGATGCTCTCAGCATCTAATGTTGCGCATACACCCGGAAGCAGGACGCTCCACGACCATCTCCTCGCGCTGCTCCTTCATGCAGAGCGCGACATCGTATAGGGGTAGTTTCGCCTCCGTCAGCGCTAGCTTTCGGTGCGCATACAGTATGGAAGGAAACGAAGGTGAGGATCGAAGCATAAACGAGTTTTAGGTTACTGATTCCTCTACAGGTATGGATGACGAGGTCATAGCGATAGGTCACTGGGGTTCTTCACTCTAACGGACGCCTCCACCTCTCCGCCATGTCCCGTCGCATGTTCTTCACCCGTATTAGACGACTATTTGCGGGTAAGAGAGATGAAACACGACGAGCGTAAAGCGTAAAGGGCCAGAGGTTGTTGGCGGCGTAGATGGATATCAGCGCGGTGACGCAAGGCGAAGCTCAGCGGGTCCGCTTGTGACGGTGATGCAGGCGCGGATGTGGGTGATGGCGCAAGTGGGATGGCCGGCGTATTGGCGAGGCTAGGTGGTTTGGAATTTGTTGCTAAATTACTCGTAAGTCCCTCTCCCTCTCGTCTCCATATCACAAAAACTGAGTTCAGTCACCAGTTCATAACTTACAACCCCATTCTCACCCTCTTCGAGGTCGTCCTAATACTATCGCCCTTGCTGCCTCTGTTGCCCTCTGCCCTTTTTTCTATCGTCTGACCTTACGGAAAGTTCGATTTCGCTGGATCCAAGATGCAGAACTCTTTCCTTTGTCAACTCTTTCCACATTCGCTGACTTGGATATCAACAGTTCATCCTCCCATCATTGAAAGCGGCCGGATTCGTCCTAACACTTGATTTACAGATTATTGTGGACCTTCGGTGTCGAATATCGCAACCAGTCAGAAAATTTCAATACTTCCTTGCCGGTGCGGTGGGCGTACGTTCGTTTTTTGTGACTGTCTCGTTTACTGAAGCTTCTGGTTCATCTCTATCCCGATGCGAGTCTCGATGATTTAGGCAGATTATTTAAATGCGATGTCCATATTTCGGCGTACGTGATGATCTTTCTCGATAGCAACCCTAATTTACTTTGCGCTGGCCCGAAAGAACCGACTCATTCGACGAGAAATGCGTGTCACTACCATCGTACTCGAACTCTACCCGTGTTTACTTCGACCGTCCATTCTATTGCGTGATTTCTCGACTCCTTTGGTGTCAAATATTAATAAATCCCGACTATGTCCGAAGTTAATGTCTGCTAGACTGGTTCTTTTTCTACAGCGTTGACGAGTCAGGACGATCGCAGCACAAGCTAGCTTTTGTCTTCGAAGTGCTCGTCGCTTCCTCGTACGCTGGCAGTCCTCGAGTCTTTTGCTTGATCTAATACAATATTGGCATACATGTGCGATCTCAGAAAGCTTGGCTTATATAAAATACAGAGATGATGCACTACGGCAACGAATTTTGACATCGTCTTTATAAGATTCAGTTCAGCTAAGATAAGTAGCGTCGAATCAACATGAGGTCGGGTCTTATAGAGCTGACCGTGGGTGGTAATCTAGATGCTATTTCGGCGCTCCAAACAGACTGGTTTTGAGGTTAGATCGTAGACCGGATTTCTAAATCTGGTTTCATCAATGAGGCTAGAAATACTGGAGGGTGGGGAAGTGAAAGGGTCGACTACATCCTGGAGGCTAGAGCGGGACGAGAATTCCGCACGTTGGTTAGGCGGAGGCGAGTTTCCAATTTTGCAAGCACTGGGGACTGAATTAAACTGCTTAACAGGTGGTTCGCCATAACTTTGCATTCTGCCAGTGAGAATAGCTGGCCGAATAAAAGGAGTTGACGAGATGTTATGGGTACTGGAGTTTATCGGGACTCCTGAATTTGAACGCATGTGAGGTGATTTTTCGTTGGTTGAAAGCGTGGGCCCAAGTTTTGGCGCCTGTTGCCGTTTGTAGAACGCGACTGCAATGACCACTGCAATGAAAGCGGATCCACCGATAACACCTCCAACTACGGGACGCATAATATTATGTGCCTCTTGCAATTTTTCAGCGCCAGGGCCTCCAACGTCTGGAAGGTCTGGTTCGAAAACATATGAGCTCTGATCACTCCTGGAAAATAAGATATGGTCTAACTCAGGTCTGCTAATTGCTTTCCCTCGGTCACATTAAATGTGTCATGGTACCACAGCGTTGCTAAAGAATATCAGGTATGTATAAGGTTAAAATTACTTGATTTGAGCAAAGCTTACGGTCTTTGGTCGCCCAGAAAGGAATTGAGATACCAGGCAGTAGTGATATGTTCGAAGGAAAATACCTAAATTAGGTACTTGAAAAACACAGCAGAAATGAAGGCGCTATCACATACTGATCCGATAGTTTATCCATACAGTTCACTGAGTAGCTTGACCACCTATTCAAACCATATTAATACGCGGGGAATGTTCTTTGCGAATAACAACCCTCACGGGAGAAGCTTTGAGGAGAAATTCGGATTTTGACACACCGTGCACGCACTTAATAGATTGAAGGATGCCCATGAGCTTCAGCCTCGTGTCAAAAAATGTACGTAGAAATGCTGGAAAGCGAACATACCAAGTGCAAAAACTCGCTGTTCCTCCTTCTGGGATGTCGTATGAACTATTACCGTTAGAGCTTAATGCAGGCACAACCCAATCTTGTAAAGTCTTTAGCAGCTTGACGTCTTTAAAAAAAATGTTTGCACTTACTTCCACCGTTACAAACTGCGTTTACCTCTGCCACAACGAAACAAGGCGAATTATTTTCAGCATTGTCCATCCAACTGAAGTCAGATGTGCAAATTGCTTGCGATTGAATCGCTCTTTGTTGAATTTGCAACGCATTCCCGGGCGTCGTTGACTCAACCAAGGTTGATAAGACAAGTGACCACATTGATCAGGCAAGGATTAGTTATGGGTGAAGTCCGCTGGCAGGAAGGAGATACAAAAAGGCAACGTAGTATGCGAAGGTAAGACTAGGGGTTAAAAACCTTTCACAATAGAAGAACGACAGGCTCAGAGATTGGGGGCGATGTATTTGCGCAAGGTTAAATATCGTCAACCTCGCGCTGGGATTTCCGAGGTAGAAGACCTGGTTTTTTGACAGTACTAAAAAAAATTCCGAGTTGCTCGCCAGGAAGATCGATTGGACACCGCAAAAATCTCAGGACTGGCTATACCGCTCCAATTTTAGCTAGGCGGTGTCGATGCTTGGTCCAATCACCACTCATCGATCTACCCTGTTTCCCATTAAGTGAGTTAATTCACATCAACTATGGGGATTCCTGCCTGCCGATGATTCAGCGTGTTTAAATTTTATTTTTATGGTGGAGGCTGTTCTTACGGTGGGTGGGTTATGCTCAACGACTTCTGTGCCAAGATAGCCGAAGATTGTCATAGCTTTCTAAGTTAATCTGCACGACACAGCCCAGCACAAATCCGATGTGTTTTTTTCTAATGCTTCAGTTTGAAGGGGTTTATACCTCAATTTATAGCACCGACATTCTATCTGCAATGCCCAACGTTCATCGATCCGCCTACCCTTCACATGGCATACACGAACTCGGGAAGCTGTCCTCCAGTGGAATGCGTCAAACAAGCAGTCAACATCACCTCTTGGTTAATACCGTCAGCATCGCAAGAGTCATCCTTGAATTGCAATCACACAGTATTCTTTAATTGGGACAATGCTCCAAATCCATCCGTTGTACACAATCCATTTGAACTCGAGATGATCGCCACCTTCGCGTCCGCAATAGTATACGGGGTTGTTTTTACCCTTTATGTGATATGCCTCCAAGCCCTCTCCGATGGTAGAAGAAAATACTCGAGAAAAAGAGGATGGTCGCTTCGCATCTATACCACCCTCATGTTCCTATTGAGCACGGCATCCCTGATAGGCAACGTACTCAGCTCGATGCGCGATATTTTTAACACTTTATATGCCAATCCGAACTTCGTCGAAATCGCTCAAGGCAATACTGTCACAAATGCTTTTGCGCCTTTTGTAGTTTTCCCGTTGACAATATGGGGAGCGGATGTCCTTATGGTGCGTACATATATTTGATTTGCGTATATGCAAGTTAGTAACTGTGACTAAAGTTGTGGCGTTGCCTGGCTTTATATCAAGGCACTGCGAGGATTCTCCAAGCAGCTGTAATCGCGGTTCTCATAACATTATTTCTCTCATCATCAGGTGGAACCATCTAGTTTTTATTTTAATGCACTACATTATTAACTCTGAGTACAGCGTTCTGCGTGATATCGCTTTCCTTGTTCTTGAATGCCTCTGAAGGGTCGGCCGTTGGGACAAAGTGGGTTATCCTTCTGATCGTGTCAGCGTCGAGTGCTGTAAATGTATGCTTCTCGACTCTGATTATTCTTCGGATCCGCTATCATCAATCCTACATTCGGAAAACACTTGGAACGGCTCACGGCTCACTGTATACTCGCATTACGGTCATGTGTGTAGAATCGTGCACCTTGATCGTGGTGTTTGAGCTTGCGTATCTCGTCTTTATTTTCCAAGCCGATTCAGTAGCGGTTAACTTCACCCATTTTCCTTCCTTTCTTCTACCTCACATCTGCGTAAGTGGAATATCCATTCGTCTACTCGAATTTTATTTACCATCTGTTATTTAGGTCATTTCTCCTCTTTTGATTCTGTACCGAGTCGCACGGGGCACCGAAACCACAACAACAGTCAATGCCGCCGATGTAGTAAATGGCGCGTTCCGCCGCATTGAACAACAAATGAGCTTCAGATCACGAACTTCGACTGACGGAAGCGCGTGATAACTTACATCAAGAATTTTTTTACACCGAGAGTAATCTTAGATAGGATAGGAAAATTTGAGGAAAGTTTGAGAGTTGCTATCCTGTACCATGTGTGCAATCGGTGGGAGTGCCTATCACGATATTGTTAAAGATCTAAAATATTTTACGCTCCAGTGATTTGTCCTGCGATTACATGCTTTTCACATACTTACTTAGATATTTAATGCTTCATAATACGCGCCGAAATCCAGTTTGATCTGTAATGAAAAACAGGTACTCCGTCCGGCTCCTTCAGTCCACTGCTTCAGGACGAGTTTACGCTCAGAGTTGTATTTACGAGTTAGAGAACTGTTGAGGATAAAGGTATACGCACAAATAAAGAGAGGAAACTTTGTGGGATACAAGGAGATGCCCTTTCAATGGCGAGGATTTCCCAAGAGATGAGACAGCAAGCATCGCGATCGAGAAGCATTCACGTGCGCTTAGTCCTATTGTGACAACGAGGCTGTGAGTATCGCTTAGTGCTTGTAAATTTCCGCCACGAGGTGTAGATGAAAGATAAGGACTGATCGAAAAGCCTCAAGGATGAAGAAGGCGCGGTATGGGCAGTAAAAATAAGAAATCACGTCAAATGAATGGGTGTAGTCAAAGGACGATAGATTGTGAGAGGCCAACAAAGAGACATTCCACGCTTCAGAGTGCATCGACGGATAACAGAAATTCGGCGAGTCTGGATTGAGAAGGGCTCGCGGTCTTCCGAATCGGATCAATTTCCCGTGTTTGGACCGTGAGAACAAAACAAGCCGTCATTTTTCTTCCCCTTCTCTCACTGCTTCAGTGTTTCTTTGGCCTTGTAAGTTGTGGGTCATCTCATCACCATCTTCTGCGCTCATTGGTTTTCAGACAGCCTTTTATGTCCAGTGCGCGAACGTCTGCTTCTCTGAACTCTACCTGTCACTCCACGTTTCCGATGCTTGCGCGAGAACAAGAACATTATTTTGAGCTTGCAGGAGCCTGGTACGTGCTTTTCTTAGTTTCTTAATCTTCATCTATCTGGTATAATTTATGATCTTTCTTTCCTCTAGACGGATGACAGCACCCTCAAAGAAATGACGCCATGACCCGGGATTGACATTCCCGTTTTTTCATCTGACGAGTTCTGACAAGTATTTTTGGTCTGCGATGCTGGATTGCGCTTCGCTTGATTACGGTGGATCCGCCATGTCCGGACGGGTGCGTTCCTGTCTGGTCTTTTACGCTATCTGATCTTCTCTCTGCCTCAAAGGTTTTGAGAAGGAGCGGTCAGCTGCAATGAGGCCGTGCACTCACAGCTTGTCTCAACTTCCCTTTCCTAACTCCACCACTTAACCGTGTTTCATGCTATGTATTTTGGGCAAGATCCAAAGCGTTACACACAAGAATGACGTCGTGCCTATAGCCCCCTCCTTTCTCTTGGATGCCTGTCTTCGACGCTGTCCTCGCACCGCCACTTTTCCGTGCTTCTTTCTATGCGCATGTCTGGGTGCCCTCATGCGATTCGGTCTTCTCGAACGCCCCTAATACTCGAACGCCCCTAATAGCCCAACGGCCTATTCGCCATCACTTATCAGTCGAAAGCATCCCCGTGACTTATTTTCGTGGGTCCTCCCAGTCTCAATATGCCTCGAACACCGCAAATCTTGCTCGCTTGATAGATTCAGCGGCACATATTATGCGTATTTCCGCTGTGTTCGCGTCTCCACATCGTTCGGCTTCAGTCTTGTGGGGTTTGAATCACGTTGCCGATTTTACTCTTCCTTCTTCTTTTGCGACCCCCCTGATCTCCTTATCTGTGGATGATGGACCGTACTTTCAGGCTTTTCGCACCCGCTGATTTTTGGCTACTCTCTTTGCAGGACTACCTCGGTATCTAACTGAAAGTGGTTACCGTGTGCCTCAGAGGCTCTTGTGAGTTTAGGTGAGACAGAATGATAGCTTTGGGTACTCATATACATTCTACTGTTCGCGTTTTTTCTGTAGGAGTGGTTCCACGAGTTGAGTATTCCCTTTCCCCCCTAAACCGTCAGTTATTTGGGATGAACGTATGTGAGTCATCTGAGTCGAGACTCGTATATAGGATTTCCGACCCATTCACCCATGGAGCGCGTCATCAAACGACGAAGATTTGTCGATTATGATATGGATGCCATGCCATGCACTGAGGATATGGCATAGATTAGAGCCATTTCCTTCTCCTGTCTCGTCGTGCTCGTCAATGAGCTATGGGTAGGGGCATGGGGCTTCCACCGGAGAAATCCGTGAAATCAACTGGTGCAGTCGGGTCGTGCGACTCAGGGCTTGATCTGATGTCGGCCTGCTCGGCTGCAGCGCCCAAGTTGCATTGACCGCGTAGATACTTCGATAGTACATGAATGCTTAGATCTTTATTGTAAGAGTGGCTGTAATTTGTTACTTTTATTCTACAGAATCCCTCAAGTTGTTAACATGAGGGCCGAGGATCGAAAACGGCCATTAGACATAGGAGCAACACAAGGCGCATGATATTGTGGTGGTTGGTGGTCGGTTTGTTTCTACTGTCATTGATGATAAACCTCTTGTATCCCCACAAATCGTCCTTTCAGAACACGAGCCGCCTCAGCAGCAGGCTTCTCTGCTCTGGAAAAGGCATAACAACCAGCACCAGTGTTCAAAAGCGTCTCGAAATTCCTCAGAACACGATAGGTCGTTGAAATTTGATCGTATATTTCGTCTCTACAAGCTGTCGACCCGGAGCGTAGCAGGTGGGTGAGCGAAGCTTGTTACATTGAAAAGAAAAGTAATTATCCACATTCGAATTAGATTGTTGAAACGGCAATGGAGAGTCAGCGAGTTCGCACTCAATCTCGACGAGGACAGCCGAGCGTTGCCGACATCAGATCAAGCCCTGAGTCGCACGACCCGACTGCACCAGTTGATTTCACGGATTGCTCCGGTGGTCGCCCCATGGGTAAGGGCAATACAGTGAATACACTGCTGACATATGTTAAGAAGACCTTTTACATACCGACAATACCATAAAAATATCAGAAATAGAATGTTAAATAAACGAAGAAGGATCGACCTGAAGAGTACAAATTCCCATAAATTTGATGAGACATGGCACTGGAAGGGAAGGATATAAAATACAGCGTTCTCAACGAGAAGCAAGAAAGGTAGCGAATAAACCAGGAAAGGTGGAGTAGAAACAAATATAAATGGTGAAAAGAAAGTAGCGGTTTATAATAATTCAGAATCCACTTGGATGTCCATGCTTCTTACGCTTTGGCGATGGGCCGGTTGCTGGTGCGGTCCCCGATAGAATTAGTTTTTGAGATTCATTCTGAATGTCCGTGTAAGTGTAGCGCAACCATGCTGGATGATTTGATGTATCCCCATAGATAGGAATAGAACCGTATGGGGAATCTGACTTCAATTCCCAAATCCTCATGTATCTATCAAAGTGGACTCCTCGGAGATCTTCGATGGTTTGCCAACTATTACCTGTTGCCAGAGAGAAGATCCTGTCTCCATTACAGTCGTTGTAGTTGGAGGCTTCGGGGCTTCTGAGGAACAGCGCAAAGTCATGCAAGGCTCTTCCTGGAAGTGGGTTTGTAAGGTAGACCTCCACCGGTTTATAGGCATTGTGGTTAGAAATATATCTTTCGACACTTGAGAGGTATATGCCCATTATAGTAGTAAAATGCGGATTTGGCGAGCCTTCGTAAGGCGACGCAGATATCTGCCAGGGGAGATTGAGTCAGAGAACTTGTAACTGAATAACACATACCACATATTTTCTCGCTTTGATCCTATTCCAGGAAGCCATAAATCGACAACTCAGTTGCAAGATAACCGACTGACCTATAAAAAAATCCAAATGCGTTTCTAAGAGCTGTTCCTCCCACTTGGATCTTGGTAGTTTTCATCGAATCCTCACGAGAATTCAAGTAGTTGTTGTTACCACTTCCATGATGGGAGACCTTCGTTAACATTAATAAGGAGCAGAAAGTCGACCATTTTGGCACCTACCTTCATGATCGTGTATTCTCCGTCTTCAATTTCACTTGCGAGCACAGCATCACCCAACATAAGTAGATCTGTTCCTGCAGATGATTGAACTCAACAAGAATCAAAAATAACAGTCACTTCCGCTCACCACTACCAGCAGTATAACTAACGTCCGTTGCTGTAAATGCAATGGATGATCTGTTCTTGATTGAAGAATCCAAAGAAGGCTGGGCCTTTTTTAAACTATAATGTGTTTTTCCCGTCGTCTTAGGTCTTCTGAACGGTTCTGGTACCCTGTTTATATTATGTTCAGGATATCGTAAAGACAGAGGGTGTGACCACAGACCTAATCGCTTCCAACTCAGATGCACTAACCAGGCCAGTGATTAATTTGTCGCTACTGAGAACCTCGGCATAAGAAGGCCCCAGTATTTTGAAACCAAAGGGGCCTTTCCGAACAGGCTGACTTCCTCTACCAACCAGGGCGACAGTTTTTTCAAGCTTAATTTCCTTCCTTTTTCTGTCCTTGGGCTTCTGCGTGTCTATAGGTTCTAACATTTTTACGAAGTCCTTGTTAAAGCGAACGTCTTTTGGGGGTGTAAAAAGATTGTTATAGCTTGTAAGTAGGGTGTCAAACCAGCCAGCTTCAGGAGCTCCGGTCTATATGACGTATAATTAAAAATAATCTCGGTGAAGATCGGACAGCATACCGTCGCATTCAGCCAGTTTGTAGCATTCCCTGGTGGGTTTTTCTTAGCGCATTATTATTATTAGTATTAAGCGAAGGCAGCTAGAGGACTGACCTTTTCAAAAATGTACTGCTTGATTAAGTTTAGTTGACTGTGTACATCATCGTAAGCGATTAGCGCGGGCGTCAATCAAACATCGCCTTTACCTGTTATACCAGATGCTTTCGATGGGCAATCTATTTTTTGCGATTGCATCTAGCCCTGCCTGCCAGGTTTCTCTGCCAGTGGGTTGGTTAGGTTGTTTGGTCCTACAGCCAGCTCAGAACTCCCGGAGTAAACAGAAGCACGCAAAGAAAACAGACAACAATCTGAAGAGATCGGCGATTCCTAGGAAGATCCAAGTTGAGACATATATTAGAAACGAACAATGGACGGAAACATACCATTTTTGTGATCCTCATCGTCGTGCGTGATGACTACAGTATCGATAGATTCTAGTTGACGAGGCAGACGACTAGCGTCGGAGAGGTCGGTCAAGAGTTTGAAGAGGTTATCCGTTGACCCATAGTTTTGACCATTGCGTTCGTAGTTTAGGGAAGGTCCTCCATCAATAAGCATGAACTGTGGAAATCGCCAACGTAAGGAATCTGGGATGGTAAATTGTCGTACTGAAGCACATCTTACCCCGCTTCCGCCTGATTTATCATATTCAATCATTAAACAGTCGCCGTGCAAGGCTTGTACCTGTTTTCGGAGGGCTTTATTTAACCATTCCACCACAGATGATGCAAACTTACAACGTGCAACAACCCATACGGTTTCGACATTGAGGTTGGTCTTATAACTGAGAAGTGCGGTCTGGTATTGCGAGGCGCTTGGAAGTTAGATTCTCCAGAACGACGTGAAGTACAAGTCTTATTTAAGGAAAGCGCCATTTGGTCGGCAGGTATGTTTCGCGGTGAGATTGATCTCCATGGTCAGAAGGTGTAACGATTTCTGTCGAGAGAATTCATCCTGTCAAAGATTTCACTGACTGGGCACGAGTTGATCAGCGCTGTAGGATATTTCGGGAAAGAATATTCTCGTCTTCATTTAGATGGGAACGCTGAACAGCCGGTGTTGATATCCGGTGAAAGAATAGTCCGAGAGCAAACAAGGCGTCATCCCGTTAAACCGGAAGAGATGACGAGAAATAAGATCCAAAGATAGACTTCTTCGCAGGCGCTGTATATAGACGGTGGGGCATTTCTACTTCATATTGAATGACAGCTGGTGATGAAAGGTAAGCATAAAATAAAGCGTCGCTTTTGGAAGTCGGCACTAAAAACATCATGCAAGGAGAGCTTTACGACTCGCGTCGTCGTTTGGACCTTTATTTCCACATGAAGGGTAGTCCAATCGACTAGGACGATCTGAAAGCGCCTCAAGCGGCAGTGAAATCAAGCCAAGCAGGCGCAGCTAATGGATCACCCAATACCGCCGAGACATCTCGCAATATCGTCGCTCCGCTGCCACTGCCGCGACCTGTCTGCGTTGGCTATCTCCAGTCGTTCATCTTCTCCATCAGTCGCAATATTTGAGGGTCAGCTTCGATGAATGCGTTTTCCCCAAGCTCAATTGCAGCCATGGCTAGGAAGTTCCTTGGATTACTAAATACCGCGTTCGAGTATTTGTAGCCGGAGATATCAGTTTCCGATCAAGAGAAGCGTCGTACTAAAATAGAGAGATGGAAAACAGTGGAGACGACATCCACTTCCACAACGTCGTGACTACTGAATCAACCACCTGAGTGTCTTATTTGGGGAAAGTTAAAGAAACCTACTTATCACCTGTAAAACGATGTCAAAGAAAAACGAACAGACGTGGTTGGATGGACACTCTGGCGGTGGGATAGGCCTATCTGGCCTACCCTAGCAGCTCGGGTCTGGCAAGGCTCGGGGGCGCGTCGAGCAGGCGCGCGGTCAGGCAGCACGCAGTGGCAGGAAGCAAGCAATGATGTCTTCGTCACAGGACCGCGCGGCTTCTACATGCAGACAGGCTGTGCTACTGATCTAATCTAATCCAGGCTCGGGCAGCTCGGCCCAGAGCTCACTACTACAGCGGACTAACCGAAAAGGCAGGCGTACCCACTGTAAGGAGCAAGTCGTACCCGAAAGATGCAGGTGTGCCGAATTGTTCCTCTCGTTTCGAAGCAGAGGGAAGTTTGGCAGCAGAGAAGACCAATAAATACCAGAGAAACTCCAGACCAGTCACAAGATTGGTAGCACCTCACAGTGTTTTACAAAATGCGATCTCGATTGTATGCTTAAAAATGAAGGGATTTTTATTGATAATTACGATATACTCACCCTTAGATCCAGTCCACACAGGCGTTTCCGAATCGATGTCGAAAGAAGTAATGGCGAGTAACAGTGACGGTCAATGCGCTTTCTTCATGGCCAAAGTTGTGTATCCAAGTCCAAAAGCGAGGTCTGAAATTTTTTGCACAGATATCGCCAAGGACGTTCATCGAGAGAACAGGGAGCCGTGGATGGCACGATGGCGCGAAGGCGAAGTTATGGGATTGACTCGCTGGGCTACCTGAGGATGACAGTCCACTCCAGACCTACTTCGGATCAAGGCACTTCAATCAGGCAGGGACGATCTGGTCTGTGCGCATCGATGAAAGTGCCTGCCCCTGCGTTCGGCTTTCTTTCTTCCTTCGCCCACTCTGCTCGCTCAACTCTGGCCGATCGAGACACGCTCTGTGGACATTTAGAAAGGTCCTCAGTAAGTCACTAACTGTTGCCATGCAGGTTGTTATAGTTGATTGTTCTTTTAGATTTGGCTCCTTGCACACTGTTCCGCGACGCCATCGCGTCAAGCCATCTTCCCTTCCTGCCGAACTTATCCCCCGGAATCGTCATTCTGCCAGTTCCGAGAGCACCAACCGCTAAGCTATCAGACCCACTCGGCGCCCTGCGTATGTCACCATCCTGCACATAAACCTCGTTTGTTAAAGGACGGAAATTTTCGCTATCCTCTGGCTCCGCTGACTTCGACAGTTGGTGATTGTTAGAGGTGCGCCGTTTTACTTGGGCTTAATGCGCATACATTGAGTATCTACTCCATCTCAGACTTTTGTTCTCACCTTTTCCTCGTCGACGGTCCTTGCATATTGGGGAGAAGGCTGTCGCTGTAGTTTGGAGGCGTAGAATTATGACACGGATGCAAATAGCTGGACAAAATGCACATGTAAGTCTCATCTTCCTTACTGTCTTTCCACCGGAGGAAGTGACGCATATATTCGGTATCCAGACGATATTGGGCCTTTTTCATACGTACTCCTCAACAGGAGTTGCTTTGACGTGGTGGGGTAAGGTCTCGGGCGAGTTAGACCGCCCAGAATGACAAGGCGTCTGCGATTCACCAAGGCGAATCCCCATGTATATTTGTCTCTTCGTACTTTCGACCCTTCTGCTCGTTTTCATCTTTGCTGATATCGCCTATAACAGATTGGTTCTTGCTACCTTCTCAGTCCTTCGACTTCTAGTGGACTGTCCATTTGTGGAAAAAGTTTCATTTGAGTCAGTTGACATTTGCGAAGCATCATGTAATCTCACGGTTCTCACCGTGCCGATTTCTAATCGTCTTAGGTGTCAAGACGATACCGACTTCGGGTTTCTCAAACAAAATGGGTTCAAATGCGTGTTTGCGCACTCTGATCACACGCGCAAGCCAGTATACTTGTCCAGCGGTGCGAAGAGATTCAGAAATAGATTCCAGGTAATCGTGACATGCTCAACGATGAAGCTTTCCTATCTTCTCGCTTGATGCGTGTCTTGGGTCAACCGTTCCAAAATCTCGATGACCCAACACTCTTGCTCTGAGAATGCTGTCTAGACGTAGGTATCGTGGTTCATCCTCCAAGGTCTGTACTTATCGAATTTCTCCGGAAGTCAGTTAAAGATAATGATTTTTCCAGGTACCTATTTACGTCTTTTATATCGTTGCGTCACGCAAACATACCGTCTTTTCACAGCCTCAGCTTCAGTTGGTTTTTTTTTCTGCGGGTACTACCCTACCTGGCAGGTGAGCATGAACTGCTGGGGAGTTGGACGCATCCAGCGTCAGTGTTGTATCACCGACGTACGCAGACTGCCCTTTTGTTCAAGGACAGGATGCACCGTGTTGGTTGGCCGCAGTGTAGTGGAATGCTGTTTGTGTCCAAACTCCTCAAGAGTCAGAATGGCAGTATCATCCTTCCTTTGTGACGTTTCGTTTTTTTCCTCTTCGCCTTAAGTCGACCAATGTTATTTCTTTCTGCTTCTAATTCTAATTATGTTGGTCGGCTGTGTTTGTCGAACCTGACCAAAAACGACCGTGTTCGACTCAGAAAGTTAAGTAGGCGGACATAGCATCTTCGAAGTAGATCTTTCATAGATACTAGAATACCGTGCGGCTTGATAGGTATTGGTGCACAGAGTCCGAGACGGCATGCGAGAGTGCTTGCACGCATGTTGATACTCTCGGAAACCCGGTGTTCAGCTATTGGACCATGCCGGTTATACTACTACTACTACTACTACCGACAAGATACCTCAAAAATAATCAAATATGACAAAGATAAAAACTCTCCTTCACGCCCTCCTCATTCATGACCTTCCAATTGACGACCATATCCCTCGAGTTCCCTCCAAACCACCGCGTGTCCTCCTCCGTGAGACTCGGGACCTTCCCAAAGACGCTGAGGTGCCGGATCGGTGGGTCTTGACTCTGACTCTGACCCTCGGATGAATTACGCGCCTTCACGAACTGCTGTAATGCGGAGGGAGTGAAGTTGGCGCAGTCTTGGATGGTCAATTGTGTTAGACCCTGTGCTGGGAACGCTGAATAGACTGTGATGGAGCTAGTTAGGAGGGGTAAAGGAGAAAGCGAGATGAACTGGCATACCCTTTTTCGCATGCCAGTCGGCTGGGTCGAGACTCGTATACTCGATTTCGGACCCCATCCACGCAAGGAACGCGTCGTCAAAAGACGAGCACGACTCGATCGTGAGACGTGCGCCACGCCATGCGCTGAGGATATTGCGCAGACTGCTCCCTGACCCTTCTCCTTCGTCGTCAACGATGTCTTTTAGCTTGAGTGTTTGCACATTCTGGACTTTTGTGATCGCCGATATCGAGCATCGCTCGAGGGAAAGGTGATGACCAACAGAATCTGAAGTAAGGGAGTAGAAATGCGAAATAAAACGTCCCGAGACGTTTTCAAAACGAATGGTTTTGGAAACTTTGAGGTGGGATGCAAGGGTTTGGGAGGTAGAATCGGATTGGCCGTCGTGAGAAGGGGAAAGAGATAGATCGCGGAAGGTGACGCTGGACAAGTCCAGCTGGGAGAGAACCGATACGAGCTTTGTCAGAGTATAGTCCCCGTGTGGGAGGAAGGTGAAATGCGAGATGGTGAGGTCCAACGGCCAAGACGTTTCTTGAAGCTCTCGGAACCATCGTGTATTTGGGGCATTCGATGCGAGATATAACAACCAGAAACCGGTTAGGGATAGCTTCTTCAGCCTAGGAAAGTAGGTTTCGAATGGAGGCCAGGGTTTCTTCAGAATCGGGGCGTGAGAGCTCTGTCCAATGTCGATGTCGTCGATCTGGCATGAAAGCGTGAGCTCCATGAACAATGCTTCTGCGAGAAAGAAGGTGTTCGGTGGTGGGAGAGAAGACGCGTAGGTAACGTCGAAGATAATGAACCTGAACCGCTGAACATGAGGCCTGAGAGCGCTGACGATAGAGGAGACTCGTCGCTTTTCATGTGCCTTATCCACCTTAGTATCCGAACCACCAGCACTGGCAGAGGAACAGGCGCTATTGTAAACCACAAGCTCTATCTTCTCCAGTTCCAAGGACCACGAAAACGCGTCCAAAAGCGCCGGTTCGTGGGCTACATCGAACACCACCTTCTTCCAGTCGTTGGGAGTTGAAATCTTCGCGAGAATGTCGCGCCATAGGATGCACACCGACGCGGCGTTGCATGGAAATAGGGTTGTTATGGGCGCATCTTGCTGTGTGTATTCGTACTGACAATCTGTTTGAAGGTACTTGAGGATCGCAGTATGGAGCTCGACTGGTAGGTTGCTCAAGCCGCTTGGCATGAGGGTATGAGAGACAACGGAATGCGAACGCCGAGCTATGCGAAGTCAATAACCTCCAACCATCACAGCAACAAATAACCGGCCTCGGCTTTCTTTAAGCCGGCGAGATTTCCAGCAGAGCGCAATTCTTCGAATAGGAAGGTCTAGTCGGCTTAGAAGGGGCGTTTATCCAAGATTTCCAGTAAGGCGACTGCGATGAAGGCGGTTGTGTTTGGCACGGAAGTGGAGTGGGCGGTGTAGCACCTATCGAGTCAAGTCGGTGAAATATCGGGTTGGAACCTGCAGAGCGGAGAGGCGCTCATCAGCGACCCACAAGCTCGTTGAGCTAAATTTACTAATCATTTCTACAGAACCAACCAAAGCGACAGATTGATGAATATGCAGACCACTCTACAACCTATTTCGGCAAGCTCGTCTCCTCCAACGGCTCCATCTAGTCTCCGACGCCAAGTACGATAATAGCACTACAATGCGGTTGCATCCGCTCAAGTCATAAACGTTCTGAGGCGAACAATATTGACATCAATTAAAGTTCCAAGTATCCAACCAGTTCAGGCGACTGCGAATTATATCGGAAAACCTCAGTACTCCTGGTTCATCCTTGGAAGCCTATTTGCTGAATCGCCAGCGATTATTTCACGGCCAAAAAGCATCAAGGTGCTCCAATGTCAGAGAAGGGGACAAAGATGACTCGTTGATACAAAATATATTTTTAGTCTCAGGATGACAGGCTGACTTCCAGCGGTGTAGGCAAGGACAGGACTAAAATTAGACGGTGGTGCTGTGCTTTGGCGCTTAGGAATAATTGCATAGCGCGTGTAATCGACTCGTACGAGACCCTCATTGGGTATATACATATATATATTTAATTACGTGCTGCTCGTATTTATATCACGCTCGCAACCACAATGCACCCCCCTTCCTGGTCTGCTTCACCTCATGCCTAACATCCCGATAACTGAGGTCCAGATTGTAGGCATCTGGACTGAAACCATCTTCTTCGGTGTTCATCTCGTAACCTTTGGATACTGCGTGAAGGCCCTCTTCTTCAAGGGAAACAAAGTCGAGAGCCTGCAATATGTCAATTGGATAATGTTAAGCGTGTCGTTGTTCCTTTTGGCCAATGCGACGCTAGATGTCGTGCTTGGGTTCTATCACCTTCTAAAAGCCTTTGTATACTACACGGGGCCAGGAGGTCCGACTCAAGAATTCACAAATATTTCGGATTGGATCAATATCTCCCGTGTATGTCTTTAAAATATAAAAATGACAGTTCATATAACCTTCCCTTAGACGACTACAACCGTCGTTCAAACGACCGTTGGTGACGCAATGTTGGTACGACCCCCACATATTTCTTCGCGTCATGGGAAACTGACCTGCTCTTCAGGTATACCGATGCTGGGTCGTGCGCGATCGCTCGTTTCGCTCTGTGGCTATTCCAATATTGTTATGGTTTGGGTGTTTAGCAACGAGTATTTGGCTCATTTATCTGGAAGCATCGCTGCGAGGGATCCACGCTCGGGTCCTCCTGAGCTCGAGCGAGCTGACTCCCGCTGGAACCGCCTACTGGGGGTTTACAATCAGCCTCAATTTTGTTACAACGGGTAAGTTGACAATGTGGCACAATACAGACTGTTCTTACAGATTAAATAGGTCTCCTCGTTTGGCGAATCTGGGCCGTCGAAAAATCAAGCAGATTCTTCTCTCAAATTGACAGTACTTCCAACACACATGCACCTCGCAACCATTTACGAAGTATCATGCTCATTATTGTTGAATCGGGTCTACTTTACAGCACGGCCGCATTCATAAGCTTCCTTACCTTTGTTCTTGGAAATGTAGGGCTCTACATTATCACTGATGTCGTGCGTTTCAAGTGGGGTTATTAATTTTTCTGTGCTCACATTTTGGAGAGTCTAGGAGGTTCAAATCGTTGGAATCGCGTTTAATCTAATTATCATCCGCGCCTCCAGACTACAACACGTCGCATCGAGAGCTTCCCAGTCAATCCCACTCCAATTTACGAACCCAAGGAGGCAAACCGTCGTCGATAAAACAGTGACGGTAACAGAGGACATATATTCACTTAATCACGTAGATTTAGGAAACCAAGCAGAACCTGCGATTAATCGGTAACTTTTTGGTTTAATTTTCTTAGTAGCAGAGTCTATATTAAATAATCGAGTGTCCAGAAGGATGGACGTGATAGTTCAGTGTTTTATTATAATTCTTGGTTCTGGAAAATAGCGTCTATATGTATGGCATAATGTAAGGTCCACGTGAAAACCTACAGCAATTTCCTGAGTCTAGGCCTTCGCGGACTATTGCTTCTAAACATCAGTTATGTATTGAACGAAGCCGTGAAAACATCCAAACGTACCCTGAGGAACGACAAAATCAACTAGGAACGTCCATAACGCTGCTGGTCGTAAGACCAGGGAAAAAAAGACGATTAAGATTTAGATTGAGTTTCTAGCTCATTAAAGGAAGTGCACAAGCTTCTTCAAGTTAGAAAGCGCTTAACTTGCGATCTACGTGGCAAGGACGTTGACGGTGAAGGCGTGGATGCGCACGGGGACGAAAACATGGAACCTCTGGAACGATATCAGACAAAAGAAAATTACGGCGGCGGGAAAGAATAAGCATCGAGCCTTGCCTCCTGACGATTTATTGAACGTTTAATATCCTAGGGCAAGCATGAGAGAGAAGAGGCCAGATATTTCAGCCTGATGGAGAAAGAAAGGGTGGAGAGAAATCGAATAAAGAATATGAAGAGCGTTGAGGTATGGAACTTTGGCTGATGAGACCCTCAACAGGCGCAGCATTCGCCGTCAATCAGATACCAACTCGCAAGGAAGACACGATCTTTGAATAGAAAAGATCTTGTCATACCCGTGTAGGATCAAAAGACACCAAGTGCGACTAGATGATCATCTCGTGGCAGGAGAGATCATACATCGACAGTATCGAGGAACGACTAGTAGCAGAAAGGACCAAGAAACGGCTGGGAGACTCGATAACGGGTACAAGAATGGTAATGCCCAATGGCGGCACAGAGAGAGGGGAACCAGACGGCACTTTCGCTCACAGAAAACGCGAAATTGATAGTGTACCTAAGCCTGAGGCGATAATCGTTGATAATTACGATATCCGCGTCGTCATATCCACTCCGCCCAGGTATTTTGAATCGGTGTGAAAGCAAAAACCGAGTGAAAGTCGTAGCACGATTCTTCACGTCAAAGTCGCGTATCCGGAGTCCAGAGGCCAGATTCGAAGTAGATCACGCCTAGGACGCCAATTGGGAGAACGGTAGATCGTGGGCAACGTGAAGACAGGAGCTCAAGGCGGCGCAAGGGGAAGTGATACCTGAATATGAGTATATGTGGCTGGGAGCTGCTTCGGATCAATTCGATCACGGCGGTCTGTTCCGGCAGGCACGATGCTTGGTCTGTGCGCGTCAATAAAAGGTAACAACTCTCGCGTTCGGCTTTCTTTCTTCCTTTCCCTCTCTCTGCTCCCTCATCGCTGGCTCGCCGATCATTGCGCTACGCGATCCTCGTCCTGCTTGCCAGCGCTTTATTCAAGTAATCTTCCGCGACGTTCTCTGAATTTGCCACTCTCCGCGTGGGCTCACGAATCTGCCCTGAAAAGGCGCTGTGGGCATCCAGTAAGGTACCCAGAAAGTGTTCATATTTAAGTTGAGCTATAGCTGGTCGTTCTTTTATATTCGGTCTTCCCTGCTGCCTCCGTCTTCACATTCTGGTTCCTTGCACACCGTCCGCGACGAGATCTCCATCGCGTCATGCCACCTTCTTTTTCAAAGTGTCCTCCTACGAGCCTCGAGAGGACCAACTGCTAAGGTATTGGACACTCATGGCGGACTTTGTGTTCACACCAACCTGCACATAACGGCCCTTTTGTTAATGGTCAAGATTTCTGGTTGGTCGGATTCGAAGTTTACATGCTGTGTGTGTCTCGAAATCTCGTGAGTTGGAATGGTGCCTTCCTCTATCCTCCAGCTCCACCTCGGGGCTACTGTCTATATTTCTTGGAAGCCCGTCGTGTTTCTTGTGCCCAAACCTCATACATCTGGTACTCGTTCGGTATCGGACAAACTCTAAATTGACGGACGTTTCAAATTCAATCATAAATACCTTCCCCGTCTGTCTTCATGTCACTCGGGCGATGACGAGAACCCTGCCACATACTGGTTCCGTTCTGCGACAAGATTGCCATCGCTTCATGCCGTCTTTGCTTACTTTCTGTCGATTCTCTCCCTGCGGGTCCCCTGAGCACCGACCGCCGAGCCATTAGACACCCACGGCGCGCATTGCATTTCACCAACTTGCACATAACCCTCCTTTTGTTGAAGCAAGTCATTTCTTGTTGGTTATTTGGCAACTAGCAACCCGTGGGTGTCCTCGCCAGTTCACCAGTCGGCGATGACTCTATGATCCTTTTCCTTTCAATGATAGATCGCTTCCTCTCCATGTAAGGACAACAGCTTCACCGTCTCATTTTCCTCCATTCCGCGATGACCATCGACCTTTAGTCAAGGTACGTCCTGTTACTCGTGCTTGTGACGCATACGTCCAGTGTTCGTTCGATATCAGACCTTCATTTTCACAGAACTAGCCTCGACATAAGAGGGTAAGATTTCGTGCACGTCATAGCGCGTAGAATCCCAACGCGCGTGTAAAAGGCCTCGACAGACTTCCGGCGTAAGTCTGTCCCTCTTTCCTTCAACCTTCTGCCCTGTTTCTTTCTAAGCTGATGTCGCTTCAACAGAGTGTTCCTCTCTATCTGCGAAGTTATTCTAGTGCCAGTTGACTGTCGCCTGTATCGTTTAAGAAAAAAATCTCCATCAAGTTAGTTCACGCTTGCGAAACGAAGATATGAGCAAGGCTACTCTCTGACTGCCTCATCTGCAGAATCATTTAAGTTCAGTTGAACTGTCACCCGCATCGTAGGAAACGATGCTTTCTTCTGACCTGGTATTTTACTCGCGGAGTCGCTTGCTGCGTAATCTTCTTTTCAACAGTACTCACGAACTTGTACTCGAGAATACCGCCTTCGGCGGAGGTTAGTCTAGGCGCATATTCTGATTCGTTTCTTCCTTCTGAAATACAAAGCCCCATCTCGTTCCATCCGACTCTGATTATCTCAGGTCTCCTACACGTCGGTCCAACCTGCTATAATCTCAGTTAGTCTGATTATTTAAACGTTATCATTCAGCGTATCGTCGTGTCATATACGTAACTAGATTCGAGAACTATCAGGAATACATTTCGGTTAGAGCTTTTGATAACAACGGAGAGAATCGCTAACATATACATACATGGAAAAAACATCGTCGACGCAACGGCAACATGGTACAGAGTAACGAACAAGTAGGGCGAGTCATATAGTCCCAACGCTTAACACACACAGAAGCGAAAGAGAAGTGTGCTTTAGGCGAGTGGCTATCGGGAGGAAAAACCCTAACTAGTGTTCTTCGCACCCGGTAGCCAACCGTCTGAGACGGACAAATTATGCTCACAAGAAAATTAACTAATCGAGGTGAGTCTGCTCTTAGTTCAGACGCGGGCAATCGGTGGTGGTTTTTTCCTATGAGATTCATCAGAAAGACTCAAACAAGAAAAGGAAAGGATGAACATACAAGAAAGTAATGATCTCTCCGATCGACTTCTGCAGGGCAGCGAGGTCCTTTTGAATGCTGTTGTACTTGTCCTCCTGCTCAGTCGAAAACCCAGCCTGAACGGTGTGTAACTCTACATGTTTCTCCATGATTTTCTTCATCCCTTTCTGGAGCGTCTTCAGGTCATCTTCCTGCTTGACCGTGACTTGATGAAGGACTTCATTGAGAGCAGCGAACTGCACCTCATTCCTGGTCGAAGCTTGCTCGAGCGCGTCCTTGAGCTCGAGAAACTGGCTGTCCTGCCTGTCCTGCATTTCCTTCAGAGCGTAGTCCAAATCTTCGAATCTTTGCTCGTCAGCGGCAATTTTCTTTTCAAATACCTTTCTCTGTGCCTCAATCTCTCGGGCGTATTCTTCACGGATTTTGGAACACTGAAAGCGACTCGGTTGTCAGTAGGAACGTGGAAGGTGCATCACCATAAAAAATTACCTCGTATTCCACTACGTCACGTAGCTCGTCTCGAACATTCGAAGTAAAGGAGGCGAGGCCAGCAATACCGTTTCTGGTTCGCTCCAATCCTTCCTCTACCTCCAGATAATTCGTGTCCCAGAGGCGAACCTGATTGTTTTCTGTAACCGAGAGCACAGATTTCCCGTCTGGAGAGAATGAGACGAGGTTAACTGGACTGGAGTGGGGAATGGGAAAGCCGATCTGAACGCGCGTGACAGCGTTCCAGAACCGAAGCGTTCCATCGTTCGAACCACTAGCGATGAAACGCCCATGAGGAGAGATGGCGAGGGCTTTCACGAGCTGGGTGTGACCATGGAACGGTTTCTCGTCAAACGAAGCACCTTGCATGTTCAAAATGCGGATTGCCTTCTCGCTGCAGTAGGCAAGCCGACGACCGTCGGGGAACCACCTCAAGGACTGTATTACAGTAGTTCCGCCATCAAACTCCGCTTTCAATAGACCGCTAGTTGCGTCGTAGACGCGCGCCTTCTTATCCAATGACGTGATCGCGATGAGGTTCGGGTAACCCTGCGAAAATTGGATCGACGAGGCCATGGTGTTCGACAGGATAATCCTCTTGAATGGAGTGGAATCCATGTCTTCTTTCAATTTCCAGATGTTTACAACACCATCGGAACCGCTCGACGCCACGAGAGTAGGAGAAGTCGGAGTGGAATTGAAAGCCACGCAGAGAATACGCGCATTGTCGGGTGAGGAGAACAAAACCCGAGGATTCATTCTGTTGTTAACGTTCCAGAGATAGACTCTATTATCGGGCCCACCTGTCACGACATCCAACCCGCGCTTCGAGACTGCGACACTGGTTATAGGGAGTTCGTGACCAATGAGCGGAGACCCATCCTCCACGCCGGTCTCTAAATCCCAGATTCGGGCTGAGCCATCGAAATGGCCTCCCGTCACCAATCGCCGGCAGTCTGGGAAGAACGCCATCGTCCTTATCGATCCGTGGGAGGCAAAAGAGTATGTTCGAAGAGGTTCTGGGGTATAGCTAGACTCCATGTTGAACGGGCGCTTAAGTAGACGGTGTGGTAGATAATAAGGAATCAGGGTGGGTAATTCCCAACGGGCTGGCTTTAAGTAGGCTCGCGCAGCATTGTGGGCAACTCTGTCAATTAGAGTTTGGACAAAAATGGTTGCGTTCGACTACAATATTTTTAGCTCAAGGCGCGGAATTCCCACCACGAATCTGGGGTTCAGCGGATCTGACTCAGAACCAGCGACTTCTGTCCGTGGGTTGAGAACCTAGCGTAGGTGTACAACGACGTTTGGGGCTGGGAACCTACTTAGTATTTCATTGAACTACAGAAAAGAGGGGAAAGATTGTCACTCAATCTGAGAACGTCGATGTCTCCACGCTGGTGTGATTGGGCAGGAGATAATCCAGGGAAGTAGACACTGCATATAGAATAGAAGAGCTTGTTGGCTAGTAAAAAGCTGAAAGAAGAAGTAACCCAGATTACAACGCTGGCCTGCAGAAAGCGACATCTCCAGTAACACCGCAGAAATCAAGGACACTCATTCCCAGCCTCTCAGTAGGCGAGGTATGTCTCCTCAGTGAAAACGCTTCAAGTAGAAACACAGAATAGTGCGTACCCCAAACCGTAAGCGCGAGGCGATCATTGGCCATCAATTTTGCAACCCACTCTTCTCGTTTTCTGCACGAATGCGATCCCAAACACCAAAGCTGCCCGTAGACGCACTCCATGTGACTTGCACACGGTCAACTCAAGACGCAGACGAGTAATCTTGGCTTGTCAGTATAAGCGATTCGATAACGGCCTGATAAGACATCGTTGAGAAAATGAGCACTCGTAATTGAAACAGAGAACAAGAGGACAACGTACCGTCAGATCTTCACCGCCCAGAACAACATCCGTGATCTTCGAATCTCGCAACTTGATCGCACCTCTCCTCTTCCCATCTCAAAACGCCACGTCACACATGTCCGCCTGCGTCTGCCCGAGCTTCAACAGGTCTTGTAGTGGTGTTCGTCGGCAGTGCTGGCGCTGTATGGTGAGAACTTGACAAAATTGAGCACCTCGATGGAGTGATGTTGGGAAAGACTCTTCGGGCTCGGAGCGCGAGGTTCCTGACGCCTCGCTGGACCACGTCGTGGACCTCGTCAATGGTGCGCTCGACACGCGGGATGAGGAATAGCCGACCTGAGGCGAGGAGGATAAAGATCAGATAGATGTAATACAAAGAAATTGAATAATAGTGCGTACCAGTAGAGTGAGTGAGATCCTGAGTTGATATGTGTGGCCAAATGATCGGATAGCTCAAGTAAAACAACTGCATGAAAGATGGAACGAGGAGACCTCTTTGGCCCTCCTTGGGGGCAGGTCACAACGGTTTTGTGACCGCCCGCTTAGATTTCGCGGAAGGTCACCAAGCTGGGTGACTTGCCCTAGGGTGCCCAGTGCTCTGTAGAGCTTCCGGGTGGCTTACTGGCCCAACGGCTTTCGCGCGTGTATGGCCCGTCCGGGCTCACGGCCCTCCTTTGTTTTTCCTACTATCCTTACCTAGTAATTATGTGTATGGGCCATCGCAATGTAGGCCACCTATTTTTCCTCAATATAATTCAGAAATATGGCTTTTATCCCCAACTCCCTGCTCCATCCACTGCCTGCGACGCGGTGCGCTCTCGTTACTCATTGCAGATAAAAACGACCATGTCGGAGGCGGCGACGGATACGTTGAGCGGGCCGGAGAACTCCGGTGGACGGACGCGGGAAATCTTATCACCTGAAGTTGAACTTGTTCATGTCGACGACTCGCTCTCTCCCTCTAAAGACGCAAACGGATTCATTACGACAACTCAGGATGAGTACCAACAGAAACTGTGAGCATCATATAGTTCTTACAAATCTTGTCTTGACAAAAAAATAATTTCAGGAATAAATTTCGGCTCAGGAAACCCCTGCAAGATGCTTGTACTGCATTTCACCTCCCAGTTCCGAAAAGTGCGAGCCTACAACGTCTTCGGGACGCTCTTTTGACCCATTTGTGTGCATTTTTTTCTTTTATTTTTATATTGTCCTAACTTTACTTTCGTGACAGGTACTCAGTGGCACCACAAGAAGCTTCTTCAACTCAAACTACTCGACCGTCGAACAGCTTCACCACATTTCCTACAACACCCACCCGTACTGCGCCTTCCCAGCAATCAGTGACTCTCGTTCCGACAAACGGCGTCGAGGAAGAGGATGACAACGACGAAGAGAATCTTGTCAGAGAATTCGCAGTTGATGGCGCAGCTGCTGATGAAATTTTGGGATACGATGACGACAACGACCTTGAAGAAGATGCTGAAGATGACGGCGACGATCTAAACTCTACGTCAAGGAGGCTTGAGGATTCAGAGAGTTTCAAGGCTTTTCAGACACAAATCCAAGTCGAAGAAACCCAGAGGGCAGAACAAAGTCGTCGAGCAGGTGGAATCAAAACACAGCAGGCGATGGTAAAGGCTTGGGAGGTATGTCAAATGCTCCATTTTAAAAATGTTCCGCAGGCTGATTTTGTTTTCAGGAGTTCTGTAGCAACGCTCTGAACGAAGGCAAGATCAAGGACAAGATCATCGATGAACACCATCTCCTTCTCTATATCCGGTTCTGTTCAGAGCGCCCCAAGCGGAATAGAAGAGGGATGGACATTCCTGGAACCTTTATCGGTGCGGTAAGTGGGCCTTTTTATCTTGCATCAATAAACGAACTAACTATCTTCCAGTCCCACATTAAAAAACTATACTTCGGCGCCCTTCGAATCCGAAAAGAACAAGAAGCACGCGATCCATCTCTTCAAAGACTTCGGCCGGCTACCACTGTGCATGTTTGGGATTCGTTAAAGGGGAGGATGAATGTGGCCTTGCAGCGTGTCCGAAAGTAAGTTTCATGAGCTTGAAACTACTCAGTGACTGGTGCTTACATTCAAGAAATTAGCGGACTGGTTCCTGAGGAAGATGCACCTGACATTGTCGCGAATACATTTCTTGCTGGAATTACCGAAGAGCAGATGGAAAAGGTTGGGAAAGGTTTTTTGATGCATCGTGAATGTAGGCTGTATTTTCAATCTTTCTCGTTTTTCCAGCTAATCAGACCCTCCTAGTACGTTCTGTTATTAATGGGCATCTTTGTTGGACTGCCCAAAATGCATCCGGTAATCGCGGCGACGATTTTCATGCCTTACGTCTTGCTGAACTCCAACCCTACACGTTTCTTCATCCAAACCAAGAAACTGCCGTTCCATCCATTTTAGGACTGCAAGGTGAAGAGAAAGCCGGCGCAAGTAGGGGTATGCGTACTGTAAGACTTGGGTTGCTCCTTCTAATTGAAATAGCTCATTTTAAATTGTAGAAAATCAACCCAGTATACACTGTGTTTATTGCCCATCTTGACCCAATGAAATGTCCCCTTGGCGCGTTCGCATTTTACCACCATTTCATTCATGATGTCATAAATATCGGAAAGACAATGGAGATCGACTGGTCAGTCAACAAAAGCTGGCGACAGGTGCGTGGACTTCAGGCACCATGCCGGTATTTATTGAAAAAGCTCCAGATTCGCATTTTACATGGGAAAAAGTCATTTACAACGCCGTACCACGAACAGAGCCTTTACAATGTTTATGTAAAGGCTTTTCAATCTGCTGGGTTTGTGTCGCGTTTGAAGGCGCATCTTCCGCGGCACATCCTTGGGTACCGTCAGGAGAAAATGGGGTATGTCACAGTCAACGCTATTCCTTTATTGTCGCTAATTACCTCATCATTAAGAGTTGATGCATCGGTCACATCGAGAATGGGTTGGGTACGTGGTGAGACATACTTCGACACCTACGCTCCTTCCCTTCCAAAAGAGGTATGAGCTCCTGTTAGGGTGTCATATCTCACTCTCACCATGTTATACGACTAGGCTATTCTTGGTGCACATGGATATAAGACGCACGAAGTTTATGATCCCCTTTGGCGCCATGTCCACGTTCCTGAAGGCTTTTTGCGGCTTGTGTGCCCAATGGCAGAGGAAATACATGCCGATATTGTAGGAAAGAAAAATTTATCGGGTGCCGCTAACTATTGGTCCATGGTCATCTTCCTCCGACCCTATCTTTTTCAGGTAATTGGTTTGTGAAAACTCTTGAAGTCGTGCTGATATCAATTTGAAGTGTGGTGCTGCAATCTATCAGGAATGTCCGGAATCAGCCATATTCCGCCTCCCAGCCCTTGCGAATCCTGATGTTCGTAATTGGATGAAGGTTGAATTTCCGAAGAGCCTCGCTCTGCTCAAAGCGAACGCTGGAAGCAGAGTAGATCTCGACCGAATTCAAAACCAGGAGTTACGGCGTTCACTCGAGGACATGCGCTCGCTGCTCTCATCACAGACAGTGGAATTAAACACTGTTCGCCAACTTCTGGAGCGACGAACAGCAGTCCTGTCACCAACAAAATCATTCTCTAATGATATGTATCAATCCCGATTCAGTAATGCTCAAGGTACGTTTTGAGATTGGTGTGGCATTCTTACATCTAATAATTGAAACTTGACTTAGCATCTGCACATCATTCACCACTCCAGTCACTATTCACAGTTGATATCCCAAGCAATTGTGATACCTCTGATGGTGACATCCCTTCCAGTCCATTACTACCTCAGCGTTTATTTGTTCATGACGTGTCAACTGCTCAGACAATAACTGCAGATGATACTGGGGTTTATGTGGCTGATGAGGCTGGCACGTTGCGTGCATTTGCAAATGGATCGCCGAAAGCGCCAAAACAACGGCAAAAAACTCAAGTTGACCTAGTCCTACCTCCTGCGGCTGCATTTTCGAACCCAGGTATGCATTCCAGATTCGAATAAATCATCTATTTTTCTCATTTCTTTTTTTTCAAGGCGACCCTCAACTTCTCTGGCCGCCGATTCTGGGTCAAAAGTCTGTGCAATGGGATCAAGTCTTCGGGCTCATTAAGCAGCACGACTTGCTTTGGGATTGTTGGCAACCAGCAAAAACTGTCGACAGGTATGACCTCCGTGAACAGTGGGCCTGTTGGTCTGTCGGCGAAGGTGTCTTTAATTCGTCGGGGGTTCAAACTGGAATCAAACCTCCATTACGCGAAGTTGAGCGCTACTTTGTGAAGCCTAGCTGGCGCAGCAAAACATCAAATAAGGTGAGTACCTTGACATTGCCTACACTCTCAAGTTCACTGAAAAATGGGACTGATAGGCCCGCAAATCATGGTCACGTTTTCGAGAAATTCCAGAATTCATTGATTCTGAGGCAGAATTTCGCAACGTCTCGCCAGGTGTAATCCTTGTCGAGCTCGAGGCCTTGCAAAATGAGAATCCCAAGCTGAAAGGACTCTCAGCCTTAACAAATCATATCAAGGGCAGACGAGAGGAACTTGTGAAGTCCAAGGTAAGGCTTTCATTGTTTCTCAAATTAAATGTTGCTTATCTGTCGTTGCATTTGCAGCAGACTACCTTGGTCACATCAATGGACAGCGCCAATGGAGCCACCACTCCCGACAACTTGAATGAAGGGGAAAGTCATCATACAGCTAAGAAGCGGAAAGCACCTGTTGATGCTCGCAGGTGCTCGAAGAAGTCAAAGGCTTCATAAATTCCCATTACATAGTTTACATCGTATATAGTCTATTGTATGTATTTCTAAGCTTTGACCGGCTTTACTCTTAAATTAGAATGTCGCCTACCCAGCCTGAGGGAGGTTTCAGAATACAATACATCCACACCCTTGTCTTCAACCCTTCGAGTATCTAATACCTATCTTCCTTGCAGCTCGATACCTCAAATAATTTACGGTAAACATGGGAATAAAAGGACTCTGGAAGGTATTGAGGATTACACCTCTGGAATTGTGAGACAATTAATCTCAAAATTCAATGCAGGAGCTTTCCAGCACTGGAGCACGATGCTCTTTGATGGCAATTTCAAGCGCACACAAGAGTCAAAATGCTAACCGTCGCTCACTCTGTATTGGAGTCGATATGAGGTAAATTTTATTTAATGCCAAAATCTGCTAATCATAACGTTAATGAAGCCCTCTCATGGCTGAGTGCACTGGCGCCACATTGGCAGCTGGTGTTAACGGTCAACTTCACGGCGCTGGGCTCTGTATACTTTTTCACAAACTGTCAGCATTTCTCCGTCTTCCAGTCTCTCTGGTTTTCGTTTTTGATGGACCCGGTCAGCCAAAATTCAAACGCGGCCACTCGGTATCAAATCGGTCTCTGTGGTGGAAGAACCTCGCTCCTGATCTGATTCGGTACTTCGGATATCATGTACATCAGGTTGGTGTAAATTCGGTTAATGATTAGTGCCACTGATGAGTTGATTAGGCGCCCGGAGAAGCAGAGGCTGAACTTGCTATGCTAAATCGTTATGGGTTTATTGATGGTGTAATTACAAGTGATAGCGATGTTCTTATTTTTGGAGCGGAGGTAATCTACCGAACGTGAGTGATTCCACCACTTTCTGCCTCAAACTAATATTTGATATAGTATACCAAAGCAAGAAAGAGAATTTAACGACGAATTTATCTGTTATAATATCGACAATTTGGGCCTGACAGAAGGGGGCCTGCTTTTATTTTCTCTGCTCGTGGGTGGCGACTACGATTCAGGGATCAAGGGCTGTGGTGCAGCCTATGCACGCGGGCTTGCACAATGCGGATTTGGGGACCAGCTCCTCATCGCTGCTCGAGGTCTTGATCACGCAGCCTTCGACAACTTTCTCTCAGGCTGGCGGACTGCCTTGCGTCTCGAGTTAGAAACCAATTCCAGAGGTTTTCTTCCTCGACGTTCTCCCAAGCTCCGAGCGGATATTCCTGATACATTCCCAAAGCGCAATATCCTCGAACTTTATATAAATCCACTCACTTCATGGACTCCGACTCCGCCTAACATCCCCACATCTCAATGGCTCCCTAAAGTGCCGTCCATTCTCAACTTAACCAAATTCTGCTCAGAGCACTTCGGATGGAAAACGGAAGAAGTTCTGAAGACAAAATTTGCTAATGTCTTGTGGGAGGGTGTGTTTCTTCAGATGGTTTATTTGGTAAGATCAAGTATCTACATTTATCGAAGCTGAATTATTTTCCAGCCCATCGTTGTCTATGACCCATGGCGCAAACTCCTTGCGGCACCCAATGCTCAGGCTAGGATCCTCGAAACGACTCGCAAAGTAAGAAAGGGTAAATTTGCAGGAGCGACGGATGAGCCACAGCCCAGGCTTACAGTTTCGGCGGAGAATTTCATAGCGTCAATGCGAAGGGGTTTTACCGCGACAGAGCATGACACATTTAAGGTGTGGGCCGTCGAATCTCTTCTGCCAGCAGGAGTCCTTGGTTTGTGACCACCTAATGTCCGCTGTGCCGTTCATTTGTTAATCTGGAAACTAGATGCACAAGTCAATCGTCAGCAACAAGGACTTCTTCCTCCTTGGGAAGTGATTGATTTGACTCTTGATGACAATTGACTCACACTCTCATATATTGATGCTTGGAATGAATACAAGACTTATTTTATTCGTAATCTGTAATAATGATACATGTCGATACAATAATATAATGTGTCGCATATCAAAATTGAAACTATGCAACCAAAACTAAGATACGAGAGGTCAACGAGCACGATGAGCGCTGCTCTCATCCTTGCAGCCGCTCGGGACTGTCATCCTTGGTGGATTACAAGCGTCGCAGTGCAGGGTAACGGCGATGGGCAGCGATGTAGGAATTAAAAGACAAGAGCGTAGCAGCGGCCGCTCTCGCCCCTGCCACCTCCAATGTCTTCTTCCTGAGTGCCTCGGCTTCCTCCCTTGCTTTCTCCTCAGCCTCCTCCCGCTCGCGATCGCAACCCAGCTGTTTGATTCTCTCCACCTCTTCCAAAGCTTCCATTCTGCCTCAGCGAAATCGACCGGTTTGGCCTTGGACGCGCCGAGCCCGAGCTTGGGTTTCTTTTGCGCTGTAGTGCCGGTAAGGCTGGCCGCAGATCCCCCTGAAGAAGCAGAATTGAGACGTGAGGTGCCAGCTCCTAGTCGAGCAGGGCGGGAAGCAGCAGAGGAAGTTAGAGTACGTGGTACAGATGTTGCGTCCATGCCCTCGACAAATATTCCATTGGGGTATCTATGAATGAATTGGTTATCCAACCAAGAGCTGATGAAGCAGCCAATACTCACCGTGCAAGGTCGTCCTTAACGCGCTACCCAGCTCGAATACTTCTTCGTCGCAGAGCCACCGTGTTTCGGGAAGATTTCCGTGGCCAGATGCATTCCTGCCGACTTTCATCGTGCGCAGTTGCACCAACTGCCAGCTATCGAGATTGGTAGAGATCTGTCATACGAGTCCTCTCATCCTTGAGTGGGTCGGTTGGTGAGCGAGAAAGGGTGATACAATTTAATTTGTTTCGTACCGTGCGGATCTCCTCTAGCATATATATTCCGTCCACCACATCCCTAGCACTTGAGAAAACGGGGCACCAATGCTTTTGAGTCCTTGAATGGTCGTGTCGTGAGTGGTCGTTCCCCCGAATTGCAGGAATGTGATGCCGGCTGTTAAGGAAATGGGCGTCGGAACACAATGAGAGATAGAAAGACCAGAGACCGCTTACCAGTTTATGGCAGATGCGGAGAAGAGGCGGAAAGGCAACGGAAAAGAGTGCGAAAGGAGTGCACAATGCTAAAAGCTTGGGAGGAAGACAATCAATGAGAAAGAAAGATAAGAGAAAGATATACCGCTTACCTGCCCATTGGCAAATGCGACGAAGAGGAGGAAGGGAGTGTGCCATGAAAGTGATAAGTCGGTGTGCGAACAACCTCCGGGGAAATGCACACCCACCGGAGGGGAATGGCAAAAGTGTGCGCGAGGAGTTCGAAATCGTTGTGACCGCCGCAGCAAGCCGCCACCAAGCGCCTGGTGACCTGAGCGTGACGTCGGCGAGCTTAGCGAGCGGGGGCCCAAGCGAAATGCGGAAAAGAAATGTTTATTGTCATGAGGTGAGCGGGAGAGTGTGACAAAAGGGCGGGGCCACAGGTCAAAGCGCGACAATTACATAAGCAATTCCGGTGACCCAAGTGCGGTGACCCGGTCCCAGGTCACAGCGAGTGCTCTATAGAACAACAGTCCAAGAAACAAAAAAGAAGACGTACGACCAGTCTCGGGATAGACATTCGGGATGATCGATCAACATTTGACATTGAACCGGATCGGCACGGCACGTATTCAAAGGATGCAAAGCACTGGAATGTATACACTACAGAAAGAGTAAGGAAGAAGAAAAGGAAAGAAGATTCACGTACTATCGATGGGTGTGAATTCTAGGTCACTCTCGCTGCTCGCTCGGTACGCACTAAGGTCATCTCTACAACCAGGAACATACAATTCCAGGAAACGTAATCTATCCGACCGTAGAAGGCTGAGAAGAAAGTTATTCGTCGAATATGTCGGGTTGAGTTCGTCTCGCGAAGCATACGACACTAGTCGACAAACGCATGTAATCGAGTATAAAGTTTCGGTATCACACCAAGGTTCCTGAAGATTTCAGTAAACATAAGGAATGTCAGCAAACAAAAAAAAGCACTCACGATACCGAAAAGATCTCTGAAGCTACAACCACGAGTAACCTTCATCGAAATGCGTCAATGAGCGTTAAGCAAACCCCGCTGGCAGGTACCCGTGCGTCTTAGTACGTAGATTACTTGTTGCACGTTGATAAAGAGATTCAAAAAAAAACCCGCTGGCAATGCGGCATTGTGTGACGGAACGTTCACGTGATCTTTATGCGTCATGTCGCGTCACCCATTTTTGTCCGACCATGGACCAACCCATCCTCCTTCCCCTCCGCCTACTTTCACTTCCAATACGGTACTACTCGCCATCGATACGTCATAACTTTTCTATTCTCACGTCTCATCACAGACTCAAACGCCAATTCGTTCGAACACTGAGTGCTGAGGGTAGGCTGTGCACGAAGACTTGTTGCGCCTCAAGCGGGTAAACCCCTGCACGTTCCTCACTCTCGTGTCTTCGGCCACACTCGATGGATCGAGCTCGAGTAGCGCGCGAAAAACATGCACGTTACTCGTGGCGGCGACGAGCAGAAGTTTAACCCCCTCCGTATCACGTGTTGCGCGTTAGATGAGCAGAATCGGGGGTGTATGCGACAAACGGGGTGAAGGAAATGCAGTGGAAGCCTGTTTATGGCAGGAAGAATGGGTAGGGGTAAGATAGGGAGGATGAAGAGAGAAGGGTAGGGGGTGGAAGCTGTCGGAGGGTAGGAGAAAAAAAAGCGGAGTTGATGGCGAGACCAATGCGCTGGAAGCGATTTAGATTTACAGAAGACAGGTGAGTATGCGTGCCATACAGAGGAGATGGGAAGGGAAAATGTTCAAAGTTGACAAATATAGGGAGAAATTTGGAGCAAGATAAACAACGAGTTAAGTGCGAAGGGAGGAACGTTACCTCACGATTGAATGCAATAGGTTTATCCTGCTCTCGTGTCCACTCCGCCATTTCGTCGCCCCAAAATAGAATCAGGATCGGCCAAGCTAGTACACGGGCCTGAAATCAAAAATCCCACATCAAGCGACTCCAACAAAAGTCTGAAGTTAGGAAGACATACATACGACGCGGAAACAGGCCATGAATCAACCCGCTCTCGAGTTCATTCCTTCTCATCGTCGCCGCGAAGTCAATCAAGGGAACAAATTGGGCTAATATTCTTTGTCAAGCGCTTCAAGTAAGCTTTTGATTATAAGCGGCGTTTCCTAGTGAAGAAAAATACGAACAAGTCGGGTTGGATTGGGGACGATCAGAGTAATGATGACGTTTCTTTTGACACGCGACGATGGAGAGAGAGAGTAATGTCGCGCTTTGACACGTCGATATTTCAGTGTCGTTGAGCAGGAAAGAGAAAGCTTGTAAATGACGCAATTAAATTTTCCATCAACGGCGCGTGTGATCCTGGTGCGATCTGTAAGCGCCGGAAACTCCATTCAGCGCTTGAAGCTTCTTGAGTTCAAACATGAAACTGAGATGAAAAACCAGTCATACTGTTAATATTTTAGATGGAGTTTAACTCGATTGTAATGTCGAAAATTTTCTTTCTGAGACCTCAAAACACAAACTAACCTGTGATGCTGCTTTGATAGACTGTTCCTCTCCATTACTATCCTTCATTCAGCTTTTGATGTTTGCACTGAACGTCGATTTTGGCGACTAAGGCGATCCACGAGGGGCGACTTCTTTCCCGATCCAACTTTACTTGAACACAGTGTGCGAGGCTGGGAAATACGAAGCCCAACCGCTCCTGTACGTCGGCGAGCTTAGCTTTGGCCGCAATCCCTTCCTCGTGTCGTCCGGCAGCACAATAGATGATACCTTGCGAAAGGAGGATCCACGCAAGGTCTGGATATAGGCCGTTGCGTACCTGTGCGCGTTTTTCGTAGTAAGAAATAGCCTCGACCATTAGATCCAGCGCCTGAGGGAGTTCACCATTGAAAGCAAGACGCAGGGAGAGTGTGTGGAGGGTATTCATATGCGATTTTGGCACATCATCCAAGGGTAAAATTAAATTTGCTGCTTTAACTTTCATGATCTGGTCCAGGCTTTCTTGGGCTATTGCATCGGCCTCGTTTCCGCCATCGGCTTGAGCCTCAGAGATAAATCGAAGTGACTGTGAGAGATCAACCTGATGGCTCAATCGGCTGGCTGTGGATTTGGTTGTAATGATAGCAGAACGAGATAAGTCGATCGCTTCCTGTATGGCATTCATTGCCACTTCCCTGTTCCGGTTGAATTGCTGTATCGTAAAAGCTACTTGCAGGCACCACACCAGAGCAAAAGTATTCGGAGATTTGCTCGCACGAATGACTAGCAAGGCGTCCTGACTGGTGGTGAGGGCATCAGAATACCGTCCAATGTCAAAGAGACATATAGCGCGACAAACGGTGGTCCAAAGTAGCGACTCGGCAATGTCAGGCTCTGAAGAGAATTTTTTCCCAATATTAACAGCGTCTTCATAACGGTCCAAGGCCCTCTCTAGATACCCCTGGGCCTCAAGGACAAGTGCCATCTGCCGAATGCATTCCATATGTTGTTCCACTGCGGACGATGTCTCCGCCGGAACATTATCAAACCAGTCCAGCGCTTCTTGGATGGCGACCATGGCTTCTGTGAGCCTATCAAACTTGAACAAATTTTTAGAATGAATATGAATGACATAAACGAGGGTCCGTGTTCTCTGCTCTGGGAATATCTTGACCAACTCGTTTGAATAATGAATCAACTGTTGTCCTCGTTCAATGGACTTTCCCTCATCGTCTGAGTACCGGGAAATGCGGCTTTGCAGGCGTATAACTGCAATGTAATATGAGAGGGAGCTTGGCTCATTGTGATTATTGGACTGGTAGAGACTAAATGCCTCTTTTCCAACATCAAATGCTTGCTCGTATTCAACAGCGTCGACGAGGATATCACAAAGCAAAAAATGACCATTGACTAGATCTTCCTTGTAAAGGTCGGGGTTTTGGAAAGCCAATGTACGAAATTGCATGATGCATGTTTGAGCTTCGCGAATCGCTTCTGGATACCGTTCGGCATGCTGGAGATCGTATGCGAGATTAAAATGAGCATTAGCCTCCAGCTGGGATGAGGATTTATAATGAGCCTGATAAATATTGATTATTTCCCTGCGGGAAATGGCTGCCTCGTCATGACGTTCCAAAAAGCGAAGGGCATTTGAAACATTATCCAAGGCTCTTGCAAAGCGGAGTCGATCTTCGTTTATTTCCTGAGCCAAACATGTCACTTCCCTCCAAACAAGGAGAGCGTCGTCGTATAGCTTCATTGTTGTCAAAAGAGCAGCATTTTGGCGAAGTGCATAGCACAGATCTGTGCTGTACCTTTGCCTATCCTTTTCGAAATATTTCCTATAAATTGCTATCATTTCGTGTGACATTGGAAGTGCGTCAGGAGGCGGTAGAAAATCCCGGAAATCTGTTTTCAAAATTTGATAAAGTGCATTCGCCCGGTCCAGATCCAGGCGACCAGGGTAGAATGGAACCAGAAAATCAAAAATTTCTAGTGCTTTTTTTTGTACCTGGAAAGCCTCTGCAGATCGCCCAATGTCTTGAAGGCTAGTCGATAACTGTTGCAAGGATTTGCCATAGTCGTACACCGCAGATTTGGGTGAGAGGCGATGCAAGATTTGAGCATCGTAAAGTGTTGCGGATATAGAAAAATTGCCAGAAATTTCCTCTGATTTTTGGGTTATTTGCAATGTACCATTTCTGAGTTTGTGACTTTCTATGAGATCGTCGAAATAACGGACAGCCTCTTCAGCTTCTTGTAGTAATTCGAGAGGATCTCTGTTAAATGAAGTCATGGAAGCAGAGATTCGCAGTGCGTGAGGCAATAGTAGCTTTGTACCCAGGGACACAGATGGTATTTGCAACCTCCGGCATATACCGATGGATTCACTAATTGAAGAAAGAGCGCCTTTTGCATTGTTTGTTCCATTGAGAGCTAGAGCCAGGTGACTGAGAAATAAGGCGAAGAAGCTTCACGGCCCACGCACCGACGAGAGCCGACTCATTGTACATGCCTAGCTTGTACAGCTCGGATGCGAGAATTCCCAAAGCTCTTGCACCCACCTGCACTGACAGGAACGCGGAGTCCCCTCGCAGAATGGCCTGAATCCGCAGCGCTCGGATAATGACATTTTTGTGGAGAATAACTTGATCATCCTCGACAAACAATTCTGCCGGAAAGGATTGAAAGGGAAGGAGGGAGTATTCAGCTGGTTCTTCAATAAGATATGACGCTTTCGAAGATAATTTGTCCATGAGTGCATTGATCGTATCAATTTGAAGGCGAAGGTAAGCATTAGAAATAAATTCGTCCGACATTTCTGGAGTTAATTCTCGCAGCTTTAACGAGCTGCCTCCAACAAAATTGATGATGAGTTCATCAGACACCGTGCTCGAGGTCTCGTTCCGAAATAGCGTGGACGCTTGAGCTACGGTAATGTTTGAGGTGACCTGACGTTTCTCCATTCTCATGATAGAAAACATCTATAGCAGACCGAAGGTCAGGAAGATCCGACTACAAGGAAAATCTCAAGGAAGCACCATAAATTGACTATAACACTGATTGACCCGATTCATGAGCTCCCTGATCTCCGATTGGACCCTATTGCGGTTCTTCCACGCGGCGAATGCGGCCTTGAACTTGGAAATTTTCTTCTGCGCGTTTACAGGTGCAAATCCAGAACATTTATCATAGACAGACTCAATGTCCCTGCGATTCTTTTGTCAAGAAAGGTACGTTCAAATTTTGAAAGTCCTTTACCTGATCAATTCAGCCAGGGCAACTTTCATGTCGTTTTCATTGCTCAAAATCTCCTCCTGTTCGTCGCGGAATCGTTTTAATTGATCTAGAGTCCGGCCAACATCGGTAGATAATATTCCAGCATTGCGAATGTTCTCGGCGGGCTGACCGAATAACGATTCGTCAGTTTCGATAAATTTTCCATGGAGATAAACGAGCTGACCTTGGAAAAAGACCGCTCGAACTTCTGCAATAGTTCAGCAAGATCCTTCACCGCTGTGGTCAGAGTTACTGTGGCTAGAGTGATGGAGAGAGGGTCCATTGGCGAAGGTCAAGCGAAGCACGTCAAGGGGCTTGATTTCCAAGCCCACGTAGCACAGCCCGTGCGATTATCATAGCCTCCAAACTACCTGTCAAATTTTGTTGGCGTACTTGGATCCGAGCACATTGGGATAGGCCAATCAAGCCTACCCTGGGCAGTCGTCGGCTAGAGAGGCTCGGTAGTCGCGTCGAGCGGGCCGTTCGGCGTCACGTCGAAGGCTAAGGCAAGGATGGATTCGTCTACTCAACAGCGAACACCTATATATGGACAGCACAGCCACTGATGGGGATATCTACGATCAGGACAGGCCAGAGGCCACTACCACATCGGGACTGTCACACTGGAAAGGCCCCTTGCACGTGAATCCCCCAGGATGATTGCCACTTCAAATGTTTATTTATGTGGAAAGGAACTTTCCACTTGAAATGTCGGTCAAGGTGGAAAGCCGCTTTATATTTTAAATGTTCGTCAATGTGGAGGAACACGTGAAGACGTCCTTTATATATTTTTGCTTCAACCAAACCTTTGTTTTGTGACTAAAATAATATGATAAAACAAAGGTATCGTCATGGCAATAGTGTGGAAAGGACCTTTCCACCTTTATCACCCACATTCCCTTTCATTTGATATGGAAAGCGTCCCTACAGTTTGACGAACATTTGAAGTGTAAAGTTCCTTTCCACGTAAATAAACATTTCAAGTGGCGGGCATTGTGCTCGTGATCGTGTAACTTTCCTTTTCAGACCGCTGACTCCGATGTGTACTACAACATGCTTCGCAATGCCACAACGGCTACTACACCTGAGATGGCTATATTTTATAGACGTTTCTCATTAGCAATCCCGCGGTCAATCTAAATTCACACTTCCAGATGACATAAAGTCAAGAGTGACATATTGCTTTTTTATGTTTCTATATTTGAGAAACGAATTTCTCGGAGCGTCGGAGGCCCGGACGGCGGGACCCGTCGACAGTGTCAGGAACCATTACCGTTTGAGAATCGGGAGGTTCGGATGAGCGTAAGCTGCAGGAAAAGATAAGAGAGTCGAAGGGGAGTATCACTTCAGCTCTTTGCGAATTTTACCATTGGGGATGTCAGGAAAACGAACTTGGAATGGAAACATACGTGCCGAGAAGTTTACTAGAACGCTGAAGGGGGAGACGGTGACGGTCGAGAGCAATAGTTAGCCCCCGCGTGGGTTTGATTGTGTGGATAATCCGAATACGATACCACGATCCTAGATCTCGTAAATCAGGCAAAATTTGACGCAGAAATTCGGAATACGAAACACAACTCCCAGGACGTCTAATCAAACCGCAAGCACGTTAAATTCCGGTGTAACCCCAGTACTCGGTTACTTGCACGAGTCGTATATAGATTATACCAAAATCGAAAAAATAGGCAGAGTCCTTCATAGGTGAAAAAATTTCTTTCACAAATAAGACTGAAAAAGGAGGGCGTGTTGAGCTGCCAAAATGTATAGAGAACGCGAAGACGGTGTCCGCACCAAATAGGTGCGCAGTCCCGGCCTATGCTCGCCCGTTGATCTTGTCGATATAGGGCCGTTACTCCCTGCTTCCAAGCGGATAGTGCGCCGTCCTCTCCTCCTCACCTCCTTCGTTCGAATCAGAGTGTCAATGGCATCATCGACGATATCATTGAAAGTCCATTCGCCGCATGAGGATGATTTGAGGTTCGGCAGTGCACTGACTAATGTTAAATCTATACTTGGGAGAGTGAATAACGGAGCGAAATGACAAGACAGCAAAATACGAACCTTGTGAGCCACCCTGCATGGTCCGTCCTCCATAGAAGCAGTAGTGCGACCGTGATTATCGTACGGAATGTAGCCGAGTATGCAGCGAATCATATTTCTGTAGTCGTTGAGTTTCTGGCTCCTCGTATTGACTTGATAAAAATAGATATTAGACGTCGAAAATGCATTGAATTTAACTCACCTTGTTGTTGTGGCCCTGAGAGTATCGTTAAAAACTCTCGCCAACATCATCCTAAGGTAAAGGACGTGAGTATATACGCCAAAACTCGACAAAAATTCAAAACCGTACTGGTATATGCTTCATATTCCAGTCATGCCGTTCTTCTTCGCCCCATCTCCTCAAAATCAGTATTCTCAACATCTCACGCCTTATCCTGTGCCTGCCCGACCTCCCTTTCTACCACCAACTGCTCCTGCTCCTCCCACTCGCTGTCAGACCCGCCTGTACTGATGTGGCTAAGAGTATAGTGAAAAGCACACATTAGCAATCAACACGGAGATATTCTCCTAGAGCAGAGTACCAATTAAAATAGCTCTCGCTGGCTAGACGCCACCGGCAGGCTCAAGATTATTTTCGGTCGAACGAACGTCAGCTGCTAAGCGCCGGTTACCAACCTGCCATGAATTGGGCAAGTTGTGGATAATCGAGTTCGCAGAAACTACTGTTCTTCCTGTAAGTAGCGGTGTTTGTTTCATTTATAAGGTGGAATTGTGACTATGGAACCGGTTATTGCTATGGGTATCAGGCACCAAGCACGACACACTTCGGAAAACCGTCCTAAAGAGGCATCTTCAAACTTACGCCACATTTCCAATTCTTTCGTGGATATCTATCTATCAACAACTCGAATTGATTTGTTCCGAACGGAACCTCCGGACACACACGAGTTGCGATTACTGATCTTATCACCGGTTTCGTTCGATAATCAAGCACGGGAGGAATACGCGAGGGACGAAAAACCAGCTCGATGTTGTTTTTGTGAATTCTGAACACCTCGGATGGGAAATGCGCCATTCGCGTTACGGCGACTAGATTTTGGGTGGGTTGATTGGAATGGAGGGATGGCTAACATCGAGAAATATAAATCACTCAGGCTATTGTACATAAATTCTGGCATACATTTGGACCAAAATTCAACATCGCCATCCCCCCCCAAGTGACTTACTTTCGTCACACTGGGAAAGACCGCCACATTAAACTTCTCTTTCTCTCTCTCCTCGACGGATACACGAGAAAAAAGAATTTAATAACTCGTCAACTAAATCCCGTAGCATGCACGGCCCACCTAGCCAGAAATATAGAGACGGGCTCCAGGTTATCTGTGAGTGTCTAGATTTACGTTTTGAACAGCACGAGCGCCACTTATGATAGTCATATGCTTCCAATGATTCTAAAGCGAGGAAGAGCGTCGAGCCCAATGCACAGAGCATAATCAAAGCCTGTGGCCCAACGGTGCCAGTTTCACGGAAGCGAGGAAAAGACCCCTCGCACATTCCGCGCCAAATGAACGCATTCTTCCTTTTCCGAAATCATTATGTAAAGAATAGACCTGCAACAAGCAAAGGGGAGAAACTGTCCCAGACACTTTCAAAAGAGGCTGGTTTGTCATGTTCACTACTCGACAAAAATGGAAGCTGGATGTTCTGTTAACTACAGGTATCCGCTGGAAACATCTTTCGCCAAAAGAAAAGAAGTATTGGTACGAGGAAGCAAAGAAAGCACTCGAATGGCACCAAATAGCTTACCCAGGTTACAAGTATTGTCCCAATAATAACAGGACCAAGACAGACAAAAGAAGAGGTGCAAAAAGTGAAAATATCCGCAAGGATATGCGGAAGACAAGTCGCCGTCTTAGACGGGAAAAAGAGAACAACTTTGTCTCCTGTGACCCTGCGTTTCCTGCAGCTTGTGAGACAGCACAATATTCTGTTCCAAACGCTAGTTTCTGGCCCTCACCTTTTCTCGACACGACCAACGAAACAAGTTTGATCTCTGAACTGATTTTAGACCGCTCAAGCGGCTCGACTTCCCATTCCAATCCGTCATTCCTTGACACATGCAACCGTGACAATTATTCCTGGTCCTTCGATCCGGTCGCCCGCCAAGCATCGCCTGTCGGATCGATTTCAGTGACTAATCGCAGGTATCAAAACAACTCCCAAGTTCGTAACCTTGAAGAAACAAATTTCTCAGAACTTCCATTCGATTTCCATTCATTACAGTTGAATCCTCCCCCGTATGAATACTCGAATTCTTCACAGCACGTCGGTGCCGATTTTTTCTCCCCGCAACTATATGTGTCGCTTGATAGCGGCGTAATCGGCGACCCTACCCCCCTGCCAGATATATCTCAGCCCCATTGGCAGGAACCGAGTATGCCACCATCGTATTCTTCGTCCATACTGCCCCCGTACCCAAGTCAGTCAGGTCATGGAGGGATGAACTATTGCAACTACGGCTTCCAGGGATCCGAGTTTCTGAGACAGAACTACTAGGAGTAATATGAACTCGCCCCAATCTTTAGCTGTACGATATTAAAGGCTCGACGCACCAGAAATACAAGTATCCGTTATAACATCTTCAATGAGAAAATACTAGTGATCAGCGATGCAACCAACGAGTACGAGAAATTGAAACTGTTTTTTCATGTCTTATAGATTAAGGAGAAACGTAAGGCTACAGATGAGAGCCCACATGTACATTGTATTCAACATAAAAGTGAGCAGTGCAGAGGCTTGAAAGGGTGTCGCAGTTCTAATGAGCACCGAAGAAAAGAAACGGAGGTTTAAGTTTCCCCAGGTTTATCGAATCTTGTTTATTGACTTGCGCGGTTAACGTTCAGGCGATGCAAGACGCGTTTCAGGAATTTTGTGATCATGTGGCCGTGTTACGCGCCAGCATATCGCGTGATGTCGATGTCAGCGCTGTTTCTCACGATTCTTCCTTTCGTTGACGTCGACAACGTCAACGACGAGGATAGCCACAACTGAGTGGGCATCCCACAACAGTGAGTAGCCCATCTTCTCCGGAGAAATAAACTCTTCTCAACCTCGTTTCTTTCTGCCAGAGGTTGATATCCTTCTGTGACAGCATGCAATCCATTTCGACTCCTTACTGCCAAGCTTATCTACTCATCGAGGCTTCTGAAAGCGCCGAGTCCTCGACGTTTTTGTGAGTGTTCTACACATCCATTTTCTTCAACTCCGAGCTCCTTATCTGCCTTGAGGTCATCAGCGCACCTCTGCTCACAGGAAAACCTCTAAAAATAGTCGCGTCTAATTTATGGGGCTACCGATCCGGAGGAGCTCCATACGCGATGATTCCATTTGAAATCTCCGCCGAAGAAGGCTAGTATAGCGCCATCTCTGGCAGGAATGGCGAAGTTCGCTGGAGGCCCGAATATAAAGGTTCGTATCATTTCGTACCGATAACCCTGTCTGCCCCAATCTTCCACTGACCTTCGCGAACGCCTCAGAAGATGGCCGAGAAAGCGCAGACTCCGCAGTACGAAGCGAACGCTGGCAGGTCGACGGAGAAAGGCGAGGATGTAAGCCTGCGAGGCTCCGACTCAGATTTGAGCAAGGACGCAGTCAATCCAGGAGAACTGACGTTCGAGGAAGGTGAGCTGCTTTCTGCATCATTTCTGAACACGTTTTTCAACGAAGACAGATGCTGCTGGAGGGATGGGTCGCCATCTTGGAGTGTTCAGCTGCACGATGTTAATGTACGTACAACTTATTCCGATACCTTCAAGGTCGACGTTGGGCTTGACTATACCCTCTAATCAGTGTCGGTCGGATCATCGGCACTGGGATATTCTCCACACCGTCCTCAATCCTCTCGTCTGTCGGGTCTGTGGGAGCCTCTCTCATGCTCTGGGTCCTCGGATTTGTGCTGTCCTTCTGCGGACTGTTCGTATGGCTCGAATATGGCACCATGTTCCCGCGCTCTGGCGGCGAGAAGGTCTACCTCGAGGCAGTGTACAAGAAGCCTCGGTTCCTAGCCACCGTTATCTTCGCAATGAATGCCATTTTGTTGGGATTCACTGCCTCGGGCTGCATCGTGCGTATCCGTGTCCATGAGGTCTCGTTTACTGATTGCCGACTGTGATTTGATCTCAGGTCTTTGCTAACAAGTACGATCTTTTGCGTCATCTCGCGTTTCCCGTCTCACGTTGATCGTTTAGCATCCTTGTTTCTGCTGGACATGCTGCCGATAGATGGGTAGTTAGGGGTATAGCCCTTGGAGGTGTGTTTTTTGAGCTCGTTTCCTTTCGGCTTGGTATTCTTACCGAAAAATCTAGTTATTTTCTTCGTCACTATCCTGCATGGACTGACACCGAGGCTTGGGATTGCTCTTATGAATGTACGTTACTTCGCTCCATTCCCTCTGAAACGTTCGTGTCTTGACTACGTTTACAGACCCTGAGCGTCTTCAAAATCGTCATCCTTCTCTTCGTCGTCATCAGCGGTATGCCTTCTACTTACTTCCAAGCATTAACTTCTCATGCTATTCTGACACAGGTTGGGTCGTACTGTCCGGAAAGACTCATATCAAGGATCCCCACGCCAACTTCCACAATGCGTTCGCTGGGAGTTCGCACAGCAGTAACGACGTAAGGGTTTACTTTGGGATGTTTTCGATTTGAATTTCTTATATACTATTCTATTAGTATGCTACGGCGACATTCAAAGTGCTCAACGCGTACGCTGGATGGTCCAACGTCAACTACGTACTGAACGACGTTAAGAACCCTGTGAGAACGCTTAAAATCGCAGGACCTCTTGGTCTAGGGATCTGCGCTGTCCTTTACCTGCTGGCGAATGTAGCTTACTTCGCGTAATTGCCTTTCATTATTCCTCATCTCGTTTCCTTGCTTATCTCTGATCTTGAAGCGCGGCGACGAAGCAAGAAATCCGAAAGTCTGGAGTCACGGTTGCGTCTCTATTCTTCGGAAAGGTGTTCGGCGCGAAAGCTCAAAAAGCACTTTCTGCTATCGTCGCACTCAGGTAAGTCCCCACAGCAAGTTATTTTTCGCAGTGGTACTTACTGTGATTTTTACCCAGTGCACTGGGAAACGTGATCACAGTGGTCAGTACTTTTTCCTTTGGAAGTCGTATGCATTGATTTACGAATGTCCTACTAGACGTATGCCGCATCTCGGGTGAACCAAGGCAAATGACGTTCTGAAGTCGCGCTGTGCTCCTGAGCTGACTGATTCTCTCCAGAGCTCGCGAAGGAAGGCGTGCCTCTTCCGTTTGGAAACCGGTTCTGGGCATCGAATTGGCCCACTGGGAAGTCGCCTCTTCCCGGGTTGATTGTGCACTTGATTCCTTCGGTAGGCATTCGGTCATCCTTTTTTGTATTCTCCCAAAAATATTTATGAATGACATTCGTTCCGCAGGTGATAGTCATTATCGCTCCTCCGCCAGCCGTGGCGTACCCATTTATCCTCGACGTTGAAGGGTATCCGCAGCAGATTATCAACCTCTTCATCATCCTGGTACGTACCTATTTTATTCACTGGTGATTGTTGAACTTGACTGGTTCTTCTAGGGACTGTTCTGGCTGAGATGGAAGAAGCCACATATCAACCGACCATTCAAAGGTATAGTGTTCATTCATCTCTTCGAACAATACAGGCATGATTGACCACCGACGTTTAGTTTGGCTCCCGTTCGCTGTCTTTTTCCTCGCCGCTTCAGTTTTCCGTGGGTTATTTACTTCTTAATTTCACGACACTGGCTGACGGCTTTCCAGTATTGGTCGCGCCATTTTTACATCCAGCCAACAAAGTAGGAGACACGCCTCCTTTACCTTATTACTTGTGAGTATTATGAGTAGTTCCTCTCATATCAGAAAGGCCGACGTTCGTTCGCTAGATACTGTCTAGTCGGCATTGCCATCATGGTCGTCGGCGTCATTTACTGGGCCGTCTGGCGAATCGTATTGCCCAGGGTGTTTGGGTACGAACTCATCCCAAGAAAAGATGTTTTGGATGATGGCACCGTCGTCAATGTGGTATGTTTAATGTCTTACTCAAAAATATAGCTGTTTGAGCTTACTGGCGCGTTTTTCCAGTTCTCAAGGAAAAAGCTGGAGTGAACTACCTTTCTATTTCTTCTAACTAATCGTTCAGAATGATGGACATAATCGCCACGTTACTGGCGTGAGGGACTTCCTTCTAATAAAATCCATTTGTGGCTTTTTATGTAAATGCAAGTCGGCGAGGTATAATCAAACTAGGGATCGTCGTTAAAAGTTCTGATCTACGTCATACAACGGATGGTCGGCCAGAAACTTGGACCATGTAATACAGATCTCAGGTGCAAAACTAGTGCCACTAAACGACAGAAAGTGTTTCCGTTCGACTTCATTGGAGGTACATGCACGATCCCACGATACCTGTCATTGAGATTCACGTAAGACAATTGAAGGTGTCGACCGACTTATCACACGTACCGACGAAAAGAATTCCCGTTCTGCTCTTGAAGAGTGGAGCTCAGGTGTGCAAGCCGACTGGGATGAAATTGAGCTTTCCTAGAGGTGAGGACAGCCGAAGTCCACGATAGGAGGCATAGCAGGTGGTAGGACCGTGTCAAGGTCGTGTATAATAGACGCGTCATCCTTCCGAGACTCGGATGGGGACTAGATTCGCTCTCGATTGAGAGTTTGGAGAACTTGAAATTGGGAGAATGCGTGACAGAAATCAACATTGGTCACGCTGCGTGTCACGTTGCCGGCTCACCAATATCGAGGGGCAATTGAAGACGTTTACGACCAACGCTCCTGCTAAAATTTCGATGTGTGGTCCTGAAAAGCAGGAGGAGCGTGTCCTCGACCTATTTCTGAGGGTTCGTCGCCTCAAAAGACGGAAAAACCCTACAAAAAATTGCAGAATGAAATCTAGCGAACGTGACGTTGGTTTTGTCGAGGTTTTGTTGTTCATTCATTGAGAAGTTGGTCGATAGGTGAAAGTGACTGTCGTGGGCTAGCGGTGTAGACCGCAGCCTTGATCGTCGACAGGATTGGTTTACAAGTTGGAAACCGTTGGTTTCGACGGCAGGCAACTTTTAGGTCGGATGCGAGCAAGCTTGGCATCGTCAGAGGTTGGGCTTCGACATACCGACTGCAGGCATTAGAAAGAGGTGGAAATGAGCTTGGAGGAAGGCAAGTGCAGCATGATGTGGCGACGAGGATCGAAGAATTCTCCTGAGAGACATCGACTATAATGGTAGGATCCTCTCCTGCCAACGATGTCCGCGAATGGTTGTATTGATACCAAATCTATGGCGCCCGGATCAACGAGTCAATTGATGAAGAACAGTCATAAACGAAACACAGATACTCACAATTTGGCCTATATCCTTTTAACTTAGTGGAACCAGCACTACTTTCAAGACGTGAGTCGAAGAACGTCACTAATAACTTTCTTATGAGCATCGAGATGCACCGCAAATAAGACCCGTGGATACGCACTAGGGGGCCGAAAAACACCACAAAACCTGTCTCTGAGCCAGACACGACCGAAAGATCTGACATAGACACCTTTCTGCACAATTTTATCTGAAGAACCAAGGCGTACGATCCTGTGGTTCAAGAGGTTAGCAAAAGAGACGTCACAGAGGTCTAGGCGCGATCAACGTACCAAAGGCACCACGACAAGGTTTCTTATGAGAGCCTGATGCCCATGAGGTTGCGTTCTTGATAACGAACAGGCACTCGAGAACGATAGCGTCCAACACTCCACTTCAGGCGATTAGTCGCGAGTTGATTTCGAAACTGAGTCTTCCTAGAAGGTAGGCCTCCAAGACCGGGTTTGAAAGGTGCGCAGGAGAACCTTCGTGTAAATTCTACGCATCATATTGACGTATGATCGTTCCTGCCTTGGAAGAGGAATAGATTTGCTCTCGAACCTTGACAACACGAGAACGTGACGGATGTCACACACCGTGACATGGTGCCACCTCATCAAGGTTCGGGGAGAAATGTATGTTTTTGAGGACGAAGATTGGGGTCAAACCTTCGTTACGTGGGTCGAAGAAGGAGGAGGAATGTTCCCTGAACATGGTATGATGCCTTTGTCGCTTCAAAACACCCGAAGGACCTCCCAAAATCACATTGAGTGAAATGGGGTGGAAGCAACGCTGATTTGATTTGTGTTCGTCAATTGAGAGGTTGGCCGATAGGTGATTCAAAAGGCGACCGTTATGGACCAGATGTGCAAGCAAAAGTAGAGATGTTATACGTTCAGTAGAGTTATGGGATGAACTGGGAGGAGAATACGCGTTGGGGTCTACACCTTCGTAACGCGGAGAGTCGGTAAATATTGGCAGCAACAACCATCCTAAACCGGAGATGGTGAGCCATTTTGAGGAATACCAATCGCATTTTCGACTGCAGAATCGATATGGAGGAGGTTGGAAGTAGGACAGTGGGTCGATGAAGTCACTTCACAAAGCCATCGATCACGAAGGTAGGATGCGATCCTGACAACGGCAGTGGTCCTCTCGAGCCCACATTGCTACCTAAATCGACTGCAGAACCAATCCGTCAACCGATGAATAAGAAACGAAACACGGCTAACCCACAATCTGGCTTATGTGCCTTCAGCTGACGGAAATCGGAAGTTCGAGGATCGCGTCGACCAACGTCACTAAAACTATCTTATGAGAACTGAGATGCACTAAACGATTGGAAGGCAAGAATACGCACTAGATTCCACTATGGCCCTCGTCATACTGGAAAATACCACAAGTCCTTCATCCGCAATCACTTCCTAGAGAGCCACCATCGAGGTCGACATGAATGGTCGAAGCACTCCTACAGTCCTTCACGAGTTGTTCCAAACATTATTCGCTGAAGCCTCCCATCAGAAATCACAGAAAAACAGAAAGAAGTATACGTACAACATCGATTTCGAATGCTGGATGCACGAAATGCTTGAGACCTGGTCGATCCCTCCTTCGAACTTTGATTCGCCTTTGAGTTGTCTTTGAAAAGAAACCGATCGAGCATGAAAGGTCCTGGGCTTCAGCTTTGAAGGAGAGACGTTCTCGCTAACAAGAGTAAAGCTGGCAGAAAACGAAGGCAGGATGATGGTGGTCGAGACGAGGAACGTTGCGCTGGTGGCTATGTGCAGTTCAATTGAACTCCGACAAGCGTGCCTTAGGATCACACCCTCCTCGTCGAAGTTCTCCCTCCAACCAGAAGTGAAAAAATAAGCCGGTAGGATAATAGAGCTTGCACATTTTTACAAAGCTAACCATCTACGGAAACGAGAGGCCTGTTCGCTTCGCGCGGTTTTAATTCGAATACCCCACATCACACTTCTAGAATATTATCATTACATGGCATTAGGTCAATCTACGCATACTCTACAATATAAAAGCGTATAGGATTACGTCCATCGCTAATCTAGTAACTACATCTACGTCGTTCATCGTCCATAATACGCTCAATCCCAATAAAACACCGGGTGTCCCAAAAAAAAAAACAAAATGTTCTCAGTTACCCTTCTCCCCAACCGCCTCCGCCCGCTTCTTCATCATCTCCATACTCATCCACCACGCCAGCTCCTCACAAATCGGATTAACACCTACCCAAAAACAATTCTCAGTCACCTCAATCTGCCCAATCTATCGCAGAAAAACGCACCTTCAAGCCCACGCATAATCACCCCCTGCTCAAAAGGCCAGCACACGACGCCCTCCCCACCGCACTCCACCGCCTCCTTTATCCGTCGAGCGAGGCGTTCCGTGTCATTCGTACAGTCCATCGCGAGGTTCTGGCCGGTCATGGACATGGAGGGGCGCGCGTCGAGCATGCCGGGTTGGACGGAGACGACTTCGACTCCTGAGGGAGCTGCGAGGACGCGGAGGGATGTGGAGAAGGTGTTGAGGAAGGACTTGGTGGACGTAGCGGAGATCACGTTGGTGGTGCTGGAAAGGGTCGGGGCGCCGACGATACACTGAATGTAAAGGATTATAGAGTGAGCGAGACGAAGGTATTGTAAAAAAAAAGGTAGAAAAGGTTCTCGACGTACAATCTTTCCGTAACCGCGTTTTTTCATCATTTCGTACATCGACAAAACGCATGCGACGGGACCTGAGATATTGGTTTTGATAGCTTCAGACATGGTGTCCTAGTCAAGTAAAGTCGTCAAATCAGTAACTGTCGAAATTTCTTTGAGAGAATGAATGTACCATCCTGACGCCTGTAGTGTCCTTGCCACTCGACTGATTCGAGACCATGCTGACCGCATACAAGTGGGTAACTGGGCCGTACTCCTTATCGATCGATTGGAGGGCTTCGGTGATCTGCTTCCTGGAGGCAGAGAAGTCCATCTGGACGCATTCGATACGAGCGGTGGTAGGTCCGAGGTTAGCGAGCGATTTCTTCATGACATCTGCAACAAAAATCGATCAGCGAAGGATAAAAGGTGAATATATGCGCCTAAAAAGCACCCCAAACACAAAAACTCACCAACAGAGCGCGAAGCAGCGACGATCACCGTATCAGGGTCGTTCATGTACTGCTTCAGCACGCCGAACCCAATACCCCTCGATGCGCCGACAATGAGTAAGACTTTCGACCCTCTCGCGCGCATGTCCTGAGCGGCGCGTCCGCGAGGGACGAGCAGCCCTCGTGGGATGCCCGCCCGAATCATGGAGAGCGGGAGGATGACGTAGAGGGTGAAGAGCAATGAGGCAGCGGAAGCCATCATTGTGACGAGCGAGATGAGGATGTTTTGGATCGCGTAGGAGAGCGGGGGGATGTGGCGCGGGAGGAGGGAAGTGAGTCCTTGTTCGGGGGTGGTTGTCGTCGCTGTCATTGTGGATGGTCAAGAGGCGAAGATCGACGCCGGCGGGGACGACGTTGGGGGCGGCGGTGGTGGCGGGAAAGAAAGAAAAGCGGGGAGGGAAGATCGAGGAGGGTGGTTCTTATACCATCGCTGAGGTGTCCGGACCGTGTTATGTCATCGAATCGACGCACCTCGATTTGTCTTGTTCACCAAGAGCCTAATCTACGTCCAGCGTTTCACGAAGAGACGATTTCGAGTGAATCACAACCATCAATTAGACGGATAGTATAAGGTCCGTAAAATACGACCGCTCTTATCCTGAAAACGCGTCCATAAGAGACAAGACATGCAAGAATCTGACGGGTCGAAGAATAGGCAAAACAATTTGGCTGAGTACCGAAATGTTCAAGTGCTGTTGGAGACAAACACATTCGTCTACATTGACGGAACTTCCGATAAAGAGTGGGATATGTCTGGACTACAAGCACTCTTGGTCGTTTCGGTACACAGGAAAATGATGGCCAGTGATATCCCTCGACACTGAAGACAAGAATGCGGGAAAGTGCAACAGCGGGGAGATGTGAGATGACACCTTGAGAGGTTGTCGCAATATGTTTTCAGACACTGAGATCCAGGAAATCATGACCCAACGCGCCTAAGGAGGGAAACCGACAACCGCGAGATGAGGGGAGGAGTGAGAGTATCGTTGTGGGAAAATCTGTGATCGATCAGAAAATCGAAACGTCCAGGCACCATCGCTCACCGAATATGGAGATAAATACCACAGAAGGTAAAGATGACTTTTCCAATGCGGTTCGTTTGCGTTAGGCTTCATAGGTATCACGGATTTCTCACCAGTAAGTTGTAAAGTGGCGATGATGTCTGCTCGCTCCTCGCAGAAACGATCGTAGCATCCCAGATTCTCTCCATGGCACGTACTGCATTTTCACGAAAAATAAATTCACGATTTAGATGGAAAAAGGAGGATAGAGTACAACGGGACCTACCTGAATGTATCTTAGTCATGGGGTGAACATTCGACCCTACGACGAAATAAAGGTCCATCATGATTAATTCGTGACTTTGCTTGGATCATGGCGCAGAGATACTGTTCCGCGTTCCATAGAGCGCATAAAAACTAAGAGATTGGGCTAAATTTCCTTGGGTGTGACCAAAGAACTCGGAAGAAAGGGAAGAAAACGTTCATAAATTTATTGAGTTAATTTATGGCCCAGCCACTCTCTGGATCGTCATTTTTTTCTTTCTGCGTTTACTTAGAATTGGCAGTAGACGTTTGAAAGTAGGAGGGCTAATCTTTACATTTATTAAATGAACAGCCAACTAACTTGTTGTCGAATTTGTCCGCGTTACGTGGGAAACTCCAAATTCTTCATGAAAACCGAGTTCGTGTAGATTCAGGCCGAAAGTTTGAGGGCCTTTGGAGTTCGCGGCGCTAGCCAATCATATAATCTGAGTGTTTGTTCTAGGAGCTTGAAGCCGCATCATCCAGCGTCGTAGCGATGGTCTAGCTCCGAATTTCCAAAAGGCTGTGCTGCTACAGGTACAAATATAGATTTGGATGATTTTGAGTGTGCGAGAATATATCGTTATCTGATCTTGCGAGTTTAGTTCTCTTCCACGAACCAATCTCAATGGGATCGATGCAGCCTTCTCCAGCTAAAGCTCCCTATCCGGAGGAGTCTTTCAAAAAGTTTTCGGAACACTTGAAGGGAGAGCATTCACCGGATCTACGCAACCCTCCTTGTACGCATTGCGGAAAGCCACCACCAGATAGTAAACGATTCTCGGCATGCGCTCGGGTTAGTAGATCTACTTGAAAAAAAAATAATAACTGACTGACGGTTTGCTCCAGACGATTCAATGCTGCGGTCGCACTTGAAGATGCTAAAACCAAGAAATTCAGGTGCATTATGGGCGAAGAGGATAAGAGAATAATGAGGCTTATTTCAGCCGAGACAGCTACCGGCAATCCAAAAAAGTCTGAGTTATATCACTCGTTAAGGTAGATTGCAATTAGATCTGAGAAGCAAGTATACCCTACATTTTTGATTTTGAATTCGAAGGGACTAATTGTGACGATACATCAATGTAATGAGAATTAACACCGCGCGACTGTAACTGGCACCGATCTTGGGCAATTTGCGGGCAAACTTTAGAAGAGCGTGTGAAAAAAAATATGTTGTCGTTATTTTCCCCCGTTTCGCCTGCTCCGAGCTTTCCTTCGCACCATCACATTTGACTTCTAGCCCCGACACTCTCACTGACTCTTTGACATGTTGTGCATGAGCTGGTGTCGATGTCGGTCCTCACCTTAAACAACTCCATGGTGAGAAACTTGAAACCTACTTTTCGTTGTTATCTGACAGAGTTTCATGGCACATGTGCGTGCCGCGTATCTGTCGCGACTCTGAAGTGAGGTTAGTCCGTCGTCGCTGGCGTTGTTCTCTTGAGGTATCCGTGATATATTTGATGTTTTTGAATGTCTGAGAATTTATTGTCGTCATAGTTCAAGTTACTGTTCAACTGGACCTCCCTCTTCGTGTACTTTGTCGAGATACTGCGCCGATGTTTTTCTGGGCCTCAAGCTCAATACGTCGAGCATATTGCGTCACCACAGGTTGTCGAAGACCATGCCAACTTTACGCACCCTTTGGGCAACACCAATATGGTCGATCTTTCTCTTTCTTGCAGAGGTTTCGGAAAACGAATCCTAGCCTTGCTGGTTAAGGAAGACATATTAGTCCGCTCAGCCGCGTACCCGATGGATGCGACTTTTCGGATTCTCCGGCTGGGTATGGCAAGTAGTGTGTTCCCATCACCAGCCCTGTACACTTGTACTAGCTGTTTCCCCAGCCTAGCGCTAAGCCTAGTCGGCATCCCAGGCGCCGCCACCCTCCTTTAGCAAAAGAGACGCCTCAAATGGACCATGTTCATCGGCGAATGCATCACCATCCTCGGGAGCATCCTGCTAATTCGCGACAGCGGTATTGGAGGTTTCTTCGCGTTTCCTGGGACGCTGATTGGGTCGCTGGGGGTGGTTATTGCGTTCGTCACATCCAAGCTCTATCCAGTTGGGCTTCTCACCCCACTCCTCCATCGCTCTCGGCTGCGTAGCGGGCATCGCGCACGTCACCTCCATCCAGACAAGCGTGCCGCGTACGCACGGCGGGTAGACGTTTTTCCTTCTTGTTCTCCTTGGGACATTTACACAGCAGGCGTAAAATTCGTAGACGGATCCAAAGGAGGAGGTCTTGATATGTCGCCGAGGAGTCTTTGATGTTTGTCGGTGGAGCCTGATTGTCCTCGTGGAATTTGGGGTTACGGCTTGCTGTTATTAACGTCGGAGTGAAAGTAGTATACAGTATGTTTCATCGTAACTGACTCTGTGTTGAATATTTCGCTTGATGTTCTATTTTCTACTCATTTCAGACGAGTTCGGAGTGAGAATGTCGAAATAGATTACAATTCCTCCAATACATAGATGAATAACATTCGGAGGCACAGTTGAGGAGGAAACTGTCCCAGCCAAAGCCCTCCTTTTCGCAGCAAAATATCTGGATCAGAAATACGACCGTGGATCAGGCCCCCGCTGAAGAGTGAGCCCATGTCGAGACGCATTTCTTTCGTTGAAGATGCTGTTAGGCTGGGGCTGACCCGACCTTGAAATCAAGTTATATTTGACACCTAGCACGAACAAGAACACAGCAGTTACTCACCTGCAATAATCGCACGTACAAGCCCTCGAACCCGTACCATGATGGTCGCAACCCCAGTCCATCCCCGCATCCGTCCCACAACACGTCCACCTGAACCCCTGCGGCCAGTACTTGTGGAACTTCGACTCATCGCAGTCAAAATCATCCTCGAATTTCCGACGAAGGCCGTCCGATTCTTCAGCAAAGCAGTGTCCCCATCCCGTGCCGTCTTTCTTACTTGGCCAGGAGATGAGCTCGAGCCGGCCTTCGTGGATGCTGCCGTCGCGGCACTTGCGGAACTCGTCGTACCACTGGACCGATTTTCCACAGATGGTCTTGTGGGTTCGCCAATCGGATGTCTGGCATTCTCGTCCTAGTTGCGTAGAAAGATAAGCGGCATGTCAATTTCAACGACAGCCGACAGTTGCGAAATAACGCACCACAGTAGAAACGCCCACGGCACCCAGAACAACGTTGGATAGTTATACTATCGCTTCCGCGTTTTTTGCATACAGAGCAAGTCTGTGTAGCAGACATTGAGGAAAAGATTCGTTCCTCCAAACTGTTGTGCCAAGTGATGAAACCGACAAAATTCAAGCATTGCGATGATTTGAACACGTGCTTCACGGTTACTCAAGTTACCGGAGCCGGTGAGGTTACTCGAGTAGCGGTGACGCGCTTTGTTTGAAATTATCGCATAGAGATTCTTGCATCCTGGGTCGTCCAGTTGAAGCCAATGCAGGCTTAATATGTCGAATACGATTTTAGAACCTGCCGTTTTTCTTCAACTCATTGGATTTGAAGAGGAAACTGCCACGAACTTGGTTTTGGACCGATCAACTTTCGTAGATACCTATCCTCCGCCCCGTGGATTCAAAGTGTTTCGTCTGTTGAAACGACGTAGCAATCGCAGAAGGCAGCCATAAGCTCTTATCTCAATAGACATTTTACCCTTCGCAGGGTAAAAGTAAAAATAAACCGCAGCAGGTACTTGACGCAGGGAATTTTGGTACATGATCCAGTCAAAAAAAAGGGTAACGCCTTGTACCTAGACCCGAGTGGTGGCGCAAGTGGCCGCGAAGGTTCACGACTTTTCTACAGGAATTCTCCTCCCAGAGCACCTCCAACTCCGAGAAGATATTATATGCAAATACATCAGGAAAACGGTTTTTGGCCATAGTTTTGGCCTATTTATATAGCCAGACGTAGTCACTGTAGGTTCACATAGGTTCACATAGGTTGAGGGATGCCTTCCTAGGTTATGTAGACTCCATAGCTCGTAGAGTACACTAAATAAATCTAATATAGATTGTTGAACCTATTGCGCGGCCCTATTTGCTTATCTGCGAAAAGGTTAAGGTGCTTGTTCCGACGTTCTTGGTCCATCATTTGTTTTGGGAGATGTTTATAAGCATATTTGTATATTGAAAAATCTACTGACGACAGAGAATTCTAAAGTAATTAATTACGAAGATATGGAAGTGGGGGTAGAATCCCCATGTCAGCTAAGGTGTAGGACACGCACCGCGTCGCCGTCAGTTGTGCCAATCTCACCAGTTCGGGAGGTGAGATTGACAGCAGAGAACGTACACGTAGCTGCGTCAACGACGGCAAAAAAGAGGGCAACTGTACTGAGAACACTCACGCACCTGAATATGGTTCAGCGGCACAGGTAGCGGTCGTGACAACAGACAAGTTACGAAAAGGAGGTAGGCTCCCCCCGCTTCCACTGACCCAATAGCCGTCGTCCATCAAGGGCAAATGACGGTGCATCAGAGATTGCAGCAACCTGAATGAAGTTGAGAACTGCGAGAAATATTGAAGTCAGTGCGAACAGGTTGGACATTATGCTAATGAATTGCGTACCTCACGTCCTTCAATGCGCTCCCTCACTCCTACTGACCCAAAAGCCATCGTTGTTCGCCATACAAGGGTAAATGACGTGTTTGTTACCATCGGGATGTCGGTAGTGCGCCACGCTCAGACGTCAATTAACAGGGAGGGCCAACACCAAGCAAGAATCGGGTAGGTGGTATCAAGCAAGGGTCTGGCAGTAGAACCGGCAGCGAATAGGTCATGGACATTGAATCAGAAACAGAGATCGCAGAGGAAGTTGCGAAAAATTGTTGAAGTCAGTTCAAACTCAGACTCACGTGACGTTGTTGATTTCAGTTGAACTAACGGTGGGAAATCAGCCGAACTCAACTTGATCTCGTTCCACCACCTTTGCCTGTCGTCAAATGCTGCTCCCCATTTCCGCCTTCAAGTTCGACAGCAATCGCTCTGACCAAGGCACGTCTTCTCCCTGACCTTGACAAGCTTGACCGGGTCTGCACGATTGACCCCCGGGCGCGTTGGTTATGGGCCCATTCACGCGGCCCTCGGTAAGTCATTCATTATGATTTTTCACTCTTAGCTGACGTCCTCATTTCGTCTCTAGATGCTTCGTATAGTATGCACACTCTAACCCTGTAAGCCTCCACCACTTTCACACCTTGCTTAACTGACGCCGCACATCCTAACGGGGCCACAGAGCATAGCTGCCTGCCTCGTGAACGTCCCGCGAACCCATTGCGCAGACCACCGATGCCATGTAATGCGCCTCCCTGGCCCGTGAAAATTCCACAAACCGACCGCGTAAGCCCTTCCCGCCTCCCCACTATGCCTAATCGACGTCATTGCTATATTATCCTCGTTAGCGTAACGTCGTTGAATGGTTGGAACAACACCCGAGCTCGTTGTTTATGAGGTTATTCATGCAGGCCTTTGTAAGTCATTTATTACCGTTATGTATAGCTAGCTGGTGTGCTCAAATCCCTGCTAGCAATGTCATGTAGCATGCACACCCCAAACCTGTAAGCCCCCCAGCGCTTCCACACCTACTCTAACTGATGTCGCACTCTCTAGCTTGGACACATAGCACATCTACGAATGCCTTCTAAACGTCCCGCAAACCCATTGCGCACACCACCGATGCGCCTACGTGACCATTACAACCTTCGATTTACCAGAAGCTCGACAGCTTTTGGGTGCTGCCATCGAACCGCAAAGAAGGACGGGGAGGTCTAGTGCTTTGTGGTCCCGCTATACTAATAATTGTATATGCCATTCGTCCCAAATTATTTAGTAAATGATAATTTTATGACACCTTTTCCTGCCTATGCGTGCCTACTGAGCGCTATAAGATGCTAAAATGCTAAACCTATGGATGCCTACTGTGTCCTATATTCCATTGCCTGTTGCCTACAAAGACCAATATACCGATGGCTGTTGCCTACATGGACCAATATAAAGGGGGGTTGCCTAACAAGCTACGCGTACTACATAGGCTCCATAGGCCTACTTAGGCATCTGCCGTTTTCCTGATGTAGAAATTAGTAAGAAACAAGATAGGCGCCGGGAATCCTCGAAACAGAAAGGGAAAACTCTGAGACGTCCATGAGACAACAAAAAAATTATTATTTATCCTATAATCATGTAGTACTGGGCTAATCTATTGACAGGTTGAGCGAATAATTTAATAAGAGACGGGGTAACAATGGCGGGTTATTATAGGAAATGATTCTACAAAGGAGTCGGGGGATTATTCAACATGTTTAGTCAGTGTCCATAAGCAGTCCATTTTACGGATAGAAACGTCGAGAGGCCTTACTCAACTTCGAATCTTAATTCCCAGATGCCATCGTTGTTGGGTTGGGAACCCGCTTTATAGCGCAGTCCGAGAAATTTTCGGCCAGGAAGAAGATCTATTCTCCGTAGGCCAGTCTCACCTCGTGGATCTCGTCGGCGAAATGCTCTTGATGATGTCTTTTGCACATTAAAGGGTTGGCGTGTGTAGTATTCTTCACTGACGTATTTTTCAAGGTGGTCGAACAGCGCCAAAAACACGTCCATATTCGTCAAATACGCATCTGGTGAACCTGCCGACAGGTGAAGCGGCCACTTGGGAATGGCGTCGTTCTTGAGTATAAGACGCTTCAATGGGACATCCGAAACGGAAACGGCTGCGTCCTGTCCTATGGCGATCAATATCTCCATCGTCGTGGGTGGACGCGACATGTCCCACGACAAGATCGACCCCGACAGAAGACTTGGATTTATCCTTGGTGTGTGTGTTGAATCGGGAGAAAGGAATCCTTTCGCTTCTAGCACAATAGGGTGTGCGCTCTCGGGTGTTGATGGCCAATCGCTTGATTCGGAGGAAATGGAATTAGTCGGGGAATGGGTGGGCGGTGGGGGAGACCAGGCGGAAGAAGGTTCTTCGTCGCTGTCACCATGAGCTTTATCCTGTGCCGAGAAACGGACCGTCCTCCTTTCACGCGTGGACGAGTCCATTTCTATGACAAGAGGCAACACTTTTGCGATTGGGGTACATTAAAGCGTGATGGAATGCATGGGTGCGAACCGCGTTTCTTACCAAGCGAATATTGCGTAGACTAAGTCTCAAGGCGTAACAAGTAAAGGTGGGTGGAGGGAAAAAAAGAGGGCTAGAATGCACAAACTCGTAGTTTGCAATGTTTATAAGCACAAGTTGTGACCAGGTAAGCCTCTCTCCGTGCTATATTTGAGCATGCTGCCAGGCTCGGAGCCAAGTTACATACCAACTAAGCACAACATTGACCCGCCTTGCGCATCCCCATTTGCATTATTCGGGCTGTCAAGGATGAATCATCCGTAACACTATGGCGACGCCTCCCCGCTCCTCTCCGCTGGTCATTGCCACGCTCCCAGGACGCGCGCTTGATTCTACGGCCTCATTTCATGGGCGGTACTTAACCTTAATTTCTCTGTTTTGGAAATCGTATTCCTTTCTTCAGGACGATGGTAGATTGGACGCAGCGCCGGTAATATTTTCCCGAATCTCTGAAATAAATCTAATTTCCACTTGAAGATCACCATTGCCGAGTTCGAACTTTTAGAATTTGGCGCCGCAAGTCGCGAAATCGCTCCAAGCATACGAGGAATTGTCGGCAGTGCACGGAGTTAACGAAGAGACGTAACACAACGGCGGTTTAGGGGGCGCAAATAAATTATCACCACCATTCATGTGGCTGCTGAATTATTTTAAGTCATTCCCCCTTTACGAATTGTTTTATTCCAAAACTGACGCTTAATCCATTTTCCCCTGCGAGTCAACGCGCAGCACATGGCTGTGCTTCTAACGATTGACCCTCAAATTCGACCATGTTAATGGCTAGTTGTGATAGAACTTGAAGTGTGCCCACCTCAATTTGGACCCGTAACGTAGACCTTTCCGAGCATTCTCCGTAGTGTATTGCTCAGCGCCGGTATATCGCTTGCGGCAGGGATTAACAGGGGCTCGGCGAGCAGGATCCCTGATACCTTACTAGTGAGCTCGTGTTAAGACGTCGATCATAGCGTACGTGAGCGATCCAGTCCAAGTTGATGCCGGACTTCAAGGGAAAACGTGGTCAATCCAACACGGCTGAACCCCTCGGACGGCTGAAAAACCGTTAGGACCCAAGGTACTAGGTAGCTCGAGGTGTCATAACGAGGGGTAATTTATTTTTATTGGGAGAACAAACACAGCAAACCCCGACGCAGGCGAGTATTCTCGGCCGGACTGGGGTAAGGGTATATTTTCAGCATTTGTCATCTCGACAAGGCCAATGATCCTCCACTGAAAATCGTTTAAATCGTAGGTAATTAAATGACGAAAACACGGATTAGTTCGAAGACAGTTTCTGTGCGAGCCAGAAAATCTTGAAGCTCATGCCTGCTGTCACTGTCCTTCGTTATCAAGGCGGTGGGATTACGGAATAAACGGTTCCGCGGCTGTGAATGTACTGCTTACAGCAGAGAATGCAGGCAGGACCGCGACTGACCGCCTCAAATTGACAAGATGGGATCTACGTACATTTCTAATAATTGGAAATACCTGCAGTTATTTTGCAATGAGCTCATAAGGCACCTGCTGAGTTCGCGCAGACATTACATTCACGGCAATTTAGGGATCAAGAAGGTACAAACGGCTACAATCTCGTTCTTTATCTACTGAGTCGTTCTCTATCTACGATCCTATTCTTTATCTACCGTCCAATTCTTTATCTGACTATGAAGTAAAAATACAATCGCAGGCGCCATGGAAGAATACATGATACATTGGAGCAATGGAGATGGGTGTATGATCGCTATCTACGGAGCGGACTGCGTATCAGGAGCCTTAACATCGAACTTCAATTCCCAGACTCCAGCATCGTTAATTCCTCGGAGTTCCATCCCCTCGAGGTATCCACCCTCCGGAAGTTTGTCGAGGAGGCGACAGGGAGTCCCAGATGGGGAGGTGACTTCTTTCTGGAGGTGTTTGTAGAGGGAGTACAGGACTTCCTCGACGGTTAAATCCCGTCCAGTGTTGCTCTCGATGTACAGGGGGAAGGGGTCGATATCTTCATGAGTCAGTATAAGGCGCTTCAATCCACCTTCCGGAAGGAAAACAGCTGAGTCTTCAGCCGCTCCTCCAAGTTGGTTGACTATGTAGTCTGGATATAACGCGATATACCAATTGAAGATGGTGAATGACTTTAGATTCGGGTGGACTTTCGGTATGGCCGTCAAATTAGATGAGGGTGATCCTTTAGATTCAACCAAGATAGTGTTCGCAGTCTGTGGGGTCAACGGCCCGTCGGTCGAGTCAGTCAACGTCGATTGCGTCGAAGACGGGGCGGCTTGAGGAGACCCAGAGTGCACTTCGGTATCGTGGTCTTGATTTTCGACATGGGCTTGATCTTGAGCAGAGTTGCTGTTGTCGTAGGTACGAACTTCGTCTTGAGCAGAGAACCTGACTGTCTTGTCGGCTGTCGCAGGGTCCATTTCGTATCTGTGAAGAAAAGAGGTTTGGTCAATATGCAGTGCAAAAAAGCAGAAAATGAAAAGGGGGCTTAGGGATTGTATGCCGGTCAAGTCGCGAATGACACTTCGTCGAATGAAAGCAGACCCATAAACTCGCTGTTTGCAGGCTTATAAGTGTAATTCGTATCCGGTTTGACCGTATGCTGTCCTATCCTCAGACTATTTTTGTGCGCAGTAGCCTACCGACGAAAAACAAGAGCCCGCCCTCTGCATCCCAATTTGTGTCGTCGGGATCTGGTGCTAGAGAACTTAGAGGCCTCAGTACTATGGAGACACCCACAAAGCACAGCCCCGCTGGTCACTGCCGCAGTCGCTCGGGACGGGCGCTTGGAGATTCTCGACTGGAGGACTCATATCGTTCTTAGTCTCAGGGCTTTCAAACGTAAGCCTGAGCGTAACTCGTCAACTAGGTCGGGAGGATTTATCAGCTGCCGCATCGACAAGTGTTCGAGTAACCGATTTGAAGTATTTTTGTAGCCGTTAGGCTGGCGAGATTAACATAGATCGAGACCAACATAAAAGTGATAGTACTCGAGTAAGTCACTAGTCATGGGCAATGTTGTTCTAAATTTAACGTTGAGGCGGAGTCGCCCACAATGCATTGCCAGCATAAGCACTGCCTGAAATGTTAGCCGAATATGTCGGCCATTCGGATGGTGGTTAGTTAAGCAGAGAAATTAACCATACTAAAACGATATGTCTTACCTTTAATACACCTTAAATCTCGGTCAGGTACCTTCTTTAAATATGCTGCTTCAATGAGCTAGGTATACCCTGCTCATCTGGACCGTACATCAAAGGAATTTATTGCATTTTTGATTCGGGCAATCTTCAAATTTGTGAGAGAACGCACCTAAGTCCCCGAGCGAAGTAAAGCAATCTAGCTAAATCGATGCACAACATCCAGTCGACACAGAGTTTGGGCTGCAAGGAGAACAAGGGTTGTCATACGCACTGGTTCCGCTTCATGTTCGGACGAATCCTGGTTCCATTCGTCAACTCGAAGGACTCGGAAGGGGACCTGCGGAAGGCACTGACAGTCAAATCCGCAAGGTTTTGCAGACGATGGCCAGGTCATCTTCGACATCTCGCATATCAAGTGCGATGGCAAGGCTGTGCTCGAACATCTAATCTAATCAAATATCAATTTTTACCCGAGTGACACTGACAGCGTGTGACAATGTGTTCGTCACACCCGGTCGCCTTCCGGTCTTTCCCTCAGCCTGTTTTCCTCTTCACCAACACCCCAAAATGAGTTCAGCCGCCCCTGCGTCGCTGCTCCGACATTCTTTAGCCCGTAGATCACTGCACACCCAGCGTTCAGCAGCCTCAAACCGCTTCGCATCCTCGACAACTGAGTCGTCGCAGAAAAAGGCACAGGATGCCCTGGCCTCGGCCCAGAAAAACGCCAGCAAGTTCTTTGAAAGTGCGAAAAGGTTCTTAGAGCCAGCCGGCGAGAAAGCTGGGAAACTCCTAGGATGTACGTATCCTCTTAGCTCTTGTTTTCGCTTTTTCATCGCGTGTTTGGACACTTGTCCTACTCGTGTTTCTTGACGTGTCATTTTGAACGCAGGAAGGCTGATGGAATTTCTTTCGTTCTAGCGTATAAACAACCCCTTCTGTACAACCTGTCTGTTACGAGGGAGATTCTGAAGCAAGTCTACGTCAAGGAAGGCCTCCAACCTCCCAGCTTCGCCGCCGTCAAAGCGGCCTACTCGAACCTATGGTCGCAAGTCGCGAACCCCGCGCTGGCAGGAAACCTTTTGAGGAGTGGAGAAATTGGCAGGGTTGGCGTTTATGGGCTGCAGGCCTACGGCATTTTCAAGGTGTGTCCTCTGCGTTTCGCTGGCCTGTACAGGTAATGACCTAGAAGTGCTTTTAGATAGGAGAGATTGTCGGACGACGAAGCGTCATTGGTTATAACATCGAATAGATTGCACTCTTGGACTCGCGTACTTGACTTAATAAACCTATTAGACCTCCAACCCGAGTGCAACGAAAATTTACCTTGAACTCCCATAGGCTCTTCACGGAACAGGCGCTGCTCAAAGCCAATAGTCAATCTTGAGGCCGCCCCAATAGTACATGTCGATCGTTTCTAACACAAAATGTCGTTCTTTACCCAAAACTCCTGGTGAACGAACGCCGTCGTAAAGCAGATGCGGTCTAGACCTCTGTTACCCCGAAGCCATCACTTTGACTAACCACGCTCTTGACCAAACAACACCCCGCGTTAGAGACTGTAAGCAAGCAAATTCCCAGTGCCAATTCACTGTGAAATCCCCATTTTAAGCCCCTCGTGTGCTTATCGCTCCTGGATATGGTACGCTTCTCAATTACTTCGAACTCGACATTTTGGTTCTGACTTTCTACCAGCGGCATTCTCTGCGTCGTTCTAGCCCGCTTTCACACTCAATCACTTTGAAGCGAAGGGCTCTTGCGGTCGCTTGGGGAATTCTCCGAGAAAACCTGAAATATACTCATAGTGGGTCTATCCTCCTATTCTCAAGTGCCTAGTGCATAGCGTCGAACGCTAATTCTCGATCAGATGTTTCCGAACTAAATTGGAGACTGAGCTATACGTCGGCGATAATTATGAAGCTGAGGATTTTCGTCTGAAAAGCATACCTAAGGAAGGACAACTGGCAACGGTTGGTAACATTTGGGGTGCTTGGCTTCGCCCTTCACGTTCCAAAGAGAGTTCTCGGGTTCACCTCTCCCTCTCTCGACTTACCTCCACGATTTGATTCCGATGTAACAGGCCTGCGACGACCAAATGAAATCTGTTCAAGGAAGCAGCTACGACCAAGTTTTGGGAAGAGTTTACTCTCGCCTACACGAATTTGAACACGCCTTTCAACTGGTTTCTTCGACACATGGACGACAAGATCTCATCTTTCGGGGAAGTTCCTTCTACCGATAGACTAGCTCTGCGCCCAAACTTCACGAGCCGTCCACACATTTGTCAGTGGATTGGTCTGTCGTCTTTTGTTCCCGGCTTGAACGCTGACGAACGTCAATTAGTAGAAGCATCGGCTGTTGAATGAATCCTAAATGTTCTCTTCGAAAGCGCTGGGAGAGCTGAAACCCGTTCTCTCTTGACCGGGTCGAGATCCAGAACGTGGCTTATAGGTAAAGTCGACTGGTTTGTATTTGGGATGATGCTAACGAATGCGCTTAGAATTTCAAACCAACTTCTTAACGGAGTCATTGAGGCGAGTAACAGAGTAACAGACTCCCCTCTGTTTGAGAGGTCGGCATCCTACTTCATCAGCGTAATTATCATTGGCATGTTGCCGCTTTTGCACCAACCTTGCCTACCCTAATATTTCGTTAGGTCGGAGTCAAGCTCTCCACACGAAAGCCAAAATTCGAGTTGAAAATAGAAATGGTACGTGGCTTGAGAAACCAAAATAAACCAGTGACGACGTAGAGTGTGGAGAATTTGGTGGCAGTGCCGGGACGTGCCTGAATTTTTATCCCGACTAATCTCAACCTCCACTCCTCTAGTCTAATTCCCGTCACCTTCAGACATGCGACCTCCGCTCACGGTCTGGCACTCGTTCGTCTGGTACAGATGTCAATCTTTCGCGATTAATTTAGATCTTTGCAGGAATATGAAGCGCTGTCTCACGACACGAAGGCTTTCCTACTATGTCGCTGGTCGCTATACCAATTTTGCGTACTGCTTCAGTGTCTCTTAAAACGTCTTTCAGTCATCATCAACTCTTGCGGCTCATTTCCTTCAAAGAAGGAATCTATGCGCTCTAACTACTTTGCAATCATCGAATTGCTAACGACCTGGTCCGAGCTTTCGCCATCGACAAACATCGACTCTGCCTTGCGTTTTGACCCACCTCCCCTTGGATCTCCGTTGCGCTTACACGGGCACTTGATTCGATACTGATACGATACCGCCGGCGCGACCTGCCTTTAACCATCGCTTATATGCCAGTCTTTAGGATCGATGAGATCTGCTCAGTGGAATTGACGCTATGATTGAGATTTCTGGTCGATCTTGCATGGATCTACGTCATTGACACGTCTGATCCCTCACCGGAAGGCGAACAGCGAGTCAGCCATACCAACGGTGCAAACCTGGCATGTATGCCATTGTATGGTGAGTTTCAAGTCCGTCATGGAGACGTTTATTCTTAGTGCAAGATGCCTCCGTTTAAGTCAGGAAAAGATCTGTACTATATTTACCAGATGCAGGAATCCTCTGCCTTTCGAGCGATTTGGATCAGACGGTCTTCCATCGCATCTGCGGTTATTAACTGATGATCGTCCTCAAGGTAGAAAATCCGTATTCCTGGAAGATTTTTTCGTCCATGGCGTAATCGCGATCCCTTCACCAATGGCTACTACCCTTGGATACACTGCTACCGTAAAGCTCTCCAGTAGGACACTATCTCGGGTTCGTTTGGTTTATTCGATCTTGCGAAAGCGACGGCGCCGAAACAACGAAACAATCGTATCTCATCTTCGTCCTTAATTGATGATGAAATCCACCACTATGTCCGTACCTCAATCCCAGTGTTCTGGTTTACTGCTCTCAACTGGGTCAATTTTAGGACTGAGAAACTTGGGCACTTGGGGCTAAATAAACATCCAGCGAACCACCTCTTTGATTCCCTCTCGGTTATGAACTTGACAGCGACAACTGAATTTAAAAATAGAAACCATCTATTTTTGGTTGACGATCTATTTATGGCTTCGCTAGGCTTGCAGGAACTCCCCAGCCCACCGCGTTATTAGACTAGCTTTTAGGTTGTAAAACAGGTTTTTTAGCCATAACGTTCTTACAGCCATGCCTTATGTAACCTGGTCGCTTTTTAAAAATGATGTCAATGAATCGAAGTGGGAACCCCTTCGTGTATGCGATCCTACAACCTTGACTCTGAACATTTTAGTTCAGTGTTGCGTCCTGACAGCTTGCTTTGTCGATTTCACTGGATTTCCATTGACCGACACTTGAAATATGTATTTTATTGGATCCGAACGAGGCACTTGACACCGTGCAATCGTGTGCCATTGTGCCGACCCGACGGGCGAAGACGATGTCGTGAACTGAACTCAAATCACATATTTCAAAGTCTGCACAACTCCACTTGTTGAAACAGAACAGATATCAATATAGCTGGTTTATGGTGGTTAGAACCCAAGAATAGGATTTTCAATCGATCAATAGGAGTACAGAAGTAATTCACTACTCGTGTTTCAGTTGTTGAGCTTCGATTAATATTGAGAATCGCTCAGAGTCCTGCCCTCGGCCGAATGTTCCCACTGGATTGTCCGAATAAGTCTCCCTCAAGCTGTTGGAGTAAAGCTGGGAATCTTGTCGCTCTCTGTGGTGACGACTTGCGACAGCTCAGGCTCGATGAGCACATGCAATAGTTTTATTACAAGGCCACTTTATCCTTCAAGTTCATGCGCAGTCACCTCATGCCCTCCTCGGCCCCTCGTGGTTACAACTATTTGACTAGATCCATGTCAACTGAATACCACAGAACGACGTCAATGGTCAAACTCATGATTTTTTTTTTGGCGTAAATGACCTTCAAACCGGACCGGAAGTGACACACGAGACATCCATGGTGGAAGCGTCAGTTTTACGCGGCCTTGAACACCCTTCATTTATGACATAGGTGCTCACGTTCAGTGTCGATAATTCTGGGTAGCTGAACCATCCTCTGCACTAATACCCTTGTATCGGTCGTCGTTTTCGCTTCCTTTCCCATGCGTAGCTGGTTATTTACACGGGTAGTCCATCCCACTCACGCCGTACATTCTACAGCTCGGGTTCTGATTCGTTACCACTTAACCCATTGCCTGAGCTAAATTTATCTCGCCACAAAGAAAGCTCGATCACAGCTTTCGAAGTTGATCGTTGAGTATTCAATCTCGTTCTGAAATCCGTTTTGGTCATGAACGGGACTGAGTGCTTAGTACATAGCCCCTATTATTTAGAGGAAGGATTATGATTGCTGTCTCCGTGTTGTCAATTCGATCCCTCAATATCTGTGCTGATTTCAAGATATTGAATAGGTACAACAGTGGTATATTTACGACTTTTACCAACAATAATCGATGCAGACATAGCGCTTGGTACACTGAGGTTCTCCGATCAAAAAAGCGAGTCATGTCTGGAAAGTATTTGGTACCGGTGTTTAACGGGATCGAGAGTTCACCGCACGCAGATTGAGTAGGTTCAATAGGTCGAGAAAATTTCTAGCGACAATTGCTCGGGTATAGGTATGGTCACGATCGCAGCGACTGACTCTTCTTCTGCCATCTGGAGACCAAGCTGTCATAAAATAGGCTTCACAATGGCATCGACAACGAGGCTATTTGATATGGAAGCTCAATCACTGCAAGAATCACTGGCGACCAAAATTTACCGGATTGACCTCAATTTCGCAGCATCTGAGTGGTCGACCGGGTTCAGAGGGTGTCCCACGCATGCGGTTTCTCAGAATTCACTTTAATTATCCGAAGGGCAAGGCACGTGAGGTTCGCCTACATTGCCCACGGTGAGGCCGGCTAACTCGAAGCCCCGCGCTAGGCTACTCTCCCTCGAACTTGACGTGTCTGATAATGCAACGCGACGGTGCCGTTCCCATACTATCAAGAACGTCTCACTCAAAGATCACCTTGAATTTGGCATAGAATGTAGAGCAGAGAGATGCTAAGGTCGTTTCTCAACTCCGATCAGAGTCGATTCAGAGGAAAATGGGAAAAACCCCATCGACATGCCAATCCAGTGAACTCGATAGAAATTTTATTTCTTGAACCGGAAGTGAGTCTTCTTCACCGCCGATATTCCTTATTCAGATCGTGGTTCTATTCATTTTGTTGGCTCATTTTGTACTCGTACTCGATCGAATAACGCTTCCCACAGGCGCTTGCATTGGCCCACCCGGGGTACACAAGTCTGCATATTCACCAACTCACTATCACGACCCGTTATTTGGTAGCCAACCGGTACCCCTCTCGACAAAGTTGACCCGACCAGAACAGGAATTTCATAGTTTGGGTTCCATCCATGAACCGCGGCGCTGGGTAGCCTGGGTTCCCACACTCCTGGGTGCGTACTCTCCCTGCGTGAGTATACTCAGTTGTGACTGAGATTTGGAATAAAATTCAAGTGAGAAGTTTTGCGCATCACAAATTCACTAAAAAAACATTTCCCACCCGAGTCTCTGAAGCGGTTAATTCGATTAGAAATTTTGTGCCCCCTTTAGGGAAAAGTCGAGCTTTAATTTCTTCTTGACCGGAATGACGACGGTCCGTCTGGCTAAATCACGACTTTGGATGCCCCTATGAACGACGGACGACCTGAAGTACTCGATATATTGAATATAAAAGCAGAACAAAAAGCAATATAGGATAAGAGTATTTGGCCAGACTTCGCCTTCGGGCCCGAGAAACTTCTATCTGGGTAAAAGTTTTCGTCACCTTCTACGAAGTTTTGCAACCTGAAATGAATTGTCAGTCATCGTTGATAGAGCGCGCCAAGGGAATCTGCAATGACGGACTGAAAACAATCGTGTGTGGACCCTTGCTTGCCTGTAGGGGCACTCACTCCTTATGGAATTGGAATTGAATACAACTACGCCATCTAAAGCTGAGTCGACGCTGAAATCTCTCACAGAAAGGGTATAAAAGACTGAGCTTTTTCGTTCTTTTGGAGTCAAGGCAGCATCTGCAGCATCTGTCTCCTCCTCAATCGCATTTCCAATGGCTTTCAATAAAGTTCTCTCCTTCCTACTTTTGTCTCTGCCTCTGGTTTATGTCAATGGTGTGCATGCTCTTCGTCCTAGATTCATGATCTCATCGTTGCTCTAGGTTTGGTAACCAAGCGAGCAGCATGTCCAGGAACTTCGAAAACTGTGGCGAATGCGAAATGCTGTTTCCTGCTCCCCATCGTCGACGACTTGCTCACGAACTTATTCGACAATGATTGCGGTGACGAGGTCTGTATTTTTTTTTGGTATTTAGCCAGACCCATCTCTGACTTTCTTGACCAAGGCTCACGGTGCTCTTCGTCTCGTGTTCCACGACGCTATTGGCGTATCTCCTACACTTGGGTACGTGTTTTTTTTAAAGTGGTGAATAATGGGATTACTGACACTGAAATCACAGCGGCGGAGGAGCAGACGGCTCAATCTCTACGTTCAATGAAACAGAACTGACCTTTGCCTCGAACGCTGGTATCGACGACATCCTGGACGTTATCGGGCCATTCATCCAGAAGTACTCTCATGTTTTGAGCCCGGGAGACTTGTTTGTTTTTCACCTAAACTCGCGATTTATTTAACTAACTCATCACACGCAGCATCCAACTCGCTGGCGCGCTAAGTCTTACAAACTGTGCTGGAGCGCCTCGCGTCAAGTTTGCCTTTGGACGCCCCCAACCAAAGGCGGCTTCACCCCCAGGTCTCATCCCCGATCCCGAAGATAACGTGTCTAAAATTTTGGCTCGTTTCAAAGAAGTCGGTTTCTCCCCCACCGAGGTGGTAGCCCTCATTGCATCCCACAGTATTGCTGGAGCAGACGACGTTGACCCCGCTATTCCTGGGTGAGTTTTCGTTGTTATGACCGAACCAATCTAAGCTTACAAATTTTTAGAACGCCATTCGATTCTACTCCAGACATATTTGACAGTGAGGTATTTCCTTTGGGAGACGCTATTCGAGGCTAACAGTCCACAAAAGGTCAATTTTTCGTCGACGTGCAACTTCGTGGCACAGGGTTCCCCGGGTATGTAAGATCATATTTAAAGATTAACTTTGCTTACGAGATCGAGATAGGTCTGGAGGTCATTCCGGAGAAGTTCAGTCCGGTATCCAAGGTGTACTGCGCTTACAGTCTGATCACAACGTGAGTTTTTAGAGTTTGGCCTCATTTTTCAATGGTTGACAAATTTCAGTTGGCCCGCGATTCCGCGACCAACTGTATCTGGCAGGGCTTCGTCAGTGAGTGATTGCTCTCAATTATCTCAAACGGCGTGAAATGAATTCGTACCAGACCAGCAGAACAAGTTGCAAACCGCTTTTGGTGATGCCTTATTCAAACTCTCCCTCTTGGGCCAGAAGGCCTCTTCGGTGAGTTCTAGACGTAGCTCTCCTTAAAAGACACTGGGGCTCACACCGCGTTCGCGAAGCTTACCGACTGCAGTGATGTGATCCCCCCTTCCCTGCGTTTCAACGGCCCTTCAGCGCGATTCCCGCCAGGGAAATCTATTGCTGATATAGAACAGGCCGTAAGTAGTCTTCCATCGTGTCCATGCCAAGTAATTTTTAACACTGTAATTAGTGTGCTACTGCGTCATTCCCCGTCCTCCCGACAGTACCAGGTCCACCCACTGCCGTCCCACCCATGTGCGTTGGAAGTTCTGAATCTCCTACTTTGCTAACCTTTCCCTAGCCCGCAATCTTAAACGATCTTGCTTGTTTATTGGCGCTGTTGGTCCAGAATTAAAGCTCTTTTTCTTTTTATTTCTTTGTGGTCGTCCTATCCTCCTTGATGTCTGTATTTTTATCATTTGTGTCAAAATAAAGAGGTTTTACTTATGTTCTTTGAATACACGAGTTTGATTAAGAATACGCAATTTCGGAGCCGCGAAAAATTGTCTTACTTTTCTATGCTCAAATCGGTTTTCTGACTTTGAGCAAGTTTTGGGAGTTGAACGATCTTCGAAGATTTAAATGCTTGACAAGTTAGTCCAACATGTTATTTCGTTTCTTCTTTCAGTAAAACTCGCAATTCGAGTAGAAATACAGAACAAGACTGGTTTACACATTATCGAATAGCACCCTCAAGCAGACCTAAGCAGTCATATTGCTGAAATTCGTGTCCCGACCAGCTGACTGATTCAGTGATCGACACGCGTTTACATCACGTGTCTGTGACGGTTCGCGGCTGACACCCAGCTGCACCAACATGCGCAAAACATGCGTCGACTCGGAGTGAAGCTTCCTTTACCAGTACTTCCTCGGGTGTCCAGCCCATGTCCAACTCGTAACATTATTCACCCTCATGTCGACGCGATGCTGATAAAGTGGCAAAAAAGAGAGAAATGGTCACTGATACCAACGAAGAGAAAAATTGGCCTCCGCAAAGGAGCAGGTCTCACCGTGAGTCGTCAATTCGATTTGCCTCACTTCGATTCTTCTCTCCCACTCCGACGGTATGACTTTTTAGTGAAACATCCCCTAAAGGTTGTCTCAATGTTCGTCGCAGCGAACTGTGCCCTTGTTCCCGAGTTCTTGTTGTACTTGGGACCTATGCCCTTACAGGTGGAGTTCCTCGCTCGTTTGTTCGAAAAGCAACGTCCCGCGGCTAGAACATAACCTTTTCGCCCCCTGTACTTATTTCATCTTCGACGAATAATTGCTCAAATCTGATTGGTCTTTCATAATTGGCAGGTGAGTTTTCAATATCGACAGTGATAAATATTTTTAACAATTGAACATAGAGTCATGTAGGCAGCTGTCTATACGTAGGCCGTGTTACTTGAATTCGAATAAGGTTCTCTTGTCCTTGATAGTCGAAATATCATTTACCGCTGGTGGGGGTTCTCTGGACGAGACACAAATATGAACGTGAGTTTGTGCACGACTCAGTTGATGTTAGGATCGTTGAATGCTGGACAATAGTTCTAGTTGCGCGATAATCCCGATTTTAATATCGTTAAGATTCGCAGGTAGGGGAGTACATATATCGGAACTCACGAGACTCGACACTTTCAATTACTAACCTACAAGTCAGCTTGAACGTGACTAGCTGACAGATATTCCCGCTGTGCTGTGTACGACTGCGTCTTGTTCCTAACTGAGTTACGCCGCGATTGGACGTTAACGACGCCGAAATGTGATGACAGCACCATGTCGACACAATAATTTTGGATAACATGATCGGCGCAACTGAACCGCGTCCACATGCGGTGATCTATATTTAAATTAAGTAAGTCTTCCGTTAATCGTGGATTTTGGTTGGTGTATAAAACCATGGCTTTGCAGCTCGTCAGCCAACTTCCTTCTGAGGTTGGTTCAACCGTTAATCGCACCTCTCAACCTTCTACCTACCTTCCCAATTTTTGACATGCTCTCTTCTACCTCCCTTGTACTCATCGCTCTCTCAATCGCGCATTCCGCGACCGTTTTGGCTGTCTCGCTTGAAACAGACTTCAAGTCTATTGCTGGCGCTGCTTATTGTGAGGGTCGATGTTTATTTCTTTGGAGGATTTTGTATCTAACTGTGTCGTAGTTATGACAGATGATCCTTCTGGAAATAAGATAGTTTCAGTAAACATCGCAGCCGATGGAAAATTGGTACGATATCAGGAGTAGTGTTCTGAGACCGCCATGCTGATAAAAGGACGACAAAAGGGCCCAGCAGTAAATGCAGTCAGCGCCGGTGGCCTTGGTGCTCATGGCATAACTGTTCCGATCGGGACCGACCCTCTGTTCTCCCAAGGAGCTATCCAAGTTAACACACGGGCTAATATTTTGGTTTCTATCAACGTGAGACCGTTTAGATTCCGTAACTTTGGCTGCGGGTTTTATTCTGATTCATTTTATTTCTAGCCTGGCTCGAATACTGTTGTCATGTTCAGAATTAATCCACACGACCCTTCTCGACTAGCAATGGTCGGTAGGCCTGTTCCCAGCAAAGGAGAATTCCCAATATCAGTTGCGGTGAATTCGGAGGGAAATCGTGTATGCGTTCTTAACGGTGGGCGGGTTAATGGTATCAAGTGCGTTATTGTTAGTTTTCTAGGGATTTCGAATGACTGGTGGATAAACAGTTGCTTCACTGCTCATCCCATCTTCGGCCTTATCTCTATACCCAATACTTCTCGCCCATTGGGAATCAAACAAACGACTCCTCCAAGCGGACCGCCTGGATCGGCCAGCCATATAATCTTTAGCGCAGACGAATCGAAGATCATGGTCTCTGTAAAAGGCGTCCCACCGACACCTGGTTAGTGGCAATCTCCAATTCCTGTAGTATCCTATATTAGCTGATAAAATCCACAAGGTTTTATTGCAAGTTGGGCAATCGCCGCTGACGGCTCTTTAGCGGCTGAACCTGTGAAATCGACGCCTGCTTCAGGTGGCCTTTTGCCCTTTTCTATGACGTTAATTCCTGGGACACATGGCGTCCTCTCAACTGACCCTGGAATCGGATTTGAGATCTACAACTTTGGTTCTGGTCAAAACCGTGATTCCAAAGCGTCGTCAAGCGTCGTTACAATTCCAGGCCAGAAGGCTACATGTTGGTCGACTTACAGTTCAAAATCGGGTAACTTTTATCTTATCGACGCGGGTACTGCCACGATTACAGAGGTCCACGTCGATGGAAATCTGAAGGGGAAGATCGTCAAGGTTTTTTTTGTCACCTCTACAAAGTCGCAACGATTCATTCTAACAAACTCTCTCATTAGCAATACCCTCAAGTTACGAATTCCGCGACCATTGATGCAGAGGTTGCGACTATTGGAAATAACAAGTGAGGCACACTCCTTGACTTCGGATAGAAGTGGTGAATTAAATTATTCATTTCAGTTTCCTTTATGTCCTCGCCGCTAATACGGCCTCGATTAACGTCCTTTCGGTTAATGTCCCAGGAAAGGTCGCGACAGTTCAAAACTTCAGCTTCGCTTTTGCAGCCAAAGCGGCGGGGATTAAGTTCGGTATGCGAATATCGTGTCTCCCTGTTGTTTCATTGCTCAGTCTCTAACACCGTTCCCACAGACAGTAATAACTTGCAAGGCATGGCAACTTACGTTAAATATTAGTGGAGCAGTAAAACATTCTCTGTATACCCCCTTTCCTTTCGTTCTTGAATGTAGTTACGTAAATGAAAGATACGATGCCCATACCGCCCATAAAATATTTCGTTAGCTCGGACCCTTGACATAGACTAGTGTCCGATTTTCATCAGTTTAACACGGCCTCGGAAAGCTCCTGTTAAATCGAATAGCTTCGGATTCCACAGCACATTAAAGACCCCGAAATCCCTACCACTCGCGCACTCTTTTATGTCCGTAGATTGATAGAATCATATGGCACCGTATTATGGTCCCGTTCGTAGAACGGCGTATTTGAAACCTTCAGGAACCCAAGGACATCTATTTTGAATGTGCCAATACCGAGGTCTAATAATAACGCACGACATCTCGTTGAATTTATGAGGTATCTCTGAGCGCATTGATTTCGGACAGATCAAGGCGATTTCCTTCGTCTGGAGCACGACCTTGAGGGATGAAACAATACAATGGTTGATTGAACCTTGGTTCTTCGACTTTCGTCGCAGTCTAGGGAGAGACGTGTCATTAGAATTACCGTAAATACCATCTCAATTTCCGAAGTTGATCGCAAAAAAGCATCTTCCTCGGCGCTCATTTAGAACCACTGAAAGAGATATACATCTCGGCTACGGTTCTGACACGGTTAGACGGTTGATTCTCTAACCGAATACGGTATGACAATTCCTGTTTACGTTTTGACTTGACGAACGGAGATAAAAAGATTCTGTTCTTTGACTGACGGACAAATCACGGTGACCCGTGCATGACGGGCATGTGGCGGGCATTGGCACTGACAGGTTCGAAGAGATGAAAGACGAAGTTCAAAACTGCGTCAATACGATTATAATCACAATTGACGATCAGTCTTATGGTGTTAATAAAAGCAATGACAGGACATTCTCGAGTTCTTTCTTTCTTTAGATTCCATTCCGATTCTTGTTCAAAATTCTCAGGCTGACAAGACGTAGAACAAATTTATCGAAATTTATCGACACACACCGAAGCTGTGTCTAGTGTATATAGTTTATAATTCTATTCATGCGTCTTGCATCCGTCCAGCCGTGCATAAATTCAGATAATGCGGGCTGGTAAGACCGAAGAATCTGACACTTTCTAGAAGTAAAACCCTCGAAAGGGGACCACGCTACTGAAAGTATTGACTTCACGCGATAACATTGTAATTCGTCTTTATTTGTTAGGATGGGCCTAGTCAGGAAGGGCCTGGAAGCGCAGTGCCGTGGTCAGGAATTATCATGGAAACGGCCGAAGAAACCCTTGAGTTCTCCTCGTGGTTAGCCTGACAAACAAAGGAATAAATTATAGTGCTTACGCAGTATGAGGTGTAGCTGTGGAGTGGTGTTTTGTGTCTGCACAGCATCCGACATTATAATTATCGACTGTCCAAGGAAAAAGCGGCTTCGGCTTCGCTGTTACCGGTTCCCGGTCTACGGTCAACGTGTCTTTCATACTCCGCTCGTCCTTTCTTTCCTTCGTCTTTTCATCTCGCTTTCCTACCAGGGTACGCCAGGTTCTCTTGGTCTTCCCGTCTTGGTAGATTTTATCAAAGAACATACCCTGCGAGCTGCAGATTGCGCCTTCTCTCCTGTTCTGAGCCGGAATTTTGCAACCGCAAATGTCTGGACTCTTATCTTTGTGCCATCTCGACTCAATCGTACTTGCAATTCTCTTTTGCAGATCGAAGTGGTCTGGCGAACATGTATAGTGATCTAACCCTCGCTTCTTCCCCACCAATAGGAGTGAGTTCGCAAGTCGATTGAGTTACTTGGCTAGATACTGTACCATTACGACCAAGTCTTCAGGGCCTCAAAAGTGTGACCTATTTTGTCCATCTCTTCGTCTCTTCAAGGGTCCAGGACCAGCGTGACATTTCCGAGTTCTCTTCAAGCCCGGAAGAGCCAAAAATGGACAAGGTTGGGCAATCTCCGACAATGAGGTTTATTTCAGGGCGTCATTTCACGAACCGAGGCTGAGGAGACCCTCATCGAAGAAGTTAGGCCCTAACGGGCCACAATACTATCGTCCCAGCAGAAGAGGAAAGCGGAAAAAGTTCCGCAACGAACTTTTCGAGCAAATCAGTAGCTTTCACCATCTAAACAATATTTTGGCGATTTTTAGCGATTTTTAACTCATTTTTAACGAAATTTACATTTTTTTTTGAAACGACTGACCAACTCTTCAAAAAAATTTGCGACCGTGACAATTTCGCATATCTCTTCACTTCATGGGCCTGAGTTGGCGACTTTTAGCCCCATGCACGTGATGTCGGTCATTATGTAACGCTACGATTCACCAAACCAGTTCATTTTCGGAGTGTGGCACACTGTTCACCTTCGATTCTTTTGTGGTACAAGACATTTTTGGTCTTTCATTTTTGGTTTTTCTTAGATTTTTATGGTAGGGAAGCAATACCAATTAAAAGATAGCAAAACGAGTGGTAAAAAAGGACAGGCTACGATACATTGAGACTATTTAAGGCTAATGTTTACATCTTACATCTGAGAGGTGGCACCGTGGCACAAGCCCTCGAAAAATCATGGTGCACGGCCAACAGACTAATCTTCGCGCTCATTAGCCCAAAAGCATCCAACATGCCACAGGTGCACTGCTCGACACAGTGCGACAGCGCGTATGCGCGTGCTGATGGCGGCACTGACCGGAAGTGGGCAGAGTGAAGTTGGAGGGTCGAGGGGTCTTACATACAGGCCAGCCAGCAATAATCAAGGGGATAACAGGAAGAGAGGCCGCGGCGGCAACAACGGCGACGATGATGGCGACGGAAAGGCGCCTGGACGGTGGGGACGGTGGCATTGAATGCATGAGGTTGAGAAGGTCGTAAGGAATAAAAAACAGAGGCAGAGGGGCACTAACTAGGACGATATGGTGGTGAAGAACGGTGACGGCGACGGCGAGGACTCCAACTCAGGTGGTGGTAAGAGCAAGAGATTGGGCTGGGAAGCGAACCGATTTCCTCGCGGGTTCGTTTCGAGTATTACATAACGGTTTTGGCCTCACGTGCGTGGGGCTGAAAGTCAAAAGCTATGGGCCTCTGTGACGCGTGACGTGAAGAGTCGGTCGTAATGGTACAGTATTTGTTTTTAACCGGTGTTTTTCTACTCATTAATCTACCAACTTGTTACTAATGGTTGCTTCCCTCGCCTCCAAGCTCGTTGGACACACTCGAGGATATTTAGCCTAATTTTCTAGTTGCTTACTCCTTCGATAGAACGCGGAAAAGTATCGCTGTGCCATAACCCAAGCAAGGTAGCGAATTTATAGATCCGTGCTTAGTCTTAAGGTCGGATGTAGGTAGTGTTAACCTCACGACTCAGATACAATCCGGTAGGTCCTGCCATCCTCTATCCGCATGTTTCCATCTAAATCGTCCATTTTTTTTTTTCGTGAAGAAGCATTTAATTGCTTCGGAGGGAATTTTGAGCAGATATCAACGCACTCTACAAATCGCTGGTAAGAAATCTGTCGTACAATTATGGGCTGGTCGCTTCTTGTCATGACATCGAAATTTTCTGATCAAACTTTTCGAGCTAAACGAACTGCATTGAAAAATGGTAGTTATTCCTTCATTTGGTCTGTGATGGTGCCTGGACGGTTCGATTTTCTGATCATCGATCGTGGAATTTCCCACAGCGAAACTTTCTGTCCTCCTCTCATCTCGCGTTCGTTGGTTTCCCTCTTCATGCATGCTGGGTCATCAGTTCCTGATTCAAATCGTCCGGAATAGCATCGCGACTAGCTCTCGACACGTCATCTCGCTGCTGTTCCACCTTCGCGCTTTCTTGTCTTCAGTGTTGAGGGATTTCGCTGGCGATTATCATGCTGCGGACCGAAACGACCAAGCGTGCTTATAGTTCAAACATAGTCCACCCCTTGTCGGACATTCCGTCAATGTAGAGGAATATGTTTGTCTCCAACAGCACCTGAACATTTCGGTGCTCATGCCAGATTGATCGCCTATTCTTTAACCTTCAGAATCTTACGAGATTTTCACTCGTAACCGAGTCTGTGGAGTGGTGGAGATGAATTTGGCGTATAGAGAACCAGATAACTACAGGTGCGTCGAATCGGTGCCATCGCAGCTTCCAACCTAACCCGGTCCGGCCACCTCAGAGATGGAGTTTTCTCAACGTTTCGCTCTCTGCCTATTTTTCTTCCCCGCTACTACAACCATCACGCCGCCCTGTCGCCATCATCCAAAAAAATGACGGCGACCAAAACGAACCCTGAACAAGGACTCACATCCCTCGCTCTCGTACGCAATCCAGCACATCCTCATCTCCCTCTTCACGATAATGGCCTCCGCCGCCTCTCTGCTCTTCAACCTCTACGTCGTCCCCCCACTCTCACTGATACGGGCAGGCATCCCTAAGGACTGCTCCTTCCCCGCAGACGCGCTGCCGAGGACATGCGCTCGAAGGGGTCGAAAGTCTTACTCATCGTAGGCGCGTCGAGAGGTGTTGGGTTTGGCGTGCTGAAGCAGTATATGAACGACCCTAAAAAGGTTATCGTCGCTGCTTGGTGCTCTGTTGGTGAGTTTTTTTCAGACGAATATATCCACATTTTATGCCTCGTGGACTGTAGATGTTATGAAGAAATATCACTCGCTAACCTCGGAACTACCACCGCTCGTATCGAGTACGTCCAAGTGGACTTCTCTGCTTCCAGGAAGCAGATTATCGAAGCCCTCAATGACGACTACTATCACCCACCTGTTCGCGGTCAGCACAGTCAGTCGAGTGGAAAGGACGTTACTGGCATCAAAATGGTATGCATTCCCAGATCTAGAAACTTGACAGCTACTGATTTTACGACTTTTTTCGACTAGGACACTTTGTCTGAAGCTATCAAGGTCAACGTCGCTGGCACCGTCGCATGTGTTCTGTCGATGTACGAAATGATGAAAGCCGCAGGCACAGAAAGATTGTATGTCAAGTACCTTCTATATGGTGTCCTTTCTTACCGTCGAAGTTCGTCTCGCTCACCTTATGATCCTTCGCATTCAGTGTATCGTCGGCGCCCCCCAACCTTTCCAGCACTACCAACACGATATCTACTACGTCCATCAAGTCCTTCCTCAACACCTTCGCCACGTCCATACGCGTCCTCGCTGCTCCTTCTGGAATCGAAGTCGTCTCCGTCCAGCCTTGAATGCTCGACGCACGCCCCTCAATGTCCATGCACGGCCAGAACCTCGCGACGGACTGGGTGGTTTTCCGGAAACTAGTTACGGGTATTCATTTGTATGCATTTCGGATCTCATAGGTGATTTTTGGTTAAGTTGTTCGACCCGGTCTTTGACCTTAAGCCGATTTCCGTCAGCTCAAGGGTTGTCAGCATCGCACCTTGGCTTTGTGAATTGACTTCAACGACCTACATTGCCACACCAACCTACCTCCTCCAAAACGATTCTGCAGTCAAGAATATGACTTTTCTGCTTCCTCAAAATGGCGCATCGTCTCTGGTTTAGGGCGGTTGTTGCTCCCAGTATTAAAGTTCGCCGACTCTCCACTCCATGCAGTTCATCCTATAACATCTCTTCGTTTCCTTGCACATCCGGTCCATAACGGTCGCTTTCTGATTACCTATCCGTTGATTTCTCCATTGACGTACACGAATTAGCGTCACTTTTATCCCGTAACGGTGCTTGCGGTCTTTAAGGGCGGAAAATGCTCGGATGCATGTCAAGAAAACGCTCCACCTGCTCATTAGGACCACACAGCAAACTTTTGGCCGGAGCTTTCTTCGTATAAGTCCTCTTTTTACCACTCAATCTTGGTGACGTGGCATGGTTTTTGTCTCGCACTCTCACAGTCCAAACTGGTCTCCAGAGCAAATCTAGCCCCCATCCGGGCACTGAAAGATTATTCGCCAATCATGCACGACCGTGGCACGTTCCTCCTACCTACAACGCTGCCCATCGTGGACTGCGGCGGTCCTTGCCTCCTGGAAAGCTCAACCTCTTTGAAGTCAGCGAGGACGTCGGACCTCTACCCCTTCTAGGTAGAACGAGGGGAACTCTTTTCGTCGGTACATGTCGTAAGTTAGTCGACATCTCCCTCACCTTTCTTATGCTAATCTCAGTGACAGGCGTCATAGGGTCATATGCATATGTCCTTCCAATCCAATCGAACGTAACGGCTTTCTATCGTTCAGCGGCATTGCATCTAGGATACATATTCCCTGACCCAAGTTTCTGTGGGACGTAGATAAGAACTTCTTCACAATGATACTATTTCGGAGTGCAACTATCTGATGGGCATTTCGATAGCCGCAGAATGTGATTTTGTCTTTAAAAAAATCCAGAGGCCGGCATAATAGCAAATATATTCAACACGCCGAACGATTATTTTAGCAGTAATAGGTACGTAAATATATCGCATTGACGACAGTGCCATCCTCCAAAGCATCCTTCCTTGGGACGAGTTCGTACCCAAACACCCTGGGCAATATGATTCGCCAGTCAGCCCAGTAAATGACGCCGACGACCATGATGGAAATGCCGACTAAACACAGTACCTACCGGACGAGCGTCGGCGTTCGTAACATGTAGAGGAATCCTAGCAGTACTGACAGGTAATAAGGTAGAGGCGTTTCTCCGACTTTGTTGGCTGGATGTAGGAACGGCGCGACCAACACTGGAGAGTCGCTAATCATCAGTTGTTAAACATACCAGTGCCTTGCTCGAGTAGATGATTGGACAAAATACCTTTGAACGGTCAATGACGTGTAGCTTCCTCCACCTTATTAGCCTGAACAGTCCCTGGAGGGACGAGTCCCGAAGTTGCGACAATTAGCATAGAATTACGAACGTACGAACGAGGGTGATGAAGAGGTTGGTAATCTGCTGTGGAGATCCCTCAACGTCGAGCATAAATGGGTACGCCGCGCCCAACACCTTTCCGAAGAAAAGAGACGCGACGAGGACTCCGGACTTTCAGAATTCCTGCTTTGTCGCCGCGCTTCAAGATCACAGATAAGCAAGAAAACGAAATAAGGAACAATGAAAGGTACTTATTACGCGAAGTATGCTACATTCGCCAACAGGTAAAATTCCTAGGCCAAGAGGTCCAGCGATTTTGATCGTTCGTACAGGGTTCTTGACGTCGTTCAAGACGTAGCTGTTTAACCATCTAGCGTTGGCGCTTAACACTTTGAATGCTGCTGTAGCGTACTGAATAGCGAATTATGTCAGAACATAAAACGAAAACACGGTCGAACATAAACTCCTACGTCATTGCTGCAATGCGAGCTCCCAGAGAAGGCATCGTGAAAGTTGGTGTGCGGATCCTTGATATGAGTTTTACCGAAAAGTACGACCCAGCTTGTGTCAGAATAACATCAGGAGCCAATTCTTGGAGATAAGTAGAATGTATACCGGTGGTGACGACGAACAGGGGGATGACAACTTTGAATACGCTTAGGGTCTGTAAACATAGTCAAGACACCAACGTTTCAGAGGGAAGGGGACGAAGAAACGTACATTCATGAGTGCGATTCCAAGTCTCGGTGTCAGACCATGCAGAATAGTGACGAAGAAGATAACTAAATGCAGGTAAGGCCGAGCTGACAGTAAGACGAAGGAAAGAAACACACCTCCGAGGGCTATACCCCTCACTACCCATCTTTCAGCAGCATGTCCAGCAGAAACGGGGCTGCAATAAAGTCAAGGTTAGCCAATAAACGCGAGACGACACGAAAGATGGTACTTGTTGGCAATAACCTAAGATCAAATCGAAGTCGGCAATCAGTAACGGGACCTCATGGACACGGTGACGCACGATACAGCCCGAGGCAGTGAATCCCAACAAAATGGCATTCATTGCGATGATAACGGTGGATAGGAACCGAGGCTTCTTGTAAACAGCCTCGAGGTAGACCTTCTCGCCTCCAGAGCGGAAACATGGCTCCATATTTGAGCCATACAAACAGTCCGCAGAACGAGAGCACAAATCCGAGAACCCAGAGCATGATAGAGGCTGCCACAGACCCGACAGACGAAAGGATTGTGGATGGTGTGGAGAATATCGCAGTACAAATGATCCGGGCGACACGAATTAGAGGGTTTAGTCAACGCCAACTTCGACTTGAAGTAAGGAATACGTACATATACACCATGCAGCTGAACACCCCACGATGGCGCCCCATCCCAACGGCAGCATCTGTCTTCGTTAAAAAACCTGTTCTGGAACGTCGCAGAAAGCAGCTTACCTTCCTCGATCGTCAATTCTCCTGGATTAACTGCGTCTTTGTTAAAATCTGAGTCGGAGCCTCGCGGGTTTACATAGTCGGCTTTCTCCGTCGACCTGTCGGCGTTCGCTTCGTACTGGGGACTCTGCGCTTTATTAGCCATCTTCTGAGGCTTTCGTGAAGGTCAGCAGCCGAATCATCGGTACGAAATGGTACGAACAGCTTTATATTCGAGCCTCCAGCGAACTTCGCCATTCTTTCCAGAAACGGCGCTATATTTACTCTCTTCTGCGTAGATTTCGAATAGCACTCGACAAAGTGCTCGCAGCGCAGAAAAGTGTTGAAAAGACTGCTGCGTAATTCCTCCATGTCAGTGGTCACAAAAGGATAACGACCTCATGCTCTGCGGAACGAATAAGGGTTGAGAATAACCTGTTCCTTTGGAGGAGGTAGATTACTCACTGTTGCGTGATGCTCACTCAATCCAGGATTCCAGGCTATCCATCGTCGACGTTGGAAAGGAAGAATTGAGGTTCGACGGCGAAGCATGCGATTGATTCGGGATCACATGATATGTTTGATTACCAGTTGACCCAGCTGTGTTCCAACACCTTCAACACAACCTCGTATCTTGGCTGATCTCTGGGGAGCCCGACGCTGGTCGCCACAGCAGCGACCATTTCGGAGCAGCTGGCGTCGCATCTCCTCGAGGATGGCCAACAGAGGCCCCGACTAGACCGGGGTTCGCGTCAATCCAAACGCCTTTCCTCAACATGAACGAAGTTCTGCTTGTGCACGCGGTTTTTACTTCGTCTCAAGCGCATGGGTGAGCTCTTTCTCATTTATTTTCTTCATCTACTGACGCCAATCGGCCGTTAGTTCCTTAGACCTTTGCCCTGGTCCTAATACCACCTTGCTGATGCACGCGCGCCGCAAGACCCAACAAACCGATGTCCCCACTGACTACCGCCTGTTTCCGCCCCTGGAGAGTCGGGCTTCGCGAAATTTGGTGGATCGGTCGTCATCTGGCGTCTTCTTATCGCCCTCACTCGCGTCTGCGTCTGCGTCAACGCCCATGCCGCTGAATTCCAGCATCCAGCATCCCTCCCCCCCGCGCCGCCTCTGCTCTCCTTCCGGGTTTTTTTGTGCTCCACTGCCGCGTCAGCCTTCCACATTCAACCCTCCCCCCCGCTCGCCGTCGCTCCCGTCTGATGCCTGCCCATCCCCCGCCAGCTGCATCCCCGGCACTTCGCCCCGCTCGTGCTTCTGCACCTGCATTGCATCGACCCCTATCGACCCCGCTTCCCTCCTTCATTTACATGCCCCCCCCCCCCCTCACCTCTCGCCCCTTACGCTTCCCTCCGCTTCTTCCCCCCGCCCGCCCTCTAGACGACGCACCTTCTCCGGTCTCCACTCCTCCACCGCACCCCTGCTCAGACAGGAGCAACAGTTAGTTCGCCAAAGAAGCACGGCCGTGTCAGTGCGATGATTCGCCTTCACCGCCTTGGTGAAGCGGTCAAGGACGAAGGTACAAGACGATGACGCAGGAGTTGGAGCCTTGGGGCCGGAATGAAGTGAGGCGTCGCGTTGGGTATCAAGCCGGGAGGGTGGACCGTCTCACAACAGCGTACTAGTACGGTCAGCCTGTTCGCCCGTCCTACACTAGCCCCAGCAACCGATTTCGACTCCAGCCTTAACCCAGAACTCCAATCTTCAACGTACCTGGCCCAAATCAGGACGAAGTGCGAGCGCGAGGGGTTAACCGCTGCGCCTTGGATGTGAAGAGTAAGAGGCGGAATGATGGTGCTGGGGCGGGGCTGGGCTGGGCTGGGAGGGATAAGACGGGGCGGGATGCGGCGAAGAGAGGAGAGGAGAGGAGAGCGGCGGCGCACTTGTTGGGACTGGGCATTGCGGTCGTCGAAGCCACGTCGTTTCGGGCGACGGCGCTGCGGGAGAGGCTGAGGCTGAGGCCGAAACCAAAGCGGACGACGGTCATGTCAATCTGGATGTATGCGTGCCCAACGGCGTCACCGCCCGCGCCTGCACCGTTGCTCTACCTCAACCCCTGCCGCCTCCTTCCTCGATGGTGTGGCAAGCCTAGCCCAGCTCCGGAACCACGACTGCATCATGAGTGGTCAGCCGTGTCAGTAGCACCGCCCTGAGCACATACCCGGATTGCCTACGCTGGTCGTGCTCTAGTTGTGCCGTCTGTGGTGCCGACCAGGAAAGGGTAGGAATTGGAAGGGGGTGGGGTGTGGTGGCGAGGGGAAAGCAAGGGGTCAGAGGGTCTTGGAGGATCGGGGGCGGGGAGCAGAGGCGTGGACCAGGATGGGGAGCGGGGGCGCGGGGGCGGGGCGGGGGCGGAGACGAGTGTGTTAGCAAGGGCGAGGAAGGGTGAAGAGCGAGAGACGATGAACGTTTGCTCCGCGCAGCTGCAGCAGTTCAACATTCAACCCCGCCCCATCGACGTCCTCTTCCCGACAAAGTCCCTCCCTAGGTCGGTCTAACTGCCGTCACTAGCGCCTGTGTCGTCGTCCCTTCCCCCAGCTCTGAGCGCAACGCTGCGGCACCAGACCTGCGCTGGCCTCTTCCTCCTCCTTCCCTCCCTCCCCCTCCTCTCCAGTAGCTCCTTTGACGTCTAGAACTGGATTGAGAGGAACGGGCAGCGGTGCTCAACACCACGCCGTGCATACCACCACCGCCCCGTCGCGAGTGCTCCTCTCCATGACACCCCTGCCCCAGATTCTCGAACCCTTGAATTCTCGGCGCCCCGCCCATTGCCCCGCCCCCGCCCCGCCCCCGTCCTCGTTCTCGAACCATGCGGTTTTTCACCTCACCATATCTTGCGAGCTGAGCTTGTGCTGCAGCCTAAGGCGGACGATAGGCGTTGGGCGTATCGACTTCGCAGGCATGCTTGGGAGGTGGGCAATGAGGTGATGGGATGGGTCGGTGCGCGGGCTAGTGCTAGAAGGACAGGAGGGGGAGGGAGTAGCAAAGCGGGAGGAGGTTCGGCTGGATGACGAACAAGGAGACGATGAAGACACAATGGACGTAAGAACCCTAATAATATACGTTCTGAACCAGGGGCCCTGGTTCTGTTACCGGTAACACGTCCACAGGGCTCAAAATGCACCTGCAGATGTCCACCGTAACAGGATCTGTAGGTTCCGAGCTACCTGCAGATATAGACTGTAACAGCTTTGGTGAAGGAAATGCACCTAGAGATTGTTACGGTAACAGATCCATAGGTTACATGGAACCTATGAATCTTGTTACGGTAACAAATGCCATCTCCAATAGTTCCATGGAACCTATGAATCTTGTTACCGTAACAGATCCATTAGTTCCAAGATACTTGTAGATATCGATCGTAACAGAATTGTATTTGCAAAAAAAAAAAAAAATAAAATAAAAACTGGCCACAGACAAACATGTTACAGTAACAGATCCACAGGTTACCAGGAACCTGCAGATATGGACCGTAACAAGATTTGCTGACGGAATCGCACCTAGAGATTGTTACAGTAACAGATCCACAGGTTACATGGAACCTATGAATCTTGTTACCATAACAGATCCATAGCTTCAATGGAACCATTGGAGATGGCATTTGTTACCGTAACAGATCCATTAGTTCCAAGATACTTGTAGATATCGATCGTAACAGATTTGTATTTGCAAAAAAAAAAAGAAAATACAAACGGGCCACAGACAAACATGGACAAATATAAACAAATGATATTTTCTATATAACCATGCAGGCAACAGGCTGATCCCTCTTTCCTTTCCTCCTTTCCCACAACAACAATGGCCATCACCTGCTCCACCTGCACCAAGAAATTCACCACTGAAGAAGAGCTGGCCAGCCATGCACCTGCCTGCTTCAGGAAAACAACTTGCAAGATTGTCCTCTCCTCTGGCACCATCACTGCCTTCAAGGATGTTCCCAACAACAACTGGCCTTGCTATTGCAACATTCCCAGTTGCAAAAAAGTCTTCTCAACTGACAGAGCCCTACAGGCTCATATCAGAAGAGGTGCCAATGAAACCACTCAATGGAATGTGAGTTGCTAGCTTATGTAATCAGTTTCCTTCTCAACCATTTCTTCTATCAAGGGCCCATCCACCAGTGCTTTAGAGGCATCCACAAGTGCCAGGGAACCTATGGATGAGGAGGTTGACATGGTATCTATCTCTTATTATTATTTTTCTTTTCTTGGTGATGACTTTGTTTCTTGTAGGAACAGGCCATATCCACAGGTGCCAGGGAACTTGCAGATCTGCCCAACCATCTGGTCATGCATCCATACCTTACAACTCTTGGCCTGGCTTTCAATCCTTTTATTTCCATGGTCATTTGCTTGTGCTGCTCCTGTGGCATTGGCAGGAAAAGTATAGAGTCTCATCTGCATGATGTGCACTCTGAAGAGGAGTTTAGAATCAGTCATTCCAAACTCAAGGAAGCATTGGATGAGTTGGAGGCCAAGGAGTCTTTTGATATCACCACCCTCCCCTCTAACTGTCCTTAGGGTTATGGGGCACTTTTTCGTTGGTAGGGTAGGGTAGGGTAGGGTAGGGTAGGGCTCGTTTGGTGGTAGGGAAGGGCAGGGTAGGGCTCGCTCGGTGGTAGGGATGGGCAGGGTAGAGTGGCGGTATGTAGTACGTTTGTGAGGAGTCTGTTGAAAATGCGAACAGAGACGACTGCGGAACGCACAGCGGTGGTCCCTTGAAAAACGCGAATGCGAGTGGATGCTAGAGTATGTAGTCAGTAAGTGAGTGCTCCCTCGAAAATGTGACGTGCCCACGTACCGGGTACAGATGGCGAGTGTGTTTGTGAAGACATCTTGTTCCTGGAACAAGATGGAAGTGAGCAGTTGAAAAACTCGAGGTAAATTATTCCTGGAACAAATGGCAAGTCGCCACTCGAAAATGTGTACTGACTTTCTCCGGGAACAAGTCTTACTTGTTCCAGGTGCATGTACAGACGCTCTCTCACTTAGTATGTCGTCACCCTATCCCTGACTCTAATGTCATTCTTATAGTGTATGCTTGTATTTTCGCAACGTCTCTGTCAAATTTCTGCCGAATCTCACAATTCTGAATTCATTCGACGACAAATTACGACCAGTATTAACGTGGCAAGTATCAGAATTATTGACCGTCGCGTTCATTTTAAAATTTGCTCTAACATCTCTAATTCTGCACCAAATATTTCGGTCATAGACTCATTCTACGACGAATACTAGTCTTTACTGTCGCCCCAAATTTCAAGACGATCGCCCTCCACGTTCCTCTGAAATTCGCATTTTCCTCCCTCTCACAGTCATTTATCTACCTTCACTTCGCTTTTTTTTGTAGATTGGTCCAGTTAATTGCTCCAGAAGCAATCAATTACTATAGTGGCAGGTGAAGCGGTTTCTTTGTGTTCCAGGAACAACTCTGTTCGCTTTCCCTGTTGTTATGATAGTGTCTTGTTCCAGGATCATGTAAGACTCAAATCTTCGAAAATCACAAATTTCGGAATTTCTCTATCAGTTTTTCGTTGAGGATCACGATTTTAGATTCATTCGACGACGAATTGCGACTTCTATTAACGTACTAAATATCAGAATTATTGACCGTCGCGTTATTTTATTACACTCAGTTCAGTACATCTCTCTACTGGTTTATTGAAATTGTGAAATTGTCTGTAACATGTCCGATTCTGCACGGTTTTTTTCGGTCGTTGGCTCATTCTACGACGAATATCAATGTCTAGTGTCGTTCCAACATACAGAATGATCGCATGTGGCGTTCGTCTGGAATTCGGTTTCTTACAACCAGTCAGTCGGCACTTACCTTGGACTAGATTGATCACCGTCAGGTCACAGCGTCAGGATTAGGGATAGGATTAGAGAACATACCCTTCAAAAACGCGAAAGGGATCACTATGTACTTGTACCTGGAACAAGAAGACGGCTGGTCTCGAATCATTGCCTTATTACTTGTTCCGACAACATACAGCAGTCCTTTCAAAAACGCGAAGGGACTCGCTCAGTACTTGTTCCTGGAACAAGTCACCGTCGCATTTTCGAAGGAGTTAGGGTTATGGGGCACTTTTTCGTTGGTAGGGTAGGGTAGGGTAGGGTAGGGTAGGGCTCGTTTGGTGGTAGGGAAGGGCAGGGTAGGGTTATGGGGCACTTTTTCGTTGGTAGGGTAGGGTAGGGTAGGGTAGGGTAGGGCTCGTTTGGTGGTAGGGAAGGGCAGGGTAGGGCTCGCTAGGTGGTAGGGAAGGGCAGGGTAGGGCTCGCTCGGTGGTAGGGATGGGCAGGGTAGAGTGGCAGTATGTAGTACATTTGTGAGTAGGGCAGAGTAGAGATGACTTAGCTACGATGGACGGCGCTACCGTTATGTGTGCACTCGGAGAGGCGCTCACTTCGGACTGAGCCAGTGAAAAAAGCGAACTGACTTGTTCCTGGAACATGGAAGGAATGGTCTCCTCACCGGTCAAATAAGTCTTTGTGATCCAGGAGCATTCAAGGCTGTAGGAGATGTACAGAACTTAGTGTAATAAAATAACACGACGGTGAATAATTCTGATACCTTGTACATTGATAGTGGTCGGAATTCGTCGTCGAATGAATCCAAAATCGTGAGATTCGGCAAAGAACTGACGTAGGATTTGCGAAATTCGCGATTTTCGAAGATTTGAACCTGGAGCAAAAGACCACTAAGTACGTCAGAAAAAAAGAACTGGATTATACCTGGAACAGAATAAGACTGTCTTGAAATGACTAGACAACATTACGCGTGATCCTGGAACAAGTATTGAGTGAGAGCTGCAAAAAGCGAAATGAGTCTGATCCTGGAACACGTACTGAACAGAGTGTAGAAAGCGAACGCGACGGTCAATAATTATGATACTTGGTATGTTGATGGTGGGTGTAATTCGTCGTCGAATGAGCCCGAGAACACGGAATTCTGTGCCGAACTGACGAAGTGATTTCGAAATTCGGCCTACATGTACGAACATCTCGTAACAGTTTTCGAGATGTTCGCGGTCAAGGAAATGAGTGCGAATAGCTCGCATACTGTTCCGAGAACAGTATGCGAGCTATTCGCATATGTTCGTCGGCCAGGTATGTCCGTATGAACATCTCGCAAACTGTTCTCGGAACAGTTTGCCAGTACTTGACGTTTTAACGGTCACTTACATTATTCACTTGCTGTATTCGTCGCTCTCACTTGCTCCGGCATGTATCCACATAACTTCAAAAAAATTTTTTTTTCTATTACACAAAAGAAAAAAAAACGGAAAGGCATTAGTATATAGCAGGGGGGGAGGGGGAAGGGCGGCGGCAGCCGCGACGATCCGCAAGACGAGTATGATACAATGTCCCACAAAGGAGACGAAGAAAGGCGAAGGGGCCGCGTGGTGAATAGTACATTTTAACGCGAGGCGGCGACCCCTTGAACGACGAAAGCAAACAGTGACAAGGCGACGAGGTTCGTACAGAGTGGAAGACTAGTTCATCTTGAGACAAAGCTTCGACAGAATAAAAAAAGAAGACTCACCTTATCCAACTTGCTTGCGAATGAACTCAGCCGCCACTTTCTCCGAGTTGCTGAATATCGGCTTGGATTTCCTGATGTTGAACGCGAGCTTGTCTTTCCAAACGGTCGCGTTGGCGAGGTCAAAATCGTCTTCATGGACAAGTTTACGAAGGCGAGGGATGAACCACATTTCGGCGCGGGGAAGCCACTGGTCACCCGCGAGCCCTGTGTGGAACCAGGTGTGCTGCTTCGGCCAAAATGACATGTGTGCATCCATGCGGGCTTTCTCGGCAGTCCCAACTGTCTCGACGAGGTAAACCCCCAAGACCACATCAAGCTGCTCCGCCGTCACAGCATCGTCGATGAAATCTACCGAGCCATCTGTGCATACAACCTCTGTATGGACGAGATTGGGACCCTCGTAGACCAAATATTCGGGAACGACGCCATAAGCCAGCCTCCCGGCGATTCCACCTTGCATAAGAATAGCGCGACCGTAGGAGGATTGTAAAATATCCTCGCGAGCATCCTCGTAAGCGTAAACATCATCCACCGTTGGCTTAAACTTAAGAGGGCGCTTCCCAAGCCCCTTCGTTTTTGCCGGCGGTGCCGCGACGAGAGGTCGAGACTGACGCTCAACAACAGTGCGGAATGGTATACGATATGAAAGCAGGCCTTTCGCGATTTCCTCCATGGTCGTCCAGCCGCACCGATATACAAGAAGGACGGCGGTTGCACTGCGGAGCGCAACAAACCACTCGGATCGGTCGCGTGAGCCGTCAGGGGGGCGTAAGACGTAGACGATGGCGTTTTCTTCAAGTGCGCTGGGGACACATTGCAGACGTAGGCGCTCCACGTCCAGCTTCAGGTGAGACACGACGTCCCAGGCAAGGGGAAGATTTTCGAGGGAAGTCCCTGCTGCCATGACATTGTAGAAGTTTACGATGGCCGTTGACGCGTGATTTTCCATGGAGAACTTGTCGTCAACATACAACAAATTTTTGACAGCGAGGTCGGCGTGAGTAACGGCGAGTTTGCCTGCACCATGGAGCTCGGGATCCCAGTTGTTCGTAATGTTAACATTAAAGCCGTGACGAAGAGCAAGGTATTCCACGACAGGCCCCGAAGGGAAAATCGTCGGGTCATCAACGGGTTCACGCACTCGCGGCGCCGTCAAATCCTTCACGACCTGCTGCATGGACTCCGTGGCGTTGAATCTGCGGGCGATCAGTTGGGTAGGGTCTGCGTTCGAGATGAAGTCGGCAAAATCGTCGTCCTTGTCAAACAAGTCGTCGTATGGCACCTCGACGGGAGCTTCTACGTCCCGGGGATACCGCGGAAGATGAGGACAGAGGTCCCACTGATTCTTCTGAGACCAATAAAACTTCTGATACGGCGTGCAAATCTTCCACCGCCACTTGCCTTCGTCGTTCGAGAGTTGCGTTCGACGGTAAAACGATTTCAATATCTCGTCCTGCACCCACTCGTAGACCCTGCACTTTCCAACCGGCCCATCCTTGTTCATCCGTTCAAGGTTTAGGCGATTCTGCCTATCCTGCTCAGATTCGCGCGCCTTGCAGCGCTCCAGCCCATCCGCGTAACGAATGCGGAAGCTATCCCATGACTCGCCCGGACGCTGACCACTGCCCGCGTGGACGCAAGCCAGACGGTCTGGGGCAACAGGAGCGGGAGGTGGGTTGTCGGGGTCTGTATTCTTGACGAAGGCATCGGCATTATCGACGACGAAGTCCTCAATGCCAAGGCCGACTTCTGCGTTCCCGTCGTGAGTTGGCAGCGGCATTTGGTCCAGGTTCGAGAAAAAGAGTTCCGGCTGGCTGGGGGGAGCACTATCGCAATTGCCTTGAACATCGAGAGGGTCACCTTCGGGTACAACGAGCTGCGAATAATGCTCGTAACGTCGTTGAGCGGCCTGGATATATTCAAATGGCGGAAAGAAAAATCTCATATTCTCGTCAACAGGTGAGCAAGGGTTATACGAGGATAAACTATGACCCCAGAGCAGCCAGAACGGCGCATTCGCACGCGTGAAGAACTTGAGGTAGGGACCCCACGGGGACGTGTACGGGTTTAGGAACCCTCCTGGTCGTAAGCCTGGGGAGAGGTTGCAAATGAAGGACTCCCGCAAAAATTGCAGCCAAATCCTCGGGAAGAAGTCCCTGTCGCGATGAGCGAGGGTAGAGAACGCTATATCGAAGCAATCATCCTCGTATCTGCCTAGCCAGAGCGAGATCATAAATGAAGCAACGGCGGCAAGCATATTAAACGCAACGAGTGACTTTTTCGCGCAGAGGAAAGTTATCTCTGACGTTTTATGGCTCGTGTCGTACCCGAATTCGTGTGGCCAGCGAGGGAACCTAATGGGAGGAAGAGGGTGTGGATATTTGCTATGAAGAACGAATATGAGGTGAAGGAGGGGATCCTCCACAGCTCTCCATTTCTTTATGATATTGGGGTCGAGCACGTAGATTGGGGTTTTCTCGGTGCCTTGTTTTACGATACTTGCGAGTATTGTAGGCGTATCGATAGCGAGGGCGGAGAAGAGTTTGTCCCTATATAAGGGTCGGCGCGGGTAGAATCCAAGGTACGGCTGGTCTTCGTCCAGGAGGCGCGGCTTGGAAAAATCGTTCAACTTGGTCGAATCCTTCTGCGAGACAACCTCAGAAGGCAGGATCCTGCTGATAGGGGAGACGATTAGCCCCGCGTCTGGGCGCCATATGGCGTGCCTCCATATCTGAGGGAGCATGCGACGTTGGGCCTGTGGGTCGGGCTGCGAATGGGACGACATGGTGTCTGAATGTACGAGCAATTAGTTCCAGGTTGATGTGTAATAAAGATTATGGCAATACTTACGGAGGAAACGAAGAAAGAAGGGGTCGAGGGAATAAGAAAATTACGCCGCTGGTCTAGTGAGACGATGAACGATCAGCCAATGCGGCGACGACGAACGAGAAGTTAAAATGAAACGTACCACGAAGGGAACAAATGAGTTCAAGGTCGAGACAGTTGAGCGAATGAGAACGACAATAAACTGCAAAGAAATATCGTCAGTGATAACACATAAGAGTAACGACAGGCTCACGCACAGAACGGAAGGTGCGGGGAGTGATGGGGAAGATAAGAACAAGGGCCGACGAATGGGCAGACACGACCAGGTTACGAGTCAGACTCGCAATGCCAGAGGTGAAAGCAATTCCACAAGAACCGACGAATGTGCAAACACGACTAGGTTACGAGTCAGACTCGCAATGCCAGAGGTGGTCGACGGTGGAAGTGGAGATGGTGGTAGTGATTGAAATTGAACGCGCTGATCGTTGTTGTTGATGCGATCTAAAGCCTCTGAAACAAACAATGACAAATCCTCAGGCTTCACCGGTGAAGTCTTCTCGGATAAACAAGTACAACCCGTCCGAATCTCGGTCGTCTCGCTAAGTCTTAACCTCTTATCTCATCTTCCACCTTCCACATTGTAAGGAGTCTGACTCCTGCATTGTTCAACATTCATCCTGGATCTGTAAGGAGTCTGACTCCTGCATTACTGGGTCAACCTTTCCGCACGCGAACCACAACAACTCCTACGCACCTTGCGCCAGGTGCGTAATTCGATCTAGTTCGCCATCGTCACCAGCGCGTCGATGGTCATAGGTTACATTCTGGGCTGGTTAGTCGGGCTACGGCAGTCGCAACGGTACGTTCTTCCTCTCTATTTCCTCTTTTCGCTCCTGTCGGTCGCCGCCGCACTGCATCTCTGCCCCAAGGCTCATTCCGCACTTCTTTCATTTCGTTTTCATCTCTCTTCCCGAATTCACGCATGCAAACCCACGCTGGAGACACCTCCAGGAACTTCGTTATAGCCGCAGCCGTTCGTATGAACTTGAATGCACCGCGATGCTTGGACGGGCGTTGACGTACCTCACGATGTGTAGTACGCTTGGCCTGGCGGTATGTGTCGTCATTTCGTTCTCATTCGCATTATCCTTATCCTTTCGTTGTTCGGTGATAATTTCACTTCCTTTCCTGTTGCAGGTCCTATATAGTCATGGTGTTACGCTCCTCTCTCGTGCCAGCACCTTCCTCACCACCAATCGGAGCAGGAGTCGACCCCATTTCCTTTGGACCCACGAACGAGCATACCCCCCTCTTCGACAAACCCGTTTCGTTGACATCCTCCGCCCTACTACAGCCATCCGCAGACTCGGAAGACATCCTCCGCAACCATCCCTCAGCCTCTAACCTCGTTTCGATGTCTTACATGCACCGAGTTTCATAGTCGTCTTCCTAAGCACGAACACGAGCACGAACACTCGACGAAGATCACACACCACCCGCCTCCTGAACTCAACGTGCGCGCTCCATCTACCCCGTTCATGTTTTGCCTGCAGACGGCTCGGCTCCGGCTACAGCGGTAGCTGGCGCGTTACGACCTCCACCGCCGAATGGGTTAAACACCTCGTTTTACAACTCCTTTCACCGAACGACAGCCGAGCGGACTTGACAAAGTGGGACGAGGTGTCGGGGACTAGCAACAGCAACAACTCTGACGAAGAAGACAGCGACGAAGACAGGTTCACAATGCGCGTATATCACCTTCCTCGGCTGTTGTTTTCGTACTCCAAACTTACACCCCCCTTTGATCCTCCAGCCCAGTCTTCGTAGTCGTTAACACGATCCTCCTCTGCTCGCCTTCCGCACTCACTCTCGTCCAAATCACAGCCGCTGTGTCGGGCAACGCGTTCGAGCGGCTCATCAGCCGTACGATATTCTGGAGCTATTGTATCGTTACCCCACCCGTAACGATAGGTGCCGTGTGGCTTGATCTTTGGTTGGCGAAGTTTTAGGTGGTTTCAAAGGGAAGGTTGGTTGGTGGTGAGTTGATGTTCGCATTCGCAAGTTGGAGTCCTTTCTTTTTCTATCCTGCATAGCCGCTTCTTTTGGGACATTTTATTTCGTCTATAATCATTTCTCCGCTCGCCTGTTTCTTGCTTTTGGCGACTCTTTCTACATCTTCGTCCTCCATTTCCTCCATTTCCTCACATGTATCACCGATTCGCTTCATCGTGTCTGGCTAGATCGTACCGTATAACGTATATATTTACCTACATGTTTACTTACATGAATGACCTACACATTCGCATTTACATCTGTCACCGTCTACATGTATGTACCCAATTTATAAGCGCTCAAAAGGCTGTGGCTGGGTTTTTATTTATTCAAGTCCAAAGTAATGCGGTCAGAACGCTCGAAGGATGGACGCCGCGGAAACGATGTCCGCTACTTCATCCTCCCCGAAACCTTCGTACTTGGTTGATTTGGCCGGCGAGTAGAACGTCGCCCATGTTCTGAAGACACTTGCGACGTGTTCGGATGTTAGCCTGCAAAGCGGATTAGCACAAAGGTCTAGGAAACTGTCTCAAGGAAAAATTGTTCTCGGAACAACTTTCAAGTTTGTGAGTATTTCGTACTCACCTCGCCAGCCAAAGTAGGTGAGTAGAGCGGTGTAACTGTTCCGAGAACACTTGCGACTCGTTTGCATCTTCGCCGGCAAAAGAACGCGAGCACTAACAACGTGCATACTCGCCAGCCGTATCAGGTGAGTCGACCTTTTCTCGTACACCAGAAAGTAAGATCTCGCAAAATGTTCCTGGACCAGTTTGCGAGACGCAACATGTTCGTCAGCCGAGGCCAGTGAGTGCAGACGTCTCGCAAACGTCTCGAAAACTGGTCCGGGAATAGTTTGGTCCGGCAGTAGTTTGCGGGAACTCTAAAGTAGTTTGTCAATTGTTCAAAAGGAGTATAACTTACTTTATTCAGACCACAAACCAAACTTAGAATAGGCAAAGTCGCGCATAAAGGAAAGACGTGAGGGGCAGAATGAATTACTAAAGCTTACGGTAATTAGGGAGGGATTAACGAGCGGCTCGATATAACTACGGAAGAATGGCGCAAGGGAAATTAACGACAACGAAAGAATAATGAAAGTTACTTCGAGGTGGGGGGAAGGAAAAAATCACTCATACACCACAGTCCAAAGCGGTTTTTTTTGACGTGGACGAATCGCGACGAGCGGGCAAGCTGTCCTACGAGGCTCTCCGCTTGACTTCTCAAATGTTTTCTTATACCGGCTCACCCAAATTCGATCAGAGGCCGCCCAGGGCATCCAGTAAAGCTCGTCGAATTTCTTCTTCAGCTCAACTCGCATGCGCTCGTGGGTTCTCGCGTCGCACCGCCCACCAACATCGGCCCAAGACATGTAGTACCTGCACTGAGTATAGTTCTGTGCGGATTCACTAATCACACGACCCTGTACCGGCCAAAGGTGGTCGAAAATCGCCTGCCATTCGTCGTCCGACGCGATCTTCCACTGACAGTCGCGAAAGTACGAGGCGAGGTTCTCGTCCTTGAACGCATCAGTGGTAACGAGAAGGCGTGCGTCCTCGTCGAGGAGAATGTGCGAGGGTTTGCTTGCTGCCTTGGGGTTAGGGGCTTTCGCGGTGATGTCGAGGGGGAATTGGTTCCAGATTTTGGTGAGAACAATGTCGATGTCCTGACCCTCTCGCGGTCGTAAAGCGGGGGTTCTGTGGCATCGGAGCCAGTGTCGACTGGAATGGGTTGGAGAGAGAAGCCTTCAGAACCGAGATCAAAAAGCTTCTCAATGGGGACTTCGTTCTCGTGGGCAGCATAGTCAAAATGAATGGGTGTCCGCTTCGTTTTATTGGCGACGCGATTGGGATTAGAAGGGCGAGTGACCTGGGACGCGAGGATCTTGTGCCGGATTTCTTCCATGTCAGTGCCCCAAGAATGCGCGAAAGCCTTAGGGTGGAGCGGCATCCCATCGTTCTCCAGTCGGGGAACCGGGTTCTCCTTACCAGCGGCGATGCGCCGTAAAAATATACCTCCGGAAACATGGGCAGGAAGAGTTTCCCGTTCGTCCCTGTGTCGGACAACGACGGGCACATGTTCGTTATCGGAATCGCCTTCGTCGTCAGTCTCGCCGTCGTATGTTGGAGTGCCATATGCAAGGATATCCACGTCTGCACCCTCGCGCTCTATATGAGGGAGAATGCTATCCATCAATCGCTTGCTGTTGCCTCCCTTGTCAGGCGTGCAGAGTAGTCCGTTGAGTAGCCAGACGACACCAGCCATCAAGAGCAGAGCGGACGGCTGGAGGCGAAGATACACATTGCCTTCACTGAACCATGTGATGAGGAGCTGGCAGGCGAGTACTCGATACGCGCGAAACCCCCTACGGTCGTGCTTGAGTGAGAAAGTTCAAAATAAATGAAAAACCGACTTACCCCCAAGCAGAGGGCGGTATAGACACTAAGCTAGTGCGCAATAACTCCCTATCGACGTTGAGTAAAACCTTTTTAGAGTACTTCAGCGGAACGCGCATCTCCATACGAGCTGCTGCCAGATTAGTTTCCATGGCGTTGAGGGTGAGTTTGTACAAATTCTTGGTCCAGTCAGTTGCTTTCTTCCCGTCGAGGATGTCAGCGCACGTCAAGAACTTCGCATGACGGCCCGCCTCGTTACGGGCAGTGAGCGCCTTTTCGGTGGAATAGCCCTGGAAATACTGGCATTTGAATTTCCCCTGACCTCGAACACCAGGTGTGATCCGCCAACCCGAGATGTCGTTGAGGTGCATGATCGGATCGCGAGCATACTTACTGCTCGTTATCGTCGTTAGACGATTAGCGACCAACTGCGGAACTTTTAACATAGTTTCCACCAACTTGAAATGGGATATGGTCGCCCAACCGAGGCACCTCCGATCGTTAGAAACGACATTGAGGCCAACATCAACGTAGCAGGTCGTATCTTTCAACGATTCGTAGTCGAGGTCGTTACTTTCAAGGAAATCCACTAGCGAATGACGAGCTTCTCTCGGGTCGTCCTTGTGAGCAGTTGCGTATTTTACGCCGCGAATTTGGTGCAGAAAAACGAGGCCCTGATGCCATGGAACGTTGTTGTCGCGGAGAGCATCGCGAATAGCATCAGCCAACAAAGGCACAATGTCCTCCGGGACGACTTTGGTGCAAAAACTGAGCTGCCCCTTGCGCCCTTGAGCACGCCAAAACTCGTCAGAATAAGTCGGGGGCCACTCCTGAACTTCGATCGGTAAAAGTTCAGCAATGGCTGGGCGAAAGCCTTTCTTGTAGAATGTCCTCTGCTCGTCCTGGGACATCTTAGCCGACGGTTTGTCATGGTTGTAGAGCCCGGGGACGACGGCGCGCAAAAGATTGTTGTGGGGACCCCAAAACCCAATGCAGAGGTTCGGGACCTTGTGCAGTGGCGCGGTAAAATCGCCCTGTAGATACATCGCTTCAAATTAAGGACATAGAAGAAAAAAGATAGAGAACTTACCCTGGAAGTCGTGAAGTGGTGCTCTAGGTGGACGTTCGCAGTTAGCGTGTCCTCCTTCCTCCCGAGCGGACGCAGTGTGACATAGTTCCTGACCTCCACCTGAGTAGAGATGCAGAGGAGGGAGTGTAATCGCGCGTAACTTCAAAGGGTTCCCCCACCCTCATATGATCACGGCAACCGTCAAGAACGACCCGATTCCCGTCCTTGATAGCACACAGAACGAACCTAACAAAGTCCGCCTGGTTGTCCTTGAAAAGGTCCTTCGCTGTCCTAACGAATTCCTTGAGGGAGAAAGTTTCTGGCATATCTTCCTCTTGTCGTTGTCGTCGTTCCAGACGGCGATGGGGCCGGGGATGTCATCATCTGTATCCATGTGGATCTGGTCGTCGTCATCGAGCCCGGGTAAGGTGGGGGGTTCCAATTCCTTGTCGTCGTCATCGGACTCTGGTATGGTGGGGGGTTCCTCCTCATCCTCCTCCTCCTCGTCGTCGTCATCGAACTCGGGTACGGTGGGTTGTTCCATTCCCTCGTCTTCATCGTCATCGAACTCGGGTAAGGTGGGAGGCTCCATTTCCTCGTCGTCGTCGTCATCGAACTCGAGCAAGGTGGGGGGTTCCATTTCGATGTCGTTGTCGTCGTCGCTGAAGTACATAGCTACGGCAGAGAGAAAGAGGTCGATGGGGTACGGGTAAACGAATGCGGTGGATGGGGTACGGGTAAACGAATGTGGGCAGCACTTGGCTAGAGAACGCGACGAAAAGGCGTCGACTTATATCAATTCATGAGGGGGCAAGGTGTTTGGTACGAAGACCACATGAAGCTGTTACGTCGGTGAGGATACAGGAGTCAGACTCCTTGCATCGTACAGACGTAAGACCATGCAGGAGTCAGACTTCTTACAAGGCCGGGGCCCCGCCTGAGTGGTCGTGGTGGTGGTTCAGAAGGAAGAGCGACTAAGTCGCTCTTCGATCAGTTTGATCGGAGGTACCCGAATTGATCGCGCCGAGCCGGATCTCTCGGACCGTTTGGGGCACATGCTTAGTGATCGATCTGATGGCACGCCCACGCCTTGCACCCTAATCCTTGTTTACTCCCACCACCACCCACCACCCCCCCGCCGCCCGCCACTGTCCCCTCCCTCCTCCTCTCGTCGTCGGCCGAGCGTTTGCCGCTGCCGCCGCGCCTTCGTTCCACGTTAGCGAGGAGTCTGACTCCCGTTCTCGTAGCTGGCGCAGGATGCAAGGAGTCTGACTCCTGTATCTTTTGCACCTGGAACACGTTGGTGCGGATGGCGGCTGCTTTCTCGCTATGGCTAACTCGACATTGACCCAACGAGCAATTTCCCGCCTGCTTGCTCTGGGTACGTGGACCTTTACGTCGCAGAACTCGCGTCCTGGTGGCACGACCCTAACTCTATCCCTAATCCATACGACTGGTTTGCCTCGCCTCCTCCCCGTCGGACTTGTTCCAGGATCGATGCAGCCTCAACTATCCCCTCTTCGCACCCACTGATAGCGCTCTCTGTTGCCGTGAGTCGGTTTTCGCATCATACCTCTACACTATGGCTAATCCTTGTGAATAAGTAGTTCGCTTCATCGCTCCTCGTCAGACTTGTTCCAGGATCGTGTTCGCCTCGCCTTCTCCATTTCAAACTTATTCCGGGAACATGACCACCTCGACCGTTCTTACGTCTCTAGCAAACGGATCGCATCGTTACGATCGATCCTAATGCCCTGCCCTATCCCTAACGAGCACGACTCACTTCGGCCCTCGAACTTGTTCCTGGTGCAATGTACTTTGTAAGTTCTTGTCACTTGTAATTACCTGTCCGTTTTTTCACCCAGACTCGATAATGTTTTCAGTTCGGTTCGTTTGCTCCCTGTCAGACTTGTTCCAGGATCAACTCTGCCTCCTTCGCTTCGTCGTTTTCCGTCGGACTTGTTCCAGGATCAATTCCGCCTCTTCCTCCCGTGTGCGCCTCGCCTTCTCTTCGGGCTTATTCCGGGAACATGTCCATGCTTACGTCTCCAGCAGTCGGGTCGTGTCGTTATGATCGATCCTGATACCTAGCCCTATCCCTAACGAGCGCGGCTCACTTCGCCCCCGCGTTCGAACTTGTTCCTGGTGCAACGTACCTTGTAAGTTCTCGTCAGTTGTAACTACCGCTCCGGTCTCTCACTCAGACTTGATAACGTTTCCAGCTCCCAGTCGGACTTGTTCCAGGATCAATTCCGCCTCTTCCTCCCGTGTTCGCCTCGCCTTCTCCTTTTCGGACTTGTTCCGGGAACATGTCCACTTCAACAGTTCTTAGGGTTAGATATCTTAGGGTTAGGGTTAGGGTTAGGGTTAGGGTTAGGGTTAGAGTTAGGGTTAGGGTTCGCGTTCGAACTTGTTCCTGGTGCAACGTACTTTGTAAGTTCTCGTCAGTTATAACTACCTCTCTTCTCACTCAGACTTGATAATGTTTTCAGCTCCCAGTCGGACTTGTTCCAGGATCAATTCCGCCTCTTCCTCCCGTGCTCGCCTCGCCTTCTCTTCGGACTTATTCCGGGAACATGTCGACTTCAACAGTTCTTACGTCTCCAGCAGTCGGGTCGTGCCGTTATGATCGATCCTGATGCCTAGCCCTATCCCTAACGAGCGCGACTCATTTGGCCCCTCGTTCGAACTTGGTCCTGGTGCAATCTTCGTAAGTCGTCGTTGCTCTTATCTGACTTATCTCATTCTTACTTCATACGCGCCGCCTTTAGTTCACCTATCGGCCATGCGGAAGTACACTGCCCCTTTCTCTGTCGAGCGTGGTTCACTTTCCCCTTCCAACTTGTTCCGGGTACAATGTACGTCTCCTTCCTGCTCTTCTCCCTTCAATCGCCAATTTGTCGACTCTGTTGGCAGGCTCATGTTAGTGTCGGCGCCGAGTTCACAGGCTAATATAGTCCTCGCTGAGTATTCTAGCCGTCTCTACCATGTAAGCTTTCCCTTTCCCCCAGCTTTTTGTGCTTCATTGACCAACTCAGCTCCATTAGTAACTTCACGTCCGCGAGCCCCATCATTACTGATGTGTTCCAGGACTAATATCGTCCTCGCAAAAATATCTTAACCGCTCTGTAAGCCAGCTTATCACCTTTATTTATTTTCGTTCGCATTGCCTGACTGATGAGCCTTTATTAGATTGTCTTTCGCGACTGCACCATGCGTATGCGCCCTATAGTAAGCATGATTTTTCCATGCCCTCTCGACACGGGGGCTGAACGATCTTACTTAGGAAAACAACTCCATCGATAATGGGTTACACAGTTCCTCATTTTAGGGCTCTGCGGCTCGTCTTCAGGACACCCCGCACCGGTTTATAAATACCAAATTCCCGTGGTGAAGCTGTAGATCCGCTACAGGATCTTGTTCCTGTACAACCGCGTCGATATCTCGTAGAATGCTATATATGTAGCTGTTTCCATCACGTCATGCCCCCAGGTCCCGCCCTCCTTTCGTTGAACATGCCTAGCCACTATGTACACAGCGCTTTGGTTGACATGTTTCATGAGGGCAATGGCGCCCCTTGGACCTTCAAAAGGTGGCGTGATATTACAAAATGTCCTGGGGGACTATTCCCTGAAAATGGCTCCCCTGCCTTTCACAACTGGAACGCCCGCCAGGTTGCGGACGTCAAATCTTACTTTCAACGATACGAGCAGAAAATGGGAAAGGAGCAGCTCCTGCAGGAACGGCTCAGATTCTCTCTAACTCCAGGAAGCCAGCTGCCAGGTGCAGAAATTTGGCGACGGTTCATTACCAGCGGCTGGAAGTCCTGGAAAATAAATGACCGTATTACGCGTGTTCTCATTGAAAAGCGCCTTCACCCATGCATCCTCGCCAAACACTCGAGAACGCCAGATACGTTTCCCGACAGTAGTCTCTATATTCCTCGAGCTGTCGACGCTGTGGGCCTGGATCTGTTTGGAGAAGAGGCCATGGACACTCTAGGAAATCTTTCTTCGGAACTGTGTTCCATGACCAAGGCAATCATCCAGCGCGCTTGGATATCGATTTGCACCAAAGTTTCGCATGCGAAAAAGAAGGTGGCCGCGCTAGAGGAAGAGGTTCTTGATGCGTATAAAGGTGAATTTGTTTAAACATCTGTCGCTCGTCAGAATCTCAAGTCGATTAATTACAGATTTGGAATCCGATGGAGCATCGAAATCAAAGAAGGAAGCCATCAAGTCTGTTATTATTTGGGTCGCTCGCTGGAAGGCTGCCTGTGAGGTCCTCCAATCTACAGCCCACGACGCGAAGATTGAGGAGCTGGAGATTAGTTTGAAGGAAATGATGAACGCGCTTGACGCGAAAGCGAAAGGAAAACCCTTGCGTCCTTCCCTTGGTATGCTTCCGTTATGCATGCTCAATAAACGAGGCTGAATCATTCACCTCCAGGCACCTCTAAAGCGACGAGAAGCGTTCTGAGTGAGCTTTCGACAAAGCAGGATATCGAGGACGTCCTCTTGCTTTACGCCGACTTCGCTAACCAGCCTCGTATCGAGGACGCCGTGTCTCTCGAACAACAGAACCCGTCCCTTCATGTTGTGTTCCGCAAGCACAAGAACAACGCAGATCCGGGCGTCGAATTGGAATCATCGATGGATCCTGCAACTTTAGCGCATGATCTTGGTTTCGTCAACGGCCTACCGCTTTTATTTAACAAGTATCGTCACCGCGATGGTTTAAGTCCTTGGGATCCTGCCTCCGACGACATTTTCGACGACAGCAATGCTAAGAATGACCCGGCTATGAGCCTCTTTCAACCCCATTGGCACCAGCTTGCAGGCGTCCACGCCGCCATTCGCAAGATATTTGGAGCAGAGCAGACCAAGAGTGCATGCACCGGCGTGCTCATTGCAGACGACGTGGGTCTGGGCAAAACTTGCCAAGCCATCATGGTTACTGCATTTCTCGCGGACGCTATCCATCGTCAGAAGAACCTCTTACCTCCTCCTCCCATTCTTAGTACGTAGCTCCTCTTTTTACACCGGCAATATTCATGTTCTGGTAGGTGAACTCCCGTACTTGGCCAAGCGGAAGATTATCCCAGAACGGCCAGTCCTTATACTTGTTCCTGGAACCCTTCTCGCCCAATGGACTTCGGAGTTCAAGCTTTGCGTCAATTGGAAGGCTTTCGACGTTCTGGAGTACGGAACAGGTCTCTCGAATCACAAATCGTTCTGGGGCAATAATGGGCCTTTTCAGAAGTCGAATCAGCCTCTTTCTCGTATCGTAATCATTGCATCTCATTCGGTATGCCGTGCCAAATATAAGTGATATTATCTCTCACCTCTTTCGCAGGATTTAACCCAAGACTACAATCTTTTGTACGCACCCGATGTCCGGAAGAAAGACGGACTTCCCTGGGATCCGCCTGTTGAACTCAATGGTTTCAAAGAAAACCGCGTGTCCACCTTGTTTTCTCAAAAATACCTGGCGGTTATCCTCGACGAAGGTCACATGTTTAGGAACGTTGGGCCCAAGCATTCGGCTGCCCTCGAAATCATGAAACATGCTGCCGTGCGGCTCATATTGACGGCGACTCCTCTGCAAACATCGACGAAGGTAAATTATATTCCTCATATGCGTCCGTTGACTAATCCACTTCAAATTTAGGACATTGCAGCAATCGCCCGATTAGTCGGGATCCCTTACTTTTTAACTGAGAAAGCCTTGGACGAAGAAAAGCAGGACGTGGCCATGGTCAGACGCGCACGCGCTAACGTTCCTTCTGACTATGACCCACTGAACAATGACGATGATGATCCCATTAAACTCACTTCGACCGCCATCGCTCAACGGATGCAAGGTCAATTTGACGACCGGATGATACGTCGTACCAGAGACAGCCGAGACTGGGAAGGGAATCGCCTCCTTAAACTCAAACCATACGAAACAATTATGGTGAAGCTGACGCTAGAAGATGAAGAACTTGAAGCCCTTGAGCGTCTTGCCGCCAAGGTTCGGAAGACGTATGTGTTTTATTTCACTAGCACCAGAATTAAATCTAAGTTCCATTAGTGTATCCAATTCGAACAGTGTCTTCGGCATAGTCTCTCACAGTTTCTACCTCGAGTATCGTATGGGGGTGTGCTGCCCTCGGTTACGTCAGAAAGACCCCATTCCGAAATATGGCACTCTAGAGGAGTGGCAAGCAAACAAATCAACCAAGTTGGACACCTGCGCCCGACTGGTTTCTCATTTGCTCAGCCACGACGACGCCCCTCCAATCAAAGTCCGAAAAGGCAAAGTCACTTTCCCCAGACTCAAACCTGAGCAACTGGACAACCCTAAGCAGTCGACGAAGATACTCGTCTACCAAGAGTTTCCGTCCCTCGGCCCCCTTCTTCGGAATGTAAGTCCTCTTACGACCTTTATTTACATATGAACTCACGTAACAACAGGTTTTCGACCTGTATGGTATCAAGTATGTTTACATAGCGGGGAACATGTCGTTCCAAGAACGAGCAAAAATCGTAGAAAAATTTTGTAGCGACCCAAGCATTCGCGTGCTCATTTTCTCGAGCGTTGGTGGTATTGGGCTGAATTTGAGTATTGCTTGCATTGTGATCTTCTTTGTAAGGTGTTCTACTCTCGTAAATTTTCTGCGTGCTTATTATCTTCTGATAGGATCAACCGTGGAGTGGGCAGGACGAACAACAAATTCGTGGACGTGCACACCGCCAACCACAGGACAAGGTCGTCAGGTGCTATCACCTCCTCGCTGACAACACCGCGGACATTATCCTCTACAGCCTCGCTAGAGGGAAGAAGGATATGATGGAGGCTTTCATGACTAAGAACCGACAGGGGAGCGGTACGGTCAAAACTCCTTATATTTGCGCACTATTCTTATCATGACGCAAAAATTAGAGCTTTTCAACCTTATCAATGGGTATACACTTTCTGAGGATGGGGATGACATGACGGCGGCGGAGCGAAGGCAAATGCAGACTCGCGCCTCCTCCTCTGGTATCACGGAGCCCTCTACTAAAATCACCAGGCCACGCAAATCGTCGAGTAAGGCCTCGGCTGATCCATCGCTATCCCCGCCTAAAGCGTCTACCAGTTATGGTGTGGCCACCAAACGGAAGTCGTCGAAAAAACTACCGAAATCCGTCGACGTCCTTTCTGATACCGATGGCGATGAAGGTGTAGACCCACCTTTGCCTACTACGAAGGAAGGGTTAAGCAAAACGGGGTCGTCGAGCAAAGCAAGGTCATCGAGCAAAGCACGATCATCATCAAATAAAGACAGAGCGGAATCGTCAAGCAAAGCCAAGTCATCCAGTCAAGCTAAAACGTCACCTCTATAGGCTAGGCCCATGTATGACATATAGGTAGTCTGCCAATAGATAGGTTACGTGTGGGGGGGTAACAACTCAGCTGGTGAGTTGCCCAAGATCATACATGAGGCCACTCAAAGGCAAAAGGCCAATATCACAGTGGTAAAAGGGTGCACAGCCACGATTTTGGTGGATTCAGGGTCGTATATCTCATCACCTCATCTTTTATCAGAGGCGCAGCCACATCCGAGCTGATTTCAAATTCTCTCGGCAAAACCACCTCACTTTTTTACATGGTGGACAACTGGCTGTGTGGGTAGTTGCCCAAGCCATTTCCAAATGTAGTCAGATGTGGCTGCGCCTCTGATAAAAAACCTGCGGATACCTTATCTGACCCTGAATCCATCAAAATTTTGTCGCTAACATTTTTTCCCGCAGAGAAAAACAGGAAAAACTGAAAAAAACGCGGCGTTGAGAAATTTTTGGCAGACGGGAAAATTTCCCAAAAAGGAAATAGTGTTTCAAATGAATGCAATCTATTTTTAGATATTTTTAAAATTTAAATCACATGACTAGCTACCTTCCTTATTGAGATATAGACACATCATTATCTATTATTAGTTTATAGGACTTAACATCAAATTTGTTAAGTCCAAAATTGGCAGCTGTCTCAACACAGCCTATTTTTAGACATGGCACCTTTGTTGTTGTTTGTGGGGTCCCATCAGTGGCCCTGATGTGCTATATTTATATTTGTTTGGATTTGAGGCCATAAAATTATATGAATGTGCAACAACCATGTAAATAGAGGCAAATCCAAAGTCATGTGATCAAAATGATGGCATCAAACTCCAAACAAACAAGTACCTCTTTCCTTAATGAGTACGACCTCACAGCCTGCAGCCTATAGCAGCATAAAAGGCCTCATACATGATCTTGGGCAACTCACCAGCTGAGTTGTTACCCCCCCACACGTAACCTATCTATTGGCAGACTACCTACATGTCATACATGTCTCTAGCCTACAAGGCTGAAAACGTCTAGCAAGGCGGAGTCATCCACCAAGTCGAAATCGTTAAGCAAGGCGTTATCTTCCGGAAAGGTCTCGCAGCCGACACCTGTTTTCGCTCCCACCCAGGACGATCCTAGCAGTGCCGAAGAAAGCTCATCAGATTCGATGCCGGGGGCGCCTAAGGGTATCGAAAGCGATGTTGCAGCTCCAAAAATGTCTTGAGAGCTGCAGGAGACCCTCAAGGCGGAAATCCAGGCAATTGTCAACCGCCGGCTAGCGTCCCACCCCCGAGAGGTGGCCAATGTCCCTAATGTCGCTGATAATGATGTTCTGATGGCGGATGTCCCATTAAACTCGTCCTCGTCCTCGTCCAGCGAAGATATGCGAAGCCAGAGGGATGCGTCGAGGTACCCAGTGTCAGAGAAATCGAGGGGAAAGCAGAAAGCCATCGACATCGAAAACGATTTGCAAGACGACTCCAGCGAAGATATGCGAAGCCAGAGGGACGCGTCGAGGTACCCAGCGTCAGAGAAATCGAGGGGAAAGCAGAAAGCCATCGACAACGAAAACGATTCGCAAGACGACTTCGAACCGTTTGAAGCTTGGCAGGGCATTGAAATGTCATTCTCTGGTGGAACGGCCTCGAGTAGCTCTCCGAATTTGACTGACCATGATTTTCATGACAAAGAAATGGACGACGTCAACGACGAGTCCATCCCTGATATTCAGATGCAAGACGTAACAAGCGCGAGTGCTTGGAGCTCCAGCCAAGGTCCCTCCGTCGTGCCATCTCGAGTCGAGTCTCCCGAGCCTCCAGAGGACGCTCATGCTCCGAGAACACCTCCTCGAGCAGGACAAAGGCGAGACCGAGACTTCTTCAGTGGTATGTATCGAACATTGTTAAGATTATCTTAAGAACTGACGCATTATTATTAGGTGGTAGCGGAGAAAAGCAGTCTAAGCGCCCCCGACCGCGCTATTCATTCGTCAACGACACTAGTATTGACAATCCATGTAACGCTTTCTTTTTTTTTTCCGTTGAACATTGATCTCATATATCTACAGTCGTTTCCCAGAGCAAAAGTCGGGGAGACGTCGGAGTGCCGCCAAGGAATATATCGCTGTCTACGCAATTAACCAAGAAACTCTCATTGTTAAATGCTCAAGCTGATGACGGTATTTCGTCGTCATCCATTCAACCGACCATCCCACCTTCCCCGTCGGCATCAGGTCTTCCCAAAGCAAGTACACGACCCCCATCTCCGGCCCTGCAACCTTCCGCAGAGCCGCGGCGTAACCCATTCTCCAACCATCCTGAGTACCGGGCTCCCCTTCAAGGACCACGTACTCGACCCGTTGATTTCCGCAGCGTGTTTCCTCGGCCTGAAAGCGCGTCAACTACAGTCGAAGCGCCTCGATCCAAGCCTTCCACCTTGCACCTTGCCCCCGCTTTTCAATTGAAACCTCCGAAAGTTCTGCGACAGAAGCCTGAACGCTTTTTCACGAAACCGCCTCCTTCTGTTCGTCCTCCAGATCCTTCTAAGGTCGACCAACCGCCACCACCTGTGCGAGCTAAGCATCGTTTCCCTGCTGATCTGCCGCCTTCCGACCCGTCTTCTTCATCCAAGGAAGGAACTTTCAAAAATCCACAAGCCACCCAGCATGCCGGTCAGGAAGACCAGTACGAATACGAATACGACAATGATCAGTACGAATACGACAATGCTCCTGATGACCTATACGACAATCCCCTGGAAGATAACTTGTCCACGCGAGCACCTTCGCCTCCTCGTCCCCCTCCCGCACATGAATCTCACCGAGACTCTCGTCATGTCTCTGAACGGGGTTCCTCGCTGCATCGTGATCAACGTGGCCGTCCCGCTGACAAGTCGTCATCGTTGCGCAACGCTCCAGGTTCGCAACGTTCACATTCGGGTTCCGCTTCTCAACCGGCGGTTATGTCGGGTACGTCATCCTCGCGAACTGCTCCAGGTGCAAATTTGGGTCAAGCGTCGGGTTCGTCGTCGTCACGTACTGCTCCAGGTACAAGTTTGAGTCAACCGACGGTTATGTCGGGTTCATCTTCGTCGCGTACTGCTCCAATTGCAAGTTTAGGACCCGCATCTCAACCGAGTGCTCGAAACACTTCTCGTTCGTCTTCGCATCATGCTCCTGGTGCATATTCTACTGAGCCCAGCTCGCCGGTTGCCTCGTCTTCAAAGCAGAAGGTTTCGCGACCTACATTAAGCAAGCCGTACCCTCCCCGTGGTAAGCACCAATATTTTTGTAATAACCCTTCTCAATAACTAATTAACTTCTAGATGAACGTTCTCAAAGCCGAGATTCACTCAGTCCCCCACCCGCAGACCCGAAATCAGACAACCCGTACAAGACGGCGGTGAAGAAGTATCCCAACTCTACGCAAAGTCAGAAGCGAACGTAACCATTATTATGAGCTATATGTATATATATTTGTATCTTTTACCTACAGAATTACATCGTACGTTTTCTTGAACCATACTAAGATAGACGGTTCAGATGTGCAGTTTGTCTGGGTTCAGAGGCCTTGCGAACGTTGTTGGTGCTCGCCTTCTTTGCCGGCGAAGATGCAAGCGAGTCGCAAGTGTTCTCGGAACAGTTACGACGTTCTACTCACCTATTTGGGCTGGCGAAAGGAGGTGAGTATGAACTACTCACAAACTTAGTTAATTGTTCCAAGACCAGTTTTCCTTGCGACAGTTTCTTAATACATTTATTTTGACACTCGTCAAGCTGCACAAAACTCGACGGAGGCATCACCATTTTGAGTCTCGTACCTCTCAAATTCGTGTAGTCAATCAAATACATGATAGCCATTCATATGAATACTTCAATGACAGCGGGCGCAGGTGAATAAATGAGGTTATACTTACAACAAGAGCGACTACAAATGAAACAAGCCCCACCCGCCCATACTGAACTTGCGACAACGTCGATGTTACAAGACGTCGGAAGCTAAACAAGGAGGTAAGTCAATAAACGAAAAAACGAGAAATGAAGGAGAGGACTAACGGATGAATTGAACAGGGACAGACGGCCAGCACTAGACGCGGGCGAGCTTTTGAGCTGAACAAGAGGGTGGAGTAGTACGTGAGCAACGTAAAACCCCGTCGCTCACGCATGCGGTGCGAGTGGAGAACTGCCGTACGAGCGAGTGACGGAACTTGCGCGAGCGGCCGATGGTGAAGGCGGGGGTGCTGACAACGTCGTTCCTGCGGCGTTCTACTCGTTATCTGTCGAACGAGGAGGCGGGCAGGAAAGGGTGCAGGAACTTGCGCGAGAGGGCGACAGTGAAGCAGAGGGTGTTGAAAACGTCACTCCTGCGGTGTTCTAGTTAAGTTCGGCTGGTACTCGTACCCCCGGCGCGATTGGCAACCGGCCGTACGAGCGGCGGGTGCGAGGTCATGGGGGTGAAGTAGGCAAAACGGGGGACCAGACGAACGCCGCAACGGGCGCGAGAGGTGGACAATGGGGGCGGGGTTATGAACACGGTCGTTTGGTTGCCCAGCCCGCAAGGGAGCAGCCGCGGAGGCGCCGTCGTGCCTAAAATCCGGGATGCACGTCTTGAGTTGGCAGTCTAACTGCCAGTGTACATGTGGAGGGGGAGGGGCGGCGGCGGGTGCGACGGGCTTGAGGTGCGAAGTGGCGCGTCGACCTGCTACACGAGTCAGACTCGTTGTAGACGCGCAGGCGATGGCGGGACGGGTGGTATAGGAGAGGAGAAGGAGACGGCGGAGGTGGAGGTGCGAAGTGGCGCGTCGACTTGCTACACGAGTCAGACTCGTTGTAGACGCGCAGGCGATGGCGGGACGGGTGGTGAAGGAGAGGAGAAGGAGACGGCGGAGGTGGAGGTGAAGGCGAGAGCCAAAGATGGGAACGTTCCCAAATAGGAATGTTCCCATCAATTGTGATTTCGTGACGTCAGAATCACGTCGGCTTTCTCGGCATCAGGGACTGGGGCTTTGGATCCAAACAAAGCCCCGCAATCAACTCGTGGTGATTGCTCTCTAAGTCCCCACTTCTCACCACCACCACCGTCGTGCCCACCCTCTACCCTCCTTCCCCTGCTCTCCGCCTTTCGACGTCCGCAAGCTCGCGGCCCCGTAGCTGCCCGGCGAAGACGGCGGCGCTGCGTTGAACTTGAGGATTGTGGAGTCTGACTCCCAATTCAAGTTCAACGCCCAGTATCGTGGGCTGCAGCGCCGCTGCCTTGCTCACTGAGGTCCGCGGAGGCGAATTTCCGCGCCGATGGGCACCAGCGCCCGCCCCTGCGAATACCCCGGCAAGAGGTCGTCTTCAGCATTTCACAGCGCCGCGTCCTGCCATCTCACGACGCCTCTCCTCTCCCCATTCGACACTGGCGTTTAATTTCCACCAGGAACTTTCCCCGACCGTCTCAATGGCCCCCACTGTGCTCACACCTGCGGACGAATGGCCACTGCCCACGTCCAACACACCTCCCTCCTTCGGTGCCCACGTCCACCTAACCATCACGCCCACCCTTCGTTGTCCACCCTCTGCCCTCCGCCTCTCGACCTAATATTCGCCCAGGGGAAATCAGGAGTTGATTATAGGTTTGGATCTATCTCAACAACCACTTGTCCTCACGTCTTGAAATTTGGCACACTTATATATATATATGTAATAAGTATTTTGATAAAATTTTGGGCAGGGGGATGCAGGGGGTCACCCATGGTGAGGTATTGTTCGCTGGAAAACGCTGTTTTTAATACTAATACTGGAATAACTTTTCTCACACATGAGCCCCCGTCTTGAAATGTTCCAATAGTATTTATTCGTATCCTATCCACATACAGTCCAAATTTCGAGGCCAGGCATGCTCTGAGGAAAGAGATATCATTCAATCTTTGTGGCTAGTCCCAGCGGAAGGGACTTTCCCACACGTGTCCCAAATTGGAAGTCATCCTAAAATGGAAGGACTCATCCAGTAAGGTGACTTACTGGACAAGCGAACAATTGCTCGATTGATTGAACGACGAGAAAAGTAAATGAGAGGGCGGCGAAAGAAAGGGGCGACATAGGAAATAATAGAGTTGAAAACATGAAGGTGGTTAATTCGGGCGGAGGATCGGGGATGACTATTACATTACCCCCTTCTTTAGAACGGAGGTCGCGCAAATTAGGAATTTGATGAGGGACTTGAACGCGACTGGAGTATAGGGTTCGGAGGGTAACTTGAAGCTGGGGTTGGAAGAAAAATTATGTGTTTCGAGATGACTGTAGGCGGAATAGAGAACGCGACCGAAGTACGTGTTTTGGAGGGTAGATCGCAGACAGGAAAGGTAGGTGCATGGATGTGTTCGGATGATGCGAAGTGCAGAGCGGGATGGCGTTGAAACACGATGGAATAATTGGTGTTTGGTGGGGAATGACGCGGCGATATCCTGACACGAAATCATCAGATAAAAAAGAAAGGAATATTTGGTGGATTCGGTGATGGGTTCAGGAAGAAAGAACAGTGTGTGGAGTCGAGGTATGAAATGATGGCTCAAAAGAAGCTTTCCAGACATTGAACGAGAAGTATTCCATCGGTATTCCTTGAGTAATCCAGAATTTGAGTTCTAGGCAGATTGGAAGTGCGGAGATGAACACGGAGGCGGAATGCAATCTAGAAATGATGAGCGATTTGGATACGTTCGGGGACTCGCAGGTGTTGAGAACCACACGCGGCACGAGTCGTGTAATTTTAACGTGAAATAAAACCACGCAGAGACGGAATACAAGTGCTGTATGAATGGAACGAGGCTCTGAGCAAGGAAATTGAACTTTGAGCTGAAGGATAGGAAGAGTGTGTGATTCAGAAAAGGTTGTTGGATGGGCTGGATGCATATTCTCGCAAATGTTGCGGTTCACGAGCTGTGCGAGTCATGCAAGACTGGCGAGGATGAAGGTGCGCAGGTGTTGATTAAAGTAGGCGAGGGGATGTCAATGGCAGAATTTGACGAATAGGAAACCTTCGAGAAACCTAGAAATGCCTGAAAAGGTCACAGACAACCAAGGATGAAATCGAGAGGTAGGAGATAGAGTCAATGCAAAATATATAGACGGCGTGAACAAGGCCGTTGTGATCCAAATACTTCAGTGACTCGAGAAGACGATTGACAAGAGAGGGAAAATAGGCGCCAAGGATGGAGATAAGCACCAAGGAAGAAGAAGAGGTGAGAGAATGTTGGAACAGGAGAAGGACGAGGAGAAGGGAGGAGAAGGGAGGAGACAGAGACGAGGAGAGAGATGAGGAGGAGTGTGCGGAAGAATGTACAAGAGACGAGGAAAGAGTGTGCGAGAGAGGGAGAGTTGACAAAGAAGGAGAGGAGAGAAAGAGATGATAAGGAGATAGTTGAGGAGAGGGACAAGGACACAAGATGAGACAAGAAGGAGAAGAGGAGAGGGATGAGGAGAGAGGAACAAGGAGAGAAGAGGGACAGAGGAACGAGGAGGGGAACGAGGAGGGGAGAGGGACAGAGGAACGAGGAGAGGAGACAAGACGAGGAGGCAAGGAGGGAGGATGGTGACAGAGAGTACGACGAGGAGAAGTACCGCAGATGACTAGATGATCTGCAAGAAGGCTCACGCAGATATATCTCTTTATCCCCCTTTCAAGGCAACGCGGGAGCGAAGGAAAAAAATGGGTGGCAAGATGTCGAAGACTGGAAAAGAGAGGGTCGTCTTGACATGTGAATGGCGAGAAAATAAACGAACAAGAGGGCGGCGAGAAAAAGGAATGAACTCAGAAAGAATGACTCAGAAAAAATGGGGGTGGTTGATCGTGAAGGTGTCGTGGAGTTGACGCGTGAATGATGAACGAATGGAGAGTCGATAAACGATGGAACAAGAACTAGAAAAAACCACTGAAGGGTCGGAGAGAAGTGATGATGAGGACATTGTCAAGAAACGAAGAAATGGTTGAGGGCTTGAAGAACGGAGTGGAATGACGAGGATGTACAGAACTGCTATGCTTGACGAAGCAGTAATGAAGGATGGCAAAGGAATGATAAGAGGAAGAGGGGTGTTCAAGATAAGAAGCTAGCAGATGGCCAGAGTGCCTTGAATTTGTCGCGACCGAAGCCGTTCAGAACCGCGGCCAGGGAACAGAGCAGACTTGAAGATCTATAGTCAAAATTATACCGAAATATGAAGGATTTGCGGTCGTTGGTCATCTTGGGCAAAGAAAAACCAACATAGATTTGGACTGAGGGAGGTGATCGTTAAGACGCAGCCGATTGGGAATGTCAAGGGAAACGGCTAATGGACTCGCAAGACCAAAGCCTTTGCCAAAAGCAGGGACAAAATGTCGATGATTGATGCTGCAGCAATTTAAATGCGAACCTTCAACATTGGGGAGAAATGCGAGAAGAAGGATGTTGGAGAAGGACAAGAGGTGGAGAGAAGAATGAGGTGTGGCAAGATAAGAGGCTAGGATGGCAGAGAAAAGGAATGAGTGGTCCATACGACGATGGTCCGCATTGAATTCGCGGCGGCGTTAAGTGTCAAACAAACGGGACTGTCAGAGCCAGAGGATTATCGCTTTTGCTCTGGGCCAATCTTTGGCTGGGTTTCGGAGGTACACAAGCAAAACGCAGCAGGAGCCTCACCGTGTAAAGCACCAGCTCCATGATTTAAGTATTCCCTCGTGAAAACCTAGCCAGTGAGGATCCCAGATCTATGCGATCGAGTCATAGGACGGCTGAAAGAGGGATGAATTGCAGGGATATCTCAAAGCATGTAGGTCGTGAATTGGATAGCGAGGTAGAGACGAGTTGGTACAATCTTCTCGGTCTACAGCCGCATAGAGAATGCGAGTGCGAGTAATTAATTTGGTGACCAGGTGGTGTGAGTTTGCGGTTCGCAATTATGTATCCTGGGCCACAGTCGCACGATATCAAACTTTCCTCAGAGTTAGACGTTGCTGCAGATCCAAATGGACCAGGGATAAACAACCCAATCTGCACATCGATGTAGTCTTGAAATTAGGTGCCGATGAGGATATCGATTGCTACAGCACTGCATCAGGGCGAAGGAGATACGAAAGCATGCGATAAGACATCGCAGGATCCGGAGAGTCGCGAAAGATCTGGAAATCCGGCAGGGTGCTTTGAGTTACGACGTCCAATACCGAATTCAAAGCCTAGCAAGAAGGGTGGAGAGGTCGATCAGGGAGAACTTCTGACTAAGCTGCACAGCCATCATTGGTGGTCTTGTCATCGCTCGGGTTTCCTGGACACGACTACAGCAAGCGACCCCAGTCCCTTACCGTAACCCAGTGAGTCTTCCTGCTCAATGTCTTAGAATTGTGTTCACCGTCGCCTACAGGTCTCCGAAGATGTGTCACCCGCGCAATTGCTGGCGGACGAGGCAGAAAAACGCGTCGAACCTCGTTGAGGGGTGGTGTTGAAATGGAGGGCGGTGTTGATGCGTTCTGAACTCTAGATCCGGAGTGTCCTCCTTCTACATAGTACGTTTCTTCTGTTACCTTCCCCTCGCTTGCATTTGGTAACTCAAACCCGCCTCTACTAATTAGAAACTCAACCAACCCTCATTCCCTTGCATTCTACATCTATTTGCATGCTGACTTCGCCCACATGAATCGCGTTGGTGTCGTTCAATTGTCTCTACCTTCCTCATTGGCGTCGTCACCTCTCTCCAACGACCCTTCAATCCCTCATGCTGCCTAAGCATCACTTTCACCGTCCCCTCAGCATCCAAAGTTGCGCGTATACCCAACAGGGAGGAGCTCCATGATCATCTCCTTGCGCTGCTCCTTCATGCAGAGCTCGATGTCGTGTAGGGGTAGCCTCGCCTCCGTCAGCACTGGCTGTAGGTGTGCATACAGTATGGAAGGAAGCGAAGGTGAGGATCGAAGTACAAGCGAGGTTTGGCTTGCTGATTCCTCTACAGGTATGGGTTGAGGAAGCGGCGGTGGTACACGGCGATAGGTCACTGGGGTCTTCACTCTGACGGACGTCTCCACCTCCACCCTGTCCCGTCGCCTATTCCTCACTCGTAGTCAGCGCAATGACGCGAGGTGAAGCTCAGTAGGTCCGCTTACTACGGTGATGCAGGCGCGGATGTGGGTGATGGTGAAAGTGGGATGGTCGGCGTATTGGCGAGGCTAGGTGGTTTGGAATTTGTTGCTAATTTACTCGTAAGTTCCTCTCCCTCCTCGTTTCCCTATCACATAGACTGATTTTAGTCACCAGTTCATAACTTACAACCCCATTCTTACCCTCTTCCTGTAATTTAATATCAGGACTCACAAAACCAACCACCCCATGGTCGTCCTAATAGTATAGCCCTTGCTGCCTCTGTTGTCCTCTGCGCTTTTTTCTATCGTTTAATATTATGGAATGTTCAATATTCGTTGAATCCTAGATGCAGATCTCTTCCCTTTGTCAAGTCTTTTCACATTCGCTGACTCGGATATCGATAGTTCATCCTCCCATCAGTGAAAAGCTGGCAGATTTGTTTTAAGACCTGATTTACAGATTATTCTTGACATTCGGTGTTTGTATATTGCAACCAGTCAGAAAATTTCAACTCCTACTTCCTTGCCAGTGCATTGGGCGTATGTTCATTTTTTGTGACTGTCTCGAGAGCTTCTGAACTTTACTGAAGCTTCTAGTCATCTCTATCCCAATGCTAGTACTCAATGACTTAAACGAATCATTTAAATGCGGTGTCCATATTCCAGTGTGCATGATGATCTTTTTCGTGATAGTAACTTACTTTGCGCTGGCCTGAAAGAGCCGGCTCATTTGATGAATTTGCGTGTCAGTACCGTCGTACTCGAACTCTACCAGCGTTTACTTTGACCGTCCATTCTATCGCGTGATTTCCAGACTTCTTTGGTGTCAAATATTACTAAATCCCGACTATGTTCAAAGTCATGTCTGCTAGACTGGTTCTTTTTCCATAGCGTTGACGAGTCAGAACAATCGCAGCACAAGCTTGCTTTTGTCTTCGAAGTGCTTGTCGGCGCTAGGGATTGTCACGGGTAACCCTGGGGTATTCCAGGGCTACCCGTACCCTTACCCCCGAAAACCCGTACCCGCGCTCAAGGGTACGGGTTTTTGGCGGGTACGGGTGCGGGTCAAGGCGGGTCAGAAGATAATCTTACCAGAGTCATCTTAAAAAATGCCTCCGGTAACGAAATCTTCGTGTGGAACCGTCAACAAGCGCCGAATTTGAACTCAGCGCTTGACCCGCCGACCCGCGTCGGGGGTACGGGTTTGTCTGGGGTACGAAATCGCCTACCCGTACCCGTACCCCAGCAAAACCCGCACCCTTACCCGCACGGGTCGTCGTACCCGTGACAATCCCTACTTGTCGCTTCCACGTATGGGCAGTCCTCGAGTCTTTTGCTTGATCTACTATGCAGAACGCAATATCGGCATACATGTGTGATCTCAGAAAGCTTGGCTTATTTAAAATACACAGAGATGATACAGTACTGTAACGAATTTTGACATAGTCTTTATAAGGTTCAGTTCAGTTAAGGTAAGTAGCGCAGAATAAATATGAGGTCTGGTCTTGTAGAGCTGACCGTGGGTGGTAATCTAGATGCTATTTTGGCGTTCCAAACAGACAGGCAATGACCCTGCTTTTGTGCATAATTCGATTCTAATGAGAGTTGAATCATTATGCACAATATCCTCTAACTAGACGTATGCATGACGATCCAAAACGCGAGAGATTGTAGCTATGCTGGACTCAGGGAACTTCTAGATGATGTATAATGTAAGAGGACGACTTTATGGGGTTTAAAATAATGCAAAATACGAGAGAACAGCTATATCCAGCTCAGTTTATTGTACAGAAGGTTAGAGAGTGTCCTTATGGAGAATCACACCGCTCTGTAACCTTAGAAAACCCCCTCATATGGTCAACCTCTCGCTGGAGTAACGGGCATCGATTCTTATGCACACTGAGCTCTAGGTCATAGGTTTACCTTTATTGGACACCCCCGTTAAGAACTAGAAATATCACCCTCTCGGACCAGGTGGGCTAGATCTTAGCTTATTATTAGCATGAACCCCGATACTAAAACTTAACTCCCGACACCATGCCCAAATTGGTCAATGAGGTGCGGCGCTTCCCGCCTTCCGGCTTTGGGAGGTGGGGATACCGTTGCGCATATTGTTGTGCCCACAGCGCTCGTGCTGTGTCGTTGTATCACGAACGAGACAAAGATTATGACACGCAATTTGGTTTCGAGGGTTTAAAACGGTATCGGCACATATTCATTCTCTGCTTTGGCGCCAATCGGTCGAGGAGGTTTTGAAACCTGGAACGAATTCCACTCGCCGTTAAGCTAAGCAGTTTGCTCATGCAACAGACGAGCTTCGCGTCATTAAGATTTTGAAATAGACTTGATACTGTACTCTAACTACTGCCGTATATCGGTATTGAAAAGTGCGTGATAGCGCTGGTGATGCTTCTTGCCCTTGTCTTTCAACGCGAAACCAAATGGACTCCTCAGTAGTTGTTTGAGCTGTGAACAAACTTGGTAGATTTTATTTCATAAATTGCAGAGAGTTGGCGTGCATACTCGGTGCAAGTGCAGGGGGGCACATCGGCATAGTATTGTGGGACCTGGCTCAAGTTATGACCAGAACTACATACTTTTATATATCATTTACTATGATTCAGAACCTTTGGACACTTGTAATTCCATCCTTTCGCCCTAATATTTGATCAAATAAACTGATAGATTGATCACCTATAACGCTGCATCGCATACTGGTCACATACTTATGGTTGATTCAGGTACGGCCCGGGTGGCTAAGATCACCAGTGTCCTCTCGGGGTTGATAGCGGTTTCTCACAAAATCTGAAAGGAGAGGCCATTAATCCATTTGGAGAGCAGGGACCATGCTCTTTGTCCCAATACTATTGACAAGATGTCCTTGGACCAGGTAATTGAAGTGGTTGTCGTCGTTTTGAACAATGAAGCGGTGAGCTAATCATCGTTCATCACGATCGCGACGTCCGGATACGGAAAGACCGTCGCGGACGGTATCTCCATCAGGATAAGCTCGGAGGTTTACCGAGATCTGATCTGTCCCTTCAATTAGACATTCTTGTAGCCTCATGCATAATTTGTGAGGCGACTCTCACACGCAAGAGGTGTACGGCTGTCACCCTCGCGTAATGCATCTCGGCAGGCCCTCAATTTTGAAAGATGAAAGCGCATTGCTTGGACCTTTGGAAAAGCATCGACGGATCCATTGAAAGCGGAGGAAGACAGAACTGCTTGGGATCGGCGGTTAACACAGAAGACGTTGACAAAAATGGCTACACACCACCTCCTCCCATAATTATTTGCGTAGAGCACCAATTCAATCATTCAAGCAATTTTCTCATATTATGCATTAGTGTTCAGGCAATCGGGCAGAGATATCATTTGGCTGGTCCGTCCTTCTCACTCTTTCGGTGGTCACATTCTCAGAGATCGAGCGTACTGCCAGTGGGCTGATAGTAGGTGAAAAAAAAAAGATAAATACAATTTTTTGGAGTCATAGACATTCTAAAGTATCTATCTATAGTGCTATAAAGCACGGTGTTCCAATTGTGCAGTTTCCGCGCGCCTGTTCTTGGGATGTTAGCGCCTGTCACACAAGTCACAACACCTGACAAAACGGGTAGTTCCGGTGATACAGTGACATTCCTCTGACCGAAGGTGAGATTTCCACCGATGAAGAGGGAATAATAATAAACTGCCGGGGATGACTATTTGAGGCATAGTCAACAACTCCGACGCCGAAAGCTGAATGAAGGGCATACTCAAACAGACACCTGTATAAATAAGGAGGACCTCTCACCTGAACGAGTTTATGCATAATGGCTGACTCTAACCTAGAGTCCAGTGTGCATAACGAATCAACTCTAATGAGAGTCAATTTATGCACAATAGGCTCGACATTAGGTGAAACAGACTGGTTTTGAGGTTAAATCGTGCACCGGATTTCTAAATTTCAAGTTGGTTTCATCAATGAGGTTAGAAACGCTGGAGGGCGGGGAAGTGAAAGGGTCGACTACATCCTGAAGGTTAGAGCGGGACGAGGATTCCGCACGTTGGTTAGGCGGAGGTGAATTTCCAATATTGCAAGTAACTGGTTTAAACTGCTTAACAGGTGGTACGCCGTAACTATGCATTATGCCAGTGAGACTAGCTGGCCGATTAAAGGAGTCGAAGAGATGTTATGGGTGCGACTCCCCACACCGTCAACCACATCTCGTCCCTATTTTCCTCCTGCGTTATCTTCCTACATCCCCCTCTTCTTGTCCTCCTCCTGCGCCTTCTCCTCGTCTTGTCATCATAAGTGCTTTTGTTCGCGCTCGGGTTTTTCAAGGAAGCTCTTCTAGATCAAAAATCATCGTCGTCGGTCAGCTGGTCTTGTGCATAAGTCGACATAGATTGTACCAGGAATTTGCGCCTTAGCCTCAGTGCCGCGGGTGCGTATTTTGTGATCCCTTCGCCACTTCTCCCTTCCTCAGCTCTGAACAACAATGCAACTCCATTGACCTCCTTTTTTCTGTGTCCAACTTCGCCTGAATTGTGTTTGGCAAAGACCAGAACGTCTGCCGGAGTGTATGCCGCTACTGCAAAGTTCGAACCTCTACCAAACGGGCAAAAGGTGGAATCACTCTCCTATGCCTCCATGGATTTATTTCGGTCCTCTTCATCCTTGTCATCTGCCATGAGGATCTAAGACCGGACATTTGTTGTTTCAGAAAGGTGTGTTCTACTCACCTCTTTATAACCTACATATCTCACATTCAACTGAGGTTCTTCAGGTCTGGGACTGACTGGTAACAGTCCAACTCCTGTTTACTCCATTCATTAACTCCCTCCACCTCGAGACACTCGCCATTCTCCCATAAACAACATTGTATAAAAGACAACACATGTAAATTATATATATATCTGAACCTAAATACGATCGTCCGAAGGTGGTATTTCCGGCTTTGGCGCTTCTTATGTCAAACTTATGTTATTTCCCACGACTACCTTCCACTCTTGTGCATGAAAAGTCTTGCGCGGAAACTGCAACACTTCCTTTGAAACAGACTTTAAGAGAGAAAGTCGCTAATATTTGTATATTCTACTGCCAAAAATTGTTTTTGAAACATTAAACAAAAAAATGGATGAGTTTGAAGGCATCCCAGCCAACGATGATTTCCAGTGTCAAAGGATTTGGACTTTCCGTTTCAAGCCGCAACCCACCTAGGATACAAATTGGTAAGTGAGCCATTTATTTGACTTCGTGGACAACTACACTGATGGATTTGCATTATAAGGTTTCCACCGACATGATGTTCTTTAAACCGTGTAGTCTCAGTTCTTCTGCAGAACTACTCGGACAAGCCATCCCCAGCAGCGCGTTCTTACGTCTCTTAGAACTGCATCATTTCCGTACCTGCCTTGTTGATAAGGTAAGTGAACTGCTACATGCATTTTATATAGCCTTTGAACTCTTGTCTCCTCTATGCCGCTGCTCTAAGAGCTGCACTACAACACTTCCCTCCCCTCCCCTCCCACCCTCCTTCTACTGCCACACATGAGATTTTGAATTTAATTTTTAATTCAAGACATTTTCTCCTCTCCAGAGTACTAACCCTTTCATCCACCAAGTATCAACCCAGCTCATTTACGCGGTTGATGCTCGCCTAGTCCCAGGTATCCCAACGAGCTCTGTCCTTCACACTCGCTCCAGATCCGTCTGCAGCATCCAAATTTGACCCTACGAATCATTTACATTCCCTAAGGAAAGGCAATGATGCTGACCTCATCGTTAGATATGTAATCACCGTCAAACTCGGTTTTGGTTGGATTTTTCATTGCTTTTGCTATTTTAGAGGCCGAACATCGACATTGACACGCACCGCGAATCTTTGCTCGCTAGAATTCGGATTTTACTGTACGCACTAGATGCGCGTCTCACGCTTCGCACGCTCTCAAAGCGAATCGCGCACTATTGGAGGCCATTCAGAAACCGACCCTGTTAAGCCGACGTTCGGTATTCGCACTCCCCTCATATGCCGACATCCATTTTCCCCTCCATTTTTGCAATTTTATTCTCATCTGACCTTTATTCTCACCACGACATCTCGTCAATCGCATTGCATGTCACCCTGAAGAATCGCTTCGGACCTCCACCACAATTTATTTTACGGAGTCTAGACAGCTTTTCGCCATCAAGAACTCTTTTTCCTCATCATTCTTTGCTCCCTTTCCTTACACCCTAATTCTCTGATCAGTTTCTTGTATTTTCACTTCCCTATTTGATTTTTGTTTTCTCACTTCACCTTCGCGTTTTTACTTTTATTTCGGATGTATTTACACTCTAAAAACACGCTTGCACTGTAGATTGCCTTCAGCAAATCGCACTCGCAGTTTCCCCCTCGAATTTCATCCGCTTCGTACTTCGCTTCGTCTTCTGTTGCCTTCGTTGTCGCAACACTTCGTCCTCTACTTCGTTTTCGGCCGCCTTCGTTGTCGCAGCTGCGCGTTTTTTGTCATCGCTCTCGTCCTCATTTTCGTCGCTCGACCCTTGTAACCTCCTCCAGTCCCGTAGTTGGATCCCTAGAACCCCGTTCCACGCCTCAGAGCCACTGGATCAGATTCATTTCAAGTTTTGCTTCAAGTAGTAGAGACCTTTGTCAAAAAAATTGATGATAACATCAAATACTGCACATAAATGGTGAAGATAGAGCAGGAAGAATGCTCTAAGAAGAAGCAGTATTTATTGACATGTGGCCAGACGATTTAGATTTTTTTAAAAAAAAAAAAACAAACAAACAACCAGAGATAAACGGATAATCGACATGACAATGAAAAATCCAAGAAAGCTATTTTTACCTCAGGGCAAGCAGTCTCTCAAGTTCATGGATGCGTTCTTGGTCCCTTGCTGATGCTTCAGCTGCTGTAGCCCGCTCTCGGGCCAGTGCTTCCTCGGCTGCTATTTTTCCCTCTCGCTCTCGGGCCAGTGCTTCCTCGGCTGCTATCTTTCCACCTTTACCGTCCATGTATTCTGCCAGTACCTATGGGTGAGAGTTGACAGAATATAAAGTGATTAAAAAGACTGTAGCACCTACCCGTTGGTCGTCTTCGGTTATAAGATGATTAACCTTCTCGACAAGTCGTAAAATCTCGGTAGGGTTGTCGATGTTGATTGGCGGAACAAATGACAGTCGACTGATCCGACCGGCACGACAAAAGGTGTCCTCAAAAATTCCTTCTGGTTGCGGACGACATCTAGATACACTGACGCCTATCATTGTTCGAGTCATCCAATAGCATTGCTGAGTGAGCACAAGGTATGCGTCAGACTCTTCAACAACTGTCTTTGCAACCAGAGCAAGGTCGCGTAGCGTAAATGAATGAAGGAAATGGGAATAGGTAGCCAGGAGGTCGACAGAGCTGGAGTCGTCCTGAGTGACGCCATTTGGGTTCCACGTGCGCATCACAGTATCGTCGGGCGCAAAGCCGCCATCCTTCCCTGAAGAGGTCTTCGAAGCATGAATTATCATATTGATGCCTTTCGCCAGCATGGCCCGCCTCTCCTGATCCACAATTTTTGTAACATCTTTCTGCTGCTCCTCGGTGAGACGCTATAGGGGAAGAATTAGAAAGGATGCATAGTCGTGCAATACAATGAATATGTACCTGATACGTTTCTGGGTCAACCACGGCCTTTCCTTTCTTGGCCTCCAAGGCCTCTGGTGACGGGCGACGGTCGAACCGCAGATAAATCTGGGTTGAGGGATCGGATTTGCGCTGAATTGTAAAAACCGGAAATTCATGTTCCATTGCATTTTTGTATTTGAACCAGCTAATGGTGGAGACGATCCATTCATTGATGGCATCTGGCGACGAATGGTAGGCCTGAATGGATGTTGCCCAGTCGCAAATGTCCTGCGACTTGGAGTCGCGCTTTCCAGCACCTAACGCCGGAATGTGGGTGTGAGGAGACGTGGGGGCTTTTTCCTTTGGCATGATAAGACGCAAAGCTCGAACCAAGAAGTAGAGAAGAGGGCGGATGATTTCCATAGAGCAAAAGTGGCAGTTCAAGTAATAGTCGACAGGCGCGTTGGTTGCCTTGCAGCCTGTGAGCGTCAGGATAACACATTGAAAACACGAGGAATAATCGAAACGTGGCAAATAGATCGATGAGAAAATGTTGCCAAATTTAGACATCTCAGAAGCAAATCTGCATCCTCAAATATGTTTTAGAACGTCCACAACTGGACGGTCTTGGTACGTGCCATGAAGTATACATTGGAAAGTGGCTGTGCTTTGGCGATCGCGGGAACAAACTTGAGAATCCAAGCGAACTTCAAAGGAGACAACAAAGAAGAAGCATATCTGCGCTAAAAGGGACTTAATTTACCAATAACACGCGTTTCTCTTCGCTGCCTTTCTCTCAGTACCACGAACGCTGGGCGCAATCCTTAGCTTTCGACCTATCTAATGATCAGACCAGTCAAACCAAGGGGGAGATGAATTGAAGAAAAATGTATACCAAATTTTCAAAGCACACACTTCTTAGCCACGATGCGAGAAATCGTGTCCTCGATCTCCTCACTTGTAGCATTGCAAAGTTCTCCGGAAAGAAAGGTTGTATGGCGGCGTATCTGGGACGTGCTTAAGATAGAAAAATAAGAAGTTAACATTAAATCCCAAGTTCGCCTGGTTGAAACACTGTACCCTTCCTGCGGCGAAGCGAGAGCTTTGACTCCTCGAACTTCGATTTGTTTGACCGTATCCACCTCCCCATCGAATTCGTTCCGACATTGATGGGCGAAGTTAATCACCTCTCCCCCGTCCACAACTGAGTACATGCTTGTGCTGTTGAGCCTGGACTCAGAAATCGAGACTTCTGTCTGTGGTGTCACTTTTATCGCTTGGTTGTCATGTTTTCTGCGACGACCTCCACATTCAATGTAGCCGGTCAACAAGATATTCAGGATCTTGTTCTTCACTTCGGCAGGGAGAGTAACAAATAAGACCAAAATGACGCATGAAAGGAGGCACTTCATGACTCCTGCACCAGGCGGGCAGACAACGTTAAAGTGTGGAACCTCGATCGACGACGCACTAGGCGGTGAAGGCAATTTGGCGAGTGTCGATCTACGGAACGTCCAGCGTTAGTGATCAAGGTGAGAGGGTATGTTGCGAACTTGATTGATCCCTTCCTTCGTCACCACCATCAACTGAGTTGACGTCACTAGGACATGAGTTCGTACTTGGACTTGGATATCGGAATCTAATAAAATCTAACGTCCAGCATCTCGACATTTTTCACGGTATATTCTCGTTTGTGAGATAAGCTTTTGTCTTTTTTTATTACTCGTGTTTTGAGACAGACCTCTTGCTTCAAACGAATTAATAATGCGCTCCCAAGTCCTCCACTCGGCGTACCGTAGTGCCAATGCAATGGAAGTTCGTCAGAACTTGCGACTTACCAAGCTTCCTAGCCACAAAAGTCGTTCATACATCAACGCTCGGCCTGGGTGAGATGAGCCAAGAACGAAGGTTTTGCTCGCACGAATATGTTTCCAAGTCCGGGTAATGCCAGGGTCCAGGACGAAGATAACCCAGATCGAGATTGAAGGCGGTAGAGTTGGTATATGCGCAAACGCCATGACCAAACATTTCGATACGACAAAGCATCGAATAAAAATGCGATAAATCAGTAGTCAAACCTCGGAAAAGTTTCAGTTAAAGGTGGGGGTGCAGCTGACCGACGTAGGCGGCTTATCAATACAATGTTCGTTTCTAGCAGTTGGAAGCATACTCACACACACGATTCGGTTGTATCGCTCTCAGCAGCACCGTGCCACCAGGATCGCCCCCTTCCGCAAGAAATTTTCGCAATCGGACCAAATGTATCTTGCCGCCAACTCTCAAACTGGAACGGTCGACGCTACAGGCAACCAAGCACAAAGGTTCAACGTTAGCTAATGCTAATGCTCGGCGTTTGGGCCACTGACTCTATTCGTTTGTTCAGAGCGCGGAGTAGGAAAACCCGGATGCAGAAGACGGCGAGTAAGGCGGTCTGTTTCAAAATCCAGGCCAACTGGCGGGAGTCCAGCTCGGCTGCCGTCGCTGTGTCTGGTGATTGGGTGTCTCCGAGTTTGTTCAGATATGAATTTAGAGAGAAGCTCGAACGGAGATCCATCATCGAAAGATTTAAGCGCATCGACGAGCATGATGGGGAGTAGAGACGAAGTGAGCCTGGGATATACGAGTAGGGGGTGTCGATGAGCGGAGTAACAGACAGGCAAGTGCGAGCGTTCAACTTTGAGGAAGCGACGGAAGAGACAAAGTCGAAGAGGGTGACTTGTCGGGGTGTTAGATAGGACCTCAAACAGAGCGTGTGGGACGCACCTGTGCCAGAGTGTCAACAGAACCTGAGCCCGCGATGCCCATTTCGAGTCCCCGTTTAACTTTCGAACATTCAACCCAACCCAGCGCCCTTCGATCGGGATGCTTCCGAGTTCTTTCGGACATGTGGGGTAAATCAGGGGAGTGTTGAGCTAGCACCGAAGCCCCGTAATCCCGCCTCGATGTACTTCAACACTCTCGATGAGGATGACGGAAGGACAGAGGGGAACAAACTTTCTGGGTCAGAATGAGGGATAATATGAGCATTGAGGGTGTGGAACGAACTGTAGGATGTTAAGCTGAATCTCTGCAAGAGCTTGAGGGACGTACTGGAGAGCATCTGACAGTTATTCCGACCGTCCTCTTGTTTTTCCTCTCCGTCTGTCTGGCACGCCGATGACTCCACTTTGGTGTCAAACTGCAGGCTTCACCTCTTGCACGCGCTGCCCGGGTTTGTTTTAATCTCGGGTGCACATTCGTATCCAAATGTCGTGTCGTAAAGTAAACACGTCTCCAAATTTGCTGTGTTACCCGGAGTGACAATGCCAGAAAATTGTCTTGATCGTACTCATATCGAGAGCGCATGCGAATGACTACAGCGACTGGGTCGTATATCGGATTCGTAGAGAGGTATGGTTCTCACCTGTAGCTAGGAAACCCGCAACCATCAAGCGCGATTGGTTCTACGCATGCGCCGCAGGTAATTATTGATGTGTTCCATGAATGGAACCGACTCTGGAGACAAGTCTTCAGGTTTTCGAATACTTGTAATGTAGGTCAATAGAACAAATAACGAAAACCCATAGTCGTAGGGTCCGAAAGGGAGCGACAAGATCTAGAGAGTTCCCATTGGAGAAAGGAGGACAGATGCACCGGAGAAATGTTGAGGTGTTGTGACCGCCCTGTGGCGTGAGCACAGCTATGCCGAAACACCGCTTTTATCCTATTGGTTAACCGTGAAATTTCGGTGACGGAAATCCCCACCGGACAACGGCACGGCCCAAATAGATAAGGAGACTTCCCAGACCGCATTTCTCTCATCTACACCACCTCTCTCCCACCATCCACTTCCACCAGTTCACTACCGTTCCAGATTCCCTACCGATGGGCGCAGCACACAGGAGGAATGATATGGTTAGAGTCCAACCTCGTTTGCGAACTTTCGAGTGGGTGCAATGCTTGGCATACTTCTCGTGTCCAGGCGAGTTGACTTCAACAATGATGAGATTCCTCCTCCTATGCGCGTCTCCCTAGACCTCAAATCCTCATAACGCGCTTTGTTACTACTGCCTTCTGCATGCTCTCACTGCGGGCATTTGCCTATTTCTACATTGATTAAATTGTGAATATACTGTGGATAAATAAATAATGTGTTCAAACTCACGCTCAATGTTCAAATTTGGAACAAATTTCAAATATCTTTCTTGAATTGAACTTATTTTCTTCTCCGACAAAATTGTGGACAAATCTGAAATGATTCTAAGTTTTCAACGTTGAACAAATGGTAGATAAATTCGTAATATCTTCTCAAAATGACTGACACTGCTGGCATGGGACTTCTTCATGCGGCCTAAAATATCAGTCAAATAGTATTTAGCTTGTTTAAATTTTAGACGGATTTTATGATATGTCAAACTTCTTATTGTTATAAACTCTACATTAGGTCAAAATCCGTCTAAAATTTTGACAAGCCAGATACTATTTCCGAAGGATTTTAGCCTCCCCTAAATAGTCGCGGGTCACCTAGGGTTATTGTTTTCTATGAAGTTGGCGGGCGACCGAAGCAACCCTAGATGACCCCCTATTATTGTAAGTCGGCTAAAATTATGCTAAAATACTATCTGGCTTGTTTAAATTTTAAGGAAATTTTAGCTGAGCGTACACATGGGGACAATGACAAAATTCATGGACAATCAAATTTATCTAAAACTTAAACAAGCCAGATACTATTTTACCTACATTTTACTGGGCCTAAGAAACTCTCGTGCCAGCAGTGTGAGGCGCAAATTGTGATCTTATTGAAACACATGACCTCCTGTTCTGGAAGAGAGTCAGAACTGAAGGCGAACCATGTGAACCATGTGAAGGCTCGACTCGAAATGAACCGTGGTGTGAACGATAGCCAATCGTCGTTTTTCGTCGGTGGCTGTGAAATTCCTAAATCGGGAACATCAACGCGGCCGCAATCTCGACAAAACTCTCTCCGCAACGGCGAAAGATCATCTCAGTGTCCTTTCCCTTTCGCTGTGCATCCAGCTCGCTCACTGCCACGTTCTTGGGCCTCTTGAGCCCGATCTGGCTCAAATATATCAACCCAAATGACATGACTACAGAATCAGAATTGAGGAGCATACAATTTCGCAGCAAACTCGGCAAGAATGGAATAGCGAGGAATTCTAGGAGGTGACAACAGCGAAGTCGGGCTGTATAAGGTGAGTAAACCCGTCGCATATAATGCCTGCATATTGATCTGACCAGTTTCGAAGTCTCCGGCCGGTTGAAATGACAATAAACGCGGCATGCTAGGTGCAAAAGACGGACTAGTGCATTCCGGGATGTCTACAGCGTTTTTCTGGGCTCGTTATCGTATATGACGTCAATCTGTGCATTGAAGATTTCGGACGAGGACAGAATACTGGGCCCTCCGGGTGCGTAAAAATTTCTGCTGGCCCATTAGATCTCTAGATAGCTAATACTTCGTTAAAAGCGTTCACCCAAAGTCTGCATGATAGCTCTGCCAATGTGCGGCTCTGTTCTCATAGTTGGCATATACCGGTTCCATGGCCCTTGTTTCGTCTTTTCCGTCTGCCTTAGCACCGCTGTTAACGAATTTTGTCGCCATCACACAGTATGAGTCAATCTCCCCCTCTAGAGCTGCCTGCTACATCTATAGCCTCTCTGAGTGGACTACAGTGTCGCCAATGCGACATCCTGCGAATCACTTTGCCCTCTGCTTCATCAGAAGCAATTGCGTGGTGCGGTTACTGTCCACATCGAGCAAGACGACGTTCCGGTTTCGGTGCTTCTTGACATTGTCGAGGTCCCTCGCTCACATTCTGGCTTGAACCCTGCGACGGCATTTGCGAATATCCCAGAAGATTTTGGTGTTTCGGACGAAGGTATGACTGTATTTCCTGATAAGAGCATTGCGCTTACTTGCTCCCAGATACCCGGCACTACCTGCGATAATGCGTCCAACCACACACGATGATTCTCAAGCTTTCGAAGCTCGTTTCCTTCTTCCCTGGCGAATCCAACCTAATTACATGCTTCAACCACGTCCTTAGCCTCGTCGCGAAGACCGCCATTCGTGTATTTAACGCCCCAGAAGCCTGTAAAGACGAAATCATGGACAAGGCAACCACTGAGTTGCTGGAACTGGAAAAACACATCGAATTTGAAGACCTCGAGACTCAGGCAGCTGGATTAAATGACGACGATGAAAGTTGACAGGCGGACAACATGGATAGCTGGATCGACGAACGCCTCGAGCTATCAGATGTTGAGCGCGACGATCTGGACGAGAGTGTCCTCCCGGGTCGGCTGCTACTCGCCAAGGTAAGTTCAGATAGCATTTCGGACTCATGGACATTTGAAAACTTACCAAGAACCTACAGCTGCGTAAACTGTCATATGCAATCGTTAACTCCACCACTCTGTTGTTCCAAAGTGGTTTTCGATCTTGACAGACTTGAAACTTGACGAACGCACGATGCCCCGAGACGTTTCGAGTCCTAGTGATGTGCCGGCTGGGCCTGGAGGCCGAAGCTAGCCAAAGCCAGCCGTCAAAAGCCAGGCCAAGCCGAGCTTTTTGCCCGGCTTTCCAAAGCCTGTGGCCTCGGCTTCGATTCTTGAAAGCCACATGCCACGGCCTGAGGCCGTGACCTGAGGTGTAAGTTTACTCATCTATTATATGCTGTTTACCTGCACTAATTTAACAAATTTTCATGGAGGAGTATACAAACAGACCGCTGAAAAGTTACAACACCCCCATTCCTCTGCCAAACTCAAATTTTGTGAACATCGGATTTTATTGCATGCGTCACGTGTTCACAAAGCGATTCGCGTACTATCGGAGTCCGACTCTGAAAGTGACTCTGCTAAGCCGACGTCCAGTTTGATCACACATTTCCGCCCCATTTTCGCGTTTTCAACCGCTTTTGACATTTCTCTCACCACGCATTGGACGTGACATTGCAACAACGAGCCGACAACAATGATCGCAGGAGCGCCGCTCGCAAACTACTGCCATCCGAGTCGTTCCAAACCAATCTATTCGCACAAGAAACAACATGCGAGGCGGTGGACGAGTCTCGCATGAACGAATGTGGACGAGGAGGAAGGAGGGATTGGAAGACAGGTCTCCACCTGCTGGTATGTCCATTATACCATCCAACTTTGTCTCCAACCTAACCACCACACTTCAGAACCCCCAGAACGTTGACGGAAGTACTTAATTAAATTTTCTGTATTTTTAGAGAATAAAAAGTGATTTTCTTGGTAAAGCCGCGGCCTAGGGATTTGTCTGCGCGTAAGGCGTCCTTCATTGAACTCAGCAACAATAGCTTCTTAACGGACATCTTGAAATGACTGTGGAATCCGGGATTTCCTATGTAAGTAAGCAGAAACCTTGCCGATTTCTCGTTTCTCTCCCACTGAGTCTGAGCTACAGTTAACTTATCTGGCATCAACATACGGAATGCGGGACATACTGATGTGCCATAAAAATGGCCTTAGAAGCCCTTAGCTTCAATCGCGTCCTGAAAATAGAATGAAAGAGAGCCAAGTTGATGCCGTTCGCAAATAGCCTAAGGATTAAGAGTAGGGAATGGCACGGGTAACGCGGGTGTCTGGGCGCCTACCCGCACCCGCGACCCGCACGGGTTTACCCGTCAAAACGAGCCCGACGTACCGGTACTCGTCGGTACCCTTACTTACCCGTGACCCGTGCGGGTTGGCGAACCCTTGCATTTCCCTAATTAAGAGTCAGAAATGAAATGGTGACCACGGAGGTGATAAGTGAAACGGGTTCGTGAACAAATAGCAGGAATTAATGATGAGTTTGTGCATAACTTATTGGAATAGGTAGAACGAAAGCTCACCTGTTTTCTTGACAAATATCTAAGAGGGGCATCGATAGAGCGAACGCATATTTAAGCTAGCCACAAAGTAGAAAGATGAAGAAGGCATTAATGGCCCATATCACCATTGGCTGGATATTCCAACAAGGAGAGCCAAGACAATAAAATGGGCAGGAGTACTTTGAAGAGAAAGGCGTTAAAATAGATGTGAGTTGGGGCTATTTCGTGAGATGCAGGGAAATAGATCCCGGAGTGAATACATGAGTGAGTAGAACTGGCGGTCACAAAAAGCTCGATGAATAGCCTGAGACGCGCAGTGTGGCGAACTAAAATTTCAAAAGCGATTTGCGAGAGGCCTTTTGAAAACATAGAACTGGATTGGAAAGTTGAATTAGCGGCGTGCTCGTGTGCTCACAAACCGCGGTTCATTTCGAGTCGAGCCTTCACATGGTTCACATGGTTCGCCTTCAGTTCTGACTCTCTTCCAGAACAGGAGGTCATGTGTTTCAATAAGATCACAATTTGCGCCGCAGTTATTTTGAGAAGATATTACGAATTTATCTACCATTTGTTCAACGTTGAAAACTTAGAATCATTTCAGATTTGTCTACAATTTTTTCGGAGAAGAAAATAAGTTCAATTCAAGAAAGATATTTGAAATTTGTTCCAAATTTGAACATTGAGCGTGAGTTTGAACACATTATTTATTTATCCACAGTATATTCACGATTTAATCAATGTAGAAATAGGCAAATGACCGCAGTGTCTAAAGCGATCGTTCTGCTGATTTCTTGAGGCGGTCCCACTATCGTTCCAACGCTCTTACCGATACCCTTATCACCTGTAGCTTAATCTGAAACCCCAATTCGCCCCAGACGACGTCAACGGACGGCAGCACCCCCGAGATCCATGGTACACTGAAGCCGGGCTTGGCTGGGCTATAAGCTGCTTGTAGCCTTGTGCCATCCCTGCGTCATATTGGGCACAAATACCTGGACGCGGTTGCTGCCGTCCATTGCCTTCCTACCAGCGATCGCACAGTCGATAAGGCCCTAGTGCTACCTCCGCCAACTCGGTCTACTCTGTGTATCTGTCATATCTTCGAGATCAATCAACTGGATCTGACTCTTTACCTTCATCCTCATAGCTGATTGCGCTTTCGCCTTCTTAATCACGTTCAAATCTCCCGCTTTCCCCTTGAACCAGCTCAGCGCATTGCCCACTTGGACGGGTTCGACCTTCCTTACTCGGCCAACAGTCCTCGAGAAGGCAAGAATATACAACAAAGGAGACGACAAGTACATACGTCTCGTTTGCATGGATCGAAACCGCGCGGTGTTCATGGAGGCTTGTTTTTTGATTCCTGTTAGTCCCCCACCTATTCTTTTCACGATGTAGCTCGCGCGATATTTGACCCTGAATCATCCAATATTGTTCTTCCTGTATGCTTCCACCTCCACCTCGGTCCTCTATGATAAAGCAGAGACGCCTATTGTTTGCGAGAACACCCGAGGGACGCCGATTAAAGGCAAGAAAAGCCACACTGGTGAAGTAAAAGTACGCGAGGAAGTGAGACGACAAAAATCCGCAATATTCCCGTAATCTTTAAATTCTTGTTGTGTGTTCACAACGACCAGGAGCTCTTACGACTTGTATTATATGCTTTCGACTTATAATGTACATGACGGCAATGACACATAGAGACTTGGAAGGCAAGTAGACGATTCGCAGGCGGTAAAATAAATTATCTGTTTGAAGTCGATTACATTCTCAAAATTCCCAGAGGAACCGTTAAGGATACGGAAAGGAATGGAAAGGAAAGGAAAAAGAGAGGACAGCTTTACGCATCGACGGTGGCGCTGAAGGGAACAGTTGGTCAAGTCGATCAATGCGTAATAAAGACGATGTTCGGTGCACCCTCACAGTTTACTCTGAGCAACGCGTCAACATTTTCGCCTTCGGGCCCAGTCTCCTATCCACACTCGCACAAGCCGCGCATTTCTTACTTTCAAGTATAACCTGCACGACAATTTTCTCGCTGAAAAGGTGGGTCAAGTCAACTTTTTCGATGCAATTGATAAGATAAGACACACCGATATCACGTACGGAACCGTCAGGCTGCGCTTCGATAGTGCATGGAGTCGAGGAAGAGAAGTTCTCCAGTACGACCGCGTCTGAGTGGAGCGGTGATGCTGCAAAATCACTAAGATCGAGTCAGAGGGAACATCGAGTTGATATGCCTGCATATATCGAGGTTCTGAGTACAAGGAAGTGAAAGGGAGGGGGGATACGCCGCTGACGGAGGGGATTCTTTTCGTCGTGGTCTGGAAAAAGTCGAGGAGGTCTAGCTTGAGGAGAGGGCGAGAGTGACGGAAAGGGCGATGACCAAGGATACTCAACACCTAAGGAAGAAGAGGAAGGCAAGGTTCGTTCCCAGTATCTCTGTTCCAGGTTCGCTGACCAAGGTTCAACCCAACACTGTCTTCATCCATCGGTGTGCCTTGCTATTCATCTGAGCTTGGAGGTAGAACTATGGGGATTCTCTCTGAAACACAGTGTCGAGAATTTTGGCTGGGCTGCAAGCATGGTACTCCAACACCCTGCTTCCATCGCTCTGATCATAGCTGACTCTTGGGGCATTAAAAACGCATCAGCGTTCTCCTGGGACTTCTCGGCAGAAAGCCGCTCTCTTTCTTTCACTAGGTGCCGTTTCACGTTGGGCCCAGTGGGTAGTCGTGGACTGATACTCGCTGTATATCAACCGAGTCAATTACCGCAGTTCAGTGTTGGATTAATACGCTCTTTTAATCCCAACTTTGTACTCCTGCCTGTAAAGTCGAATGGGTCTTGCGTCACTTGTGGAATCCGTTATGTCCTTTGTCCTTGGGTGTTGAATTCGCTCTTCTAAAAGAATACCCCTGGCGTGCCATTAGTTCACCTCGACGACACATCCAAGGCGTCCTCATTCACCCACTGGACTTATTTTTCTTCGTCAAACCCGATATACCTCGTGTATGGAGGCACATCGAGCCCCTTAAATGCACCACTTTTCCGCAAAGAAAAACCAGGCCGACGCACAGTGATGAGAGTTCTGAACGACATGTAACTCTTGCATTGGGTTCCTGAATCCTGAGACTCCGAAGTTAAATGTCAAGATGCCACTCACGAAATTATATAAGGGACAGGTGCCTTCTCGCCATGTTTGTTAACACCCGTCTTGTAAGACCCTCTATTATCTTAAATTCCATGTCCTGACCTCATTCCCCCGTCGCTCTACACCAGGTCTCAACCTTTTCCATTCTTCTCCTCGCTGTCCCTCATACTCTCGCTTTGAAATCGACTTGCTACGTCGACGGCACCATCGACGGCTGCGTCTAATTCATCAATCGATTTTGCAAGGAGGTCTCGAAAACCTCGGTTCGTCTTCTTCCCACCTCTATTTTTTCTTGCTCCCTTCTTTCAACGACACTTATTTATTCCTACCTAATCTGAAGGTCGGGCACGACGATACCGTCAGCCACTGCTACAACTTCAAAGACAGCCTCGGGAACCATCGATGTGCGTATCCGTACGCGCTTATTACGCCTTGCTCACTGCTGACTTTCAACCTTCCTTCGGTTCAATCATTAGGTGACTTTGCGGCGCTGAACACGAAGAACATCGGAAGCGGAGTTCCAAGCGCAGACAACTGTCAGACGGTGCTGAATAAGGTCGTGGGAGACTGTATACATGTGCGCATTTTCTTTGGTTCGATTGCGACGTTCATTCCTTATTTTTTAATACCCAGGGCGGTTGGGCGAAGCTGGACTCGAACAAGTATTTTACCTTCTTGGTCGACCCTAACGAAGGGAAATGCCCCCAGTTCCATAATTGATTCTTCCCAATTGTCAATGCAGACCGCAGGGAGCTGCGATCATCGTCGGAGGGTTTTTTGTCCATAGCTTTGCGCAGTAGCTTACTTTTCGATTGCTGTCTCGAAGACCTTGCCAGATATTAGTATATTTAAATAGTGGTAATAATAAAAATTGGACACTTACTGAGCTCAGGGTGCCCAAGTGCGTCTCAGCATATGTATAATGGTAAAGCTGTCCAGTAGTGGAAAAAGGGAGGGTCTTACATATGGGCATCAAGTAGAAGGTTCGGATGAAAAAATGAGACAGAAATACACTTGAGAAGGAGGAAGACATTCGAAGGAAGGTAGGCTCGCATGACCCGTCAGCCGTTCAGGGATATCAACAGTTACAGCAGAGAACTAATCTTCATAGGAATACAATACCAACAGGTCTACACCAGCTGAAATGCGTAGCTGCATTTCAGCGGTCGAGTAGATTGTTGAGATGGTCCATGAAGTGAGCTTGCTCTCTGTAAGTTGACATCTTGGCTGAGCCCATAACGAATGAAGAAAGGAGGAATATTTGTCCAGCATCCTTCTTCTGCGCAGGCTGTACTCGGACTCGACGTGGCATGGACGAGTCACAATTTTTTGAAGACTCGAAAGGAAAGCGTTAAATGTAACGCCATATCCGGCGTGAGCCACAAACGGTGTTTTGAGTGAGATTCAGTTTATTTGAAATGACGCACCTTGTCCAGACTAGAGCACGCGCATATATAGAGTTTAGGGTTGATGATTGGTTAACAGAAGAAATGAGGGACAGTCTAGTGGTAGAGAGGAAACAAAACTTCGACTACCCAAGCGCGTTTGAAAGAGAGAGTAAGTTAGACCGCGGCTGGATACGAATTCACGTAGACGGAAAATTTCGGCGAGTTTTATATCTTCGGATTGGGAAGTTTGTTCGATTACAGAAAAGAGGCAAAAATGCGTCACCAAATTCAGAGAACTAGTAGAAATGAGTCCCACTGGCTGAAACGCCAAAAGGTAATTCAGTGATTGAGTTAGATTGTCGAGAAGTGAGCTCGCTCTCGGTAAAATTTAAGTTGGATGTGCCCGTTGGCATGAGAGGCATAAGATGGAAGAGTCTGAAATAAGATTTCTGGTCCGTATCGCTTCGCGTGAAGACGTTCTTGGGCAGTGACGTACTGTACTATGCAGGCGGTGCTGTAAGGTGCATTTAAAAGGCAACCGAAAACGACACGCACTTTGGTCCAATCAAAAGCACTGGCACAGAATCCTGGACATCGTCGCGCGGTTCTAGAAAGCTCGAAGGTGTAGGGTCGGTTTTAACGAGGAATCGATGTTGGTCGAGGGCACCTAGCAGGAACGACGACGAGGTTTATCAGGTCGGTGAGAAGGCCGTAGACCTTGAGAATACCCAGATCGTCTTCGGCGTTGCTCTCTGAAGCGTCTGAAAGCCAAATTGGGCTTGTGAAAAAATGAAGTGGCTGCGTAATTCACAGATAATAGTGAGGAAGAGTCAAGCGACATATGTTTCGTATGGCAGCCTCGTTAAGAGGGAATCAAATTTGACGACGACGAGTAATGCCCCTCCCACAAAGAACACCTACAGCGGCGGTCATCATAGATAGCGAGAAATGAGAATCAAAAAAGGCGGAAGGTCATAACTCGGGTTCTTTTGGTAGGGAGAGAGAGATTGTCGTTTTCATGCAGTCATTCACGAGTGGTGGGCTGAACGTAGCCGTGTTGGGATACGAAGTTTTCCCAGGTCACGGTGGCTGGTGAGGACGACTCCTTCAAGAACTCTTCGGCGAGTAACACGGTCAACATGGGTTGAAGGTCACCGGCTTACAGACAAATATTTCGTATGCTGTATCTACCATTTAGGCTCCATGATATGTAATACATTCGTTCTAATTCTAAGCAATGAAACGGCCAAGATAAGACGAGGAAGAAACCGAATACGAAAAACGAACTGACCATGGAAGACCCTACTTCAAGTTCCTCGCTGCAGCCACTTTGTATACCCCGCCCATTGCGCATCAACACAAGAACCTAAAAGCCCCAAATATTGGACAGGATTCAGAATTGAAGCCAAGCATGCACTATCTCCGGGAACACCACGTCGGAGGGAGGCGCAAAGCCAGCGGTGCCGACCCGCCGAAACTGTATACACAAACCATCAATCGCAGCCCAGCGAGTGAGGTATGGCGGCTTCGGAGGAAACCGGCGCATGCTGAGCGATACTAGCCAATGTAGAGCGTGGTTTACCCGAAAGAAAGTTCGCCGCAGCCATATTTCCGCATCCAGTCAACACCATTGCCGAACAATAAAAGCCCTAAATCAAAAACCCAAGCCGAGCGCAGCCAAATACTCCCGAGCTCCAGTGACATCGAGCTCGACGAGTTCCAAGAGCCACTAGCATTCCTTCGAAAGTGCAGACAGATGTTGTCCAGATCCATCGGGAGCAAGCACGGGGAAGAGGGGTGGAATTTGAGATACGGCTGTGGGGGAGTCGCAGGCGCGTTGAACAAGACGTGTCGAGGTGGGGCGATGGTTGACCTGGAAGAAGGGAGTTGTAAGGTGTCGGTACGGTGCTGAGAGACGGGCATCCGAAGGTCTGAACTTACATTTCAGTGCTCAGTGCTCTGGATACACGGGTTTCAGGTCAGCAGAGATGTCCTTGTGGCTGCACGTACTAGCAAAGGCGAATGAAGCAGCAAATTAGGGATTGGGAAGACTCGGACACGGACTAATGTAGCAACCGTGTATGCTTTGGCCAAGCTAAAGGCGCGTCGTGCGACTTGGTCGAATACTAGCGGCTAATTGATGAACAGAGAAGCCGCACAAAGCGAGAGGTGAAAGAAAAAGCGCCTTTACGCCTCTCGCGCCGACAAATTGAATGAAAGCAGTGACGCGTTGACGTCACGATCAACTATACAGTTCCTCCCACGATGGCAATGACGTAGCCGAGTCGGAGTTGATCTCAAGTGATTGCAAGTTTGCGACTCAGACAGGCGAATCGAAAAACCTTCTTCCTTTCTCCCATTTCATACCATACCACATTACTAGTCGGTGGACATCCACCTTATCGAGAGCAAATTTCACTGCCTGGGCCTCTCAACAATCTGTCCAACCTCTGAGGTGCCATTAGGCGCTTCATTTGGTGAAGACTATTCATTGCCGTCCAATTTGCTCTCCTTCCCAATTGTTAATGTGTCCGACTGGTTCTGAATCGGTGAATCCTACCCAACGTCCCATTCCTTTTTTCCCTCTTTCTGGCGATGGATCCCCGTCTTTATCTCCGCAGTAGAATTTTCCACCGTGCTAGCCGGCGACAGCCTGATAAAAAAACCTCCTTGCTTCACCGCTCAAATCTCAATTCGCGTATTCAATTTACCGAGAGGGTAGTTCAGTCATGGGCCGTCCTATCGGTCTACTTTACCACTGAGATGCTTCTCCTCGGCATTTTCGGTAGAGAAGACCGTCAATTATGGACATAGGGCCCAGACTGTGACTCGCTCTCGGTTTTGGTCATCAATGCCTCCCTGCTTGTCCTACGACTCATACCCTCTTCCAATTCCTTTCTATCGTATCCCTGTCTCGTTTTTCCAATCAAGTGCACCCTCTACGAGTAATACATTCACCCACTAATTCTAGTCTCTATTTCCCCAATCCAACACGCCACAATCGCAATCTTATCGAAGATCCCTTCGCCTCCTCCATCCCTCTCATGCAAATGCGCGCATCCGCATTGCCGAGAGCGTAGCCCACCGTGCAGAATATCTCCACGATCTATTGAACCAATAAAATACCACGCAGATTTTTAGTGGCTAAAGATCGTTTATGAAGGCTATGGTATGGACTTGCTCTCCCTTTGCTGGTGTCCTTGACTGCCCTTCCGCACCAACTGCGTTCTTCCTATTCCTCCTTCGGAGGACAGACACCTGTATCCTTCTTCCAATCAAACACACTTCCTGATCCTCGTGGTTCTTACTTTCCCGTGGCGTATGGCCAAAATTTATTCCTCCTCCCGGGAAAGAGTTCATATCCCCAGAACTTCTATTGCCACAAAAGAGACTCCGAGTGCACTCGTAAGTAATGCAATTCATCAACCGTTTAGATTTCCCAACGATCCTATTGAATGCTTCTTCCCTTTCCCACCAATTGGTGCATCGAACTTATTGTAAGCACCGAGAGCGAGCTCACTACTAAAAGTATCTAAACGATCTACTGAACCACTGAGATGCATCTCAGCTGGTGAAGGTCGTTTATGCAGGGGTTATGATTCGCTCTCGGTATGCTTAAGTTCGTGCCGGCTTGTCCTTCCCCCTCCCTTCCTTTATACTGTGTTCTTCTTTCTCCATACGTTCCTATCTTTTTTCCCAGTCAAACATCGTGCTTGATAGTATTCTCCAATCTTTTCCCGCGAGGCGAGTTCGCAACTGACTTCAGGACCCTTTACACTTATGTACGTCGAAATGCAGGTGAATGCACAAAGTTCTGCTTTGGCTTTGGACCTAACGGTCCCTATTCGCGTTCCAAATCTTGGCCTTGGATTAAATCCGTTACGATTACATGAATGCTCTCAAGGCTTTCGTTTTCTAAATTCGAAGACAGTCTCTGCATCACCCTGATACTGTCTCCTCGCTTCAAGTATGACATTAGCATTCCAAATCAATTCGCATTAAGAACAAAGGTTAGGAAGTATCATAAATAGGCACTGAAATATCTGAAAAAGAAGACAGAAACTTGACCCCAGAAGCGTAATACAGTAGAAAGGAAGTACGGTGTAGAACCAGCCAGGAACACCAACGAACAAAGAGCGCGTCCTCTGGGTTTGGGCAGGCACAGTACATAAACGCTATAGAACTTTTGCGACCAGAGACAATCCAGTCGTAACTAGAAAGGACCGTCAACAGCCAATCTCGCGCTGTATTAAGTCTCACCTTATAGAATGCGGCAGAACGGGCGAAGGGCTAAGACGCAAGAAGTGGAAGGAATGGAGGAAAGGTCAGCCTTCCGTTGGTGGATACTCACCAACGTTGAGCATAATCGATCTAAAAGAAGAGAGGATTAGGAATGAAGATCACCTCGAGGAAAATATGTACTTACCTTCGAGCAGTTGGGACTCTGCAGATCTGCGTCTATATTTCGTGCTGGACTAACCAGAGGCTTCGTGCGAGGAAGGAATTAGGAGAGGCTTTGAAGGATGGCCTCATGACGTTGGTCAACTCTATCGACCTGGCCACGATGATGAGTACGCGTCGACGCTGAGAAGAGAAAATAACGGACAGGGACACTGTAGGGGAGATTAAAACGAACCATAACCAACGCATCTGGTTTCAATTCCTCGCTGCTGCTAATATGCGTCGCCAAGCACCCATCATCACTAGCATCCACAACCGAAATGGCGGACCCAGACCGAGACCGGAGTGGAACTTGCCTAAGGGAGCCGAAGGACCAGAGCTCAGCAATGAGCGTACTCGAGTACTCTCGCGAATGAGTCTCAAAAGAAGACTGCCTAGAGACCAGGCGCAGAGACGATGGGCAAGTTGTCGGCGGGAAATGGCGGAGCGGAATGAACGGGCAATGCGGCGTGTCTGACAGAAGAAAGGAATTAGGAGCAGAGTGACGGTCATGACAAAAGTCTGGACTTGCCTTCAAAACCGGGATACTCTGCATATATATGCGGTTCAGGTTAATGAGGGAGTCATGACGTGGACGACGATCTGTATGGAGATGCCATAAGTTTTTTGAGCTATCTACAATAGGAAATGAGGCAGCGAATGAGGATTCGGAAGGGCACGTACGTCCCTATGTAACTTGAGCCATCATAGACTCTTTGTTCCACTACTCAGACGCGTCGTGGGATGAGTTACGTAGAGGTCCCACGTCCGAGATAATGGACGCAGAGACAGTCGTCGAAAGTCGGCAAGTCGAAGGATAATGGATGCACGTTCGAGGAACTTGAAAGTCGAGAAAAACGCGCTTTGCACGTCTTGTCAGAATGAATGAAAGTAGGTTTAAACGAGGGATGCTGCTGCATAGTGTTGCGGGAAATAGCCCGCCGACCTACTTCGCTGGGCAAATTTGCCGGACCAGGACGGCGGTCCAAATTCGCAGAGGTGAATTTCGGCTAATTTGCGCGCCGGGGCCGGGGGCGTAACCCCCGAGAGTTCAAGCTAATTTGCGCAAATTAACCCTGCAAAATACCAAAAAATCCTTCTTTGCATGCGAAATAGCTCAACGGTTTGGTCAAATTTTGTCACGGCCTCGGATACAGGTAAATTTTGGCAGTGAGTGCGACGTTCACTCAACTTTTCTTTTTTTTTGGCAATGGTCTTGCATCCCTCCCTGAAAAATTTTGAGGTACTGGTCAAGTACGCATTGGAAAGGTCGGCGTTCGAGGGTCTAATGAGGGGGGGCAAATTTGCCCTAATTCCACAAGGTGCAAGGGGGTGGGATTTTCCTAGAAAACAGGCTATAAAGAGGTAAAGAAACGGTCAAATATTCAATAGGTCTTGCGTGAATTGGAGCAGTAAATACATCTTGAAATCGTGCTTGATCGAGAAGTTGAAATCTTCGGTAGATCTCAAAGGGACCTGAAATTTCTTCAAAAAGGTTTAAGTTCTTTTCGGTAGTTTTTGATCGAGGAAATCGATGTTGAAAACTTGAGGGATTTCTCGAGAAAATACTTGAAGTTTTCTGGACACAAAGAATGGAATCGAGAGGGGATCAAGATTTGAACTGTTTTGGGAGGAAGAGGTAAAGACGATTTCAAATTAACAAAGGAAATGGTGAGAAAGAGGTCTTGAAAAGTATAAGTTCTCACACGGTTTTCAAAGGCTCTTTGTTAGTGCTCAACGCTTCTCATTTCAATACGCACATCCCAAACCCGAGAGCGATCACTTCCTGAGTCATCTTATCGGTCTACTTAGCCTCTAAGATGCCGCTTGGCATTTGAGCAAGTGAAGACCTTCTATGATGGTTTTACGATTGATGCTCTACAAACACTGTCCCGCTATGTATGCTGTTTCATATCTGCTGCAGGACTTCACTCTCACGTCTGAAAGTGCTCGTATCTAGTCATTGCTCCGCCGTCTCTCGCATCTAACAAAAATCTATTCCAACAACCCTGAAGTTTGACAACCTCCTTGCTCCATTCCTGATGCCATAAGGCGCATCCGACTTGAGCACCGAGAGTGAGCTCATCTCCTGAACAGTCTTAACAATCTACTCAACCACTGACCTGCCGATGAGCGTTTAGCGTGGGAGATTTCTTGTGATAATCCAGGTTCTGACTCGCTCTCGGTTTTTGATCGTCGAATCGCCCGACTGGTCCTTCTGATTGCATCCTTCCTGCTGGAATAATATCAAGGATTCCCTTCAAGAATGACACCTGTAATTGGTCATGATAAATTACATTACCATGGTAGCTACAATGTTCTTCTACTCGAGTAGCTTCACGGATTAGGTGTTATCCACGTCTAGCCTTGTTCCCCACTTCACTCGATGCATGTAGTTAAAATGCGAGCTTCTATTCTGAAACCAAAGACGCCTCAGGAACTCAAACTAGAAGACAATGTGACGAGAATCTAGACTCACCTTCCAACGAAAGCCGCCAGAAGTAGTGGTTTTCAGAAACACATCAAAGCTAACCCCAGTTAAAACTACTCAGACGAGTAATTCAATGTAAAGGAAAGGAGGAAAACGAACCGCAAGCCTGAGATTCCCAGGAAATATTAACAACGGATGATCTCACTAGGTCTCCACCGACTTCGATCCCCGGCTTTTGGCTACAGCCGATATGTGCCGCGAAATGACAGATCTGGGCTGGAGTCACAGTCAACGAGCCGGAGAGAGAATAAGCCCAAAGTAAGGACCTGAGAGACGGGCATACGAAGGTTTAAACTTGCCTTTGAGTGTTTGGTGCTCCGCGTAGAGGAATCTGGAGTTCAGGTCTGCAGAAACGTCGTTGGGGCTGGCCTATACTAACAACATGAAATGGAACAGCGAAACAGAAATTGGAAGGACTCGGAGACTACCAACAGCAACCGTGTATGCTTTTACTGAGCTATGAAGGCGCGTCGTGTCGTGCAAGTTAGAGGTGCCACTGCTGTAGACGCGAAGAGACTCGTCGAAAGTATGCAAGTCGAAGAATGACGGAAATCGATGAACATAGAGAGTGCACGAAGCGAGATGTGGAAAAGAACGCGCCTTGACGCGTCTCGTGCAAGTAAACAAGATCAGTGACGTCAACAGTGCAGTTCCTCCCACGACGGCAACGCCGAAGGTTGAGCCGAGTCGGAGTTTATCCCAACTGATTGCAACCGAGAGTCTCAGACGTTCGCTTCGAAAAACCTTCTTCCTCCCACCATCTCGTACCAGTGAGTGCACATCCAATTTACCGAGAGCAAATTTCACCTCATGGGCCATCTCAACGGTCTGTGAATCCTCTGATACGCCAATCGGCTTTCATTTGGTGATGACCGTCACAGCTGTGCTGAGGGTATTTGCTCTCCATCTTTTGATGTTCCCGACGGGTTCTTACCTTGCTTTCTTTTTTCCCTTCTTCTGGCGACGCGTCCCCGTCTTCATTTCCGCCGTAAAATATTCCAACACACTCCCCACTGGCAGCCACGATGTCGTCGAAAAACCCCCTTGCATCACCGTGGCTGTCATCTCCATTCGCGCATCCAACTTACCGAGAGCGAAGCTCATTTTCTGACCATTTCAACGGTCTACTCTACCACTGAAAATGCCAACCGGCATTTTCGCTAGAGAAGACCGTTAACCATTGACATTATTGTCAGATTATGACTCGCTCTCGGTTTCGATCGTTGATGCCCACTCCGCTTGTCCTACCCTCGTCCTCTAATTCCTAAACGACACTCTCCAAGATTCTTGTGATACGTAAAATTTGTCCCCGGTTGCAGTACGGCTTTACTCGCCATCTACCATTTCCCCAGTCCAATGCACCGCGATCGGAATAGTATCAAAAACCTCTCCTCTCGTTCAAATGCGCACATCAGACTATCGAGAGCGTAGCTCACCATCCAGACTATCTCAACGATCTACTTAACCGCTGACATGCCACTTGGCTTTTCAGTCGCTCATGATCGTTAACAAGGGTTAGGGCTTAGGACTTGCTCTCTGTTTACTGGTGTTCCCGGCTTGATTGCCTTTTTTTTTTTTTCTCAAACAAACATCCAGCTGCTGGATTTCACTCACAATCTGAATGTACCCCCGGACTGGACTTAACACAGTGTACGTCGTTTTGATCAACCTCTAGAACGTTATCACGAGTCACAATAACAAGCCAGCCTCGTGGGCATTACCTTGAGGGCCCGTAATACCTTGCCGACCGCTACTTTACCACGTTTCGACTTTCTAATCCCCTTGCAAAACACGGCTCCGTGAACATCGCTCAAGCGCTAGACCTGGCGAGTTGAGCAAAAACAATCGCTGTTTACTTGATAGCTTACCCGTGCTCGTAAGTAATACAATTCATTATTCTTTTCAGTCGTCGCTGATTATATCCTTCATTATAAATGAATCAAAGGACCTCTTTCCTTTATCACTCTAGTGCCAATTGGCACTTGCGACGTAAGCACCGGGAGCGAGCTCACTACTCAAACCCTCTGAACGACCTACACACCCATTGAGATGCCACTGGGCGTTTCAGCTGGTAAAGATCGTTTATGACCTGGGATTATGACTCGCTCTCGGTTTGCTCATGTTCCAGGCTTGTCCTTCCCCCTCTATATCCCCGCTCTTTACTGTGTTCCTCCTTTTGAGTATAGATTCCTATGTATATCATTTTCTCAGTCAAACATCCAAATGATACTCCCCAACTTTTTCCCGCTGGGTAACTTCGTATATGGTCGCGGAACTGAGTTTAGTCTTATTCATGCGGGAACAATCTGGGTTCTGCTTCGTCTTTGGACTTTGTGGATTCAATTCGCGTCCGATTCACCTTGGATAGACTTTATATAAATTTATATGGGCATGATAACTACTTTGACTTGGTCCGTTAACTTATAAACTCCTTGCGGTGTCGAGATGAAGCGACGCCAGCCAAGAGCTCTTGGTGATTATGAAAATCTCTCTATCCAATGCGTCTAATATGTACATGTTATGTCCAGTAACTAGTAACTTAGGTCCTTACTTAAGAACGGACTAATCGAAGTTTATAATAAAATAGAGCTCACGGAGCTAGAGAGGGACTTGTTGGGGAAAAAATTGTAGAGTATGTTACAGTATCACGAATGGGTCGTAGCTCCGATAACACCACGTCCAAGGCAGTCGAAGAGCAAACGCTGTGACATCAAAACTGCGATCAGAGGCAATCCAGCTGCAACAAGGAAAGAAGGCCAACACATAATCTCGTGCTGTATAAGCCTCGCTTGGTCAAAAGTGGAGCATGCCAAGGGCTAATGACGGAGAGGAGGCAAAAGAGGAAGAGGATGGGACAGCCGCGCGTAGCGACACTCGCCGACGTGAGGAGGATCTGTACCTACCCTAGAGCATTCGGTACACTGCGGATATGCGGCTCATGTTGACGGGGATGATGAAACGTAGATGATGCCCGGATAGTGATGTATCTTCACGTAGGTCGGACAAAATCAAGCAGCAAACGAAAAATCAGAAGGATGCATACATCTCCAAGTCACATTCGTCTAAGTCTTGCTGGACTAACCAGACGCGTAGGGCGGGGAGCTAGAAGTGGCTTTGAATGAAGACCGCATGAGATTAGTCAACTCTAACGACATCGCCGCCATGACGAGTCCACGTCGACGCTGAGATGAGAAACTCACGGACAGGGACACTGTAGGAGAAATGAAAACGAACCATGACAATGCCTCTAGGCTGAATTCCTCGTTGCGTCCGATATACGTCGCCCTGGGCCCTTCACCTCCAGCATCTACAACCAAATAGCAGACCTAGAAAGAGGCAGGGTTAGAATATGCCCGAGGGAGTCGATGGACAAGAGATCAGCCTTGAACGTACATGAGTACTCTCGCGAATGCGTCTCGGACGAAGAGTGCCAAGAGACAGGGCGCAGAGACGATGGACAAGTTGTCGCCGTGAAATGGAGGAGCGGAATGAATGAGGGTCGGGAATGCGGCGTGTCTGACAGAAGAAAGGAACTAGGAGCAGAGTGACGGTCATGACGAAAGTCTAGACTTGCCTTCAAACCGAGTTACTCTGCATATATGCGGTTCAGGATGATGTTGGAGACGTGACGCGGGTGATGACATGCATGGAGATGTCGTAGGGTTTCTTGAGGCTTGTTCTGTATCAATGACAGCAGATGAGACAGCGAATGATGATTTGGAAGGACGCGTACCTATGTGACTCGAACCATCGTCGACGCTTTGGTTGACTACTCAGACGTGTCATGCGAGTTAGAGTCTCACGAGAGGTACTCGTCGAAAGTCGACAGGTTGAAGAATAACGGATATATATGAATAGAAAAGTTGCACGAAGCGACAGAGAGAGAAAAAACGCGCTTTTATACGTCTCGTTAGCCGAATGAATGCAGGTAGAGAGGAAACACGTTGGCAGACGACGGGATTGAGCGACAACGCGTCAACTGTACAGTCCCTCCCACGACGGAAATGCCGAAGATTAAGCCGAGTCGGAGTTGATCGCAAGGTAGTCCCACAGCGACTGCAACTCAGATAATCTTATCGATAAACCTTCTTCCTTTATCTCATTCCAATCGGCGTATCCAACTTAACGAGAGAAAATTTCACTGCATAGTCCCTCTCCATGGTCTGCTCAATATTCAACCACTAGAATGCCACTTGCGCATTCCTTTGGTAAAGAGCATTAGTCAACCTCTCTATCTTGTGAGTGTGAATTTGCTCTCCATTTGTTGCTAATCCCGACCTGGTTCTACGCTACCTCCTTCTCGATCTGCTTCTGGAGACGCAATTCCTGTCGAATTTTTTTGATTCTACATTCTATCGCGATCGATTTATCGAAAACCGCTACGCTCTACCCTTCTCATTTCAATACGCGCATCCCAACCCCGAGAGCGTTCACTTCCTGGACTGTCTCATCGGTCTCCTCAACCTCTAGAATGCCACTTGGCATGTTAGCCAAGAAAAACTTCTCTGATAGTTTTAAAGGTGATGCTCTACAAGACTCGTGCGATACATAATTCCGTACTCAAATGCAACACAACTTTGCTTTCCGTGCACGTTCCCCTCTCTTTTATCATCAACACGTAGCGACCGCCAGGCCTATTCGTATCCGAAACCTTTTTGCTTCCTTCATTCCCCTCAAGCGAATGCATACATCTGACTTGCCGAGAGCGTAGCTCACCGTGCACACCGTCTCCACGATCTGCTCAACCAGAGACGTCACTGGGTCTTTCAGTCGTTCAAGACCGTTTCTAACAATAGAGGTTGCGCTTGCTTTCAATTTACCGGTGCTTCCCATTCCCAATAAAACACACCTCCTGACCCTCAGAGGCGACACTTTCCCACTATGTATCCTGTTTCATGTCTGCTGCAGTACTTCACTCTCACGTCGGAAAGCGCTCGAATTTCGTCACTCCTACGCCGTCTCTGGCATGCAACCATTTCTATAACCCTAAACTTTCCGTAAACTTCTGAAGGCCGAGTTGATTTCAAGATACTAACAATAATTCCCCCCTTCCACAATTTTGTTGATAACTTCCTTGTTCCATCTTTTATATCACACAGCGCATCCGACTCGAGTACCTAGAGCGAGCACAGTCTTAACGATCTACTCAACCACTGAGATGCAGCCGGGCATTCAGCGGGTGAAGATCTTGGGTGACAAGATTCAAAAGCTGTGACTCGCTCTTGATTTTAAATCGATTGCAGTGACGCCCGGCTGGTCTGTCCCTTACATCCTGTCTTGATAAATTACATTACCATGGTATGTACAATGTTCTTCTAGCTTCACGGATTAAGTATTATCCACGTCTAGCCTTGTTCCTCCCTTCACTCGATGCATGTAGTTAAAATGCGAGTTTTCATCCTGAAACCAACACGCTTCAGGTACAGAAACTAGAAGACAATGCGACGAGAATCCATACTTACCTCCGAAAGAAAGCCGCCAGAAGTAGCGGTTTTCAGAAACACATCAAAGTTAACCCCTACGAAAACTACGCGGACAAGTAATTCAATGTAAAGGAAAGCAGGAAAACGAACTGCAAGCTAAAGCTTCCTAGGGAATATTAACAGCGGATGATCTCACTAGGTCACCACCGACTTCGATCCCGGGCTTTTGGCTACAGCTGATATGCGTCGCGAAATAACAGATCGGGGCTGGAGTCAGACCCATTGACAAGCTTACCTTTGCGTACTCGGTGCTCTGCTTTAAATATCGGCTCGGATGAACAAGGCAGATGAGATATAGGTGGGGGACGACCTAGATGAAGACAATGTAAAGCTATCTATATTCTGGATTTGAGCGAATAAAGCGAGGGATGAGGTTCGGAAGGACGCATACTCACCAAGTAACAATTGCCTACACTTTTTTGGATGAGATAAACATGTTGTGCGAGGACATGCAATGATTAGCTATAACGAACTGCTCATGACGGTCAGCATCGGCGCAGAGAAGAGGAAAGACATACGCACAGGACAAGCGTTATCCCTCAGAAATTCCACAAGGTCTGTCGATTGCCTAGGCACTAGTAGGACGACTGAAAACGCTTGATTTCGAGCCGAACGAACGACTGTGGTGTGAGGGGAGACAGCTCTCGTGCTATATTTGCGATGTTAACTGATCACGAAATCGACGGTCTTCATGTGTGAGCCAGATATACTTGGCTCCTATGGATTCGAACGATGGATATCAGCAAAAGCCAGAATGATCGAAAGATGGAAACAAAACGGACCCAAAGATGATTAAAATTTTCTATCAATGCCAACCTCAAGATCCTCAACTCTTAGTCGCAGCCCATATCCACCATCCAATTCCTACCACCTGCACAACTAAACCCCAAATTACAAACCCAAACCGAGGCGGCAGCCAGATATGCCCTAGCTCCAGCGAAATCGAGCTCGAGGGGGTCGAAGAGCTTCCAACATTCCTTTGAAACTGTACTGGAGGTTATGAGTTACAGGCGGGTGTCATACGAGACGCGTCGAGGTTGAGCGACAGTTGGCCTGGCCAAAAGGAGAAGGGATAAAACAGCGAAAAGGAAGTGAGAGACAGCGTACGAACGTTTAAACTTGCCTTTGAGTGCTCCGCGTATAGCACGCTAGAGGTCAGGTAGGCAGAGACATCGTTGGGGGTAGCCTATCCTAGCAACGTCAAATGGAGCAGAGGATCAGGAATTGGAATGGCTCGGACACGTACCGACGAGCGACCGTGTATGCTTTGGCTGAGCTGCCAAGGCACGTCGTGCAAGTTAGAGGTCTCATGAATGCACAGATATTCGTCGAAAGTTAGAGAGTCGAAGAATAACCGACATCGATGAACATAAAGGACACACGAAGCGAGGGGTGAAAAGAAAGGCGCCTTTACGCATCTCTTCCAAAATGAAATTAGTGACGTCATTCGGATTCTAAAGACACAGAAAAGTATCAGAAACTCGAAGAAAAAGCTGACTGAAAACACCCTTACAGCACGCCCAGCGGTAGATTCAGAAGACCCGACCCCGTTATCGCTCGCACAACGTCTCCCTCCAGGATCCAGGATCGGGGAAGCAAAGCAGATTACGACCTACCAAGCGCTATCCATCTTTCGATATGGACATCGAGTCGGAGAGACGATGGTTCGACGATTTCTGCGTTTGCAAAAGTCGTCGAGAATGGATGAGTGTTTCGTACGCCAAATTGACAAATTCTTTACTCACCCTTTGACTCTCTGCTTGTTTTTGTCGTTTGGCCCAAGAAGCCCGCGATTCCTGAAACGAAGTGAGTGCGAGGTCAATAAGAAGATGACGCGGTGTATGTGAAACGAGACAACTTACCAGGAAGCTCGCCGGGCAAGGTACTGCAGTTGGATGCTGGGAGACAAGCTGAACTCCAAGGAGAAGGGTTATTATTTGCTGGAAGGTATGTATAGACTTACCTTTCATTCGTTGAGATTTGTTTTATTGACCCACGTGCAATCTAGGAGCTGGTCAGCACTCACAAATAGTGGCACACGGGCGGCGACGAATGGGCACCCACCATCGTCTTCACAAACGCAGAAAAAGCCAGCAGAGACCTGAATTGGTCGTCGAAAATGTCGGCCCAGATCTACGATGAAGAGGCGGGCAGGACGCACCGTGTTGCGGGTGTCGGGAAACGAGTGGACAGAGGCGAAGGAGAAAGCAGGAGGAGGAGACGAGAAACGAGATAAAAGAGAAGAGAGACGAGACGTTCTCGCAATCCGGAAATAGATCGGGCCGGCTGGTGTGCACGTTCCCAGACACCATCAACAGCCATCAATGTCGTTGCTCTCATCGAATGCCATCTCCCTTCTTAAGACCCTCAAACATACGGTAGGTGCTTACTTTTTGATAATATGTTCCCTTTAACTCATGTTATGTCTTTTATCTAGATTTTGTGACCCAAACGACGCGCTGCCACGTTGCGAGCCCCCCTCAAACCTGAGGGCTGTGGGCCGACGTGGATAGTCGAAGGTGGATAAGCAGGGGAAAGAACGGACAGGGGAGACCCAAGGTATGGGAGACCCGCCCGGTACGCTATGAAACGAGTCTCTCGGACTCGTTTCACATCGTTGTCATCTCATGGCATGTCCCACACTCACCCACCACAGCAGCCGCGCCGCCCTACTCACCAGGGAGCAACAACTGCCCTCCCATTTCTTCTCAGTCCCACCCGCGGTGTCGGTGCCCATCCTGAATCAAACGCACGAGCAGCAGTGCGGCTCGCCCACGCTGGGCCGCGCTACGACGACGGCCTACGAGGACACCGATAATAGTTCCTCTGCTGGTGCACCTTGGGCCCGCGATCCGAATGTAAAGCAGCGGCACGCAGTTGTACTGCTCCTTGTATTCGCCATCTATTCCCTTCCCCTGTCGCATTCGTTGCCGCTCCTTGTTGGTTCGGTGGATGTGGGCGGCCGGGCAAGGACCAGCCACCAGCACAGGTGTACAGTTGTGCTGGTGCTCGCGGTCGCCAGAGCCTGGGGAGAAAGAGAGTAGGAGACAAACCGCGTCATTTGTCTCATCTTTCTAACCAACGCTCGCCGATGCTGCCCCGCTGTAACCTTCCGCCCTCAGTCTTCGATACGAGCGACGACGGCATAGGAATGGCGCTATAAATGGGTTGCGACGACGGTGGAGGCTTTCTGCTCGAGCTGCCGGCTCCGCTCGTCGATGAACCGCCCACACGGAGTGACGAGCACCTCGTCGGCAATCGTGCGACATCATGAGGTGAGTCTTTCGACAGTCGCACACTTTCAAACTTGCTCAACAGCCCTCCTTATTCGTGGCTTCGCCCTCTTTGCCTTGTAATTAGCCACCACTACGTACTGACTCCCTATGTAGTTTTTGTATGACTTTTTTTGTTGTTTTATTTTCGAGTACACAAATATTATTTACCTTTTCACGCTCCAGGTTGAATATCCTGATTAAAATTACATTGTAGGATTCAGGTTTTGTCTGAAATTCCAGATTTACATGAGGGACACGCAAATTGAGAAGGCGGTAGGGGACAAACAAGGCCAAAATCAACGAAATTTATTTATCAAGACCGTTATCTTATCTGGTAAGATAAGCAGACTCGTTTATACAAGCTGCACAGGTCGCAGTCTCTGCAAAACTCAAATAATTCATATTTCTGTTGATTCAAGGGGCCTATACGATCATTCTAAATGAATTTCGTGTCCATGACTATCGCAACGCAGAATCCGCGCGGATTTCATTCATGATCACCCCCAAAAACGTAACATCGCAATGTGTGACAACATCACTGCCATGTGACACACCGTGTCGCGTGCATCACATTTACCTTCGTGCTTAAAGTTTCGAGTCTGAACTACTAAATACTGCTACTAACTACGCTCCGTCCGCCCATCACTGTCGAAAATGCCCGAAAGCCTGGTTGTGGGAAGTTTTTCAAGAGAAATTGTCAAATTCGCAAACAGAAAAGGTAAATCCAAGTTGCCAGCAAGTCACCCAAAAGAACACGGTACGTCAAAACCAGTCTATTTACGCTCAAGCATACCTAAAGACCTTCTCCTTTTAGGTTTTCTGGTATTCCACTCAGCATGCTGCGCTCAAATCGATGGAAATCGCCAAACAGTTTCCCTGCACAGATGCAAAACTGATGACCCAATTTTCTACGCTCTGCCTGAGGCGAAGAGGCGACCTCCTCCCAAATCTAAAAGGGTCAAAGAAAGCGACGAGCACGTATGCACTGCGTGCGCACAACCAGATTCCGCTGACGACGACGAAGAGTCTTTGAATGACGAAAATGACACGGAGTTTCCTGGTCAGAACGTAATGTTTCGTGTCCTCCTTTCCAGTTATGATACTCTTTTTCACTGTCGTTTTGATACAGGTACCGTATATGTCTTCTCTGAGCCATTCAAATGCAAAATCTTCCCCGCTCGGATTTTCTGGCACCTCTGTCGAATTGGTAAGTAGTTAGACTTTCTTTAAGCGCGTCATTTCACTCTGCATCTCAAGCCAGATCTGTGGGCAATGGCCGGGATGCCCGCGACAGACATTGCTAATGCCCTCGACATTCGAGGACAACTGAATTGCGCTTTTCGAGGAAAAGAACTCGTAATAACCATTGCTAATGTGCGTGAAAAATTAAACATCTGAATTCCATCCTACCAAACCCTTTCATTCTGCTTTCCAGTTTGTCATCCGTGTTTGTTTCGGTGTCGAAGGGCATTGCTTTTGGATGGAAACTTCCATGTATCACTCCATAATCGCCAATGGTCCTGTTAACCGTGGAGAAAAAAGCAAAACTTACAATATACCCGATGCCTTGCACGATGGGCCTAAAGGGCCTGATAATCCACATCAGCTATCTTTGCAGGCTGCCTATGTCCGTCCTGATTGGACTCTGGTGTTCGCAGACCACAATGTTATGATAACATTCCATGTCATGGCGCTACGAAAGACAGTCTTATCGGCCGACCTGAGTCCTAGCTCACCAGTTCGTGGTATACTTTCTATTTATTGAACCATTCTAACCTGTGAACCCATAAGCTCTGGCCATTCCTTTGGAGCACGACACACGGGCCTGTGCATTGTCTAGAACCCGCTCTGTTCCTCGATACACTGGAATGCTGGCGCCAAAAATGTCTGCAACATACAGACGACACCCCGATATTTCTTGCTGTCAAAAGCAATCAACGAGTTTTCAACGGTTATGGAGCCCAGGAGACCTGTGACATGCTCTGTAGCGTTTTCATACATCCATGCATGCCTTGTTACCAAATCTGCGCATCAGATGATGTGTGGACTCGATTCAAAGAAGGTGTCCTCGATTATCGGTCTGAAAGGTTGAACCTCCTCGTAAAAGGATCCCTCGCCTTAGTTTCTGGTCGTAGGCCATTCAGAATGAAACACGACGCACATGATCGCTTTATGTCCCACGTTCTTTGCTATCGAAGACAGTATGTGGCTGCTGATCAGAAATTACTCGACAACTTGCATGCTCAGGGCTTGCTCAATCCTGAAGCGGTTATTCAATCGTCAGGATTTGCTAAAGGTGCTTTCTACAGTCTTCATTATTTACTCTATTCTAAATTCAACCACCATAGCTAAAGACTCAACAGAAAAAGAGACAACATTCTATGCCGCTACCAAAACCCCTGATATACCTCCTACTGAAGTCCGTTGCGACAGATTGCGTCTTCCAAACTACCTCTTGACCATTCCTTGCGGTAAACTGTCCACCAAAACTTGCAACGTGTACACACCAATCATCGCGCAGCCAGGTGATGATTGGTGGCCTATCAAGGTAAGACGGAAGACATGTTACTGATCCTAAACGCTAACTGATGGCATAGACTGTGGCCGTCATGGAACACGATGTAAAAGATATATTTGGGTCAACCACACTTGGGCCTTACAGCTTTTCGGTATTTGTCCAATGTGCATGGACAGCAAAAAAAGTAGGAGACAAAACAGTCCTTGGACGTCGTCCAACTAACACGGATGGTCCCGCTCGATACAAACGACCACTAGCCTCAGATGTCAAGGTGAACGAACCCCCGAAGAAAAAGTCAAAAAACATTATGGCTAGTGGAACCGAAAACACTAATCCCTTAGAGCTCACTATGAGAACCATGCGGAGTGGTAGGAAAATCTCTCTATAGGACTGTCCAACCATATTATGACTTGGTTGAGTTGGTAGCTGATTTTATACAATGTCATATAATTATTCTTTCCGGCTCTGGGTTCTTCAAACCCATATTTACTCTTCCTATGGTTTTTTGACATCCACATTGCGTTATCCATACCCGCTCCTCGATGTATATCGTGTTATGCTTTCCAATATATATGAAATCTGCCCAGTGAGCTACAAGTTCTCTCTCCCTGCACGACACAGTTTCCAATAGCATCTACCTCCGCTTCGTCTCAGTCCTGCCTTTGAGTCCCTTCCTGTGCTTACTGCTGGACTCATCTGCGATTGGTTTTTTCCTCCATCTATCGCCCCTGTTGCCACTCAGGATATGATGGATATCAGATTGTTCACCTCTACCTCAGGCGGAAGACCTGCAGCTCTGGGGATATGAACATCGCGATCTGTAGTGAAAGTCATGCAGGAAGTTTTGAGTTCGTTCCCATAGCGTACAGGGAACAGTGTGCAATACGAGATATGGGAAGTGTGGTGCTGATTCGGCATAGAACAGCAAAAGCAGGGAAATGTTGCAGGTGGAGTCCACCTGCAACATTTCCCCGGGTACAGCGACCCGCGCGGGTTCGGGTGCGGGTTTTGCTGGGGTACGGGTACGGGTAGGCGATCTCGTACCCTCCAAAAACCCGTACCCCCGACACGGGTTGGCGGGTTAGGCGCCGAGCTCAACTCGGCGCCTATTGGGTGTTCCAAGCGAAGGTTTCGTTAGCGGAGGAATTTTTTTAAAATTCCTCGGGTAAGGTTTGCTTCATGAAATAGGATGGGATATGTCATAAGCGAGGTTATAGTAGCTCAAAGATGGAAAGTAAGTATATTTAGTACTCTAATAATTTAATTTACAACGTTTTCTATACGTAGAACTACATAAAATAGCATGTAGCCGCTAAAGTATCAGTATTTCTGACGAAACATTGGCTCCACTCACCCTACCTGCCTCGATCTGTACCCAACCCATACCCATACCCGCAAAAACCCGTACCCGCGCTCAACCCGTACCCGTACCCGCCAAAAACCCGTACCCTTGAGCGCGGGTACGGGTTTGCGGGGGTAAGGGTACGGGTAGCCCTGGAATACCCCAGGGTTACCCGTGCCAATCCCTAACCTGGTGGACTGGTTGAGCGTCGCAGTAGGTAACAAAGGTGGAGAAGACATTATAAAAAACTCGATATGTGTACAATATATATCCATACGATTCTGTAAACTAAAAATTATGACCTTCTGATTGTATTGAAGGTGCTCCTGTCGAAGTTAAATTTTTGCGATTACCCACGACTTGTTGCGGCCTCGATGAATTAAGTCTTGTGCGAAAACTGCAGCACTTCTTTTTAGATAAACATTTGGAGAGAAAGTTGCTAATATGCATATATTCTGGCGTTGAAAATTGTTTTTGAGGCATTAAACAATGAAAATAAATTGATAAACTTGAAGGTATATCAGAGTACGAGTAATTGAGTTGTCGTAAGTAATTTTCGGACATGAAGCCTGCGTCGGTTGAATTCATGGGTAGACTCACTTCACACAATAATACCTCATCAGAGTAGGACAGGCGCACGTGTACTGAACTACCCAGCTCCGTAGTACGTCTGAGTCGTTGCATCAGGGAGTCTACCCAAGAGGTACGTCGCGAGGGCGGGCGTGATCGAGAGGTCTAGGCATTGCAGGAGAAGAAAACGAAAAGGGGAGAGGTATCCGAGAAACCAGGCCTTACAATTGGGATGAATAAGCTTGAGCAGAACTTGGGAGATGAGGAGGCAAAGATATGTATGACATATGAGGCAAGTTCAAGTAGATTTTCTAGCAGGATATGTCCAAACAAATGCAGATTTAACAGAACAGAATGGATGCCTATACGAATGTACACTTGGGTCCAGTTTCTGGTTCTGGGTACCAACAAGGGAGATCCAGCCAGAATTGACTCAAACGCCTAGCCGTCAATGGCGAACGGTGGGGTACGAGGAATAAACGACAAACAATGAACTGATGTGTTCGATTTTCGAATCCAGATTTCGAGGAAAGGTTAGGCACGCTTGGATGAAAATTTTGGCTGAGTTTTGACAGGTCAAAAAACGGTTACAAAATATGGCTGCAGTCCTTGAAGATAGGGCCGCAGCTGAGAGTTCTGAGCATTTATCCCTAGAAATCCAGCCAACCAGGATCTAAGCAGCGGACTTCTGGAATCGACGAGGAGGGACGGAAGGAGGCATGGACGAAGTGTTCACGGAGGACATACCTTTGAGATCGGGTAGCAAATCAGGGAGCGGCATCGCCTCTTCATCACCGTCTTCAGATCGGTGTATCGAGTAATAAGATGGGGAGGTCCAGGAGGAGATTGGATTGGGCGCCGCTTGCAATTGCTAGTGATCTACGGTAGAACAAAGGTGATGAGATGTGGGGTGGGGGCTAGGTTTTGCGATCGGGTATCCTGAGCCACAGCCGCACACAATGCGCTTGGCAAAGAGTTGGATATCGTTGAAGGTCCAATTTCAAAGGGTCGGTTATAGACCACCCAACTTGCGATATCGACATTGCGCAGCGGTAAAGATTTCGATGATGCGCCGCATCGAGGCATAGATTTGGCTGAAGGAGATAGAAAGATTGTAAAATTAAGCGTTTTGGGGGTCATATAAAGTCGCAAAAGATATAGGAAACCATATTAGGCAGGCTGGTTTAGAAAACAATGTCCAAACCCGAAGTTGAAGCCTGGTGAGAAAAAGTGAAGCTACCACTGAGAAAACGATAGTGAAGTAGCGGCGAAGTTCGATTTTCAATTACCCGGGCATCTGTCTTCGTTTAATATGAGCCCAATTTCTCGTATCAGGCTGTCGTTTTGGAGATGTAGGGGAAAGTCAGAGAACAAGGTCATTTCGCATGAGTGATGGGAAATTGCCATGACAGTTGACTAAGCTTCACAGCCATAGACATCCTTTGCTCTCGTGGTGAGTCGACTGCCATTCAAGTTGGCTATCGCATCTGCTCCTAGAGGCTATTAGTTTCAGCAAGTGAGATCTCTTGTGCCCCTGCTAGACTCCTCCACCCACAACGTACGATCCAGTCATACCGCGCCGCACGTGTTTCCCTGGACCAAGCCACGGTTCAACCATCACCACCCCAAATACTGCCCCGGCTCCTCCACAACTTGACACACCTCCAACAAGTTTTCCTGTCTGCTTGTCGGTTCTTGGATCCACGAATACGGGTTCGGCGACCTGTCAACCGCACGAGTACTTGCAGGAGAACTTGCTTAGCTTTGATGTGGGGCATGATGTCCAGTAAAGATCCTCGGGTCACTTTGAGTTGGTTCTCATTCTCGTACGTTTCTTCCTTCCCCCGTTTTCTTGCAGTTGGTAACACAAACCCGCTGTAGTTTAACAGCCCACATTTCCCATGTGCTCTACATCTGACCGCATGTCGACATTACCCTCACGAGGATGCTCCCTCATGTTCACTCACTCTGCTTCCACCACTGTCTTCCTCCGTTCGCTATCCCAGCGGCAGCTCACATCGAAATTAGATGTCAAAATATTGCACTCAGAGCCAAAATCCAGTATGCCTTTCGACCAGTCAATTATTAACACCAGATGGATTGCCAACATCCTTGACATCGACTGCACGCATACCCAGCGCCGACGAAGGCATCCTTACGCGATTCTGTGCTTCCGCAGGGCAACATTAGGAGATGGACATGTAGCTTTTGAAGAATGTGCAAGTGCTGCCATGAGGTGTCCGTAACTTTGGATGATGAGGCTAACGGTGGAGGCGATGCGGAGTTTGGACTGTGTTTGCAGCATCCAGACTAGGTATGCCCCTTTTTCGTGAATGAAGATACTCTCGGCTGAAGCATCCGATAGTACGGTATTAGTACCAGTTCTCCTCAGGATGTCGGAGATGATTATCGCCATATGTCCCCTTTCTTTCATTTGCATCCTGTGTATTGATTTCGCAATTTTCAGGTCAAAGATGTTTTCAGTGCGGGCGATTTGTCATTCTGCATCGTTCCTGAAATCCGGAACGTACAGAACCCCGGAATGCGCCGTTTTCGGTTTGAAATCACTACTGTACGTCTCTTGCCGTTCTTCGAGATTGTCAACAAAGGTCATAATGTTCTGTAGAAGTCGAAAAAGCGAATACACGATCATCTTGGTCGGAGAGGAGACTTGCCCGAAGGTGTATTATGTAATGGGACCATCTTCGTCCTAAAGATTTTGTTACCAATTGGTAAGTTCTATATCAACTCTTCGTTTTTATACACTGAAAAGCTTGATAGAGACCTACTATATCTTCAGCTAAGGTTTCAGGGTATCCGACTACGTTTTCAAGGTTGAGCTCAAAAGTAAAGCGCCACGTCAGCTGCGACATGCATTAGCCATAAGTCTGTAAGTTTCGGTCTTACTTTTCCCATTTTTTTATCTCAAAATCCTCGCGTAGTTTTTGGCTATTATTTTTTTTGTCTATTACGTTTATTGGCCGTGTTTTGGGATTTCCTCTTCACAAAATAGCATTATTCCTGACGCATAAACCTCTTGTCATAGATCCGTAAGTTCTGCCTTGACCCCCTGTTTTTTTGTACTCAAAAGCATTTCTGGAATCTATAGCAGTGTCTCCCAAACTTTGGTGCAATCTGACCTCGTTTTCGGCCCTCCACGTCGACGGGAGTGTGTATTGACTATCACCGTCAACATGGATCACGTGATTTACAATCAAAAATTCTAATCATTATCCTGTTCGTTTTCGACGAAAGCATTACATCGGCGACCTATGGATGCGACCAACACGTCCCGTCCTTGTAGGAGCCCTCGACGTTGAAACCGTGACATATCACTGCCGACACACTTCCAACCGTTCCATTATTCTCGAAATTCAGAACTCAACTAGTCTACCCATACTCCTGAAGACCGAGATCGACATTGATAGCGTCGAGTAGATTTGCAGGTCGGCTTGGTGGGTATGCACGTGGGGCATGGAAACACGGCGCAAGCATTCGCGAGTTAGGACTACTCATCTTGGGCCATGCACGACGGCCGCTACTGTCACTACACCTAATACCCCAGAAGAGACTGAGACACCACACACACCTGCACCTGAAGCTTTGGACAACGATTCATTATCTTCACAGCTCACGAGGCATTGAAGTAGTCGACCAACTTCATCTCCCTCATAGACATCGTTACCTCTCTCAATGGCACTTCAATCATTCACGCTGCCCTCGTTCGTCCACCACCACCGAAAGCTCATCTTTACCTCCATCCTCACCTTCGTCTCAACACCGCACTTGCTCCTACAGCTAGCGCGAAGGAGGCGAAGATATGCTAACCGGATGGAGAAGCAGCGCAAGGCGATGGGAATGAAGCCTTCGAACGAGTATGCTTCTTTTTATTATTCGAGATGATAAACTCAGCTCATCGTCTTCGACAGAGTGAATACATCACGACCCTGGAGGCCAAGATACTCCTCCGAAGCTGTATTACGTAATGAAACAATCTCTGTCATGAAGTTTTTGTCATAAGTCTGTCAGTTCTATATTGTCTGTTTGTTTTTATATGCTAAAAAGTTTTATAGATATCTACACCGTCGCCTCCCAGTGGTTCAGAGCAATTGGCAACGTTCTCGACGTTCTGTGTCGGAAAATGCGATGTTACATCATCTGCAACATGTATAGGCCACTCGCCTGTAAGTTTCAGGCTAAACTTCCTATTTTTTCTGCTTAAAACCTTCATATAGTTTTAAACTAACGTCTCCTCATCTATTAGGGTTACTAGCCACCTTTTGGCTATTCCTCGTCGCGAAGTAGGATTTACGCAGTCGAACCGACCTTTTAGTCCCCAATCTGTAAGTTTTGCCTCAACCCTACAATTTTTTGTACTTGAAAGTACTCTAAACATCCGGATCACTGTCTCCCGAACTTTGGCACCAATTGGTCTCGTATTCGACCCTCCATGTCAAATTTGAAGGAAACATTGACTGCAAGCGTGAATACGGATCACGTGACTTTACACATCGAAATACTCAATCTCTTGCTCCGATGCTTTTCCCTGGCCTTTTTTTAATCTGGACGTAAACGTTAGAATGAGAAGCCATACGACCTACTTTATGGATAGGATTTTGGAGCGTCAACCAGAACCACGCCGAATCCTGACACGGATGGGCGTTGATGTGTCAGCAGGTCTGGTGGCGATGGAGATGCAGACGCAGATGCGGGTGGAGGTTTAAAATGGGACAGTTGGCGTACCTGCTAGGGTTGGTGTGAGGCTAGAGGATTCGGAGTTTTGGCTGGATAAATCATAGGCCATTCAGATACAGAATTGAATGGCTGTCTGTGTAGCTAAATACACATTTCGAGCTTGTAATTCTGAATGGAGTATGCCCAATGAAAATTCAGTCATGAAGCCGCCGTCGCAGGGACAGGAAATGCGTGCATTACCCTGGCTGAAATGTCAGTACCAAATGGAGCAGAATGGATCTATGTAGAGGAGCGAATACGGGCCGTATGTCTCCAAAATTTAGTTCAGAACTTGAAGAAAAGGGAGCCAGCTTACGCTACTCCTCCCCAATTCGTCCACGTGCGGAGGGAGCTGGAGCCTGTTGTAGTCAACATCAGGTTCAGCATCGCCCTCATCCCCATCCGCGGCGAGTCCCTCTCGCGGCTACAGAAAGTGCAGTTTTTCGGTCCTTTGAGGCGTCATTGGAAGTGATGAGGATCATCGAAAGACAACACGATGGTTACGAGAACTCTCGCCGAGAGAGGACATGACCATAGCTCCACACCCTCCCAGACTGGAACCTTGTTTCATCGACTATGATTCCAAAGGAATGAATGACCATTCGCTCGCTTACCATAAAAGGAGGAAACACACCGTCAACCTGGCATATCCTCAATAAATTCCGAAACAACCAACACCAGAGTTTCTGCCACAGTCCAGCCAGTGGTCGATGTTGTGCCCGACGGACTCGAAGGGTGCAAGCCGACGTATCCAGCTCGTTTGAGAGTTTAATCGGCGATGTGTATTCCGTTTCCACGTCATATCATTGAGAAGTGATCGTTCTTCTAGTGGTCCGAAGTCAAGTGATTATTGCGAAGAGAATTTTTTTTTGAGCGGTAATTAGTCAAACATAGCATCCAATTCCTAGCTATAATCAAAATATAAGTAATAAACATATCTACGGCTGTAACACTTCACATGTCGTTGTGGTTTTATGCTTCCTCAATCTTGTACATTCAGCACGACAGGTAGATTCCCGGCCAACAACACGACAAGCTTTGCAAAATCCGCTGAACCTCTAATCAAGCATCGAAGACGGTCTGAGCGAATCCCAGAGAGGAAGCGAAGTTAGTATGGGGTGAGGATAACAACGGGTCAACAAAGAAGACGAGAAAAGAGTTAGGTAGGAAGGGAGGGGGAGGTAGCATGGGAAAAACGCGATGATGAGACAATGAGGAAGGATAGGGAAGGACGAGAAAAGAAATATATGAGGAAGACAACAAAAGATTGGACTGAAGTTAGAAAACGGAAAGAAGACAAGACGAACCTTTTAAACCAGAAATGGCCGGGTTCTCGTGCAGTTCGAGACATGAACCCCAAAAAATATGTTGCGGCAAGGGGGATGGGCGCACAAAGCTCGCGAGGCTGGTCGTCGTCTTCGCTGTAGATAGGGCTGAACCAAAAACGCGCAAGAAGGGCTGTTTCCGCGAGATCAGATCCAAGCTGGAATGGTCAATCAGCTCCAGGTCATGCGAGGTCGTCGACCCAAGTGCGAATAGGAAAGAAGAAGGCAGGTGTGCCCTTGGAAACGGTCGAGATCCAGCGTACCTCGCTTGAATTTCGACCCCTAGTGGAATCGATGGCGCTAAAGGTTGTGTATAGAGACTAACGCCATTTAAGCATGGAATAGAGACACGCGATAGGTATGACCAAAAGCAGTTGGAGTTTTGAGCTGGCACTTGGTGGAAAAAGTAGTCGAACGAAGCTTGGGTCGTGCGGGGTTGTCGACGCTGGAGTGAATAAGAAAGGAAGGGTTGGCGTGAATTTTGCGAACAGGCAGACAACCAAAATGAGTAAGATACGAAAAGAAAAAGGAAAAAATGAAATTCGAGTAACAAATGAGGGTGGAGAGATGCCATCAGCGTCATAAAACAGTGTAAGAGAGTAGAAGAATTCCGGACAGTGCCAAAGCGAAATGAAAAATGAAGCGAAAGCAAATGAGACGAACCTCCAAAAGGAACAGCCTGCCCCATGGTTGAGAAACGAGCGACGGAGAGGGGCTTGAAGTGGTACGAGACCAGCTATGGGTGCTAGCAGTCGACGCGATTGGGACATGGCGTACTCAACCCGCCCGATAACTCAAGCGCGTTGTGTTGTCGCTGTCGTTGGCCATGTGTACTGGGTGCGAGTGGAGCATTAGTGCATGGTAAGTGGGCGGACTGGGGTGTTCAGCTGCGAGACCGGAAAATGTGGGACACGTAGCCCTCCGAGTCAGGTGCGGGGCAAGAAGCGGGCGCTTTGCGTGCTTTAGGGTGCTCAGCTCGTCGATTCGTGCGACGAACATCCGTCAGCACAGTGGTGTCAGGAGAAACGCACGAGTCGCAGCCTCATACTAGTAATAGGGCGAGGTTGCATAAGTAGATGGATCACAGGACAGGACAGAGGCTCACCTAGGCACTTGAGACAATGTAGAAGCAGCCTGCACGAGCAGAGCTTCGCGGAGGAGGACTGGAGGAAAACTGAGCAGGCTGGGACGCGTCTGAGCTGATGAGAGTCTTCTCTTGACCATCTTCGAGGAGAGACAACGCCGGCTGCTCCGCAATGGTCGCTGCTGTGGCGACCAGCGTCGAGACTCCCCAGAGATTGCCAACAAACAAGGTTGCGCTGATTAGTGAAAGGGTTAGAAGTGCGGAGAACGAATCGAGTGTAGGAATGAACAATTTCATCATGTGATCCAGAATCATTCACAACGCGTCCCTCCGCGTCGCGGTCTGGATGAGATCTGATTCCGTATTTCCTTTCAAAGATTTTATCTCAACTCGCCTCGTTTCCCTCGAACTGCTTTTTAAATTTATTTTTTTTTCTCTATCTCCTCTTTTATCCCCCTCTCGAATTCTTACAATAGCTTGCGAAAAACATACCGCTTTTTAGTTGTCAAGACTGTGAACAGCCTCAGACCGCTCTAGCTTCTTACTTCCGTGCCAGCCAAACCACCCGCCTCTCATCTGGGCCGACGTGCAGGATAAGTTCCTCGAAGCCCAATATAATCGAACTTCGCGTGAGGTGGAGCGAGATAGGGAGAATATCTATCGCCACTAAGTGCAACTCTGGTCAATCGAAAAATTTGCGTTCTCGTAGGTGACTCGTCGAATTCGAGGATATGCAAATGGATAATGGACCTCACGACGATTTCCAGGTCGCAAATCAGCCTCGAGGTCCTCTCCAAGCCGCAAATAAGCTACTGAGCGCATACTTCACTGCTTGTATTTCGTCCCGAGGGAACCTCGTGTCCTGAAAATCTGCGGAACACGGTATCTATCTTTCAATACGTTTTCGAACTCACGGTCGTAACTACCTCGAGGTCCTTCCCGGCCTCTGTTCAGAGAAATTTCATCTTTCTTTCTTGTCCTCGCCTCTCGGATGCCCTCCGCTTCGCGGATTTGTTCTACAATCCCATCTTCAATCTTCTCGAAATCTTCGGCGCTCTTGTTCTGGGTTTCAACAATAAGGGTTTCTGCATTGTTGTATCTAAATGGATGCTCATGTTCAAGGTCGAGAAATACGAAACAATAACGATAACACACCTTTCAAGCGCACTGATTAGCTAGTGAAAGTTCCTACGGCTCCAAACAAGGGAATTTTTCTTGATGTGTTCTCCCTTCTGTTAAAGATCATCGTCATCCGGCGGTTCAGCTATAAAGTCAAAGTAATATTATTAGGACTTCTGTAGTACTGGGCAGAGCGGACCAACAAACCGTTATCAATCAAAACCTCAGTTGTACTTCACCGTCGCTTCAAAACCATCAGCATATCTCTGTCAGTGAGCACTTCGCAGGCGAGAGCATGGAGACCATTGAGACCATTAAATTAACTTCAAGATCAAGTTAGGATATAGGAGAAATGATTTATTGGTGAAGGCTCGTACACGCATATATTGGTCACTTGGTCTATGGAGAGTTGTGAAATGGATCAACGCTCTTCATTTCCTCAGTACTAAAAGTAGGTTGGGACATCGAATGCAGGCTGAACGATGCCGCCGATGCCAAAGGTCGGTGGATAAAGAGACCCAGCCACGGGTCAGTCAACCACTGCATCCGCTGGCCCCTTCGACGGCAAAGAAAGAGTTCGTTTTCAGAGACCATTGCCATACTCTAGGCGTGTTTAGTCGCCTGCGAGTCGGAACGAAATATATCAGTCGCTCGCATATCGTAAATGAAAGAACCACGTACCGAGAATCGAGACCATTTGCGATGACTCCTGAGGCACATAAACGCACCAGGATTAGCTGCTGGTAAATAACGTACCCGAGAGACTCGATGGATGCGGACTGACGCGTCCAATTTCGTTTAAAAATCTCATCTATGGTGTCAAAAGGATCGGTGGTCAGAAAGGGGGAAAATTTAGAACGAGTCGACATACCTAGCGTAGTTCTCCATGATGACAGCCGTAGTTGTCAGGTTCAGTCGGTATGCCTCGGGCAAACATGCCCTTCCGAAGCGGTATGTGATGTGGTTCGCAGAACAGGCCACACTGAGCGTTGATCTTGCTTTCCACGTTCAATGTGCGCCGGCGGGACCTCACCTATCCCAATGTGACGAGGAAGGTGATACGGTAAGAAAGGTGTACCACACAAGGAAGCCGTGACCATTGAGCTGGAAGCAGGCTTACCCGAACACGGCAGTGGTGAATCTGATGATCCCGACGGACGAGATGTGCGCTCCCGGCCCCGCCAATGCGGATGACATCTGCGTGCGTCCATACGTCGATCCAGATGATTAGACCAACTACGAGAGCGGTGAGGGAGAGGAGGGTCATCTGGAGGGGGGTGGATTTTGTGGAAATATTGGATGAGGCATTAGGAAACGACGTACGAGGGTGTTAGTGAAAAATAGGATCTCCTTGTACTTGCTGCACCGTAACCGCCCATCTCCCTGCGACATCCTCGCTTCGTTGCTCCTAAATGCCTGCAGCTTGCCACTGTGCTTCGAGAGATTTGGCTCATCGGCGCCCTTGCCGTTCCTCATTCGCGCACGTTGGACGATCGAAGCAGAGAGACAAAACAACAAGAAGGGATTTTGCAGCAGCGACATGGCTTGTCAAACCGGTGTACTGTCAGACGACGTAAAAAGGCCATAATGCACCGAGACATACCCACCTGGACGTAGTTGAGCGTCATCAAATAATCGACCTAGGCCTGTATTTTTGGAGTGACTGACGTTCGATGTGTGGGCGTCCTTCTTTGGCTTTGTTTATTGATTGGGTTGCTGAGTGATAAAATAACCGTGTTTACCAAGTGTTAACTCTTAGGCAAGGCGAAGTCATAGGCCTAGGAAGTCGACGGTGTGTGAGGAGTGATAAAACACTAGAAGAAGGACGTAAGTTGGGTTTATGGCGTCTGACTCGGTCCCTGCCTAATTTTTAGTGAATTTTACAACGAGGTAGAAATTGAACTTGTCTAATGCGAGTTTTGTATTCGTGCACAACCCCGCTGCTCCGTGTAAAACAATTTATAGGTTTGTATTACTCAAATCGAAAGCATGCCTATATGCGACGGAACTATTGCCACGAACCTTCCCAACAGCTTAGGGGCAAAAAATAAATGAATTTAAACAAACCTACCCGTGAAATCCTGGATTTTGGGAGCTTAGGTTCTTGTATGCTGAATCCAGTGAGGGTCGTTGGGGACATGCGTTCTTCGTCATGAGAATACCGAGGTCTACGAAACCTAACCTTTACTTTGCTCCCAAACTGCGAAAGAATTTAATGCATCAATAAGAAGGCTCGACTGAGATACTTGCCGCTTGCATGGCGTGAACGACAGCCACCACGGCACCAACAACCCATCCATCTCCCTGTATATTGATCTCGAAGGGTTGATTTTGCAAAAACTCTCGCCACTAGGCAAGCAAATAAACGTCATACCAATTTCGTGCAGGAAAATTGCTGAAATATACCTGTTTTACAATTGGAGAACCGCTTTCGCCATACAGTCGTTCTTTAAGCGCCGGCGCCCGTGCCTCCGCGACACTATCCTCAGAGCCGGAACCACTGTGGCTAGACCCCCAGTTCGGTATTTGGATATTCTGTGCTTAATGTAAAACGCATAAGCGCTCATGTACTCCTGCAAAATGGACGAAAGTACTTGAGTTCATCTGAGGCCCTTTGGTTAGTGATGGAGGGAAGTACGACGGAAGGAAAGACATGGAAAACCAAAAATACAGCACGACATTCGCATTATATCTGTCCTGAGCACATGGTCCTAAACTCTATGACGGGCCCGATTGCCAAGGAGAAACCAGATAGTCGTTTCTCAACAAAACTCGATAAAACAAGTCGTGGTCGTCACTTGCGTCATAAAGCTGGAGATTAACTTTGCTGTTTCGTGATATCGTATTCACGAGGTGCTTTAATATAGCCGGTAATCATTTTTCGGAACAGGATATTAAACCCCAATAAACTGCCGCAGGTCCACTATTCATCCTAGACCTACGGAATTTCCATTTGAAGACTTGCATTTGGATATTAATGAGGTCGATAGGATGACCGGACGCACACCCCGTTCTCCTTACGCGACGGAAGGATAGCCATTCGCCTCGACAAGAACTTATCTGAACTTTGTTCTATACAGACCCCTAATTGTGTTCGTTCCAGGAAGTGATCTGGTTGACCACTCAAAGGAAGGACTATCAGCTTTCTGTGCAAACCGCGCCGAGAAAAATTTCCACCTCCGTCCTTTTCTAAATTTGAAAGTGATTGGAGCATAAGATGGAAGATGTCCCCCTTGAATCCTGTCAGTTTTTTCTTGGTAAATAAGTTCATTGTCACTTCGCCGATTGGCGGACCGATTATGGACGGCCTCGATGCCAGCCTCATGTTTGGGAGTAGATAATTGACAGTTCCGCAGGACATGTTTGCAGAAGTAAAGCCTTCTTCCCTGCAAATACCCATGCATGCTCTTTAGCACCTAGACCAAAATTACTTCAACAGTGTTTTCGCGCCCTCAAATTCTCAAGAAATCCATGACAAGGCCAGTAAGTTATGCGTAGACAGATTTCGAGAAGCTATAACCTCTTTAAAATCAAGACGGCTCTTCTCCACGTTCTAGGAGGCCCATTAGGCAACCCAAGCCTTAGACACTCGCTACCTTGCGGCTGATAGAGGGAGCATTTTTAGGGTTCAGCATCGGTTACGTGAATTTTGAAAGCCATAACACGGATATGCTATTGGGGTGCAGCTGAAGGCTCGAGGATGCTGTTCCGGAAGTGATATTGAGCTGCAAGGTTTGTCTTCCGTCGGGACCTACGTTCCGTAGCTTTCGTGGCTTAGTGCGTAATACTTCAGTCCACCGTCAGAGGAAGATCCTTCCGGCACTTGGAATAATTTAAGAAACTCACAATCGCGACTCGATCGAACAGGCATTTACTAACCCTATCCAGAAGATCGACAGGTTTGGAATCTGGTATAGCCTGCAACAAGAACTTGTCTGCAAAAGTAAGAGAACGCATGGCTTGGAAAAAATCCACGTGCACACCGCGATACCGCCCGAATGCAAAATGATTTTCAAGCAGAGCGGACAGGTGAGATGGTACGGAGGTACTCGCAGCTCGCAAACGAAGCCAAAATGTCAGAGCGAGGACCTGCGAGGATGTCATCTATGCACGAAAAATCTGACGTATTCAGTGAAGGGATGTGATAGAAGAGAGAATCAGGGATATGAGACGTACCTCGTGGGCAAAACGGGTTTCTACCTTTCTAAGCGTCCAACCCTTTCCCGATTGAAAGTAAGTCAAAGCGTAAAAAGATCAATAAACGGTGATTCCTAGCCTGAAAGGACACGCGCTCCAGGTACGTCTCAAAGACTGAGGCGAGGACGAAAGGATGGTTTAGTAATGATAAAAGAGCGTCTGGAAAGAGGGCTATGTTTTGGGAGAAGCCTGGAGGAAACAGATAGGATCTCAGAAGAAGTTTCTGTGTTTTTAAAGGATAGTTTCTCAATAATTGGTACATAGGGTGGAATGCATGCACTCTACAGGGCTGGACGTTCGAGGTTGTGCTTAAGGACGACGAGGAGAGATCAGTGATCAACGGTGAATTGTCCAAGGAAATTAGGCTGAGCTAACGTAAAGCGAGTTCTTTTTTGCGTTCTAAATAAAGCTGAAGCTGAAAACATTCTTCTTCTACCTTGAAGGACTGAGAGCTATGAAAATTTAAACGTGCATGATCAAAATACAAGTCTCGCTATCAGACTGTCCGGAAGTGATCTTCATCTTCAGCTTTATTTATTGATGGAGCGATTGATCTAGTGGCGCCGGTGCGTTTTAAGATTGAGGTGCGTTTTAAGTTTTGAGCAGGTGTTTTCCTGGTGGCTGAATAATTTTCCGGCCTCGGCGAGATTTACGTCTTCTTCAACTTCAATCCATCGAAGATATTTTAAATCGCGTGGCCAGGTGGTGTTACTATATAAGGACTTGATATCACACACACCTAGTTTGAGTCTTTAGGTAGGAGGCCGGTTGACGGGGTAGTTCTTGAGGGGAAAGTATGCTCCGAACACCCCAATCATGCGGATTCCATCGACGGGGGTGCTCAGGCAGCCGGAGCGACGAAGGAGGTCCCCCAAACGCCAATTGTGCAAATAATGCGTAACTGCAAGTGTGAGTATAAATCCGGATATAGTAGCACCACCTGGCCACGCGATTTAAAATATCTTCGATGGATTGAACACAGCGAAAGACCACAGATTTTGACACGTGTGTAATTTGAGTGAAATGTGAAATTTTACGAAGATTATCTGACATTATACCTTAAATTCCACAGGCGAGTAATTTTTGAGAAGTTCGACGTTTCTCCTTCATTATACCCGCATTTCAACGACATTATTTCCTACATTTTGGGGTAGAATGTGATAATTCGGGGCCTGGTTTTCCGGGCCTGCACGCTCCCTGCCCTTATTGCGCTTCCCGTTATTCAAATTGGCTACAGATTCAGCTCTTTTTTTGCTTATCGGGTACTCATATATTAAAAGGCTTCAAATTGGTACATGCCTGCGTCAGTTAGATACAAATATATGCTGTTTTCGAAGGGGGAGGGCCAAATCTGTACACCGGCACAGTCATCGTGACTGATAAAATCCTGTTCGCGCACAACCGCAACGATTACTGAACGGCTTGACGCTTTCAGCAATCTGCAGTCGACTACTTTGTCTTCCCCGACAAAACTGGCACTGCGAATTTGGAGATAGGCCCTTTTTTGTGTCAACGGCGAACGCATGATAGTAGTACTACTGTCGCGTGTGCAGCTTCGGATTAAAGATTAGCTACCACAAACGCTGCAGATATGAGAGTTAAGCCTACCATGAACAAGTAAACAAGTGGACTAAAGATCCGCGGCTCGAAAGAGCGTGTCATTCAACTCAAAGAAAATTTATCCCTAATAAATTCAGTCAACAAGATCGAAAGTAAAGCAAAAAAAAGTAAACAAACAGGAGGGCTCACCGGGACGATTCAACGGGAACATGGGCCACGTCTGATTACAGGGAAATTGACCGCAACGGTGAGGGTTTCGAGAAGTGGCAGTCATTGTCACATTGACGCCGAAACAACCGAAAAGGCTGAAAAAAAAAGCGAAGCAATAGCCACAATATTCTGAGGTTAGTATTTTGCTTTAAAAGCGATTGATCCTTACCTTATGCCGTGTATTTCAGGCGCTCCTTCGAGGATGTCCAAACAAGCCAGTTGATGGCGCAGATCGGGACAGCGAAGGTGGAGGAGTGAAGAACTTGAAATTGCATGCCGAAGGCGTAAGTTTTTTAGTTCCTGATACAAAATAGGTGATGTTGGCGCACCATTTCCAGAGACTAAATAGACTCGAATAGATGAAAAACACGAATTTTAGCGCGGGTACGGGTTTGCGGGGGTAAGGGTACGGGTAGCCCTGGAATACCCCAGGGTTACCCGTGCCAATCCCTATAAATTGTGAGGCAAAAAACACGGTTCCGCCATGATACATACCTTTGTGCCTGAGGCTGAGGACTCTGTCGAGGTTGACCAGGTTATCAAGAGCTCTCGCCCACCTGTTTCATGCATTGAGGCGTGTGCATAGAAGAATGAGGGACATTACCGTTCTAAACTCGGTCGACAAGCTCCCAGACAGATTAGTACTCGTACTCCCATGGATCCATGATGCATTTGAGGCATCTGCACCGGCGGTAGGGTATTGGGGGCATGGTCGTCCGAGATTTTGAGAGTGGATGATGAGGGAAGGAAGAAAGAACGGACTTGGCTCGAATTCGAAAATAGTGCATATATTTTGACAGCGTGCTGAATTCTCAGAGAATGTGGATTCTACAACATTACGACAAAAGAGAAATGTGAGCGTGGATAATCTGAGTGTAATGTCGTGTAATGTCAAATTCTCTCAGATTTTGCCACGGTCAGAATGTTTGATCTTTCGCTGTGGAAGTTGATGAAGACGTAAATCTCGCCGAGGCCGGAAATTTAATTATATCCACCGACCAAACGTCGATGGAGTTGAAAATATCCTACCTGGACTAATTTAAAAAATCTTCACCATCTCTCCAGACCGCAATTCATAGTTCTTTATATAATTCCCTTCTCATTTTCCTGTCAGAACAAAGGGTAAAATATATTCCTAATATATACTTCAATTTCTTCATTTTTTATTCGACCTTGGTAGTCCTAAAATCTTCAAAATTCGTTCAAATTTTATTCCCCGCATAGTTGATGACTTGTGCGCTGTGTCAGGTCTCTCCTGGCTTTTCCTGCGTTTGTGAAGACGCTGGTCGGTGCCCATTCGTCGTGTGCCACTGTTGTGAGTGCTGACCAGCTCCAAGATTGCACGTGGGGTCAAGGAAACAAATATCAACGAATGAAAGGTAAGTCTGTACGTACCTTCCAGCAAATAATAAGCCTTCTCCTTAGACTTCAGCTTGTCTCCCAGCATGCAACTGCAGTAGCTTTCCCGGAGAGCTTCCTGGTAAGTTGTCTCGTTTCACATACGCCGCGTCATCTTCGCATTGACCTCGCACTCACTTCGTTTCAGGAATCGCGGGCTTCTTGGGTCAAACGACAAAAGCAAGCAGAGAGTCAAAGGGTGAGTAAAGAATTTGTCAATTTGGCGTACGAAACACTCACCCATTCTCGACGACTTCTGCAGGTCTTTCCTGGACTTTCCCTGCCTGCATCGTCACAGCGGTGAGTGCTCGTTTGTTGTGATTGGTTTTTTGGTTTGCCAACTACCTTTTAGATCACACCTTGGCTGTTATTTCCCACGACTACCTTCCACTCCCATGTAAAAAAAATCTTGCGCGGAAACTGCAACACTTCCTTTGAGACAAACTTTTAGAGAGAAAACCGCTAATAATTATATCTTCTACTGCCGAAAATTGTTTTTGAAGCATTAAACAAAAAAATGGACGAATTTGGAGGCATCCCAGCACGTTGGTCTGAGAATAACGTTCTTATTCCACCTAGTGCTGTCCGAGCTGTGCATAATTTGACTCTAATGAGAAGAAATCCATTATGCACAATGGACTCTAATTTAAAACTAGCTGTATGAATAATACTATTCTAACATGAATACATCTTTAAATGGATAGTCCAACTTCTTGCCAGTACACAAGGCGCTCTGTTGCGCGACTTTTAATCTACACTTGAGGCTCTACTGAAAAGCACGAATAAAATGCAAAATATTTTACTTTTAGAGGTGCTTTCTCATTGCTATTCGTCGCACAACATATATCTTCAAGCCTTTGCATTGTTCAACTCATCTGAAATTAGTTTCGACATATTGAGCGCAGTGCAGTGGGGAACCAGGGAACTTATTATTATTAACTACACGTCAAATAGATGATTTATATACCTATGTACTATCTAACTAGAATGTATTAAGTATAGATTAGTACTTTATCTAGCGAGTGAGTAAGCGCCGGCTTAACTTAGCGCCAGTGTACAATTGGCTTGGATATATTCCTGCCGATGCCCCTTGGCCAGGTTGGGTCCCAATTTCGTATTTCAACTCTTCCTGTCTCCGGGTGTTCTTTGTAAATTTATCTGTTCTCTGCGAGTTTTGAATCAGTTCGGCATCGCAAAGAAATTTGATCGATTTCTTCTCCTTGTTAAGAATTTCCTTTGAGTTCTGTTGCACTTGCTTTGCATTAATGAGATTGGAGAATTACTTCAAGTAAGACTTTCAATTTTATTGATTTTGTATTCCAGCGGTCGCTGTCTGTGCATATAAGTTCTTTCTTCAGTGTCGTTTTACGAATAAGCGCCTGTGGCAGCTGTCCGAGTTTGCTTGATATATGCGCCTCATGGTTTTGGTATTTTTCTCAAATTTTCCAATTGCCTCTGTGGTTTCTTGTGTAACGATGTCGAATCCGGTGTTCTGTGGTCCTTTTGTATCTTTAAAAGGTACCACTTTGATATCTTGACAATTTCCAGTGTGTGTCCTCGAGTCAATGGTTCACCTTTTTGTTTTTCTGATTATAGATACGTTCCAGAAAGCAAGGCTAAGTGTTGTGAAAAAAAAAGGCGACTGGGAGCGAAATATTCAGCCGATAGGTTTTTAGACAGGGAACTGGGAGTAATATTTACTGGAGGTAGACGACAGTTCATGGGATATTTTCATCATTCGTCTCTCCCTTCCTCTTCACCCCAATTTTCTGAATCAGTGGTTTGCATCTTCCCTTCTCTAAATCGGTCCTCGGCTTCTCACTTTATTCACAGCCGCCTTCGTCGTTTGCGGCTTCGCTTCCATTCTCGTTCTCGTCTTGCAGCCCTCATAGATTGTTCATCTCGTTGTTTGTCTCTATGAATCCCGATTCGCGCCTCAGAGCCTCTCATTCCGATCGCATTTGTGTTGTATTTTTGTGCACAATGTAACAATCCGTAGGTAAATCACCGAACCTTTGATTTTATTGCTTAACTCGTCACTCCTTGCTTGCGTTCACGCTTCCCCAGTTCTTCGACTCATCCTGCTGTATTTTAATTTTCTTATTTGATATTTTATTCCTCCTCTTCCTCCCTTGCTCAACTTCCGACGTACTTAAATCTTCCTGTACTGTCGGGTATTCCCATTCGTCAATCGTATTTCAAAATTCCCCTCCCAAATCTTGTCCGATTACCGCTCAATTTTGCTCGCGGTTGCCTTCATCACATGCAACACTCTTACTCTCACTCGCACTTCGTTTTTAGCCACCTCCATTGTCTTCGGCATCGCTTGCACCCTCATCCTTTGTTCCTCGATCTCTAGTTAATTATTGTGTTGGTCCCTAAGAACCCCGGAACACACCTTAAAACTCGTTTAAACCAATCAGTACAGTGATTTCCATCAGAAGTCTCGTGGAGAAGAGACCATTCCGTAGAGTGCGCTAACTACTATGCAATTATCAAATATCCAGACGAAATTCTACAAAGCACCGCTAAACAGATGTGACACACTTATTCGAGAGTAAACCAGGGATCAGAAACGACCTCGCTTATTTTAATCCTGTCCTGGGGTCGATACCGCAACATCTTCTCAAGCAAATTGCCTAGAAGTTGAATCTCGACCTCGTCCAACCTCGTTCCAGGTCGTTCCATCATCGGCCCATCGTCCACAGTCGCAGGTGGCAAGTCTTGACTGCCAATACTAGTCAACTTGTGCTTGATCGACGTCTTCTCCGCAGGCAGCAGCACCTGTTGAAATTCTCGACCCTTGGGCATCCCGTCCTCGTCGAACCAGAGATGATGATTCTCAAACGCGCCCCACCACGGCTCTGGAAGCTTTCCGAGTGTCGCCACAACCTCCTTGAGTATCTCATCGGGACCTCCAAGGAATGCCTCGAAAAGGGGGAATCCAGCACGGATTTCAAAGATCGTGCAAGCCAATGCCCAAATATCGGACGACATGTCTATCCTTCCCTCGAAGCGAGCTTCCGGGGACTGGTAGTGGGGTACAGTTGCTGGCTCGTAGTCCGATGGAGGATGAAGACTGGGAAAAGATTGGCCGAAATCGATGAGAAGAGTATCTTCTTGGAGGAAGGTAGAGTTGGTCAAATGTGAATTGTCGATAGGCGCAAAGAGTCGAGCTGGTGACGAAGGTCCCAGGGGACTGTGGTCGCGACTGACAACCTCCTCGGTCACTGGCTGGCCGAAGACCCTTTCGGACAAATTTTTGGTGAGTGTTGCGCGCACCTTGCAATGACCGAACTCTGCTGGTGCAGGACGCATCATTCATTATCCAGCACACTGGGCTTTTCAACAAGAAACACAGATTGAAATCCAAAAGTCCTCGAGCGGATATTGAATCGCCTTCATTCTCCCATGTCGCTACATTCTTCGACGGCGTTATTGATGCGATACAGGATATGAAAGGAAACTTTTAGCTGGAGATGATTTGAGGCAAATTGAATCAAGAGTTTTTCAATGTCAGATTGGGCATAGATAGCCGTCCATCGAGGTTTCCAACACTCTCTGATTTTGTTTTCTTGGTTATTTTATAGTGACGATACACAGAAATTTATCGACAGCTTTGTGCGTCCTTCCAGCTTTACAAACCAACATGGAGTCTGCCATTATAGAGCCCTACTGAACCTGCAGGAATTTATAGTTGAATATCGAATTACAATGTCAACGAATGAAGATGAGATATACTGTACCTCGACGAGAGCCGAAATTCATGCATCTTTGGGAAAATCGCAACCACACCTAACTTGGTCCTTTTCTAATTTCTGTGCACAGAGCGACTTCAACTTCAACTTCGGGACTACACGCGTTTATCGGTGTTTATCTTCTTGTCGTGGCGTCTAACACACTGAGTAAAGTCGCCGTTTAGTAAAGTGAATTAGACAATACAAGCTGGGTGGATAACAGAGAAATTATCACATGTGCATTCTATAAAGAAAAACTGACTCGCGTTAGAGGAATTGTGGGCTCTTCGTCTGTGCACCACTGGTGCCGCCAACGCGCATCGCAGATACCCGCACCCACTGTAGAAACAGCGTGACGCTGGAGAAAATCTACAGTTTGGGTAAATTTTGTAGTTCGGCTTGCTGGAGAACCCTACCTGAAAGGGTACATAGTGTAGGCTAAGGATCCTGGCAGGGGGGAAGCATGGTTATCTTATCTTATCGAAGTTCCCAATATAGGTTTCTTATTTGAATCCTAGGTTTGAACCGAACTTTCGCCGCTCCTGTCATTTCCCCAGATTCCTGCCCAGTTCCGTTTCTTCCTTTATTGTGCTCGGGCACGTCGAGCAATCCCGGGCAGACATCCACACTACTGTTCCCGTCACTTCCCTGAGTCTGGCAGTCCTTTGCAGTATTCATGGTAAGGACGGACGAGGGGTTATAATGTGCATATCAAATTCTGGCTGCGAGTTCGCAAACACTGATTGTAATCCTATTTATCTTGCAGAGCGCCATCACTCCGCATTGAAGCGCGACTCGGCCTGGCTTATCCGCTTCCCGTATGCTACACTGCTCGCCCTCACCTCGTCAATGGAACCTCAGGCCTCAGGAGTTAGCAGAGCCAGCGGCGCCTCTCCAGCTTTTAGGATCTGACTCCCTCTCGGAGGTGAGGCTCGCATTCAAAGAAGCCTCACCCGCACTCGACGTTGGCTTTCTCTCTCGGCCTTGACAGCACAGCCAGACCGCTCCCTCTCCCTAGAAAGTTTTAGTGGTTCTCCTACGCGGAGCGCGTTTTCAACGAACTGCACCCCCCATGCACTTCAAACCTACCTGTCACCCCACCGCGTCTAGTGATTGTCTTCGCCGCTTGAGGAGCGTCCGTCGTTCGTTCCTACCCACACACTCCGGCGTCCTTCATCCCCGCATTCTGTCCCCCTCCCCTCCCCTCTCTATCTCTTCTACATCAGCCCCTCCGCCACCCATCGTCTATTTTAAACGGAAATCACACCGTCGGCACCTTACTGAAGGACGACTACCTGCCCCGTCAGGAGGTGACGTCAATAGTCGTTGAGAAGTGTGAAAGGAGGGGGCGGAGCGGCGCGGGGAGTGGGGTCCTGATGAGTGCGCCTGCGCCTGCTAAGCGTCAGGTTGCCTGATAACGTTGTTACGACTCGTACTCGTGTTCTTCGTCTCGAGGTCAGAATTGACGTTCGTGACCTGCTGGAAACTCGCAATAGCAAGCGGGAAAGGCAGCTGGCCTATTGGCTGAGCCCAGGTGGCTGCGAGAAAGGCGTGCAGGCGGACGCCTTTGAAGTGTCTGAAAGCCAAATTGGGCTTGTGAAAATATGAAGTGGGATAATTCACAGATAATAGTGAGGAAGAGTCACTGAGCGACATATGTTTCGTATGGCAGCCTCGTTAAGAGGGAATCGAACTTGATGACGACGAGTAATGCCCCTCCCACAAAGAACACCTACAGCGGCGGTCATCATAGATAGCGAGAAATGAGAATCAAAAAAGGCGGAAGGTCATAACTCGGGGTTCTTTTTGTAGGGAGAGAGATTGTCGTTTTCATGCAGTCATTCACGAGTGGTGGGCTGAACGTAGCCGTGTTGGGAACGAAGTTTTCCCAGGTCACGGTGGCTGGTGAGGATGACTCCTTCGGCGAGTAACACGGTCAACATGGGTTGAAGGTCACCGGGAAGATGAGGGACAGCTAGGAACTCGCGGGGTTTAGCCATGCTGGCGGGCATCGCGCAGGATAAAGAACGGTGGTAATTTTAAGAGTTGACAAACCGTAACATCCGTGGTCACATCCCGTGATAAATGTCATAAATGTAACACCCCTTGCATCCGTCACGCGAAAGAACAGGCGCGCGGAAACTGCACAGCTGGCGTATCATTGCTTGTGACACCGTAGATGGACAGTTCTAAATGCCTCTGAGTCCCTAAAATTGTTCATTTGTATGAAAAATGATTCTATAATATAAAAATTGATTTTATTTAGTTATTTCGTATATTTATTATCAAATCTGACCGTTGTTGTTGTTTGCTCAGACAAGCATTGAATTAAGCAAGGTGAATAAATATTTTGGGTATGTGAATACCTGTTGGTTAAGAGATTGCGGATAGGCGCCTACCAGGCCATTAGTTCAAGGGGTAGATCTTCGGCCACAGAAGGCGTCCATTGGTCTAACAAGACTTATTGTCCCGACCGGTACATACTTACTGCGCTGACAGGGCTTGCAGGGCTGACTAGATTTATTAGCGAGCATAATATCCTGTCGTTTTCGTCAAACCTGTCGGGACTGAGAGAACCGTTCAGCAATAATTTATCATGATCAAGCTTCTATCATTGAATCACGAAAACAAGTTATACAAAGGGATGTTAAGCAAATGAAGTAAAGAATATACGCAATGCAACATGAAATACAGAGGAACTAAAAGAAGTATGCTGGCGCAGGACGACTGTAATTAACGATCTGTATTCAATAGACAATAAATGGAGACTTAAAATATAACAATCAAAAAAAGCAATACATACCAAGAACAAGCGGTCTCAGAAATTCAAAAAATACTGCGCCCAACGACGACAAGGGGCGGCGAATGGGTCCCCTCCAGTGTGGTCCAATCAGTCAAGATGGAGCAGGAAGAACAATGTAGGAGTTATACTCCATATATTGTTTCCTGAACCCTTGCGGCGGTGAGGTAGCGGTAGCGGTAGCGACTAGAAACTAGGGAATGGGAATATAAGGTCAGTACCAATAAAAAAGAGAAAAAAAAAGAAAGGACGAACGGGGACGGTGGGCGCCTGCGCAAGGTAAGTCAAATCAAAAAAGAAAAGAGACGATAACCTAACCGTTAAGCAGAAGAGGGATGAGGGGACGAGTCCAGAGACGAGTTAGCGCTCTAGCAGCGCGAGAGGGCGGTTAGGTACGTGTACAAACGTAAAACCCCATTTCTCACAGCTGCAGCGGGATTGGAAGACCTATAGGAATGGCAAGGAAGTACGAGGAGGCGGGCAGGAACGAGCCGCGCAACTTGCGCAAGAGGCCGATAGCGAGGGAAGGGGTGCAGGGAACGCCTTTCCTGCTGTGATAAAGTAGTCTCCTATCGATATTTCCACCCGCGGCGCGATTGGCAACGTGCCGCACAAACGGCGGGCAGAATAAGGAGGGCGGAGCTGGCGCAAGCGGCGCGACTCGTGTGAGAGGCCGGTAGTGAGGGTGGAGGTGTCATTCCCACCATGGGCTGGCACGAGGGGGCATATGACGAACACCGCGAGAGGCGCGAAAGGTGAGCGATGGGAGCGGAGGCGTGGACTGCGGAGGCGACAATGTCGATGACTCGAATGTCGTCCTTATAAGAGATCAAAAGCTAAACAAGGGTAAGTCATATTAAAAAAGATAAGAAATGAATGATGGACTAACGGATGAGTTGAGCAAAAGGATGGGCGGCCAGAAATAGCGCGGGCGGGCGTAGTACGCGATCGACGTAAATCTCCGTCGCTCACGCATGCGGTGCGAGTGGAGAACTTCCGTACAAACGGCCGGGAAGTAGAGAGGAACGAGAAATGGGACTCGCGCGAGAGGCCGATATTGAAGACGGGGGTGCAAAAAATGTCGTTCCGGCAGCGTTTTACATGTGATCTGTCGGTAGCCGCACCCCCGGAACAATTGGCGACAACCCTTGCGCAAGGCGGGCAGGAACGAGGTGGGAAGGAAAGGGTGGCAGGATTTACGCGAGAGGCGGGGTGTATAGAACATCGTCCCTGCCACGTTTGAATCGTTGTCTGTCCGTACTTGCTCCCTCAGCGCGATTGGTGAGGAGCCGTACGAATGGCGGGCAGGGGCGGGGAAGAGGGCAGACACAAGGGGGAGTAGACGAACACTGCGAAGGGCGTGAGAGGTAAGCGAAGGGGGGGGAGCATCGACAGAGTAGTTCGTAGGACCCGCCTGCAAGGGAGCAGCAGCGGAAGCGCCGTCGTGCCAAAAACCTGGGATGTACATCTCGAGTTGACAGTTAAACTGCCAGGGTACAGGCGGAGTGGGAGGGGCGGCAGCGGTTGTGATGGGCCTGAAGTGCGAGGTGGCGCATCGAGTTGCAACACAAGTTAGACTTGTGTAGATGCTCAAGCGATGGCGGGACGGGCTGTGGAGGGGAACGAACACAAACAGGAAAGTTCCCATCGATTGTGAATTTGTGACGTCAAAGTCACGCCGGCTTTCTCGGCACCAGGGACTGGGCCTTTGGATCCAAACAAAGCCCCACGATCAACTCGCGGTGATTGCTCTCGTCGGACTAGTCCCCAGACTCCCCACTTCTCACCACCACCACCGTTGTACCCTCCCTCCGCCATACTAGCACTCACGCTTGCGATTGCACAAGTATGAGACATGTGCCTCGACAAAACTCGGCATGGAGACATAGACCCTGCCGTCTGTCAAGATGAAGACACGTTATCCTTGGACGCGTTCGCCCTCACCACAATCCACTATTCCTGTTTCCACTCTGCTCTAATAAGATTGTAGCCTTAATTGTCTTGTATCTTGTCTCCAAGTAGTAGCCTTTTATTGTCTTTTTGTGATCGTATTCTGGAAGTTAGATGAGCGTGCCTTTTCTTTTTCTTACCTTCTATGATTGACGTAAGTTTTTGTCCGTCATCTAACCGGTCCAGACGCCTTGATACGCTCCTGCGCACTTTTAATTTTGAGAATATGTAACAAGCAGTAACAAGCTCACGAATGTTGAAAACGTAAGTCTGTCAGAGGGATCGACTTTCTACAGCAGAATGTGTCAACCTGTCAGTCACGGCATGAACACGTACAGGGCATGGCTATTAATTTCCGCACTTGAGCGCTGCGGTTTCTTAATTGTGTCAATGCTGCAGGAGTTGAAAAACAACTGAAAGACCATCATAAGAAGAAGGCGACCTGATCGAAATCGCCATGGAACCTCATGGATTCAGAACGACGCTTAGCACAAGAATTGGCTTGCAGTTCAGGGTTCAGAGCGCCCAAACATTTTTTGCGAACATGAGTTGGGTGCTCGAGGCTGGACTTGCAGCAAAAATGGTGTTGTGCGGACCATGCGGCTAAAACTCGAGGTGGCGTTGTATTTTTTCAACTCACCGGCCGCTGCGCACCACTGAATAAAAGGCTCGTCTCCTTGCTGCTCTTCCACACCTTTTCCCGAACGCTACTCTCCCGTTTCAAAAACACTTCCAAATCTCAACTCATTGCGTCTCAGTGCAGCATTATCGACAACACACAATGAAACGCGGCCGGCAGCTCGACAACACGGCTGAGGTGTGTCGATCCTGGCTTGTGGGCTTTCCGTCTGAATGATACTCATACTGGCGATGTTTTTTAGCCCGAACGTCCAACAAAGACAAAAAGGGGGCGAAAGTCTTTGGCCAATGACCCTGCTGATTCAAATAAGAAGGGGGAGACCGTGCGTTGGCTCAGAGATTTTTTCCCTTCTTTTGCTGACTGGCTGGCACGTCGTTCAGCTTCCTCTCCCTAGAAAAAGTAACAATAAGCGCATCATCATCTCAGATGACGAGGACGACGAGGTAGGAGGCGTTCGTGTCTGGATTATTATTTATTCACCGGCGCCCTCAGGCTCAAAGAAAAAATTCATCGACTCAAGTGGTGAGTCTATGTCTTGAGCTCATTTTAAACCGCCTGCTAATGCTAAATTAGCCTATTTTGCCCCATCCGGTCAACACAGTAGTGAGTTTTTTTGCCTTGACGCCCATTTGAAGTGCATGGGTAACCCACGGGGTTTGGGCGACTATCCGCACGTGTACCGGTCAGGACCTGTACTCACGACCCGGACGAGTTCATCCATAAAAACGGTCTCAAGATTGTCAAAGAAACGTGTGAGATATACCCAAATTCGCCGTTTTTTTTTTTTTTCGAAATTGGGTGTATCTCATTCAGTTCTCTGCCAAAAATCAAGTTCTCGGGCTCGTTTTAAAGGCCGTGGGCATGCGCGTTGCTAATCTTACCCATATGGGTAGCACTCTGTATACCCGCGACCTTCAAAACGAGCCCATGAACATGTATTTTGGTAGAAATGAATGAAATAGAACTGATTTCGTGTTATTCATCGAAACTAGCCATATCTCATTCATTGTGGGCCGTCTTGGATGTTCTTGGGCTCGTTTCGAAAGGGAAACCCGCATGGGTTGCGGGTACGGCCTGTACGGGCGCGTGCATGGGTAAGCGCCGAAATACCCGTGGGCTAAGCATGCCATTCCCTAGGCCTAGAGTCACTTCGCATTTTACAGAGAGGCTAACACTGGATTTCAACAGCCCCCTCCAGTTGATGTAGAGGTGTGCTATTTTTATCAAACCAAGTTAAATAATCTGTCGTTAAAGATAATACATCTAGACTGCCGTAGTGAACGCCAACGCACATATCCAACTCTATGCAAATAAAAGGCATAAAGATAAAGATGACCCACTCCATGGGCTTGTCGGCTACCATCCTGACCTTAAATCCATTGTTTGCATCGCATGCTCAATTGTTTTACTCCCAGACCAAGTCTTCGGCCATATATATGATAATCATTACACAATTCTTCCCCCCCAAGATCGGAAATTCACCAAGGCTTCCTTTAGAGTGCATGTCGCAAATTATACGCAATCTGTTGTGCTTGACCCCGACGCACTACGGGCTATCTATGTACCGAGGGCCGTTACAGCAGTTATCCCTTGGCTCCAACCCCCCGTCGATGGTTTTGAGTGTTCTTTCTGCCGCCATTATTGTACCACCACTGTCGAATCAATGGACCATCATCGCCGTAGCCACCAAGGCGAGCCAGGATATTCAGAATTTTTGGATAAGCCAAGGAATACACGGCAACAAAAATGCAAAGTTCAGCGCTTCGGATCTCAAAACCCAATCCGTTTTTTATTTCCTGTCCAACCGCTCCTGTCATCTGGTGGCAATTCGCGTTTTGATGCCTTCATTGATGCACTCCCGCGCAATTTTTCGATTGAAAACACCCTTGGCGAGCACCACACATCCTCCATCAGCACTGACCTGCCTCCATTCTTAAAAAAGGTTAAGTGGGATGCCGCCGTCAAAGGGTACTCTCAGAGAAGTATGCGACGCGCTGTCTCAAACCCGTCAATTGATCCAGATGATCGATTTCATGCCTTAAAGCCCCTCGGAAATTTGCTATTTTCTACAAACTTCCCCCCAATCCCGCCAGCCATTTTGGAGGGACTTACCGCTTATCGAGCAAGAGTGTGAGTCATAAAATAAAATCTTGAGCGTTTCAAACTTGCTGATGAAATACATTAGAAAACCTTTTGAGCTTCTGAGTGACCCGAATTCCTGCTCCAACTATGGTCGCGAAGCCGTCCGCCTGGTTACAATGCTATGCCGTAGACGGGCAGCAGGGGACACTTTTCAGGATGAGGGAAAGGGTGAAGACGAAAACGAAGGCGACGAGTCTGACGACCAGGGAAATGGCGATAACGATGAGCAGAACAATGATGAAGAGGGCAGCGACGATCAGCGAAGCAACAACGCGGAAAACAGTGAGTCTGAAAAGGAAGGAGACGACTTTGTTGATGACAAAAGCCTAGATGGAGATTATGACGACGATAGTGAAAGCCTCGATGGCGATTATGATGACATTGATCCAGATTCTCTCGACGACTGGGAGGATGGTCTGGGGTTTCTGGAATCAGACCTGGTGGATGAGGATGACGGGGATATTCAGGATACTCAGAAGGTAGTATCTGATGGCAAGGACTTCTTTGTTGTGTTCTCTGAAGCCCAAGCAAATTCGGTCGATGCGTTGCTCAATATCCTCGAAAATGGTGAGCCCAAAACTCAAGACCTCCTGGATTCTTTCGCGAAAGTAATTTTGAATCTCTTCACTTCACATCCGAGCGACGCTGGGTTGGACTATCTTCACACTCCTTTGGAGGTGTTTTTAATTTCCCGGGGCCTCTCCAAGGACGGTGGTTTTCTATCCTCTCATAGGATGAGCACGACATTCTCGATGGCCCAATATGCTGGTCTTTTTTCTATCCTTCGTGAGTGCATGTCCTCGCGTTCTCCGATCAAGTAGGTTTCTATAGCTCTCTTTTATCAATCTCTGGAAGATTTAACTTCTCATCCCTGCAGTGCGTTCCATGCATTCAAAGATTGGGTTGACCCCAACCGAGGCACTCCAACTGCCTTTTCCACAATACGTCGATACCACCGCTTAGCTTACCAGGATTGCCGAAACTATGTCGCCCCACCAACCATTCAGTTCATGGACCGTTTGGGGAAAGACTTCACTTACAAAGACACGCCATTGGATGTAGATAAGCTTGCAGCAACTGTGCAGGATGCTTACAAACAGGCGGCTTCAGTCCTACAAGATAAAATTCTCTTTGGGCTAGACAAGGAGGCTCTTGGCGATGTTCCCGAGCTTAACGTACTCGACGACACTTCTAACACCACGCCAGGCTACGGCTGTCTTGGGGCTAGCCGCGATGACCAGTGGCGTTTGATGCGCCATATAATGGACTCCGATGCTGTGTTTAATATGTTTTTCACCATGCTGAACGGTGTTCGAACACTCCGACGACTTCAGGTGTTTCAGTGGTTGAAGCATTTGCAACAATTTAAATCGTTCATCTTCATACTCATCCACTGGACGGCTGGTATGCCAAAACGTGGAACAGAAATGGTAAAGTTTAAGATTGTTAACCTTCCCAACCGCCCCAGGAACTTTTTCTGGATGTTTGGACGTCTAGCAATCCTGGGTTTATACAATAAGAACTCCGCCAACACAGGACGAGATCATGTAACCCTTCATTTTCTCCCCCACGCCGTCACCAGCCTTATATTCAGGTTCTACTACTCCGTAGCCAACGTCGAGCGCTGGTTTGTCCAGGAACTTTACGAAACAGTTGACCCGCACTGGGATGCTTATTTTTTTTCATCTCTCGGAGTAAAATGGGAGAGCGATACACTTACTGAAATCCTACAGCGGCACTGCGAAGCGGTGATGGGCGTGAAAATTGGCCTCCAAATGTTTAGGCAGATCATCCCAGCCATCGCCACGCACTATTCCATTGGCTCAAAGTCGGCTGAGATCCTCTCAATCCTACATGATCAAATGGGGCACCTTGCCAACACCGGCTTCCGGCTTTATGGACGGACAACAGATGGGCACAACCAGCTCACCAGCGAATTCTGTCACAGCTCCCTTGATTTTTGCATCGAGATTCACAAGCTATGGGGGTTTCATGACGCTCTACCCAGTGTTGAAGCCTCGAAAACGCACAGGCAGCTCATCGCTGACAGGCTATCTGGTGTAGAGACTGTGCGCCTCTATGAGGAAGTCGCTTCGCTTAAAGTCCAGCTGGGGAATCAGTTGGAGGAAATCGCCTCACTAAGGTCTAGCATAGCGAGGTATGACGATAAGATTGACCGGCTTGGAAGCCAGCTGCAAGCGCTCACCGACTACATTCTTCCCTCTTCTTCCGCCCACCCAGACTCCAATGTGACACAAATCTCATCTTTGATGCTGCAAAGCTTCTTTGGTCTACTGACCGGGGCAGCTGAACTCACTCAGGCGCCATCAAGCGTTGTCATTGACCCTGTTATATCCTCTAGATTGGTCAACCGCAAGAATCCTGCAGGTCAAGAGGAAACTAAAAACGGACGAGCCGTCTCAATGGAACAGCACGCGTCAACAAAACCCCAGACTCCAAGTCCTAAATTATCGCGCGTTGGTGATGCTGAGATGGAGGAGTTGTCAAACATGTATGCTCAAATGGCTTCTCCTTCAAAGAACGCCCACAAGGGAAAAGGAAGGGATTACGGAGAGGTGCGTATATTTAGTTGACTCCGAACAATGAGCTGAAGTTTTTAATCTAGGAGCCATCTCCAACTCGGAGTAAAGAACCTACCATGTACAATAGCATGGATGTGGATGCAGGTTGTGACTTCGACATGGCAGCTTCCATGGCGCTGTCAAAGAAAGAGTACTCCCAAATCCTATCTGGAGAAGGGCCTTCCACTGCCCAAGGTCTACTGGTTTGTTTGGACTCGGTTTGCTGTGGTTTTTCAATGCTGATATTTTAACGCGCTTTTAGGGAGCCAATGTTGATGGAAGCAGCGCTGGTCCATTTATCAGCGATTCAAGTGTGAGTTTATTTAACTTCTCCTGCCGCTGTATCCCAATGCGTAGCCTTTATTGGAACAGAATCAGCAGAACCCAGCAGCATCTGCCCCTTCGAATTCGCCTCCTAAGCCCTCAGAGAGCTGCTTTGCCGTATGCCCGGAGTGCGAGTACAAGGCTCTCTCTCTGCTTGACGTAGTCCGGCACTTTAAAGAGTCCAGCACAATCACCCATCCCAAGTCAATCACGAAGCAGATGAGGGACCCAGCCAAGAAGAAGAAGGTGTTCACAGTGCAATACTTTCGTCAAGAAAATATGAGATTCGAATGCCGATGCTGCCCTGATGCTGAGCTGCATAAGAAATCCCAGGTGGAGGATCACATTGAATTGATGGACCGCTCAGAAGACGCTGCAGCCCACATTGTTGAATATGACAAGACAAAAGCTGTCAGGCCTAATTGGTACAGTATGACGGTTGAGTAGTCGTAGAAACAATTGTTGTATTAGCTCCTAAAACTACATAGTTGTGTCGGTGCTTAAACCTACGATTATAAACAGAAAGTCATCAGAGGAACGTCTGCAAGAAAATGAGCGAAGGGGCAGTTGAGGGGGAGAATCAGGACTGCCGAGGAAGCTTATCCCAGTTGAGCACGGTCAGCCGCACCAGGACGCCGGTTTTGGAGCAGCAGACGTGCATCCTGGAAGAAGGGTTTCTCGTTGAAGACTGGGCTGAGCGAATGCTAGATGACAAGGGTGCAGATGAATTTCTTTGAGAAGGCGATGACGAAGGGGTCCGCATCCCACCTTGTGTGCATCGCTAGAGGGGTGCATTAGCTTTTGAGTCGACAGTTCGAGAAAGAGAGAAAGAAGAAGGGAAGGCGATACAGAGAAGAGGGCAGGGGCGGCCGTCCGCGTGGATGGAGGCGAGAATGTCGTCCAACTTTCTTGAAGCAGTAGTCGAGGTAGGCAATGCAGAAGCAACCGTCAAGCCGTCAGAATTGGGAAATGAGGATGGTGAGCTTGATGTGATTCCAAATACAAGTTTTGAGTGCACAAAGCGCAGTGTGGAATGATAGTCATTTCTCTAACTACGTAAGTTGAGGACAACAAAAATTAAATTACTAGAGCGTGAAAATGCGTGCCGTTGCGTGTCGATGCGTGAGCGTAGCGTGCCGTATCTCCACCAGCGTATTATTTGTTCGTCGATTTTATAGCTGTTATTCGTCTACTGCGTCGATTTTTCGTCATTATCCATTCAGTGCATGTAGTTAGCCCGATTCTGTTCTTCTGTGCCTTAGGAAAATCCTTTGTCCTTCATTTTTTGATGTCCAATTCTACGTGTGCGATCACTGTAATCTTTAGCTTGAGTTTAGGAAGCTACTGTGCTCTAAATTGACGGGTTCTAACTCGCAACCAGAAGGTTGCATACATGCCGTCATTTTTTTTTTTTTTCATTTAAAATGCAGGCGATGGTGGAATGTCAGAGTCTTGAATAGATACTGCGTACCGATTTGCTTTGAGGTGAGTTAGGGGTGAGAGAGAGATGATCGCGGGAAAGCAGTTCGTGCGAAAACCATTTTGTCGCCATCAAATTTCTTTCTCCCTTTCCCTCATCGTCTGCGACATCAAGCACTACCGTTATGAAGTCCTGTGTATCCCTGTTGCATTGGCTTAAGTTGTTTCAATTCTGTTTCCAACTCTTCCAGCTCTCTACTTAGCGCTTCAATACATGAATACTCAACCCGAAGTCGAGTGTCGGATCGACTTAAGGTACGGGGCAGATGCCTACCTCTGGGACTGCAGTCGTTGGCTAACAAACATTCTGGTCTTCCCCGAGGTCAGTAGACGCGTTTTCGACGTGTTTGTTCACTAAAACCAATGTTCGCAGATCAACCTTGCCTCAACTGGTTTCTTGGTTCATCAAGCGCTCCCCCCCACCCTCAGACCTTCTCGGTTTACTTGAAGCAGAAGTCGCAGAATGTGCAAGTCTTGCTTTAGTCTAAAGCATCCGCCCACCCCAGCCCATCACGCCAATCCACTCTCCTGCTTCATAACCTTGTCATTCTTAACACCCGCACGATTCGGGTCAATTCCCTTCTTCCTTCGCTGATCGTCCGTGCGAGATGTGACCACCATCTCAGTAACTCCATGTACCAACATTAACGACAGGATCTTAAAGCACGATTCTTCCCCCTCGCTCTACCTCTACCTTACACCACCTCCTACCTGCGAGCTTCATTCCTCATCTGCTCGTCGTCATACTCCGCCTTGGTCTTTTACTCTCGCTATTTTTAGGAAACTGGGCCGTCGACGGGTCAGCCTGCCTACCTAATCGACACACAGATATGGGTGCCTGCAGGATGGGAGGGTGAGGGACGAATGTGGCGTACGTCGTACTGATTTTTGGCAAAGATCGTCGATGCTACAGACGATGGAGGCGTGGGCGGGAGGAAGAACATGCATGAACTTGCGCTGGGAGGACTCGGCCCTCGGGGAAACCCGGATGTCCGCCTAGCTCGAGGATCATCCCAGTGCTCCCCTTCCGCCCCCCCTCAACCTCGACCTCGACCTCAACGGAGTAGACGTTGTGAATTTTTGGCTCAAAATGAAGCGCCCAGAGGCAACACGAAGACGACAGCGAGGACGACGTAGCCTAGGTTGGATATTCAACGCGCCGTCGTACCCCACCGCGATCGCGCTTCCTCGCCTCCAAGCCAGTATCCGGAGCGTCCTTGGACTCCCAAACTTCCGGATCCCTCGATCCTCGAACTTCAAACCTCCAACGTCGCATTCGTCGTCGTGTTCGGCATCATGCCCCCGACATTCCTCCCCCCTCGGCGGCTGGGCAGGATCGTCGTGCTGGTCCCACTGACCGGCGTCGGCCCTACTGTGGTGATGCTGGTACATGTTTACCCATTGCAATGGAGACTGGATATAGGAGATGATGGTGTGTGCAGGCAGGGCGGAAGTGGGAGGTAGAGCACGCGGCGCGCCAGGGGGAAACTCGGTCGCGGGGGAGAGGTTTGATGGAGAGCTGATGCAGGAGGGGAGGAGCGGGGACGGGCAAGAGCTAGCAGCAGGAGGGGAGGATGGGGCCGGCAGGAGGGAGAGAAGGAGGTTCTGCGCCGCCTACGCCGACACCGCATACATGGATGCAGGCAGGTGCAGATGGCGCAGCGGGAAACAGGGTCGTCATCGTGCCAGCCTTCCTGCCTATTCGACGCACTGAAGACTGCTAGGGGTACGGGTACGGGACGGCGTGCCTACTCGAGGGCGGGGGCAGGACGGCTGGAGGTAGGAAGTGCGTCATGCCGGTTCGTTGTCTCAGCTAGGCAATGGCACGGGTTGGGGTAACCCGCCGGGGTTGCGGGTTGGGGTATGGACGGGTTGGGGTACGGGTTGAACATCCGGGCAGCCAATACCCGACATACCCGTACTACTAATTTAGGCTGTAGGAGTCTGGTACACTATCTAAACAGGCCCTAACACAGCCAATAAACTATACAGTTGAATCAAGCCACCGAAAAAAAGCAGAAAAGGCATTCAATCTCAGATACCAAGGAGCTTCGTTATCCCCCATGATGGCAAAGTCAAAGGATGATGCCCAGTCCACTAAATCGACGAAAACGAACTCTACTACCAAGACATCAGCCTCGTCTTTGGTAAGAAAGGCAAAAACCGGCTTCGCAACCCTCAAGCGCAAGGCCAAGGCGGCGTTAAGCCCGAAAAAGAAAAAGGCTCGCATCCCTGAGGATGCCGAAACCGAGGTAACATTGACATACCTCCGGGATTTCTCCATTTTGACAATCAGTTTCAAGGTCCCTGTAAACGCTGCGCCAAAAAAGTCCAATCCGAAGGCAAGCGTCATTGATGTCGATGACGACGAAGACGACGAACTCGAGGGGGGTGCTGAAGACGAGGAAGCTGAGCTCAGTACGAATGATTAGTTACCACAGGAGAAAAACTACTCACACAAATTTAGAACGCATGATGAAACGCTGGACATCCCCGGTCTATGCTTTCTACTGTCCTATCCCAGAGATTGAATACGTCAATGGGCGCCGTGCCCACGTCTTCAAATGTGCTGCAAAATCCTGCAAGTATGTTTGCCGACGCTTCCTTGATGGGCCCGACCGCTCGTCCACTGGTAACCTGATCAAACATGTCAAAACGTGCTGGGGTGATGCTGCTTACGAGGCTGCATCGGAGTGTCGCTTTGCAAACGAAGCTCGCGAAAGTGTCGTTAAGCCATTGACAACGACCGGTACTATCACGGCGTCATTCGAACGAACGGGCAAGGGTAAAGTTAGCTATAGGCATCGTCAGCACACGAAAACCGAAACCAAGTCAGTCAATCCCTTACACACCTTTCCAGATTCCATATTACAGTTTCTTTATAGGGCAGAGATAGTGCGCTGGGTATCGGAAAGTGTTCGCCCATTCAAGATCGTCGAAGATCGCGGATTCCTTTCGCTAATGAAAACAGGAAGGCCAGAGTATTATGTGCCGTCTGCCTCCACAGTCTCGAGGGATGTACGGATTGTTTTTGCGCGAACCCGTGCTCGTATTGGGCAAATGCTTCAAGTACGTCTTAGATTTGATAAGTTCATGGAAGATAAACAGAGAGACTCACCAATAACAAAGGAACACCCAGGAAAAATAAGCTTCGCCACCGATGCTTGGACCTCCCCAAACCACTATGCCTACGTCGCCGTCACCGCACATCTTGAAGTTAGAGGCTCGCCGATTTGCATTGTACTTGATGTTGTAGAACTTCCGGTGGTTAGGCGATGCCTTAACTTCTTGTTCCGTCGTCGCTAAATATAAAGTTTATGTTTAGTCCCACTCTGGCGTAAATATGGCTGTCGCATTTCATGAGATCCTAAAGGACTTCGGCATTGAGCATAAGGTAATTATTCAACGAACAAAATCGAATGCTTCTGACCTAAGAACACGATGATAGATTCTCGGTCTCACCGCCGACAATGCTACAAACATGGATAAGATGAGCACATATCTTGGCAAGCAGATGACCACTTACTCATCGGTGAACCGGACACGATGCTTCAACCACGTTCTCAATCTAACTGGTAAAGCATTGCTGAGACAGTTTGACGTAAAGGCGGACCAAGGAAATGGCGATTCGGATCAGATACTAACGGCTGCAGAACGCGAGTTATTAGACTTAGCAAAGGGAATTGACGAGGAAGAACGAGCCATGGCGCAGGAAATGGACGCTGAGGATGACGACGAGGCAGTTGACCACGATAGGGAGATGGAGGAACTCGATGAATGGGTTGACGAGGTCTCAAGTGAGATGACGGAGGAGGAGCGGCTCGTCCTGGCAGCGAACATTCAGCCTGTCAGCCGTGTTCTTGTGAAGGTATGAAAAATTCGTCGAATACATACCTGGCTGACAATGTTCCCAGCTTCGGAAACTCGCCTATGCTCTGGTCAATTCAACTACCCTCCTCTTGCCAGCATGGAAGTCGTGTCTTGAGGAATTGAAGTTGGTGATTCGCATTATGCCTCGGGATGTCACAACCCGTTGGAATTCGACCTACGACATGCTCAGCTTTGCCATCGAATACCGAAAAGCAATTGAACACGTTACCTCGGATCTCAAGAACGATTTGCGCAAGTACGAACTGACGGACTCAGAGTGGGTGATTGCGGGTGAGCTGAAGGACACGTTGAGGGTATGTTTTCGTTTGTCAAGCCTTGTTACAGTCACGTGGTGACCGTTGATTTCACACCCCAATATCTTTCCGTTTTTTCTGTTGACGCTATCTACAATTCACTAACGACCGCTCCCTTCCCTCCTCAGATTCTTAAAGATGGTACCGAGTTCTTCTCGCGTGGCACCCCGAACTTAGCTACCGTCATCCCGGCGATGGACCACATCGACACAACATTCACCAATGCAATCAGATCGGACAGCAATACTCACCCGGCCATTCGTTATTCCCTTCAGCTCGCAAAGAAGACCCTCAACAAGTACTACTCCCTGACTGATGAAGCGGAAGTTTATCGTATTGCGATGGGTGAGTGCCCTACTTCTACGAGAACTAGTTCTAATCAGTTCATACCATCAGTTCTTCACCCTCAACATAAACTCGAATACTTCCGGCAGGCAGGCTGGACCTCCGACTGGATTGATACGGCGGAGTCTCTTGTTAGAGACGAATTCGAGAGATCGTACACATCAACGTTGGATTCGGAAAACTCGGACAGCGATGATATTAGTTCGGATGAGGCAGAGTCAGTCATTGAACCAGTCAAGGTGTGCTTTTAATCTCCCTCTAGTTGTATGGCATATTCTCTAATATCTCGCTGTAGAAGTCAAAGAACATCTTTGACAACCTTCCCGCCCTCAAAAAACCTCTGAAGTCCAAGGCTCTACATGACGAACTCCGGCTTTACCTTAGCACCCCACCGGAGGCCACCCATTTACCGCTTCGTTGGTGGTACGAGATGCGACAAACTTACCCTCGACTTCACCGTATGGCCCTCGACTACTTGTCAATTCCAGGTATGTTCGCGTATTTTGGCCTTACGTCTTAGTGCTTACCATCTGCCCAATGTTTAGCCACTTCGACAGACGTTGAGTGTCTTTTTAGTCGCGGCCGGTTGATCCTCTCCCACACCCGAAGCCGACTCTCAACGGAATCCACCCGCGCTCTTCTGTGCCTTGGCTCTTGGAGCCTTGCTGGACTCGTCAAGGACTCCGACGTGGAGGCCGTAGCGGTTCTTGATGACGTGGAGGCTAAAATAGAGCTCGAAACACTTGGGGATGTCCTTAGTAGGACACGTCGGGGCAAAATTTTTTGATTACAGGGTATGGTAGTAATTGTATCGATACAGTATTTACAGCTCCTTCATCGTATGTATATAGTACTCGAAGTTAGCCTATGAACCCGCGGGGTAACCCGTACCCGTGTATAACCCGAGATACCCGCAGTAAACTAACCCGCGGCTTGTAGGGTAGATACCCCGCCGGGTTGGGGTACGGGTTGGCGGCTGGATACCCACGGGTTTACCCGTGCTATTGCCTAGTCTCAGCCGTTGACGCTGCAGACGGATCCGGCTCGCTTTTAGCATTACCTTGCGTGTTGGGATGGTTGCAACGCCGGCCCGACCTCAACTTTGACGTGCTAGATGTTGTTTGGATTGTGGGGGGGGTGACGACGCCGCTGAAGCTGAAGCCGCTGGGAGGATACTATGGGGAGGATGGAAGGGAGGGGAGAAGGGGAGAACATGCACAGAACATGCGCCACCTGCGCTGTCGGTTGAATGTTCAATCGCAGATGTCTGAGAGGCGGGGTGGTGATGGGTGAAGGGGCGGGATAGGGCGGGGCGAGAAGGAAAGCACAGGGCGCGCCGGGGCTGGGTAAAATTGGGTCGCGGGGTGGGGCAGGATAGAGCAGGCGGAATTAACCAGGACGAGGTGGTACAGAGGTTGCGAAGTTGCTCGCGCTCTTGACGCCGTTGTGGATGTTGATGCAGGTGGCGAGGAGGGGAAGTGGATGTTGACATCTGGAGCGGAGGCGGGCTGTGGCGTGGATGGTCTGGTGTCGGTGCGAGGAGCAAAGTGGGTGGTATTTTTCCTGCGAACTCGACATGGGACTGATGCAGACAACAGCTGCGAGCTAGGCTGGGATCCGTGTATGCGACGTTCGTCGACGGCCAACCCCAGACAAGGATACATGCAAATGTGCGGGGGTCAGTGTTTTGTTTCAGACCAGCCAGTGGCGAACGAGCGGGAGACAAATGCGAAGTGGGGGGTGGGCAAGATGAGGAAAGGGAATGAAACAGATGAAGTTGTCAAATCCTCTACTCTACTTAGACTCTGTCGCGATCGGGGTGTGAGCTTAGGTTCGCTGTGAGAGCGGCGGCGGCTCGTACTTTGTGATGGGATAGGTAGGGTGATGAAATGACAACGTCATCTAACGTAGGAATGTGAAATATAGACCTGAAGAGTGGCATGAGAAACCGCGAGTATATAACATGGGAGGAAGAATGACATACCAGATCCGTTTTCGGCACTGCTCTAACTTTTCCTCGACTTCTATTTAGTAGCAACGACTCAACGACAGGGTTGGGTTAGGGTTAGGGTTAGGGTTAGG